>JBBGZY010000898.1:2677500-3412500 GCA_037952925.1 Lithobates clamitans
CCTGATCTCAATCCAATCCTGTGCCTGAGAGTAGCAGTGCTGTTCTCTCTCTCTCCTCACAGGCTTAGAGGGAGCAACGTAAATCATTGGCTCCCACTGCTGTCAATCAAATCTTGGGAGAAAGGGGGTGGGGCCAACCCACACTGTGTGTGTCAATAGTAACACACAACTTGACTCAGGAAAGCGCTCATACGACAAAGGATCTGGTGTCACAAATGCCTAGGGGCTTGTTCACACTAGCAATTAAGGCATGGTAAAACCCCACGGTTAAGCAGCACTCTTACTGTCCCACAACCCCTTCCCCCTTTAACTGCAGAGTCAGCAGGCAGAGGTGTAAAGATACCGCAGATGCGATTCTTGGCTTCGCAGCCATGCTACGAATTTTACCCCTTTTCACTTTTGTCTTGTGTAGTGCCTGCCGAATGCAACCAATTCAAGTGCAAGAATCAAGGGGTTAAAGCAGGCACAAAACATACAAATAATTGTAATGTGTCTACAAAATGTACTATGTGTATAAGTGTAGTAGTACATTTGTAAAAATTGCTGGTCCTTCCTTAAGACCAGGCCTTAGCGCTGGTGAAGGACTTTTCCCCGTGTTGTGTTCATTATGCTGCCTCTTGACCTGGTGGTGGTATTTGGTTTCAGGGACGAGTCTTTTTTTGAAAAAAATAAAATAAACAAAATAGACTTTAAGGCAAAACTAATTATTGGGCTCAATTGAGAAAAAAATGGTATGCTTGCCTCAAACATAGGCTCCAGTTTATCAACCTCTGGAGGACATCTCTGTGTTACTTCTTGCTTGGCGAACATTGACCTGGGGATGGTATCAGGAATGGGGCACTGCTGCTGGAGGACATCAATATGGTGGATCTTCCTTGGTGTTAGTTAATTTAGCATGGTATTAGAAATGGGGCAATGCTTTCGGAGGACATCAGGGTGCTGAGGTTGTAATTACAAGGAACAAAAAATTACATAAAACACTAGCCTCAGCAATTACAAATGTTAAAATAAATAATTTAGACAATGTGATGTTGCAAATGTTAGTTTAATTCTTTTGCAGCTACTTTGAGCCAGTACTTGTAAATAACATATACAGCCACCGGGTGGCACTCTTAGTTCTTTTTCACATGCATCAGATTATTGCAGGGCCTGGCTGAGTGGACAAGAAAATTGCCCGTCTAGAAAGCTCTATACTAGTGATGGCAAACTTTGGCACCCCAGATGTTTTGGAACTACATTTCCCATGATGCTCCACAACACTGCAGAGTGCATGAGCACCATGGGAAATTTAGTTCCAAAACATCTGGGTTGTCAAGGTTGACCATCACTGCTCTATACAGTAGTGCATGAGAGGGCACTTATATAGCTTATACAAATATGGCTTTTCAATTTTTAGTAAGTCAGTTATTGAGTATACTTTTTATGTCAAGCCAACAATGTGTGATGTCAGTATGCAAAGCTCCACCCAACGTGTTACGTCCTATTTCAGCCCCCGATGGCGTCCCTTAGGATAAAATGCGTTGGCAAGAGCCAACAATGTCAACTCGAACTGGGCAACATTGTTTTATGAAAATGCCAGCTTTCTTACTCTTGATAAATAATTAATAATTGATAAATGGATTTTAGTTAAAAACATTAATGCGCTTTAGACATTTTTCTCTATTTTGTGATCATATTGCTGTGAGGATCCTTTTAGTGTATTTGGACTATCTGGTAAAGTGGTTATCTTTCACGATTGGATTATACATATCACTTGCTTATTTTGACCTCCTTTATAGTCTCAGATCAATACATCTGGTGAGTGGTGGCACTATATATATATATATATATATATATATATATATATATATATATATATATGTTAAAGTTTGAGTGTTTCTCAAGACAAAAGATCACTGAAGTTAGGTCTCTACTCCTGGCAATGCTTGTTTTATAATAATAGGAAAAAGCACTGGAGAAAGTCCAAAGAAAAGATCTGAAGCAAAGATTCAATACATGCCACATAGTAGGCATGATAAAATTGAATTACCCCCAAATAAATGTACTTAATACAGCAATTGATTTAACTGCTCAAGCTGTAAAGAATGTGTAAAGCAAAGGAACGGGTACAATTAACTGATATTTTACTGTTCTTTAGATAGCAAGTCCTTGGAGGCTGTCCATTCCTTTGGTGGGTTTTACGGGATTGAGGAATAAGATTAGCTGCTCAGATCTGAGAACAGTGCAAATGCTTTTTGCTGGAAACATTTAAAATGAACAAAGATTTGCCATCCCGCTTTAAATTAGTGAAAATCTATGGCACTCTCACATTATTACTGACCACCCTAGAAACGTTACCAAAGCCCTGATTCAGGAATCTTTATGAACAGCAATAGTTGTCTGATTGAAAAACAGAAAGACATTGATAAAAAGGAAGAGATTTAAATCTTCAAAACATGGTCCTTGATTGAAAATTATTATTTTTATTATAAGGAAAAGTTGCTGTAGCCCTATTTCTGCAAACAACAACTCTCTACCTGTTTAGTAATATTTTAAATTATCCACTTTTTTTCATCTAGCATACCTAATTGCCATGGTTACTACTGTAATTAGTATATTTTATCTTTAACATCTTGTGACGATGAATTTATATTTATAGCCTTGGCCAATGTTCCTATTCTAAAATCAGCTATTGATTGTATTTCGTAGTTTCCTTGAGCAGGTGTATGACACACTGACATTATGCTATAGATAGTTTGAAATTTGACCCTTTGTTAGTTTTAAAACCTGCACCTAAAGAATTCTCTTCATGCCCTTGGTAGTTATTACCTCTCAATGATTGAAGATTTCCTTTGGCAATGCATTTAGCCGCTCTTCTCTCCAGACATATAGGAAAGTTAAAGTGTTACTAAACCCAGGACCCTGCATTCTCTATATCTGGTCCCCCACAGTACACAGAACATGAAAGTGCAATTATTTTAGTAAATATAAACTGCTAAATACCTTTTTTTCATCAGCAGTATATAGCAGTCTTATGACATGTATCAGTGTCTGATTAAAGATTGTAGGAGGCGTTTTCATTCTCCTTTCACTGTTCTATAAGGCTGCAGTACCCCTGACCCTCTGTCTGGACACATGCATCCTCCCAAGAAAAAAAAAACTCTCTAGCAATACTAAGCATGTGCAGAGTGACTCCAAAGACTCTGCCTTATCAGGAGATGGATTGGGGACAGTGGTAGAAGGGGAGGATCAGAGAAGACAGGATCAAACAGCCTTTTTACACAATGCGGAGGATTAACCCCTTAATTTCCACAGTGAGTATAACAAGCATGCTTTACTTCATATACAGACTGATTTTACTGTTGTGGGTTTAGTAACAGTTTAAAGTGGTTGTTAACCCACATATTGTTTTTTGCTACCACCCCCCCTGATATAATAAATGCTGTGCCCCACTGTATGTGTTTTCTAAGAAAAATCTGCAGATAAATACCTTATTCTATAGCGCGATTGGCGGTCATGTGACCGGCCATCTCTCTCCTCTACAGGTCTGACAGGAAAGCGGGGACGAGCTTATGTCAGTTGGGAGGAGGAGAGGAGAGGAGGAGAGAGAAGGCCAGTCACATGACCGCTGATCGGTGCTATAAAATAAGGTATATATCAGCAGATTTTTTTAGATAACACATAGAGTGGGGTAGAGCATTTATTATATCATATGGGGTGGTAGTAACAAAACTAGCTTATGATACCAACAGGAAGGGGGGGGGGGGCAGCCCTGGTACGAGCTGACAGGCAGGGAGGGGAGGGGGAGGAGGACACAGGAGACACAGGGAGAGCAGAGAGCAGGGCTGCGGATGACGGAGGCATGTAAACTGACCACAGTGTCAGGGCTCAGCAGCCATGATACCCCATGGTCAGTTTGCAGGGGGGAGGGTATAGCCAGACAGGATCAGCCAGGTATTTCAGGTGTTAAAGGGGGTCAAATGACACAGCACAAGCACTGTGTTGTATAACATGCTTTAAGGGAACAGGATCCATTTTTGTTTTTTTTTTAGGTTAACAAACACTTTAAGATAGTTCTAAAGCCAGGACTTTTTTTTACCTTAATGCATTCCTTGCATTACGGTAAAAAAATGGCCCAGTATTTGTATCACCCCCTCTCCCCCCCCTTATACTTACTTAATCCAGCGATGTGCCCACCTGTAGCGGCTCCCTCCTGTCTCCCTGCATTCATGGAACAGAGGGGCAGCAGGCGGAGCCATTGGCTCCTGCTGCTGTCAATCAAAACCCTGTGAGCAGAGAGCAGGGGCAAGCCATGCTATATGTGTCTATGGACACACACAGCCTGGCTCGGAAGCAGCTTCCTATGGTGGGGCACGGAGAAGAGAAGGGACCAAGAGCTGTGACAGGGGACTAAAGAAGAGGAGGTACAGGCCGCTCTGTGCAATACCATTAAAATAACATGTTTGTTATTTTATGAAAAACAATATATATATATATATATATATATATATATATGTATATATATATATATATATATATATATATATATATATATATATATATACAGACAGTGCATCCGTAAAGTATTCACAGTGCTTCACTTCTTCCCACATTTTGTTATGTTACAGCCTTATTCCAAAACGGAACAAAATTCATTATTTTCCTCAAGATTTAACAAACAATACCCCATAATGACAACGTAAAAGAAGTTTGTTTAAAATCTTTGCAACTTCTGGCGCTACATGTAAGGGGAGCTAGGAACGACGACTCCGGGCCCAGCTCCACAAGCCCCAAGGACAGTAAACGATCCTCTGCCCCCTCACATTTCCCCCCGGAACAGCGGGAATGGACAGATTTGTGGTGCACGGCTCCTCTGTCACTCCCCAGTCACCTGTACGGAGCTCTCCCCGCCAGGCACGCACTCATCCAATATGGAGGACGCTTCAGTGCTCTCTGTCACACCGGACACAGCTCTCCCCACAGCCGTAGCGACTCTCAGCCCCAGAAGAGCAGCATGCAGGGCTGGGGCAAGTAGTTGCAGCTCTTCTGTCCCCCACCATAATGGCTGCAGTAGACAGAGCAATAGCTGCAGGAATCACACAGCTCAGAAAAGAGCTGGGAGATCATGCCAAAAGGCTGTCAGTGCTGGAGCAGAGGATGTCAGACCTGAAAGATGAAGTACAAAGCTCATTTACATCTGAACAGCAGACAAAACAAGCACAGCAGTTCATTCTAAACAAGTTGGATGACCTGGAAAATCATGTCTCTTTACAAGATTTGTCCGAGCTCATTCATAGCTCAAGTTTTGTAAATCCAGCTAGGGCCCCCCCCCTCCACCTATCTTTCCTCTTTACCCCCCCCCCCCCCCAAACGTCTTCATTTTTTTTATCAACTTTCCCTTTACAAGCAATGTACTATTTAATCATATGTTGATTTGTCTACTGGTTTTTGTTTATTGAAAAACAAACAAATCTTCTTAAAAAAAAATGTATTACAAATTTTAAATTTAAAAAAATACATGTACATAAGTATTCACAGCGTTTGCCATGACACTCCAAACTGAGTTCAGGTGCATCCTGTTTCCACTGATCATCTTTGAGATGTTTCTGTGTGATTGGAGTCCACCTGTCGTAAATTCAGTTGATTGGACATAATTTAGAAAGGCACATGCCTGTCTATGTAAGGTCCTACAGTTAACAGTGCATGTCAGAGCACAAACCAAGCCATGAAGTCCAAGGAATTGTCTTTAGACCTTTGAGACAGGATTGTATCGAGGCACAGATCTGAAGGAGGGTACAGAAAAATGTCTGCAGCATTGAAGGTCCCAGTTAGCACAGTGGCATTCATCATCCATAAATGGAAGAAGTTTGGAACCACCAGGACTCTTCCTAGAGAGGGCCACCCAGCCAAACTGAGCAATCAGAGGAGAAGGGCCTTAGTCAGGGAAGTGACCAAGAACCCGATGGTCACTCTGACATAGCTCCAGCATTTCTCTGTGGAGAGAGGAGAACCTTCCAGAAGAACAAACATCTCTGCAGCACTCCACCAATCAGGCCTGTATGGTAAAGTGACCAGGTGGAAGCCACTCCTCAGTAAAAGGCACATGACAGCCCACCTGGAGTTTGCCAAAAGGCACCTGAAGGACTCTCACACCATGAGAAACAAGATTCTCTGGTTTGATGAAACAAAGATTGAACTCTTTTGCCTGACTGGCATGCATCATGTCTGGAGGAAACCTGGCAACGCTTACAGTGAAGCACGGTAGTGGTAGCATCATGCTGTGGGGATATTTTTCAGTGACAGGAACTGGGAGACTAGTCAGGATCGAGGGAAAGATGAATGCAGCAATGTACAGAGACATTCTTGATGAAAACCTGCTCCAGAGCACTCTGGACCTCAGACTGGGGAAAAGGTTCATCTTCCAACAGGACAACGTCCCTAAGCACACAGCCAAGATAACAAAGGAGTGGCTACAGGACAACTCTGTGAATGTCCTTGAGTGGCCCAGCCAGAGCCCAGACTTGAATCTGATTAAACATCTCTGAAGAGATCTGAAAATGGCTGTGCACCAACGCTCCCCATCCAACTTTATGGAGCTTGATAGGTCCTGCAAAGAAAAATGGGAGAAACTTCATACTCAAAAACATTTGAGGCTGTAATTGGTGCCAAAGGTGCTTCAACAAAGTGTTGAGCAAAGGCTGTGAAAACTCTATTTATGAGGTATTATCCCTTTCTTAGGAAAGGGGACTGTAGATTGTTGTAATTGTTAGCTTGTGCTTAAGTAGCTGAGCTGAGTTTGTATATGTACAAATTATGAATTGATGTTTGCAGTGTATGTTATTTAATTATTTAATTTTAATATAAACTAAAAGTTGAAAAAAATGTAACTGGATATCTATAATAAACGGCCGTGGCCTATTGATTCACAATTTGAGTCCAGTTTTTCATTATGAAAGTTTTTATTTCTGCCTACGGTCCCATTGTAAAGTAAGAAAGGTCCACTTCAATTAAAGCATAAAGGCATAAGTATTTGAGGAATTCAGATCCTTGGTTGTTGCTGGCGAAAAACATAGAATATTATTGAAGAGGCTAAGCCACAGCTAAATATGGAAAAAGTGCATTGACAAACAAACAAAATAAGAGCATTGTTGATGCAAAACCCAAATTGTGCTTAAAGAGGAGTTCCAGTCTGTAAATAAAAAAAAAAAGTCAGCAGCTACAAATATTGTAGCTGCTGACTTTTAATACAAGGACACTTACCTATCCAAAGATCCCACAATGTCAGCACCCCTAGCCGACTAGTCAGTGGGCTTCGGGTGCAGGCCCCAGCATCTGTAGTAAGGGAAACAGGAAGTGAAGCCTTGCGGCTTCACAGCCTGTTTCCTACTGTGCAAGCTACGCTTTCTGAATGACACCTCCGTGTGTCCCTAAAGGCAGCGGGGGGAAATGTTGTAGATTGCCGTGCGCCTATCTTACCCAGAAGTGTGGGCAGATACCTGTCAAAACCAGATACCTGCTTTCCCCCCCCCCCCCCCAAGTGGCAAATGTGCCAGTGGAGGGGAGAGGGTTCGAACAAGGAAAGCTTTCCCTTTTGGGTGGATCTTCGCTTTAATGTTGCAAAAAATGGGTCCACTACCCCCACCTATGACTGACCATTGCAGTAAGTAGCATTGAAGGGCAAATAGCTTTAATGTCCATTTGGTCTAGAAATGTCAGACTTCGGTCTGCCTGATAGCTGGTAGAATTGAGCTCTGTCACAGAGGGAGATTACATGCTCTGCTATATCTGGACATGTTGGGTATTGTAGCAGGCTGTGGAGGAGGGGAAGTTTACTTTAAAAGGTTCACTTTCATGGAAAAAATAAAGCAATTAAAAAACAAATATTGTATATACAATTGCTATACAAGCCATGTTGTAATTTAATGTTATTAAAAATTACCTTTCCTTTTCAATTAGCAGCCACTGTAGTTTTCTGTAAAACTCAATGCAATATGGCAACCTGGAGTACACCCCAGAAAACGAAACATTTTCTACCAAATACTTACTGTAATTTTCCTTTCCTGATAGATTCCATGGCAGCATACTTATGGGTTAACCCCGCCTCCACTCCTTCTTATAGGACCCCACTCCCATAAATCTTTGTTCTGAGCCAGAGGCTGCATTCCGTAACTAGCCTGTTCCAGACACTGGGGGGGGGTGTGGGGGTGGGGGGGTGGGGGGGGGGGCGTGTAACTCCTGCTGCCATGGAGTCTATCAGGAAAGGAAAATTACGGTAAGTATTTGATAGGAAATTTTCCATTTTCCTGACAGAATCAATGGCAGCATACGTATGGGAACTAACTAGCCATACACCCAATGGGCAGGCAATGCTAAGCCAAAGGATTTCATTTGTACCGTCAACAGACAGGACCTGCAAGCCAAAATAAACAGAGGATAAGGAAGCAGACTCTACACAATAATGAGCCACAAATGTATTGATTGAGGACCACAAGGCCGGCTTAGATTACGCTGGGAACCACATGCTGCAGAGCTGCCCCCATAGCAAGACCCACTCCTGGGCGAGTGAGCAGTCACTACCTCCAAAGAAGCCAAGTGCCTTGGCTCTGTGAGCCTGTTGGATGGCCTACACAACCCATGCCACAATCATCCTAGATAAGGCATGTTTTCTCTATCAAAACTAGAAATGATGCATACATATATAATATATACATATACAAATGATCCTGCGCAACACCTCTATCATAAATATGTCTATGAATCCATAAATAAACAATAAATAGATCTCCAATATTCAGTGATGTCCATAAGAGTGCATTCAAAGAAAAAGCAAATCCAGTGATAGTTATATAAAATAATGGAAGTGGTCCTAATAACAATATATCACAATGGTGTTTAAGTGGATCAAAATCGGGATACAGTTTATCCAAAATGTAACAGAAAACTATATAATATACAGTTCAATGGTGATGCTGTATGGTGGGTAAAGTGTTGATAAATAAAGTTCAATAAAAGAGTGAATAAAAGGTTGATAGATGATCTCATGACTTTGTGATAAACGAACCACCGCTAAGTGCTCCTAGAACACTCACCTTAGCAGCATATCAAATATGCCTAGATGTCTCCTCTAGAATGCGATCCGCCCTTCAGGAACAATGATGTTTATCTGTTCATATCCTGGGATAGTAACTCCTCCCAATGGTTGGTGAGGTCCACATGCAAAATAATTAAGCTATCCTCTGCCACCAAAACCTGCAACGTCTCCTCTCTACGTCCTTCCAAATGGAATGTCCTTTGTCTTCTCTGTATCTGTCCAATGTATCTATTTGCTTTTTCTTTGAATGCACTCTTATGGACATCACTGAATTTTGGAGATCTGTTTATTGTTTATTTATGGATTCATAGACATATTTATGATAGAGGTGTTGCGCAAGATCATTTGTATATGTATATATTATATATGTATGCATCATTTCTAGTTTTTATTGAGTGAGGGGTGTTCACTTTTTGGATTTTGCACCATTACCATCACACAGTTGTTTATTTATTTTTAGTCTTGATATAGTAGCGCAGAAGTCCTTCTACGGATAATTTTTATGTTTTCTCTATTCAAGATCCCTTTCCCAGTCAAGCATATAAGGAGTCTTTTGGGTGTGGAGGGCTAGTGACTGGCAGATAACAGAGATCCCCCCCCTCTGTTTCAAAGAGCGTCGACACCATAATTCATATGGCGTAAAGGCGTTATGTGAGGAAGTACCTCCTCTCCAAAGTTGGCGGAGGAAGTGTCTTATTTGGTGGAATCTAAAACGCTCAGAGTTCGGAATTTCAAGAAGCTTTTCACCGAGTTCCAGGGAAATGGGTCCCTCATTCGTAAAAAAATGTCCGATTCGGTACAGTCCCTTGTCCAGCCACCAACGAAAAGCTTTAATATCTAACCCAGGGGCAAAATCAGGATTATTGAAGATGTGCGCTAGTGGTAAACATCTCGAGATTAGGGCGGGGTTATTTCTCAGGTTATCCCATAAGTGAAATGATTGAGATAGAGATGGGGAGAGTATTGGGGGTCTCTGTTTGGGGGGAGTCCAGAGAAGGAAGTCCAGGGTGTATGAGGGGGCTGCCTGTCTCTCTATCTGAATCCAATCTGGTTTCTCTGCCTTAGAGTATACCGTGGAAAGTTGGGCTAGCCTGGCGGCTTGAAAGTACCAGAAAAGCTGAGGAGCCCCCATGCCCCCCTGAGTTCTAGGAAGGACAAAGGTTCTTTGTTGAAATCCATGACCTCTCCCCCCCAGATAAATTTGATGATCTTTTTTTGGAATTTGGTCAAGTGTTCCTTATTAATGTTTATCGGAATGGCCCTGAATAGGTATAGGAGTCTGGGCAAAAGCGTCATCTTCACTGCATGAACTCTGCCCAACCAAGAAATCTCTCCCTTGGACCATGTTCCCAGATCAGACGCTAACTTATGGTACATTGGGGGGAAGTTCAAGGGATATAATTGTTCCGTTTTAGCTGTAAGTTTAATTCCTAAATAATCTATCCATTGGTCATTCCATTTAAAGTCAAAGGAGCTTTGAAGTGCGGATACTGTTTCTGTCTGAAGGGAGATATTTAAAGCCGATGATTTAGAATAGTTGACCTTAAGGCCTGAGATACTAGAGAACTCTTTCAACAGTTTGCACAAATTTGGGAGTGATGTGGTAGGAGACGTTATGAAAAGGTACATATTGTCAGCGAAGAGCCCACACTTGTGGACTTGTTCCCCACAGGATACTCCATGAATATTTGGGTTTGATCTAATCGCTATCGCAAGTGATTCTATGGCCATGGCGAAAATCAGAGGGGAGAGAGGGCAGCCCTGTCCATGGCAACTCCTGCTGCCATGGAGTCTATCAGGAAAGGAAAATTACGGTAAGTATTTGATAGGAAATTTTCCATTTTCCTGACAGAATCAATGGCAGCATACGTATGGGAACTAACTAGCCATACACCCAATGGGCAGGCAATGCTAAGCCAAAGGATTTCATTTGTACCGTCAACAGACAGGACCTGCAAGCCAAAATAAACAGAGGATAAAAAGACCCTGAAAACACACAGGGTGATGTGGAAAGCCCAAATGTATGGAGCTGGAGATGGTCTTGACCCTTCAGGGAACCGAAGGAACTTGCAGGAGTCTTCTGCTTTGCTGAAAATTGTCTCAGGTGCGCAAGGTCTAAAATCGGTCTCTGCAAGCTGTTCCTCTTCATGACCATAAAGAGGGGCGAGTACCTGCCCTTAAATCTCTTGCATGCAGAGACTGGCACGGCAGCACTTTGTGACACCAGTGACTTTATGTAAAGCATGAGTATATGCTTCTTTTATCTCAAAGCAAGGCAAAATCCACTGAAATGAATCTGAGATGAGAATGACTTCTGATGGACCATGCATGTCCCAAAAGACCACTTTGACGTCCCAATAGTCTGAGGCCCAAACTCAGTAGCTTCTTGGATAACCTAGTTCAAGCCTTTTAGCATACGTCTGAGGGGATATCTGGTTTCCTCACCAGCTCTTCTTGAAAACCCTTTGTCGCACACTCTGAACTTTGTTCTCTAGACTGTCGTCTTCTGGCCTATCAGGTGCCGCTCCTGAGGCAGGACCATAACTTGCCAACTGTGGCTTGGCTTACAGTGCTATCCAGCTTGCCAAAGGATGAAGCTCCCTCAAAAGGAATGCTATATTATGCCTGTTAGAGGCGGAATCAGCAAGCCCAGGCCCAAGCCATAGCACTCACTTGCCGTAACTGACGAGAGCATAACCCATAACACTATGTGGATGATGTCAATTGGAGCCTTACCATGGAAACCAACACCAGCTCTGGCTCCTGAACTACAGAGTTTCTGAAAATGCTCTTGAATACTGCGTCCACATTCTCCATCCACATTTTCATCATTTTCAACATGGCCACAAGAGCCCAGGCCGACTTTTGGGCTATTCACTGCATCTTCCAAGGAAAAGCAATATGCTTGTTCAGAAGGGAGGTATATCTTGCAACCTTGCTTCACTCAACTAAAATGATCTCCTAGTTCCATTAGGAATGGGGAAAATAGAACACTCTCCCTAAGGCTACGTCTCCACTATTGCAACCCCAAAGTCGCACGATTTAGAGTGCGACTTTGGAGTGCGACTTTGATGCGACCTTGAGTGCAGCCCCGATCCAACTTTACAGTCTCTGGATCAAAGCCGCATCAAAAGTCACACCAAAGTAGTGCAGGAACCTTTCCAGAGTTGCTGCAACCTTAAGTCGCATAAATTGGAACGGGTGCTATTGAAATCAATGGGCTGTGACGGGTCAAGCGACCCTATGTGTTCAAAGTCACATGACAAGTCACACTAGAGGTAAATGGAGCCCAAGGTGCTTACAGAACTTCCTCTTGCTTTGCAGGAGACTCTACAGGTAAATGCACCCATCATTGCTTTGACCAAAAAGCGTTACAAGGGTAAAGAGACTCATCTCCCTCTGCCTCACTATCTGAGGTCTTCATAGATGGATGGCTTGGTTGGGACAGTTCCAGTTCTTCCTGGTCATCCTAGTGGGAGAACACACCACAATGGCTGGTTGAACTTTGCATGTGGCTTGTATCCCATTCTTTAAGGGATTCTTGCACCACGTGCCATGCCAGAGATTCCATTTGCTGGAAATCACCACCCCCTTTCCCAACTGCCTGGGCTTAGCATAGCTCACACAGAGACTTGCCCTCTGGGATTGGAGTTCCGCATCCCCAGCAGGCTCCCTCCTTGGAACAGCTGACAAAGCGGTGGGTGCGTAAAGGAGAATTCAGAGCTTCTGCTATGAAGGCTGGACCTTGACAGTGACCTATGACAAATACATCTGGAAGAAGAGGGTTGTGACCCAATGAGGTCTTTATCATCTCATGCCGTGTATTGTCAATCTGACCTAGAAGGACTCACAAAAGCAAAATAGGATAGAAAGGAAATGGTTAAAGAATCCAAAAAGAGTACCCAGGTCAGCTCAGCAAGGAAAGGAAAGGGTTAAACCCACCGTCTCATACATGCTATACAAGGACTGGCCACGCGGGGGGGGGGGGGGGCAGTGATACTTCCACAGTGTGCAACTGCACAGACAGACAATGTGCAGAGGTAATCAAATCATAGCAGAAACACACAGAGGTAGCATACCGGGTGTCAATGCAAAGCATATACCTGTGTTGATTTAGGGAAACTGCTGTAAGTTGCCCACAGAGAAATCCAAATATCAACAGTACTGACCTCTGATTGAATTTCTCCACGGAAATTATGCCACCACTGCCCCCAGCGTGCATGCATTATGCCCCAGGCAGGAGTAACTCAGGGACACCCGGCAGGAAGAGAAAACAGCGGCTTGGAAAGCTAATGCACTCCAGCTGCTATAAACTGATAGGCATTAGAGCCAGGGAAGAAAGCAAACAGAAAAACACACAAACTGCTGCCATGGAATATGTAACATAAAAAGTATAGATCACTGCACAGGGCATGAACACAGATCTGCAATTCAATCCTGCTTCTACGATCAAACCGGGCCTGGTAAGCTGATCATGCCATACTTGGGGCAGATAGGGCCACCCACTAATAGCTGGGCTATATGGCCATTGAGCTGCTTGCCTGCTAATGGCCAGGCTTTAGCTCTTCCAACGCCTCTTCCATTTGCCCACTCTATACCCTGCTAATAGCCAAGGCTTATCAGAGTATTGCAACCTGTCTTCCCAGTGGTCGCCGTTGGCCGGTCTTGATCACAAGGAGGATACTTCAGGTAGTTGAATAATCAAACCAATCTTGGGGGAGGGCAGGACATGTCCAAGATGGCCACCTGAGCGGCTGCTTACTCCAGAGCTCTGCTGGCTAAACTTGCCTTTATCCTCTTCTCGGGCATAATTGCCACCTGTGGTCAGGGGATTAAACCCGGATGAGACGCCGTTCCTCCCGAGTCATGTTCGAGAGGGGGAAAAAGCTCCGGTTTCCACAGATTGGGGAGACAAAAACCCCATCTCCTCCCGCTCCTGTGGAGCCTCGTGCCACGAGGAAATCCAATATGGTGTCGCAGACGGAGACGCCAGAGCCGGATGCCTCTCCTCACCCGAGCTTTGTGGCTGACATTATGTTAGTGATTGCTTTGTGCCAATCTACACTCACTACAAAGATTGAAGTTGTGCAGCTGGAGATGGGGGTCATGCGGCAGGACATGAGTAAACTCCGGTCGCGTGTGACAGAGACAGAGCAACGGGTAGGCCTCACGGAGGACACGGTCACAGAGTACTCCTCGGCTCTCTGTACCCTACAGGCTAAGATGAAAGCTCTGGAGTATAAGGTGGATGATGCAGAGAACCGCATTGTGGGGTTGGCGGAGGGGGTGGAAGGTACCAACCCCACAGTGTTTGTTGAGGATTTGCTGCACACCCTGTTACTGAACGCTCACTTTTCTCCCTTTTACACTATTGAAAGAGCACATTGGGTTCCGCCCAGGCCTGGGCCCCTGGGGTCCCCTCCCCGCATCATAATACTAAGGCTCCTCAACTTCCAGGATAGAGATGAAGTGCTTTGAGCCGCCCAGATCCAGAAAGAAGTTTCCTACCAAAACAGCAAGCTGCTCATATTCCCAGATCACTCCATCAAAACTCAGAAGCTCAGGAAATCCTTTGACCAGGTGAAGGCGGCTTTGCGGGCTAGCAACGTTAAGTACAGTGTCAAGTTCCCTGCTTTCTGCGGGTTCAAGATTGGGAATCGGTTCGCTTATTCACGTCCCTGCGGGAAGCTTCAGCCTGGATTGACACCCTGCCTCCCCATCGCTGACCGACTGGAGGAAGAGGCTCTTTGCCTGTATGCCTTCTCTTTTGGATCTAGGATCGATTTGCTACATGGGGACCCCCTCCCCCTTTTTTCTAAGTTAATTTGTTGCCTGTTGGTGGTGCCCCTTATCATATAACACAACTGTTTAGATGTAACCGTTGGTGCCTACTCGTTTACGTTTTTGTGCCCCTGCATTGCAGGCAAATGTTTTCATTATAAAGACGATCCTTACTATAACCCCCCTGGGGAGGATGTTTCCTGGTCCCTTATGGCAATATATTCTAGCACTGCCCCCTACTATTTGCCCTGGACATATTCAAGCTGCTGCCCAAGAGAAATATCATCATTACTACAAGCACAATTGTGCTGTTTGCCAGCATCTCTTGTCCATTGAAAGTGCTTACTACGTGAACCGATCCAACTGGCTCACGCCCCTCTAGGTTTTACCTTGCTTGACTGGTTGTTTTGGGGTTTCATGCTCAGACTACAAATAACAAACCATATCAGAGTAACAAAAGGTAGGAATCTGCAGCAAAGTTTGTTAAAATCCCTGCAATGTGCATTGATGGCCCAGATGGCAATATTTACTTCTCAACAAAAGTGAAGTTACTCTAACATTCCTGTCCTTTAAATGTATTGCGTCTCAGAAAAATAGGTTAATGACTGGTTCAACATTCAGCATATGTAAAAATCAGGTATTTGCATTTAGTTGTAACAGAGATCACAAATGAATATAATCACTGGTAAGTAAAGTCATCAAATGGCTTATTGCTATATTTTTCATGTTTTATATGTTCATACTTCATTTTTTGAGCGCCTAAGATACTGTGAGGTTTTTTTTTCATTGATTTATTATGCAAGCCCTTTCCCCTTCCCCCAAAGTTTGAGGGGGAATGTCTACCTATGCCCCGTACACACAATCAGAAATTCCGCCAGCAAAAGTCCAATGTGAGCTCTTGGTCGGAAATTCCGACCGTGTGTATGCTCCATCGGACTTTTGCTGGTGGATATTCCGCCAGCAAAAGATTGAGAGCAGGTTCTCTATTTTTCCGACTGAAAAAGTTCCTATCGGAAATTCCAATCGTCTGTAGCAATTCCGACGCGCAAAATTCCTATGCATGCTCGGAAACAATTCGACGCATGCTGGGAAGCATTGAATTTCATTTTCTCGGCTCATCGTAATGTTGTACGTCACCACGTTCTTGATGGTTGAAAGTTCAGAGAACTTTTGTGTGACCGTGTGTATGCAAGGCAAGCTTGAGCGGAATTCCGTCGGAAAAACCATCCAAGGTTTTTCCGACGGAAATTCCGATCGTGTGTACGGGGCATTAGATCAAAATCTAGGAAAAGGTTTAGGCTCGTAATGGTTATGGTGTACTGAATTATTGCGCTACTTATATCAGTGTTTGTTCTTCAGGTGAATTCTGCCTTTCCCTTTTTCTTATCCCTTTTCTTTCCATTGTTTTGTATGGCTTAAAATGTAAAATAAAATAAAGATTATATTTAAAAAAATGGTTTATTGCTTATATCTCCATATAATACTCAGGATTGTCTTCAATGCTTTCCAAGAATTATATGGTTTCTTCTCCACTCATTGTTCCAAGTAATTTATTACGATTATTGATTAATGTCTTGAATTCATCTTAGTCTTTTGCTTATCTTAAAGAATATTGATTGCATTGTTTTCATTCACGTGGCTCTGTCTGATGTCACAGCATGCAATTACACAAATTACCACACATTATTCCTGTTTGTGTTCACGTGTATATGTAAAAAATGATAATTATACTGCTTATTTGTTTGGCATACAGTTCTATGCATGTAGTTTTACTGCCAACCAGACTGGACCATCCGGTTCTATACTGCTTTGCTACTGTTTGATACATTCTTACTCAATCTTCGAAGTTCATAGGCTTCAGTTGTTGTGATATATCAATTATCTGTAGCTAAAACAGCCCAAACACACAGCACCACTCCAGACATGTTCCCTTCACTCACTGCGCCTGCCCAGGGTGCCAGCTCAAGAAGCCTGTCTCTGCTCACCATCAAAGGACCCTGATGAAAAAAAGCCGCACACCAATATCCACTCTGCCAAACAGTTTAATTCAGCTGTCAGTGATATCAATAATATCCCTGCCCAGGGACTACCCCTCCTTGACGCATTTCATCACTACTGGCTTGATAGCACGGATGCAGCTCGTATCACTGATAGCTGCAAAAACTGTTTGGAAGAGCAGATATTGACGTGCGTCTTCTATTCATCAATATCAATTATCTGGATGCATATCAGCTTGGATAAGGCTATATAAATGGTAAATCAAAAAAGTTTTACACCCTGCATATTTCCACTAAGAAAAGAACAATTCCTTAGACCCAGCGAATTGCTTGAAAACATCCACAAACTATCAAGTACATTCTGAAATATTCCTAATAGCCCAGTGCACCCCATCCACACAGCCATACCAATTAATGAAACCTGTTAGAAGTTCATTGTTTGCCTCCCTTCTAAAAAAAATGTGTTTTTATGGCTATTTTATTCTCTCTTTAAGTGATTCTCTCATTGGAGAATTTACTGTTAAAAAAAAACAAAAAACTGTTTTAAAGAAAGGTGGAAGGGGTGCAACTTCTGTTGAATTTTTCTCTGAACCAGGAAGATTTTTTGCAGTTGTCTTGTGCCCACTGAGGTGCCCCACAGCAATATAAGCATGGCAGAGGTTTTAACCATTCAATCCAATAGTTTAAAAAATGTGGTTTGTCAGGAGTGTTTTTTTGTATGACATTTTTTGACATATAATTAACCACTTCAGCCCCGGGAGGATTTGCCCCCTTAATGACCAGGCCCTTTTTTGCGATACAGCACAGCGTCGCTTTAACAGACAATTGCGCGGTCGTGCAGCGATGTACCGAAAAAAAATGTACCATATATACTCGAGTATAAGTCGAATTTTTCAGCACATTTTTTTGTGCTGAAAGTGCCCCCCTCGACTTATACTGGAATCAAGCACTTTTCTGCAGCAAAAAATTTCATTTTCCGAACCGACTTTGGGGCCCCGTATCTCAGGCACACTTGGTGCTAGGAACCCCAAATTTGGTGTGCAAACCCAGTAGAACTGGTACCATAACATATCCAAAGCTGGGGTTCCTAGCACTAAGTGGCCCCGAGATACGGGGCCCCAAAATCGGTTCGGAAAATGTCATTCTCTGCTGCAGAAAAGTGCTTGACATTTTCTGAACCGACTTTGGGGCCCCATATCTCAGGGCCACTTGGTGCTAGGAACCCCAAATTTGGTGTGCAAACCCAGTGGAACTGGTACCATAACATATCCAAAGCTGGTGTTCCTAGCACCAAGTGGCCCTGAGATACGGGGCCCCAAAACCGGTTCGGAAAATGTCATTTTCTGCTGCAGAAAAGTGCTTGACAATTTCTGAACTGATTTTTGGGGCCCTGTATCTCAGGGCCACTTGGTGCTAGGAACCCCTGCTTTGGAAATTCTATGGTGCTAGTTCCACTGGGTTTGCACACCAAATTTGGGGTTCTTACCACTAAGTGGCCCCAAGATACAGGGCCCCAAATTCGGTCAACTGTGTCCATCTGCAGCAATGTCATTTCGGGACCCTTTGGGTTCAGAGACCCCAAATTTTGGCTGCAGCTAGGGGGCATCTAGGAACCCTTAACTACAGAGTTTGAAGTTCGGGGGACCTATGGCTGAAAATAGGCACAGTGAGGCTGCAAATGGGCACAGTGAGGCTGCAAATGGGCATTGTTGACCCTCTTTTCCACTTACAGTAGCTGTGCATTTCTCACCCTCGTCTTATACTCGGGTCAATAAGTTTTTCCCATTTTTTTATGGTAAATTAGGGCCTCGACTTATACTCGGAACGACTTATACTCGAGTATATACGGTATGTCCTTTTTTTCCCACAAATAGAGCTTTCTTTTGGTGATATTTTATCACCTCTGTGGTTTTAATTTCTTGCCCTATAAACAAAAAAAGACCGACAATTTTGAAAAAAAAAAACAATATTTTTTACTTTTTGCTATAATAAATATCCCAAAATTAAAAAAAAACAAAAACAAATTTTTTCATCAGTTTAGTCCAATATGTATTCTTGTACAATTATTTTGATTAAAAAAAAATCGCAATTTGCGTATATTGATTGGTTTGTGCAAAAGTTATGGCGTCTACAAAATAGGGAATAGATTTATGGCATTTTTATTATTCTTTTTTTTTTTTACTAGTAATGGTGGTGATCTGCGATTTTTAGCGGGACTGCGACATTGCGGCGGACAGATTGGACACTTTTGACACTTTTTTGGGACCATTAACATTTATACAGCGATCAGAGCTAAAAATAGCCACTGATCACGGTATAAATGTCACTGGCAGGGAAGGGGTTAACACTAGGGGGGGATCAAGGAGTTAACTGTGTTCCCTGGGTGTGTTCCAACTGTAGGGGGGAGGGGCTACCTAGGACATGACAGAGATCGCTGTTTCCGATTACTGGGAACAGAAGATCTCTGACATGTCTCTGAATCATGCCTATGCCTTGATGGGTACAGGTCATGCTACGTTGATGGGCACAGGTCAGGCTGCATTGATAGGCACAGGTCAGGGTGCATAGATGGGCACAGGTCATGCTACATTGATGGGCACAGGTCAGGCTGCATTGATAGGCACAGGTCAGGCTGCATAGATGGACACAGGTCACACTACATTGATGGGCACAGGTCAGGCTGCATTGATGGGCACGGGTCAGGCTGCATTGATGGGCACAGGTCAGGCTGCATTGATGGGCACAGGTCATGCTACACTGATGGGCACAGGTCAGGCTGCATTGATGGGCACAGGTCACGTTGCATTGATAGGCACTGTTTATGCTGCATTGATGGGCACAGATCTGCTGCATTGATGGGCACAGGTTACGCTTCATTGATAGGCACTGGTCACACTGCATTGATGGGCACAAGTCACGCTTCATTGATGGACACTGGTCACGCTTCATTGATAGGCACTGGTCACGCTGCATTGATGGGCATTGGTTACGCTGCATTGATGGGCACAGGTTATGCTGCATTGATGGGCACTGGTCACGCTGCATTAATGGGCACTGGTTATGCTGCATTGATGGGCACTGATTACACTGCATTGATGGGCACAGGTACGCTGCATTGATGGCCACTGATCCGCTGCATTGATGGCCACTGGTTGTTAATATTTATTTTTGTAACCTAATTCTACATAAAACTTTTAAGTGTCATTTCATGAGATAATTTATGAAGGTGTGTTTAGGGGCGGGATTAGGGACGGGGCATGCTAGGGGTTGGGTGGGGCAACTGGTGGCGAGTAACACTTATGGCCTGGCTAGTAGCTCAGAACTTGAAATTTTGAGCCCTGGAATAAATCATCAGTGTCTGCATGCAGTGTTCTTTGGTATAAAGAGAATGGGCAAGTGCCTGCGCACCAATCCCAGAGACCTTCTGTTTTGGAGAGTGGCGTGAGGACTCCACAGCAGGCCCCTGCAAAGTCTGGCTCAAGGGACAGTGGTCGACCCCACATCGCAGCATGCTACCATCCAGCTGGATCTGGAGTGGATGTGATGAGGGTGGCCTCCAGGCTGTCACCGAATGATCAGATGTTGTTTTCGCAGCGGATCCACCTGCACCTGTTTTGCGATGACTCTCTCTCCATACCAGAGGCCGAAGGCCGGCCGCAGCACAATCTACAGCCCGAGTCACTGCTTGCAGATCCAGGCTATGGTCCCAAGAGAGCAACTCCTGCTCTCTCTCTGCTATTTATCTGTCTCCCAGCATTCTGTCTTCCCATCCAGCTGGCTGAAACAATGTCCAGGCTTCCATACAAACTTGACTACGTATCCCAAGATCTCTTGCCCTTGTCCTATGTCTTCACCTGCTCTGCAGTCAGGACATAACGTAGTCCATGCTGGGCACAAGGGGGAAACAATCCCCTAACTACACATGTGGCTACATGTCCTCTGTCAGCAGGCAACCTAGCTAGCTTCTTTTTATATATAATAAAATATATATATTTATACACCATATACTGTATACCATATACATATGGTCTGCAGAATACACAGAGCTTTTCACTGCAGTCCCAGTGGATTGCTTAGGAAAGCCATTTTACCTACAAGTATATCAATTAATATATCTTATTATGAGTGAAAACTAGAGTTTTTCATTTCCATATTACCTAATGGAGAATTTTGAATGAGAGTTTTCTATTTGTTATTTTGGCAAGACCCTCCATTTTGGATTGCATGTGCTAAGGTCATGGAGGTACACACTGGGGACCTAACGTGAGCTGACTAGCTGACTCTGGCACCCACAAGGCAGAGCTGATATAGTTCATGTGTTCTGCACATGTTTTCCCCTGATAACCTCAGAGCTGCTGCACTTGCTTCTTCAAACTAAAATATTCCGATAGAATATTCTCACACTTTCTCTGAAGCTGGCCTAAACTATAAATAAAGGGCCACTTTAAATGAGGAACTCATCTACTGGCTATCATTTAGATCTATGTGCTTCCCATATGAACAAACACAGCTGTGCAAACATACTGAAAGTACAGCAAATTATTCCGAGAACGTGCTCAGTCAATACATCAGTGTTGTATTGACTTTATGTGTTAATTACTTAAAAACTGAAACTGATAATGAAATGGGACACATGTGTAGGTATCGGTTATCTTTTAAGTACAAATTATAAAGCTGTGTTGACTGAATTGCTGATCCTTCGAAAATATTCATATCATGTTACAAACCGCACAATTCCCTCAGGATAGGATTTCAATTTTTATTGATAATTTGTTCAATCAAACTCCTTCCAAGCAATGGGTGCAGACACAGTGTGGCCGGGGTCCCTTTTATGGTACAGCCTTGTTGTAACAATGGGCAATCAGAAAACCAACGTTCATAAAGCATAATGCTGCGCAAACTGTTGGCGCTATAGAAATCCTGTATAATAATAATATATTAATAATAATCATATTTATTCGGCACACCGCAACACCTCAAATTCTTGTACCCACCTATCCTAGCCCCTGCCAGATCCCGTCTATGCAGCCTGCTGGTAGTTGCACTGAAATGTCTCATCATAAATTTCTATGAAATAGGGACTAAAGCTGAACTTTGTTTACTCTAAAAATTAATCTTCAAAAAGTTTGCCATTTTTGAAAAACTAGTTAGGGTCAATGGGAAAGGTAAAATTAAAAGTCAGCAGCTACAAATACTGTAGCTGCTGACTTTTAATATATGGACACTTACCTGTCCAGGGAGCCCACAATGTCGGCACCCCAGCTGATCTTCGGATCGGCTGTCAGGAGCAGCTGCGGCCATTACTGGTAAAGGAACTCTTTCGGCTTGACAGCCGGTTCCCTACTGCGCATGAGCAAAGCATAATTCCCTGGCGGCGTGGGAAGGAAGAGGGGGGCAACCATCCAAGAGACGGCATTGCAGCACCGTCTCCAGAAGTGGGGAAGGGGACTTATCAAAAACAGGTCCCCGTTCCCCCTCCACCCTGAAAGGTGCCAAATGTGGCACCATAGGGGATGAGGAGATGAATACGCAGAAATTCCACTTTTGGGTAAAACTCAGCTTTAAGGTTGTGTTAGGTGGTATTAAAGGGTCCAATTGACTTTAAATGGCAACTGAGAATTACAGTAAGCCTAACTATCCTGGACCTATTCTTATGCCAAAAAATGTCTACTGGTTGGCCTCATTATCTTACATTTTTTTCACTGAAAGAAAAAGACAAACAGGTCACTGCTTTTTCTCATATAATTTGGTTCATTTGTGCCCCCTTGAACTATTGTAGTACCTTGAACATGAGACATCAGAGAACCCACCTTTCTCTCAGCCTTCAGAGGTTATTTTTTCTTTGTGTGCAACTGTTTCTATCAGCCCCTATCTGGATGTCTGCAATGTTCCTTCTGCTTTTTATCCTGAACTCGTCACATTAAATATGGCTGCCAGCAGGTTTGTTTTTTAAATGGTGTACTAATAAAGGCCAGTCTGTTCCTTGTTTTTAGCATTACCATTTGTAAAGTTCATAGTTACATAGATGGTAAGGTTGAACAAAGACACCAGTCCATCCAGTTCAATATGTTTGTGTGTTTACATCACTACCATTTCCCATATCTCTGTATATTGTGTTTGCTGAGATGCTCTTCTAATAGTTTTTTGAAATTATCCACACTCCCTGCTGACACGGTAAAGACCCCCTTAAGGTTAAACCACTTCTTGTTCAACTTCATTGAATGGCCTCATGTCTTCTTAAGAGATCTGAGACTAAATCATTTATTCCCTATGTTAGAATCACCATTGAGGTATTTGTATATCGCTATTATAGCCCTTTTATGCGTTTCTTCTCCAGTGAGTTTAGTTTAATGCTTGTAGTTGTTTCTCATAACTGAGGTCCTCCAGTACCCTTATCAGCTTAGTGGCCCTTATATGGACTCTCTCCAGTTCCAGCACGTCCTTTCTGAGGACTGGTGACCAGAACTGGATGACATACTCAACATACCAGAGTTTTGTAAAGTGGTAAAATTATAGTTTTATCTTTTGGGTAAGTACACTTTTAATGCATGCTAATGGTCTGCTGGCTTTATCTGTGATCCACCAAGTCCCCCAGATAAGGCATGTACTGGCCATCAGGACTACCGGGAGTTTCCCGGTGGGCCAATGGCTCAGTGGGCTGCTTTCAGTGACAGCCAGTGGCATCGCTAAGGGGTGGCTTTTGGGGCTAATCTGGGGCCCATAGCCCCGAGCCCCAGGGGTCCCCAACCACAGGGCCATGGCCCATTAATGGGCTATGGCTTCTCTGCAGCCATGCGGTGGGCAGCACGGGACAGCAGGCAGGCAGCACGGAAGAGCCGGGCGGGCGAGAGAGCAGAGAGATGACATCACCTCTCACTGCCCGCCCTGCATTACCGCTGTTCCGCCCTCACTGTGCAGCTGTGGGCAGCAGAGAGATTACATCATCTCTCACTGCCCGCCCTCTCTCTGGTGGCCCTGATGTAAGGAGCCGCTCTCTGGGGACTCTGTGGTAAGGAGGGGCTCTCTGGGGACCCTGATGTAAGTGGGGGCTCTCTCTGGGGACTCTGATGTAAGGGGGGCTCTCTGGGGACTCTGATGTAAGGGGGGGCTCTCTGGGGACCCTGATGTATGGAGGGGCTCTCTGGGGACCCTGATGTAAGGGGGCTCTCTGAGGACCCTGATGCAAAGGGGAGGCTCTCTGGGGACCCTGATGTAAGTGGGCGGCTCTCTGGGGACCCTGATGTAAGTGAGCGGCTCTCTGGGGACCCTGATGTAAGGGGGGCTTTCTGGGGACCCTGATGTAAGGGGGAGGCTCTCTGGGGACCCTGATGTAAGGAGGGCCCTCTAGGGACTCTGATGTAAGGGGGAGGCTCTCTGAGGACCCTAAAGTAAGGGGGATGTCCAGCCGGCTGCTATGGGAGAGACCTGTCATCCGCACTGCCCATCACTTCACTTCATAATGCGCAACCCGACTCAGCCTCAGCGCCGCTGCAGTGCTGAAAGGCAGCCAATGGCTGTGCAGCAATGCCGGATTCTGAAATTCCAGCCAATGAGTCTAAAGCAATGTTTCTGCAAGACCCAATGCGAAGACAATATGCGACCGGTCTAAACTATGTGGCATGTTCACCAATGCCAGGAGCATGGCGGACAAGATGGGTGAACTAGAGATACTGTTGTACGAGGAGGATTTGGATTTTGTGGGAATTTCAGAGACCTGGTTCAACAGCTCTCATGATTGGCTGGCAAACATTCAAGGGTATACCCTATACCGCAAGGATAGAGAGGGTAAAAAAGGGGGAGGGGTATGCCTATATATCAAGAATAATGTACAAGTGAATGTGAGAGATGACATCACTGAGGGAGCTAGAGAGGAGGTGGAATCCTTATGGGTAGAGCTCCAAAGGGATAAAGCTAAGGGGAAAATAATACTGGGAGTATGCTATAGGCCCCCAAACCTGAGGGGGGAAGTGGAGACGGATCTCCTATCACAAATTGGAGTAGCAGCAAGGATGGGAAGTGTTATCATAATGGGGGATTTTAATTATCCAGACATAGATTGGGCGGAGGGAACCGCGCATTCATTTAAGGCTCGCCAGTTCCTTAATGTCTTGCAGGACAATTTTATGGGTCAGATGGTAGACGCACCAACTAGAAATAAAACATTACTGGATCTACTGATTACCAACAATACAGACCTGATCACGGATGTGGAAATGCGGGGCAATTTAGGTAACAGCGATCACAGGTCAATTTGTTTCAGTATTAATCACACAAATAGGAAACATAAAGGGAATACAAAGACACTGAATTTCAAAAGAGCCAACTTCCCTAAACTACAAACCTTGCTAAACGGCATAAACTGGGATAAAATATTAGAAACAAAGAGTACGGAGGAGAGATGGGTTTGCTTTAAGAGCATATTAAATAAGGGCATTAGCCAATGTATCCCATTGGGTAATAAATTTAAAAGAGCGAACAAAAGTCCTGGATGGCTTAACTCCAATGTAAAAATGCATATAAAAGCAAAGGAGAAGGCCTTCAAAAAATACAAGGTTGAGGGATCATCCTCAGCATTCAGACTTTATAAAGAATGCAACAGGATATGTAAAGGTGCAATTAGGACAGCTAAGATAGAACATGAAAGACACATAGTGGAGGAGAGCAAAAAAAATCCCAAGAAATTCTTTAAGTATGTAAACAGTAAAAAAGGGAGGACAGACCATATTGGCCCCATAAAGAATGAGGAAGGACATCTGGTTACAAAGGATGGGGAGATGGCGAAGGTATTGAATTTATTCTTCTCCTCAGTTTTCACGAGTGAATCGGGGGGCTTCAGTAACCAAAACTGCAGTTTTTATCCTCATGACACAACACAGGAAGCACCTCCATGGTTAACAGAGGACGGAATTAAAATTAGACTTGAGAAACTTAACATTAATAAATCACCGGGACCAGATGACTTGCATCCAAGGGTACTTAGGGAACTCAGTCAAGTGATTGCCAGACCGTTGTTCCTAATTTTTACAGATAGTCTACTGACTGGAATGGTACCAGCTGATTGGAGAAAAGCCAATGTAGCACCTATATTTAAAAAGGGCCCAAAATACATACCTGGGAATTACAGACCAGTTAGCCTAACATCGATAGTATGTAAACTCTTGGAGGGGATGATAAGGGACTATATACAGGATTTTAGTAATACGAACGATATCATTAGCAGTAATCAGCATGGATTCATGAAGAATCGTTCTTGCCAAACCAATCTATTAACCTTCTATGAGGAGGTGAGTTGCCATCTAGATAAAGGAAGGCCTGTAGACGTGGTGTATCTGGATTTTGCAAAAGCATTTGACACAGTTCCCCATAAACGTTTACTGTACAAAATAAGGTCTGTTGGCATGGACCATAGGGTGAGTACATGGATTGAAAACTGGCTACAAGGGCGAGTTCAGAGGGTGGTGATAAATGGGGAGTACTCAGAATGGTCAGGGGTGGGTAGTGGGGTTCCCCAAGGTTCTGTGCTGGGACCAATCCTATTTAATTTGTTCATAAACGATCTGGAGGATGGGATAAACAGTTCAATCTCTGTATTTGCAGACGATACTAAGCTAAGCAGGGCAATAACTTCTCCGCAGGACGTGGAAACCTTGCGAAAAGACCTGAACAAATTAATGGGGTGGGCGACTACATGGCAAATGAGGTTCAATGTAGAAAAATGTAAACTAATGCATTTGGGTGGCAAAAATATGAATGCAATCTATACACTGGGGGGAGAACCTCGGGGAATCTAGGATGGAAAAGGACCTGGGGGTCCTAGTAGATGATAGGCTCAGCAATGGCAGGCAATGCCAAGCTGCTGCTAACAAAGCAAACAGAATATTGGCATGCATTAAAAGGGGGATCAACTCCAGAGATAAAACGATAATTCTCCAGCTCTACAAGACTCTGGTCCGGCCGCACCTAGAGTATGCGGTCCAGTTCTGGGCACCAGTCCTCAGGAAGGATGTACTGGAAATGGAGCGAGTACAAAGAAGGGCAACAAAGTTAATAAAGGGTCTGGAGGATATTAGTTATGAGGAAAGGTTGCGAGCACTGAACTTATTCTCTCTGGAGAAGAGACGCTTGAGAGGGGATATGATTTCAATTTACAAATACCAGACTGGTGACCCCTCAATAGGGATAAAACTTTTTCGCAAAAGAGAGTTTACCAAGACTCGTGGCCACTCATTAAAATTAGAAGAAAAGAGGTTTAATCTTAAACTACGTAGAGGGTTCTTTACTGTAAGAGCGGCAAGGATGTGGAATTCCCTTCCACAGGCGGTGGTCTCAGCGGGGAGCATTGATAGCTTCAAGAAACTATTATATAAGCACCTGAATGACCACAACATACAGGGATATACAATGCAATACTGACACATAATCACACACATAGGTTGGACTTGATGGACTTGTGTCTTTTTTCAACCTCACCTACTATGTAACTATGTAACTATGTAACGGTAGCCCTCCCACTTCACGCAGTGATGTGAGAAGGGGGAGAAAAATACAGAGGAGAATACCGGTAAGTGAAATAATAAAAGAGGTGAGTGAGTTATTTATGACACCTGCCATTGAACGGAGTGTAGCGTACACATGTCATTCTAAAGGCATCTGTAATGTTGGAATGCATCTTTTTCTCGAAATAAAAAGTTTAAAAAAAGCCATTTATACTTACAGTGGAATGTTTTTACTTATGTTTTTTTGCGCAATTGCGTATAGTTTATATACTGTTTTTGTGCGTGTTTGCAAAATTAAAGTGGGTCGGTCTGGATGAAGTCCAGGGCAAATTTTTTGTCCCAGTCCAGCCCTGCTCCAGATCCATTTTCATCCTCCATTCCCCCAAAGGCTGTCCCCCAAGTGAGTAACTTGCATTTATATTTTTAGCCCCCAAGTGCAAATCCCAGAAGGGATGTTGAATTGGACAGAATCATATGACTAGAGGCAGCAGACCAAGTAAGAAACATCATGCAAAGCTTAATGGATCTGGAGGGAATGGAATGAAGGTTAACCACTTCAATACCAAGCACTTTTACCCCCTTCATGCATAGGCCAATTTTCAGCTTTCACGCTGTTGCACTTTGAATGACAATTGCGCAGTCATGCATTTTGTTCACACAAATAAAACTTTCTTTTTGTGGTATTTAATCACCACTGGATTTTTTTTTGCTAAATAAAGGAAAATAGACAGACAATTTTTAAACAAAAAAAAATGTTTTTCTTTGTTTCTGTTATAAAATTTTGCAAATAAATAATCTTTCTTCATGAATTTAGGCCAAAGTATATATAATTTAGTCTGTAGGGAAGTTCCCAAACAGTCCACAAACTATGGTATATATC
Organism: Lithobates clamitans; assembly: GCA_037952925.1. Classification (NCBI taxonomy): domain Eukaryota; kingdom Metazoa; phylum Chordata; class Amphibia; order Anura; family Ranidae; genus Lithobates; species Lithobates clamitans. Next base: position 2,705,725 of record JBBGZY010000898.1, read on the forward strand.
TGAAAATTGATCATTCCTGTACTGACGACCTATCTCATTTCTTGAGGCCCAAAAATATCAGGACAGTAAGGCCCCTTTCACACGAACGATCCGTTCAGGTCCGCCTGTCAGTTTTTTAGGCGGACCTGAACGGACGTTCCATAGATCTCTATGGAGCATCGGATGTCAGTGGTGACATGTCCGCTGACATCCAACCCACTCCGATCCGAAAAAGTGTAACGGAGAAAAAACCTACTTTTCCATCCAGTTTCGTATCGGATCGGGTGACAGCGTACTCTACGGTCCGTCATCATCCGATCCCCCATAGGGGAGAGCGGCGCTCTGACAGGTCCGTCGCTCTACAGTGTGCAGAGACAGACCTGTCATCTGCCTGCCCAGCGGGGATCGGCGGAGCGATCCCCACTGAGCAAGCGGATGTTCACGGGGCGGATCATCATGGATACGTCCCGTGTGAAAGAGGCATAAGAGTACCCCCCAAATGACCCCTTTTTTTGTCATACATTTTTGGAAAATAAAGATACTTTTTTTTTTACATACTATCACCAGTGCAGTACAGTGTCATATAACAGGTGTGGCAGTGATCAGGGACACTGACTGGTGACAGTGTGAAAAAAATGAATATATATATATATATATATATATATATATATATATATATATATATATATATATATTTTTATATTTTTTTCGAGATTTTTTTTTAACACATTCTGACCAGAGCAATATAATGTTACCATAGTAACATTGTAATACTCTACGAAAGTGATCAGTATTTTTTTATTACACATTATTTTTGCATATAGCAATGCATTTTATTGCTATATGCAAGCATTTTGCTGAATCAAATTGATTCATTCAGTTTGCTTTGTTGTGATTAGCTGTGATTGGCCACAGCTGATTACATGGCAAAGGTGGGCTGTGATTGGCCCAGTCTGTACTCTGTGATCACTGTGACCTATCACAGCTAGCAACACAATTGTTTACAATGGATGGTTCGAAAGGAAGCCATCTATTGTTTACAACTGTCATGTGACCTGCTGTGATTGGTTACAGCGGTCACATGGTACCGGCAGCAGGCCAGTACAGTGATCATTCATCGGCTGTGTCCGGTGGGCGCAGCCAGTGACAGATTCCGCAGCCACGCACGGGGTGTGATGCGGGAGGACGTCATAGGACATACACCCGGATCGAGGAGAGGTTGACGCTGGCATCTTCAGTCCATAGGAAGGGCGTGAACCAGTTAAGAAAGAGCGCCCACTGCAATGTGGCTGCCCGAAGCCTCGGTCCTCTCCCCCACCTCTCCACGGCTCTGTCATTGGAACTGTGGGCAACGGACCGTGACAGCTTGTGGCTTCACGGCCGGGCAGGCACTGCGCATGCGCAAGTCGCCCTGCACTCTCCGAGTGGACAGGCAATCTTCTGGGACCTGTGACGTGTCCCAGAAGATTGCCTAGAGGGAGGGGCCGCCTAGGGGGAGAGGAGGAGTCACCTAGGTGGCTTGAAGATGGAACGAGGAAGTGGGACAGGAAGTCCCTCTCTAAAGAAGTTAACCACTCCCCCCCAAAAAAATATTCATGGCAAATGTGGCATGTAAGGGGGCCAGGAGTACTTAAAGCAGAAGTTCCACTTTTGGGTGGAACTCTGCTTTAAGTTAGCAAAGTCAGTTCCTACAGTATATTGCTCACAAGATAACATTTGTGTGATTAGGCTCTGAGGGAGGCAGCAATGCATTGACTCTTTTCAGGACTACTGTACAGCACATGAGATGGGGTGAATGGAAAAATATACACTGACTGGACAATTTTTTTAGGTACACCTTGCTGGTACCAAGTTGGACCCCTTTTGCCTTCAGAACTGCCTTAATTATTTGTGGCATTGCTTCAACAAGGTGTTGGAAAGATTCATCAGAGATTTTGGTCCATATTGACATGATAGCATCACGCAGTTGCTGCAGATTTATCGGCTGCACATCCAAGATGCGAATCTCCCGTTCCACCACATCTCAAAGGTGCTCTATTGGATTGAGATTTGGTGACTGTGGAGGCCATTGGAGTACAGTGACCTCATTGTCATGTTCAAGAAACCAGTGGTGAGATAGTTTGCGCTATGTGACATGGTGCATTATCCTACTGGAAGGAGGCATCAGAAGATGAGTACACTGTAGTCATAAAGGGATGGACATGGTCAGCAACAATACTCAGGTAGGCTGTGGCATTTAAACGATGCTCAATTTATACTAAGGGACCCAAAGTGTCCCAAGAAAATATACCCCACACCATTAAACCACCAGTCTAAGCCGTTGATAGAAGGCAGGATGGATCCATGCTTTCATATTTATGCCAAATTCTGACCCTACCATCTGAATGTCGCAGATGAAATCAAGACCAGGCAACGTTTTTCCAATCTTTTATTGTCCAATTATGGTAAGCCTGTGCAAATTGTAGCCTGTTTTCTGTTCTTAGCTGACAGGAGTGGCACCCGCTGTGGTCTTCTGCTGCTGTAGCCCATCTGCTTCAAGGCTTGATGTGTTGTGCATTCAGAGATGGTAATCTGCATACCTTGGTTGTAACTGGTTATTAAGTGTAAGTGGTTATTTCAGTTAATGTTGCCTTTCTATCATCTCTAACCAGTCTGCCCACTCTCCTCTGACCTCTGACATCAATAAAATATTTTTGTCCACACAACTGCCACTCACTGGATATTTTCTCTTTTTCAGACCAGTCTCTGTAAACCCTAGAAATGATTGTGCGTAAGAATCGCAGTAGATCAGCCGTTTTTGAAATACTCAGATCAGCCCGTCTGGCACCAACAACCATGCCACGTTCAAAGTCACTTAAATTCCTTTTCTTCCCCATTCTGTTGCTCGGTTTGAACTTCTAGATGCCTAAATGCATTGAGTTGCTGCCATGTGATTGGTTGATAAGCAATTTATGTTACAAAGCAATTGAACAGCTGTACCCAATAAAGTGGCCGTTGAGTGTATATTATATATATATTATAAATGAATGACTGAGTAGCACTGCAAACTGAGAAGTCAGACTTTGCAAGAAAATCAGTGGAATAATGAGTTGGAAAAGAATCTGGAAAAGACCATCTGTGCCCCAACACAACTGGAAATATATATATTTATACACAGACACAGTTTAACATATCCTCCTATTCATTAGCCACCTATATCTCTCTCTCTGTGATGATCCCTGGTTAACTACATTTCATTTAGCAAGTGTTAAGTTCCTCCATGATCTAGGTCAGTGAATTTCCTCTTTTTCTTATGTCTCTGCTCTTCTCCATAGAAACTATTGATGGTCTTGTTAGCTCAGAGAGAATAAATTATATATAGATTATACGAGTATAGCCTCTGCTTAATTAATGGTGTTAAGAGATGTGCACTCAGACTCAGTGATTGTCTGTATTATGACAATGACAGAACTTTAATTAAAGTGCAGTTTCACTCTACAGGTTAATTACCAAAGGACTACCTGGTGGAAAGTGCTGAAATAAAACAAAGAATTTATGTTCTGACAGTTGAAGTCATGTTCTTAACACAAATTACAGACCAAGAGAGAAATACTCTTTTTAAGCCAACATAATTGCAAAAGGTAGGATGACTTGGTCATGATGAACAATGGCACAGGATAATGAGGAGAAGAGGCAGCAGAAAAAGAACACTAAAGCTGAGTTTAGTTTAGTATCGCATAGGCACAGATAATGAAAGGAGGAACTGAGGGCTCATGCACATGGACGTCACTCTCAGCACTACCTCTATGGAATAAATGGGTCCTCCATATCAATCTGGGCATGGAGCCAAGGCTGTATTCAGGGATCTGTGTGGGTATGATATGTGATTATCATGATAAATACAAAAAAACTTAGATATTCCTGGAGATAGTGTTAGGTTAGGTGGTATAGAGGCTAACAAGGTGTGTGGGTTGGGTACCAAAGGGGCATTGCTGATAATGATTTTATTGATAGCGCTTAAATCATGTACTAAACGGAAAGTTGCTTCCTGACCTTTGACAGACTTCTAAGCCACTGGGAACAAAGGAGTGTTACAGGGGGATTTGGTTTGCGTGGGAACTTTTATCAGCATGTACCGGTCTATTTGTATTTTAAAACTATCCATCTGAGCCACACTCAAAGGGTATTGTGGTAATTGGGGCAAAACACTCCCTAGTCTGATGTTTACTGTGGTTGGCGGAACTGGCAGAAGACCCACGTCATACTTATCAATCGCCCAAAGTTTGGGATCAACCTCCACCAACACATCCAACCCCAGATAACAACCAGGCTCTGTCATGTATGGTAGAGCCACCATTGCACATAGGCGCTCATACGACAATGCGCTACTAACCACAATACCTGTTGGAGTATATTCAATAACCCCCTGTATTTCCAACAAAATATCAGCTCTCAATAGATTGGGTACATCATTCGATACCAGCACAGACTTAATGGCCTCTGTGTGTTGCCCCTGCCTACAATGGAGAGGTTTTGTTGTTTGTAAGGACACTGTCTGACCTGTGAAACCTATGGTTGGGGTGTTTTCTGCGGAAAAGGGAATTTTGCCTTTAATATCTTTAGCTCTTAAAACTGTGCGGGCAGTGCCGGTATCGAAGAGGCATGATAGAAGATATTTAAGTTCTTTAACATACAGATTGATATGGGCAGATACCAGTTTGCCAACTACCTATGATGAGTCATAGTCGTTTCCTGCTATCCCTACAACTTGCGTTGTTGGGTCCTCTGGGATAAACTGCCACTTACCCTGAGGTCTTGCGGATTTGTTCTTATGCCCCGTACACACAGTCGGACTTTGTTCGGACATTCTGACAACAAAATCCTAGGATTTTTTCCGTCAGATGTTGGCTTAAACTTGTCTTGCATACACAGGGTCACACAAAGTTGTCGGAAAATCCGATCATTCTAAACGCGGTGACGTAAAACACGTACGTCGGGACTATAAACGGGGCAGTGGCCAATAGCTTTCATCTCTTTATTTACACTGAGCATGCGTGGCACTTTGTCCGTCGGATTTGTGTACACACGATCGGTATTTCCGACAACGGATTTTGTTGTCGGAAAGTTTTATATCCTGCTCTCAAACTTTGTGTGTCGGAAAATCCAATGGAAAATGTCCGATGGAGCCCACACACGGTCAGAATTTCTGACAACACGCTCTGATCGGACATTTTCCATCGGAAAATCCGACTGTGTGTACGGGGCATAACAGTTATTTTTAAAGTGGCCTTCCTTTCCACTGTTATAATAAATGATAGGTTTCTTCTGTTCTGTTGTATCTCTAGCCTTTTTGTCCGTTCGCTCTGTGAGTGCTTGTGAGACAAAAACTTTAGATGTCTTGTCCTGCTTTTTCCAATCCACATCCCTTTCTACAGCAGAGAGAGTGGATAGGATGGCAGGCACAGACATTTCATTAAATTCGGATCTGGCTAATAATAACGGGTCCCAAATTTTTCTATTGATTCCCTCTAAAAACGTGACTCTTAACATGAGGTGAATGGAGGTAATCTTTTGTCCCTCGGGGTGGTACATTGGGACCAACCTCCAGATCTGCATCTATTGCGGCTTGTTTCAGGTGACACCAGAAACAAACGCATTCCTCTCCAGGATTCTGGCTTGATTTCATTACATCCGTGGTAGAGGTTGCCCCATACAGTTCCGGAAGCTTTCCTCGAAGAGCCTTACAAAACTCTTTACTCCCAGATGTTGTCTGCTCATGAGTGGTGATGCTACAACGAGACATTACAGCCTCTGCCATTTCATCTCCTATTTTATCCCTTAGAATTCTGGCACAGTCCATCCCGCTCATTCCGTAACTAAATTGGTTCTGACCAAACATTCTTACGAACCCCCGTGGATTTATCCTATAATCTGGCCGTTCAGCTAGAATGTTCCTGATCTCTGAGGAGGTAAAAGGGACATGCCATACAACCCTCTCCCCTGGGGTCCTTTCTCTGTCTGCATTGGGGGCACCCTTAAATTGTTATACCCGGACTGGATAAGCCTCAGGGTGGAGAGCAGGTGTATATTGAGGGGGGTGGTTTTAATAGTGAACTAACATATACAGTTCTGATAAATAACCCCCCAGAGAAGGATATAGAGTAGGAACGGCTAAATCATACTCTTTCAGAGCCTTTATACCGTCTCCTCTTTTCCTGTCTCTAATAGGGATTCTTCTACATTCACACAATATGTTTAAATCTGCAGTGGAAAACAGATTGTAGTTAGCTTTAGGCTGGAGAGCAGAGGCTTCAGTGGTTCTAGAAGATGGTTGAGAGACAGGGAGAGAGTTTGAGCTGCAAGATGGAGAACCTGGAGAGGGAGAGAGACAGAGAGAAGAGTCAGCGACAGCAGGAACAGTGGGAAATTCAGGAGAGACAACAGCAGTTACAGATCCAGCTGATCCTGCTTGTCTCAACAGGTTTAGCTCAGAGAGGGCTTTCTCCATTTCCCTTATTGGATCACTCGTTTCGGCAATCCCCTCTGGCCAGGTATACATAATACGCTTCTTCCGGACTGAAACTGCCTTCTGTATACCCTGCCAGTTCACCATAATAGACTTCTGAAACCACAACTGAGCTATGTCTAAAGTCTTTGTAACATGGAGTCTGGTTTTAAACTCAGTGATGAGTTTCTCCCACCTCCAGGTTTCAAAAGTACCTTCCAAAGGAATACACCATGCTGTACCCTCTGACCATCTATGCCTATGCCAATCTTTAAGGGGTCTCATGGCCCGAGCCCCAAACCCAGACTTTGTGTATTGTGGGGAGCCTAATTTGTTTCCTCCCAAGCATGGATGACCAATTACCCATGAGGACTCAAATCGCTTATGACGTGTCCCTGTGTTCAGGGCACCCTTGCACCAACTTTCGGAGCAGTACTGCCTAGTGCCTACGTTTACAATACTGGCACCCGGCATTTCTGATTAACTTACAAGGCCTCCAGGTATGCTAGAATCTACTCCTCACATTTACATGCTCTACAACCGATAATCGTCAGCCCTATAAATGTGTTTGCCAGACAACTACAAAGCACAATGAAATCCTCTGCTATTCAAAATTAAAAAATGTGGCTTCTTTCTGTCTCTAGATGTTACAGCAACTATGGGGATGCCTGCTACTGTCTACTCACAGAATGTTTACTCTCTACCCAAACCTGGATTGCAGTATAAAACTTCGTACAACAAAATGGGCGACAAAAGTTGGACCACGACAAAATGGCGAGATTTCTTCACTAGGAAACCGAAATTTCTCCCCACAAAAACTGGTTACACAATTGAGACACCAAATGAACACTTATCCCTAGACAAACACTTTAGGCTATATCAATTAGGGCCTATAGGAGTACTAAAATATAGGCATATTTAACTAAACAATATATCCAAAAACGCCAAAGTTACATAAAACACGAAATAACACGGCTTAAACATACACTCCTGTTCCCAAATACAAACAATACTTAGCTCTGAAAGTTGGAAAGGTCAACAGATACACAGGGCAATCGGCAATACTGGTTGCACCTCCCCCTTCAGCCACATGGTCAATTACATATGCAGCGGCCATTTTAACACACGGTGCCAGCCTGTTCAGTCATACACACAATATAGTTACCGTATTTATCAGCGTATAACACGCGCCGGCATATAACACGCACCCCAAGTTTAGGAGGGAATTTTAAGGAAAAAAACTTTTTAAGGAAAAAAACTTACATTTAAATGCCCATCAATGCAGCCTTATCAGTGTCCATCTGCAGCCTTGTAGTGTCATTTGCAGCCTTGTAGTGTCATTTGCAGCCTTGTAGTGTCATTTAAAGCCTTTCAGTGTCATTTGCAGCCTTGTTGTGTCATCTGCAGCCTTGTGTCATCTGCAGCCTTGTTGTGTCATTTGCAGCCTTGTGTCATCTGCAACCTTGTTGTGTCATCTGCAACCTTGTTGTGTCATCTGCAGCCTTGTTGTGTCATCTGCAGCCTTGCCCAGTGACACTGCAGCCTTGTAGTGTCACTGCAGTTTTTGAATATGGCGCGCCGAGAGACACAGAGCCGGTCCTGTGTCTCTCGGCGGCTTTCGGCTGCTTTCAGCTCCTCTCGTAGTCCTGTGGGCGGAGCCGAGTCCAGCCGACATTCATACATAGTCGAGTGTACTTGGCTAGATCTGCTCACAGTCACGCCCTGCCCCTGTGTTATGTCCATCTTAGGGCAGGACTGGGCGTGACTGTAAGCGGAGCTAGCTGAACCTAGCCGAGTACACTCGGCTATGTATGAATGTTGGAGGCACTCGCTCCTCCGCTCATAGTCAGTGGGGGATTGGCGTATAACACTTTTTTCCCCTGATTTTAAGGGGAAAAAAGTGTGTGTTATACGCCGATAAATGCGGTACTTATCAGCCTGCTCAGTCATACACAGCATACACTTTAGGTTTGTATTAAATGGGACCTATAAAGGATTTAAATATAGGTGCTCCCCCAATTAATAGACCTACTTACAATGAAAAAAGTATAACCTACTATTAAAGTCCCACCATTATACAGAAAGAGACAAAAAAACTAAAGATTCTTTGCCTAGCAGAAATTACCTCATACAGCGGACAGAGAACAACGAACAGTAAAAATGTTAAAAAAAAAACTTGAAGTGTGGTTGTCTTACCATGGGACCGCGTTTTGCTGGTTCTGGTTCTGGATGTCTTTTCCCCCTCTAGGTCCGCTGAATGAGGAAGATCTGTTGGCTCCTGGATGACTCGCCAATTCTATAGTGGAAATTTTAAGCTTCGCCTATAAGCAAATAATTTTGTTGAGCTCAAAAGCACAAATACAGCTCTCTTGTATAATGCCAGGAAAGCACGCTTGTATATCTCCAAGTAACACAGACAGATGCTGGTATCATGTTGAGCTTAGCTAAATCCTGTCTAGCATGATCTGCTGCCTTTATTTATACTGTAAACATGAATAAGAAAGGACGGTGTCAGAATCAGCCAGACACTTGTATTCTTTCAAAAGAGCCAATCACACACATGTATATATTCAAATAGAATTCCAGTAGTGACGTGCAGAGACGGTCATGTGCAGAGCAAGCACCAGGATCTGTGTGTGTAAACACATAAATCCCGGTTCTCTTAGGGGAGAGGAGACAGATTGTGTGTTCATACTAAGTATGAACACCGATCTGTCTCCTTCCCTAGTCAGTCCTATCCCCCCTACAGTTAGAACACACCCAGGGAACACAGTTAACCCCTTGATCTCCCCCTAGTGTTAAACCTTTCCCTGCCAGTGTCATTTATGCAGTCAATGGTCCCAAAATAGTGTCAAAAGTGTCCGATCTGTCCGCTGCAATGTCGCAGTCCTGATAAAAATCGCAGATCGCCGCCATTACTAGTAAAAAAAAAATAATAATAAAAATGACATAAATCCATCCCCTATTTTGTAGACGCTATAACTTTTGCGCAAACCAATCAATATACGCTTATTGCAATTTTCCCAAAAATATGTGGAAGAATACATATCGGCCTAAACTAAGGAAAAAATTTGTTTTTTTTTTAAAAAATTGGGATATTTATTATAGCAAAAATAACAAAATATTGTGTTTTTTGCAAAATTCACGCTCTTTTTTTGTTTCTAGCGCAAAAAATATTTTTGTTTGGGTACGATGTTGCATGACCGCGCAATTGTCATTTAAAATGACGCAGTGCCGTGTCGCAAAAAATGGCCTGGTCAGGAAGGGAGCAAATCCTTCCAGGGCCGAAGTGGTTAATAAAAATTTCCACAACAACAGGGGTAACAATTGATGCTGTTGATAACAGATTGATGAGTTTGAAATGACTGAAAGCAATGCCCTGTGTTTATGTCCCATACCATAGATTTCTTTTCAGAGCCTGCAGACACTATAATATTTCAAGTTATTGAAGGTACCTTCAAGCTCTGCAGCAGCTGTCCCCTTTCCATAACCCATAATAGATCATGAACTGTTTATTGTCTCCACTTGCTGTCAGGATCCACATATCTTTGTCAGTGAAGCTGCAATCAGCGAAGTTGTTGGCATGCATAGCCACTGACTTTTTCATGGCAACCATGTATTCATTATTATCAAAGGGCAGAGGGAACTGGCATTGGTCTACCTGTGGATTAATTAAACCATGAATGGAGTTCTATAAACAGTATTACTAAGGTGCAAATAAACCTTTGTACAACAAACCTCTGGATATGCAAAAATGTTTGAATATACACCAGAAAGCCTGCTTGACAAACCAGAACAGATGCCCATTCTAATGCCCCGTACACACGGTCGGATTTTCCGATGGACAATGTCCGATCGGAGCGTGTTGTCGGAAATTCCGACCGTGTGTGGGCGCCATCGGACATTTTCCATCGGATTTTCCGACACACAAAGTTGGACAGCAGGAGATAAAATTTTCCGACAACAAAATCCGATCGCGTCAATTCCGACCGTGTGTGGCCTGTTCCGACGCACAAAGTGCCACGCATGCTCAGAAGAAATTCCGACACGGGACAGCTCGTTCTGGTAAACTTAGCGTTCGTAATGGATAAAGCACTTTCGTCACGCTGCAATGTAAAAAATGGTTTAATACAGCGCACTCTCTTCTTCTTTATAATGTGACAAGAATTAAGTAGTTTTGCTGCTCATATTCACACACACTTCTCACAAAGTTTGATTTGTGTTTTTTTAGTGGGATTCCCTCAATATATTGTTATTAGTTGTCACATCTGACAGTTTTATATTTTTTTTATATTTTTTTTTTGGTTTTTAAGCCTTTTTTTTCTTTAATGTTTGGATTTTTTCCAAGGCTGATCTTTGTTCAATGTTATTTTTATTTTTACTCCAGAATATTTTTGTGTGTGTTTTGTGTGGCAAGTTACCCCAACACCATTGATATCTTTTATTATTTAATCTCCAGGAGATTTTTTGGTGTTGGTGTCCCTTGTTCATTTCACATTTTATATTAGAAATGTACCTGAATCCTCACAAACAAACCATCATTTTTGAAGTAAAACACATAGGAGAGTATAATTCAAAACAAAAATCCTTTATTAAGGGCTCATAACCAAACAAAGAGGAAGGCAACACTGGATCAACAGGAGAAATTAGTGAAGCCTGGGACCCCCACGGCAGACAACAATTCTTAAACCTCAAAATTGGTGGCCTGAGGAGTCCATATATAAGGGAGGGCAGTCTGGTCCGGGATTCACAGAGACTTGGATAGCAGCAGATGACATCAGTGTCCCCAGGCTGTGGTACCACAAGAGGCTGCATCTTTTGGCCGACCAGACTGGATCCAGGGCAATCACTCTCTGGTCTTCCTTTCACACTTCCTTCCCGGCTGTGGCTGTGCAGTAGGAGATGTGGCAGGAGGAGGAGTAGGACCTGGAGGAGGACTGGGAGGACCTGGAGGAGGACTGGGAGGACCTGGAGGAGGACTGGGAGGACCTGGAGGAGAGGGAGGAGGAGGAGGACCATCCCAAAGCTGTGTGTGAGGTGTAAGTTGGCCCCTCACACCTTTCTCCAGAGCCTCTGATATGAGGGCCTGACACATGGCTTGTTGGCCCTCCTCCATCCTCTGCATTTTATAGGCAATGAATGCCGCAAGGTTCTCCTGCCTGGTGTGGGGTGCTCCCAGGACCTCTGTAGCCCTCCAAAAAAATCTGATAGCCGCCTCCTCTAGGCTGCTCCTCCTGCTGCCACTTTCTGTTTTCAGGGTGGGTGGAGGGACCTGCAGATCAGCCACCTCCTGGCTGAGACTTCCCTGTGTATGAAAAAGGGACATGGTTTTAGTTTTTGCATCATCAATCACAATCATAAATTAGTACTCCCAACTAACATCTAGGTAACATCATTGATTGGACAAGCAGAAATATTTAGAGGAATGCTATACCTGGCTCAATCTGGGCTCCTCCACATATGGCCTGGAAGGCCCAGGTTGGGCATCAGAAGCCTCAGCCGGGGGGGAAGGAAGCGTGGAAGGAAGACTGGAGAGGGATGGCCTGGGTTCAGTCTGGCCTGCCAGAAAGTGCAGCCTGTCGTAGTACAACATCCTGGGGACATAGATGTCATCTGCTGCTCCGGATCTCTGTGAATCCAGGACCTTCTTGCGCTCCCTCAGATATGTGCTCCTCAGGCAACCAATTAAGATCTTTAAATAAGTGATGTCTGCCATGGGGATCACCTGCTTCACAATTTCACACAATTGCTCCAGTGCTGCCTTCCTCTTTGCTTGGTTTTTGAAATGGGGGTGGGTAATCTCCCACAGACAGGGCAGCTCCCTTAGCATATCAATGAATAGTGACATGAAGTCAGTATCTCTCATTAAAATATCCATGTTCACTGCAAGACACAACACAAGACAAAGCCTAATGTCAGACCAAACTCTCCTAATCTTGTTACAATATAGGCCTCAATCTAGAAGCAGTATAGGCCCAAGTTTGTCTCTTACCTTCGTTCTTACGATCGGCGCGTCCAATGCTCCTTCCTCCGCTCACAGATCGTACGTAATACGCACGCGTGTTACGCTTTATACACACTGCGCATGTGTGTAACTCCGCCCGCCCCTGACGTTCTTTCTATTCTATTCCCCGCCCCTTTTCTTTTGGCGCAGTGGGGGAAGAGCATGATGGCGGAGTCACACCAGGTGCGTGCTAATTGTAGCAATGAGGAGGAGGAGGAAAGCCCGGATCCAGGCACGTCCCGATCCAGAAGGAGACGTTTTAAGGCCACAAATATGTCGTTTGGGGAGATGTTGGAGATGGTCGACATCATGAGGAAGTCCGACTATGATGGAAAATATGGGCCTTACCCCAACCCGAACATCCGAAAGGCCAAGATCATGGCGAAAGTGGTCAGGAGTCTCGAGCGGAATTTCGGGGTCCGAAGATCAAAAGATCAGCTCAGGAAGCGGTGGTCGGACCTGAAGTTGAGAGAGCCGGAGCAGTACCGAAAGATCCGGAGAGTGCTGCAAAAAAGTAAGTAGTTGTGCTGTGTTTCTATTCTTTCTGGCTTTATTCCGTTCGTTCTGCTCCATATGCTTTTATTAATTGTAACGTTTAAAAAGGTCAAATTTACTGTTCATGGGCCCATTATTCGTTCGTATCAAACATTTTTCGTTCGGCCTCTAGAACACCATTGTTTAGGCCATATGCATTTTCCCACATTTTTTTGGGGCCTACTTGGATGCCAAATATTTGTTTGTGTAGATGGGTTTGTTACTAGAATGAAATGCAAACTAGATTGTGTGTAAGGAGAGGACACTGAGCAGCTGTTTTCACATCTGGACACTGGAGCACTAGTGTGGGACACAAGAACACCATTTTTATTAGGGGGAGCACACAGGTGCTCCAGTGTATACTATAGGGGGGGCTACATCTGTGAAGCTTGTACCAAACAGGTAAAGTATTGCAGCTTGACAAAGGACAATAAAAAATATACATCTTTGAACTCGGCTAAAATAGACAATTGTACCCCACTTCCAAGCAATGTTTCCTATTTCTATAGTTCTGCCATCAAATATCTGTGTGCTAAGTATACCATTTTTGTTTTACATAGGGGAGAAAAGACTCGGACACTCCTCATCCCAGTAGAACACAGACCCCCCCCCCTCTGGAAGAAGGGGAACTACCCCAAACCCAAGATGCTGAGCAGGAGGAAGAAGAAGATGTGGTGGAGATTGGCACCACAAGAGGTGAGTGTCTGCGACCACAGACTCAGGTAAAAGAGATGGCTGGTGGCAGATTTTTGAGACCTTTTTTTTTGTTCTTTATCTCTTTTTAGGTGATCGTGATGTGAGGGAGAGAGAACGCTTTACTTCTGAAAGTGCCCAGATACTGATAGGGGAGATCATGGGATGTAATCTCCAATTGCAAAACATCCAGCAACAAATACGTGATGTTATTACAAAAAATAATAACATCATTGATGTTTTGGGGGGAATTTAAACCCCACAAAATGACCGGTTTTCTGTAATTGCAATTTTTACAATGTTTTGAAAAGCCAAATTTGGAGGATGCACACAGTGTGCCAACATGTGCTATCTGCCATCACGGGAGATCAATGGACGCGTTTTGGGGGTGCAACCCCTTCCTCAATTATAAAGTAGCGTTGAGGAAGGGCTTGCTCCCCCAAAACACGTCCCTTGATCCCCCCTGATGGCAGATAGCACATGTTGACATTCGTAAATTGGTGTGCATCTTCCAAATTTGGCTTTTCCAGGGGTGAGTTCCCCCCATCTGAACGCTATATCAAACCCAGTTCCTAAATACTGATGTCTGATATAGCCTTCAGGTTTTACCATATGTGAACTTTGTAAGTTCTATTTTTTTGGCTTTCTTGTTGGTTTTACACAGGCCTGTTTTATCTGAAATGGATATTTTGATTTTTCATAATGCTACTGCAAACATTTTAGACAACAAACATGTTGGTTTGTTTTAAAAACCTTTGGTAAATGCACATGTGATTGTGCAGGTATAAAAAAGTGCCTTACTCAAGAATGTGTGGATTATTGTCTCAACACTACAACACTTTTGGGGTGATGTAATTGTTGTTTTATGCACAAATGGGGGTTATTTCCTAAGGGCAAATACACTTTGCACTACAAGTGCAGGTTCAGTGCAGTTGCAAGTGCACTTGTAGTGAAATGTGTTTTTGCATTTAGGAAGTACCAGCCAACACTGTTTTTTATAAGGTTACCCAATCACGACATTTTCTGCACTCAACACATTTCTGTCAGGGTCAGCTAAAACAAACACAAGCAGTAAATGTCCACCAAGAATTGCTTTTGGTTGTTTTTTATTTGAAAAAGGTGTCACAGATTGTCTGGCATATTGATAGCCCCCCTACCCGCAAAGAACTCCAGGTATCGTAACCGGACATCACGGGCATTCAGGGAGGGCAAGCCGGGACGGCCGCTTTCAAGTGCTGTCATTGTGGAAGTATTTGGGATTCCGGCCTCAGGCCCAACTGAGCCAGCATAGTTGGCTGAATGTTTTCTTAAAAAATTATGGAGAACACAGCACGCCAGTATAATATGGTTCAGTTTATACTCCGCCATATGGATGGGTGTCAGAAATAGTCGGAACCGGCTGGCCAGGATTCCAAATGTGTTCTCCACCACTCTTCGGGCTCTGGCCAGCCGGTAAATAAAAACCCTCTGTTCCGGGGTGAGGGTCCTCATCGGGAATGGCCGCATCAGGTGGTCCCCCAGCGCAAATGCTTCATCAGCAACGAACACAAATGGGAGACCTTCAACATTGTCCTCTGGAGGTGGCAAGTCCAAACTGCCATTCTGGAGACGCCTGTAGAACTCCGTCTGGGCGATGACTCCACCATCGGACATCCGGCCATTCTTCCCCACGTCCACATACAAGAACTCGTAATTAGCCGACACCACCGCCAACATCACTATACTATTAAACCCCTTGTAGTTATAATAGTACGACTCCGAGTTGGGTGGTGGGACGATGTGGACGTGTTTCCCATCAATTGCCCCTCCGCAGTTAGGAAAGTCCCACCGCTGGGCAAAGTGGGAGGCCACAGTCTGCCATTCCTGTGGCGTGGAAGGAAACTGTTGAGGAAAAAAAAAAAACATTACTATTTTTTCACAGAAACCTGGCAAGCAGATTATACACAAATTATGGGGCAACCTCCAGATAGCATTTACTAAGGGGAATTTAACAACAACAAAGTATAAGGTACACCTATCATATTCCCCCTCCCCCCCTCTCATGGGCCATTTCTAACATTATAGGGGGGGGGGGACTCTTGGACAGGTAACCCTCTTCACTTCATTGAGAGATGAATGCCTAAATATAGGGTATTACTTGGAACAGCCCCTCCTTAGTTACACTATTGGCAGCCCACTGGACAGGTAAGAAGTGTCATAATACAAAGATATAAATACACATTGTACACATTTGAGCACATTTGGACATTCTGCTATTACCTATCAAGATCATAATAGGATACAAGAACTTTAAACAGTACCATTGGAAAGTATTCAGGCAGGCCCTTGCACTACATGCTTTGGGGAATTCATCCATAAATCTGAGCACTAAAGAGATAGGTATAGTGTGTATGGGTTTGGCAAAGTCAGCAGATAGATGATTGAGGATAGAGAATTGTGATAAGCTGACTTAGCAGTTGGGGGAGGGAGGGTTACCAAAAATTTGGGGACACCACAAAAAAAAGCCTCTGGCCCTCTGCCTGAATTTAAATCCAAAATAACATTTCCAAACATTTTATGGGGTGTTTGGGGTAAAGCACTACTATGGAGCTGATAAAATACATTGTTAAGTGACTACATGATGTGAATATAGGGCAGGGGACACCATGCTGGGGAGGTTATTGAAGGGCAAATATGTATGAAGGACATAAAATAATAATTACCGTATTTATCGGCGTATAACACGCACTTTTTTCCCCTTAAAATCAGGGGAAAGTCGCAGGTGCGTGTTATACGCCGATCCCCATGCGATCCGACCTGTCATATTTTCAAAATCGCCGATCGCGATTTGAAAATGGCGCCGCCGGCGCCGAAATACTCAGAGCCGGTCCTCGGCTCTTTCCGGCGGCTGTCGTTCATTTTCGGCTCCACTCGTAGTCCCGAGCGGAGCTATCCGAACCTACTCGGCTAGGTTCGGATAGCTCCGCTCGGGACTACGAGTGGAGCCGAAAATGAACGACAGCCGCCGGAAAGAGCCGAGGACCGGCACTGTGTATTTCTGCGCCGGCGGCGCCATTTTCAAATCGCGATCGGCGATTTTGAAGCCCAGAATGGCTGGGATCACTGGGGGAAGGCTGCACTGGGGAAGGCTGCACTGGGGAAAGCTGCACTGGGGAAGACTGGACTGGGGAAGGCTGCACTGGGTAAAGCTGCACTGGGGAAGACTGCACTGGGGAAGGCTGCACTGGGTAAAGCTGCACTGGGGAAGACTGCACTGGGGAAGGCTGCACTGGGTAAAGCTGCACTGGGGAAGTCTGCACTGGGGAAGTCTGCACTGACAAGGCTGCACTGACAAGGCTGCACTGGGGAAGTCTGCACTGACATGGCTGCACTGACATGGCTGCACTGACAAGGCTGCACTGACAAGGCTGCACTGACAAGGCTGCACTGACATGGCTGCACTGACATGGCTGCACTGACATGGCTGCACTGACATGGCTGCACTGACAAGGCTGCACTGACAAGGCTGCAATGATGGGCGTTTAAATGTAAGTTTTTTTTCCCTTCAACTTCCCTCCTAAAAGTTTTTTTTTCCTTAAAATTCCCTCCTAAATTGGGGTGCGTGTTATACGCCGGTGCGTGTTATACGCCGATAAATACGGTACATAAAAATCCAGCATGTATGAGGACAAAGGGGACATTCACAGCATATTACAATCATGGTAATTAGGGAATGAGGAAAGAAATACAATATATTAGCAAACATTCAATACAATAAAATGTGATATTAAAGGATAAAAATCTTACCTTCATATACTCCTTCTGTAGGACCTGGATGATGGCAGAACAGGTCTCTGGGATAATGATCCCCAGAGCCTGGGGGGAGATGCCTGTCGAGAACTTGAGGTCCTGCAGGCTTCTCCCTGTGGCCAAATACCGCAAGGTAGCGACCAACCTCTGCTCCGGAGTGATGGCTTGCCTCATGCAGGTATCCTGCCTGCTGATATAGGGGGTCAGCGAAGCCAACAAACGGTGAGACACGGGGTTCGTCATCCTGAGAAAGTTCCTGAAATCAGGATTATTCTCACGGATCTCACGGAGCAAAGGCATATGACAGAACTGGTCACGCTGAAGCAACCAATTCTTGGTCCATGAACTCCTCCCCACCCTGTTCATGGACTGGACTTGTGTCAAGGTCAGGACCCCAACACCAAGCCCCCGCACAGCATGAACTCTACGAGGAGTACGCATACGAAACATGGCTAGAAAACGGTCGGCTGCTCAGAACGAAGTAACAGAACGCACTGAAGAACAGCAAGGCCTGTGAAGAGCGACCTGCAAACCAGTAACGAACGAACAAGAATACAGTGACTAAAGTCACGCGGAACTTGCTTGCACGCACTGAAGAGCAGATACAAACCCACAAGCACAAACTGAACGGCAGAAAACGATCTGAAAGCCACGAGTCTGAAAAAGCGCGAATCGTCTCTCACCAAACTTTTACTAACACGAGATTAGCAAAAGGAGCCCAAAGGGTGCTGCGCTTGGTTCTGAACCGGCCTTTTCTAGTCTCGTCGTACGTGCTTGACGTCACCGCGTTCTTGGCGATCGGAAAAATTCCGACAACTTTGTGCGACCGTATGTAGGCAAAACAAGTTTGAGCCAACATCCGTAGGAAAAAATCCGAGGATTTTGTTGTCGGAATGTCCGATCAATGTCCGACCGTGTGTACGGGGCATAACACATAATGCTTTTTTCCTTCTCGCTTCTATACAGCATATGCTGCACAGAAAAGCGGAAATGCAGTAGTCACTCAAAGATCTGTATGGAAGAATAAAACGATATGAACGCTTATGGTTGCTTAGGACGAAATAGCTGCTTTATTGCAACAAAGTTTCACCAAGTTACAGCCCTTGAGATATACGGTATATATGTAGCACCCTGGTGTTTAGGCAGGGTTGCTAGCAGTGGCGGTGTATCCATAAAGGGCGCAGCAGCACCGCCCTCTCTCTCCTGGCACCGTTCTATCACCATAGATAGATTCATGTCGCCGCTGACACCCCCTATTCAGGTGTCCGGCCCCTTTTCGGGCGTTGGGTACCTAAATTACAGCGGTGGGGGTGTTTTTTGGAGGCACCCAAAAAGTTGAACAGCGGGAGCAATGCTGTGCGTTCGCTATTCACTCAGCTGTGCGTTAGCAAAGCGAAGGAACACTGAACCGCCTCTCAGCCAATCAGGTGCTCGGGTCTGTTACCTGTCACCTGATTGGCTGAAACGTCAGATGCTGTGATTGGACGCCTGAGAGAACGGAAGAAGACATTGAGAAGCGCGCAGGACACCGCCGCTGACCCGCTGAGAGACAGGAATGTGCCGGGCGATGCACACTGGCAGCATTTGATGGGGCACAATAGTGGCAATTGATGGGCACACTGGCAGCATTTGATAGGGCACAGTAGCGGCAAATGATGGGCACACTGGCAGCATTTGTTGGGGCACAGTAGCGGCAATTTATGGGCACACTGGCACCATTTGATGGGGCACAGTAGCAGCAATTGATGGGCACACTGTCAGCATTTGATGGGGCATAGTAGTGGCAATTGATGGGCACACTGGCAGCAATTGATGGGCACACTGGCAGCAATTGATGGGTACAGTAGCTGCGTTTTATGGCACAGGGGCACAGTAGCTGCGTTTGATGGGCACAGTGGCTGCGTTTGATGGCACAGTGGCTGCAATTGATTTTTTTTTCTGTTTGTTTGCGCTCCCCCAAAAAATTTTGAGCACCAGCCACCACTGGTTGCTAGTAAATTTAGTTTGCCATTTGCCAGGCGTTAGTTGCCCTGGTTTATTTGTTAGTAGATCCACTGATTCCTCTCTAGTTCTGGACTTGCTGCACCTTCTCTCTTCTGTCGCTAGGTAGCGTTATGCTGGTGACATTAGATAGACAAGGGCTTAGCAAGGTCAGGTTATGAATGGATGGGATGTCCAGCCAATTGGCGGGGGTTTCTTTGGTCCATTGGCCTGCTGGGAGAGCCTATTTATTTGGGTGGAGTCAGGTGATTGGGGTTCTGTGCCACCCGGATTGCTGTCTGGGTGGACCTGTGTTATGCTACCCTGGGCTGCTAGGCTGGAAAGTCTGAGGCCTATCCGGGGACATCTGGCTGCTAGGCTATCTGAGGGCCTATCCACAAGCAGGAGATGCAGTGCCAAGCCAGGGACCCAGCGGGACAGCAGTGGTGACGTTTGAGGAGCATCAGTAAGTGCCAAGCCAGGGACCCAGCGGGTCAACAGGGGTGACGCTTGAGGGGTATCTGTGAGTGCCAAGCAAGGGACCCAGCAGGGAAGCGGGGGGTGACGCTTGAAGAAGATACTGAGTTACGGAAGTGAAGGAGCTTTGGGGATCCAGTGGTGATTGGGTCTGAGAGTCTAGTGAGAGACTGGGAGCACGGCGAGTGAAGACCTCCAGTGAGAAACTGTAGAGTGCGAGGAGAACTATCTGTGTTACTAATAGTTAAATATAATTACCGTTAGTGACTTTTACAAGATTTGTTGCCATAGGAGACAGTGGTCCTACCTATACAGAAGTAGTATCCGGCTGGAGGCCTTCCCCTGTATAGCTGTCTACCTATAGAAGTCTCGAAGTCTGCCAATTACCATTGCATCTACCTATGGGTGTCCTGGCCCTAACCCACTCTCCCACAGCTCTGTTAAGAGACAATAAATCTCTTTTGTATTCAAAAAGTGTCTGGCGCCCATCACTCCATCTTGCATCACACCCTCCATGGCTTGTAACCCACTCTACAAAGACGCATGTCAGCTATCCCTGACTCTGGAGGTTACCATTAGGCCTTTGGAGGCTCGGGACCTTGCTACATACAAGTCAGGTTCATAAAAATTGGGACATCGACACAATTCTAATCTTTTTGGCTCTATACACAACCACAATGGATTTGAAATGAAACAAACATGTGCTTTAACTGCAGACTTTCAGCTTTAATTTGAGGGTATTTACATCCAAATCAGGTGAACGGTGTAGGAATTACAACAGTTTGTATATGTGCCTCCCACTTTTTAAGGGACCAAAACTAATGGGACAATTGGCTGCTCAGCTGTTCCATGGCCAGGTGTGTGTTATTCCCTCATTATCCTATTTATAAGGAACAGATAAAAGGTCCAGAGTTCATTTCAAGTGTGCTATTTGCATTTGGAATCTGTTGCTGTCAACTCTCAATATGAGATCCAAAGAGCTGTCACTATAAGTGAAGTAAGCCATCATTAGGCTGAAAAAATAAAACAAACCCATCAGAGAGATAGCAAAAACATTTGGTGCGGCCAAATCAACTGTTTGGAACATGCTTAAAAAGAAAGAACGCACCGGTGAGCTCAGCAACACCAAAAGACCCGGAAAACCACGGAAAACAACTGTGGTGGATGACCGAAGAATTCTTTCCGTGGTGAAGAAAATACCCTTCACATCAGTTGGTCAGATCAAGAACACTCTCCAGGAGGTAGGTGTATGTGTGTCAAAGTCAACAATCAAGAGAAGACTTCACCAGAGTGAATACAGAGGGTTCACCACAAGATGTAAACCATTGGTGAGCCTCAAAAACAGGAAGGCCAGATTAGAGTTTGCCAAACAACATCTAAAAAAGCTTTCGTAGCTCTGGAACAACATTCTATGGACAGATGAGACCAAGATCAACTTGTACCAGAGTGATGGGAAGAGAAGAGTATGGAGAAGGAAAGGAACTGCTCATGATCCAAAGCATACCACCTTATCAGTGAAGCATGGTGGTGGTAGTGTCATGGCGTAGGCATGTATGGCTGCCAATGGAACTGGTTGTCTTGTATTTATTGATGATGTGACTGCTGACAAAAGCAGCAGGATGAATTCTGAAGTGTTTCGGGCAATATTATCTGCTCATATTCAGCAAAATGCCTTAGATCTCATTGGACGGCGCTTCACAGTGCAGAAGGACAATGACCCGAAGCATACTGCGAAAGCAACCAAAGTTTTTTAAGGGAAAGAAGTGGAATGTTATGCAATGGCCAAGTCAATCACCTGACCTGGATCCGATTGAGCATTCATTTCACTTGCTGAAGACAAAACTGAAGGGAAAATGCCCCAAGAACAAGCAGGAACTGAAGACAGTTGCAGTAGAGGCCTTGCAGAGCATCACCAGGGATGAAACCCATCGTCTGGTGATGTCTATGTGTTCCAGACTTCAGGTATTCAAGGATTTGCAACCAAGTATTAAAAAGTAAAAGTTTGATGGATGATTGTTAATCTGTCCCATTACTTTTGCTCCCTTAAAAAGTGGGAGGCACATATACAAACTGTTGTAATTCCTACACCGTTCACCTGATTTGAATGTAAATACCCTCAAATTAAAGTGGAGTTCCACTCATCAGATTCCTCCCCCCCTCCGGTGACACAGTTGGCACCTTTCAGGGGGGAGGGGGGTACAGATACCTGTATATTACAGGTATCTGTACCCACTTCCGGCATAGATACCCGCAGAATCTGCGGGTATTTACGCCACTTCCTGCTCCCTCCCCGCTGCCTGCTGGGAAACACACGGGTCCCAGAGGCAGCAGGGACCATCCGTATTGCGCTGCGCGACTCGCGCATGCGCAGTAGGGAACCGGGAAGTGAAGCCGCACGGCTTCACTTCCTGATTCCCTTACCTAAGATGGAGGCGGCAGCACCCGAGGATGGAGAGACGCTTCGGCCTCGGGTGCCGACATCGCGGGCGCCCTGGACAGGTAAGTGTCCATGTTTTAAAATTCAGCAGCTGCAGTATTTGTAGCTGCTGACTTTTAAAAAAGTCTGCAGTTAAAGCACATCTTGTTTGTCTCATTTCAAATCCATTGTGGTGGTGTATACAGCCAAAAAGATTAGAATTGTGTTGATGTCCCAATATCCATTAACCTGACTGTATATACATATATACATACAGTACATCTGCATGGAGTCTTATATGTTTTTAATTTTCAGCAATTAAATGCATTCCGCCTGGATAAAGGACAACAAGCAGAAGACAGGATTATCAATTTGGCCTTTTGACTGATAGCTGCTTTTTTTTTCTATAACAGATACGTTTATTGAGTTTTACACATAGAAAGAACAGTACAAAACATTACCAGTTATGTACATACAAACATGCTGACAATGAGTGACTGATATCTGCTTAGAACTGGTTGTAGCTTTGCATATGGAATCTGGTATTACAACCTGGTCAAAATGCAGAACGCCCCCTTGAGGTCATCTATGCTTTGAACAAAGCCTACCTTTTTTTATAATGCAGAGAGACATTCCAATAGCAAGTCACATACGTTTTACTCTTTTGTGGTCCTGTTTTTATCGATTCTGCTATTTGGACTGTAGTTAGAGCCATAATAATAACTTTGTTGTTCGGTGCTAGCACCAAATTGTTTTTCATTAAAGGGTAATGCCACTTTCTTGGGAAAAAAATTGCAAATTAAAAAAATATTAATATAGTGTATACAATTGCGAAACAAGTCATACTGTAATTGAATGTCATTAAAAATTACCTTTCCTTTTTCAGTCTACAGCTCTGTAATTTTCTGTAATATGCAATACAATATGGGGTGTTCTGTACACAAAACATAATTTCCTGCTTGTGTGATTGGCTCACTGATTTCCCAAAAGTCTGCACAAGACAGATTTTTTGCATCCCCTGCAACAAAAATGTAATTTTTTATTAGATACTCCAAATAGGAAATCACATCTAAAGGGATGCAGACCCTGCAAGTTTCCTCAGAGCCCTGCAGGTGCAGCAGCTGGTTGAAACCACTCCCATTAAAACCACTTAGCATAGGGGCACTAAGAAACACACAGGGATTTCTTCATAATAACAAAAAGAAGGAATAACTGGACACACAGTGGGGACGGAAAGTATTCAGACCCCCTTAAATTTTTCACTCTTTTTTATATTGCAGCCATTTGCTAAAGTCATTTAAGTTCATTTTTTTTCCTCATTAATGTACACACAGCACCCCATATTGACAGAAAAAACACAGAATTGTTGACATTTTTGCAGATTTATTAAAAAAGAAAAACTGAAATATCACATGGACCTAAGTATTCAGACCCTTTGCTCAGTATTTAGTAGAAGCACCCTTTTGATCTAATAGAGGCATGAGTCTTTTTGGGAAAGATGCAACAAGTTTTTCACACCTGGATTTGTGGATCCTCTGCCATTCCTCCTTGCAGATCCACTCCAGTTTTGTCAGGTTGGATGGTAAACGTTGGTGGACAGCCATTTTTAGGTCTCTCCAGAGATGCTCAATTGAGTTTAAGTCAGGGCTCTGGCTGGGCCATTCAAGAACAGTCACTGAGTTGTTGTGAAGCCACTCCTTCATTATTTTAACTGTGTGCTTAGGGTCATTGTCTTGTTGGAAGGTAAACCTTTGGCCCAGTCTGAGGTCCTGAGCACTCTGGAGAAGATTTTCGTTCAGGATATCCCTGTACTTGGCGGCATTCATCTTTCCCTTGATTGCAACCAGTCGTCCTATCCCTGCAGCTGAAAAACACCCCCCACAGCATGATGCTGCCACCACCATGCTTCACTGTTGGGACTGTATTGGACAGGTGATGAGCAGTGCCTGGTTTTATCCACACATACCGCTTAGAATTAAGGCTAAAAAGTTCTATCTTGGTCTCATCAGACCAGAGAATCTTATTTCATACCATCTTGGGGTCCTTCAGGTGTTTTTTAGCAAACGCCATGCGGCTTCCATGTGTCTTGCACTGAGGAGAGACTTTCGTCGGGCCACTCTGCCATAAGGCCCCGACTGGTGTAGGGCTGCAGTGATGGTTGACTTTCTACAACTTTCTCCCATCTCCGGACTGAATCTCTGGAGCTCAGCCACAGTGATCTTTGGGTTCTTCTTTACCTCTCTCACCAAGGCTCTTCTCCCCCGATAGCTCAGTTTTGCCGGACGGCCAGCTCTAGGAAGGGTTCTGGTCATCCCAAATGTCTTCCATTTAAGGATTATGGAGGCCACTGTGCTCTTAGGAACCTTAAGTGCAGCACAAATGTTTTTGTAACCTTGGCCAGATCTGTACCTTGCCACAATTCAGTCTCTGAGCTCTTCAGGTAGTTCCTTTGACCTCATGATTCTCATTTGCTCTGACATGCACTGTGAGCTGTAAGGTCTTATATAGACAGGTGTGTGGCTTTCCTAATCAAGTCCAACCAGTACAATCAAACACAGCTGGACTCAAATGAAGGCGCAGAACCATCTCAAGGATGATCAGAGGAAATGGACAGCACCTGAGTTAAATATATGAGTGTTACAGCAAAGGGTCTGAATACTTAGGATCATGTGATATTTCAGTTTTTCTTTTTTAATAAATCTGCAAAAATGTCAACACTTCTGTGTTTTTCTGTCAATATGGGGTGCTGTGTGTACATTAATGAGGAAAAAAATGAACTTAAATGATTTTAGCAAATGGCTGCACTATAACAAGGAGTGAAAAATTTAAGGGGGTCTGAATACTTTCTGTCCCCACTGTGTATATATATATATATATATATTGTATGTTTCATTTTTTGTATAAGCGATCACATAATCTCTATTCTTAGCTGCATAAGGGGCTTGGAGAGGTAGGAGGATGGTTAGTAGTATACTGATCTTTGCAGTGATTTGCTGTGGAGGGGGCATGTCAGCACACATCTTGGCCATTTGTGGACAGGTAGGCTGTCCTCCCAGCACAGCCAGAAAACAAGCTGGGAAAGATGTGCTTCCATGCCTAGCATGGTCAGTTTGAAATAGGAAAGCAGGGGGATTGGCAGAATCACCAGGTATTTCATAGAAAGGAAGGAATACAAGGAGAACAGGATACCAGCTCTCTGCTCTACCCCTCCAGTGCTCACTAGAGTGTCAGGCTGGTGAGGAGGGAGTGCGCAGCTTACTTTGGTTCTCAACTAAATGCTAAGAGCCAGAGCCAGCTGTCAATCTAGTGGCTGGGTGGATCCCAACAATATAGTCGGGATCTTTCCAGAGCCTGGAGCAGCTCTGTGATGTCAGAACAAAAGAAAGTGCACTCCTGTGACCAGAAGAGAAGTATGACCGAAAAAAAAAAATATTGGCCATACCTATCTTTCAAGAAGAAACCTGCAAGACAAAAATTTCTGGGAAAAAAAAAAAAAGATATAGGGGGCTGTGTAATAAGAGGGAGTGGGAAGAGGCACATAAATAAGGATGTCATGAAACTATTTAATAGTGATTTAGATAACCTGGATACACTTCCAGCCTGTCTGGCAAGGAGAATTATCACACATAGTTCAAAGGTTGTAGTGTTGCATTTTTCCTCGTAACATTTTGCTTATCTTTGTGTATCGGTCCCTGCCCCATAAAATGTAACCATTAGTACAAATTAAAAAGTACAATGGACAGTACACAGCTGTGCTGTTGCAATAGTGCACCTATACAGCTACAATCACCTTAAACACCTACAGTGATAAATGTGTCACAGACCTGAGCACATCTTTTACAGTTAGCTTCCCATGATAACAAAAACAGGGATTGCAGTCAAGGAATCATGCCTTAAAGCATAAATTCACCTTTGTTCACATTTTTTTTTCTAAATTCCAGCTCCCCTATGTACCAATATAGCATTAATGCACTTATTTTGCAAAAATATCAAAGCTTTCCATTAAATCTACAGACACTTACTTCCAAAATACATCCCTGGGAATTACAGACCAGTTAGCCTAACAGCAATAGTATGCAAGCTTTTGGAGGGGATGATAAGGGTGAGTTCACGGATTGAAAACTGGCTACAAGGGCGAGCGAGTTCAGAGGGTGGTGATAAATGGGGAGTACTAGGAATGGTCAGAGATGGGCAGTGGGGTCCCCCAGAGTTCTGTGCTGGGACTAATCCTATTTATTTTGTTCATAAACGACCTGGAGAATGGGGTAAATAGTTCAATCTCTGTATTTGCGGATGATACTAAGCTAAGCAGGGCAATAACTTCTACGCAGGATGTGGAAACCTTACAAAAAAATCTGAACAAATTAATGGGGTGGGCAACTCCATGGCAAATGAGGTTTAATGTAGAAAAATGTAAAATAATGCATTTGGGTGGCAATAATATGAATGCAATCTATATACTGGGGGGAGAACCTCTGGGGGAATCTAGGATGGAAAAGGACCTGGGTGTCCTAGTAAATGATAGGCTCAGCAATGGCATACATTGCCAAGCTCCTGCTAACAAAGCAAACAGAATATTGACATGGATTAAAAAGGGGATAAACTCCAGAGATAAAACGATAATTCTCCCGTGCTACAAGACTCTGGTCCGGCCGCACCTGGAGTATGCTGTCCAGTTCTGGGCACCAGTCCTCAGGAAGGATGTACTGGAAATGGAGTGAGTAAAAAGAAGGGCAACTAAGCTAATAAAGGGTCTGGAGAATATTAGCTATGAGTAGGGATGAAACGAACACCCCTCGGCTCGGTTCGCACCAGAACATCCGAACATGCAAAAAAATTTGTTCGAACACACGAACATTGTTAAAGTCTATGGGACATGAACATGAAAAATCAAAAGTGCTAATTTTAAAGGCTTCTATGCAAGTTTTTTTCCCTAAAGAGTGTTTAGGGACCCGGGTCCTGCCCCAGGGGACATGTATCAATGCAAAAAAAAGTTTTAAAAAACTAATTTTTTTCGAGAGCAGTGATTTTAGGAATGCTTAAAGTGAAACAATTAAAAATTAAATATTCCTTTAAATATCGTGCCTGGGGGGTGTCTATAATATGCCTGTAAAGTGGCGCAGTTTTCTTGTGTTTAGAACAATACCACAGCAAAATTACATTTCTAAAGGAAAAAAGTCATTTAAACTGCTTGCGGCTGTAATGAATTGTCGGGTTCTGGCATTAGAGATGAAAATCATTAAGAAAAACAGCATGGGTCCCCCAGCCCACTACAAGGCTCTTTGGGTCTGGTATGGATATTAAGGGAAACCCCGCACCCAAATTTAAAAAAAAATGGCGTGGGGGGGCCCCCAGGCACAATTTACTCTGAACAGAAGTATATATACTATACGGCCAGCCCTATATACTCTGCAGAAAATTGGGCCTTAAGTGTTGGTGGTGCCAGAACACTGTAATCCTCAAGACCCAGTAACCCTGTGGATGGTATGTTGGAAAGGTCTCCAAGTCTGCTTTTGCCCCAAGATATTCATGCACCATGTAATGCAGACGCTGGCGATGGTCGCTTGAACCGATCAGACCTTGGTGCTGAGGACTGAAAAATTGTCTAAAGGCATCCGTCAGCCGGCCACCTTCTCCGCTCTTCCTCTGACTGAACAAAGCCTCAGCAACACGTTGTCCACCACCAGGAAATTGTAACCTCCCAGGGTGTGGAAACACATTGCACAAACCATTTTTCATGGCCTCCTGAAGATGTTTCATTCTCTACTCCCTCTGCGAGTTCTGCAACCTTGCCCTTGTAACGTGGATCAAGAAGGGTTGCCATCTAGTAATGATCCCTCTCCTTGATACCACGAAGGGTCCTTTCGCAGGCTTTGCAGAATCAGGGAGGCCATGCAGCTTAAGTTTGCAGACGCATTCAATTGTGAGTCCTCTGGGTCACTGAGGATGACGTTGTCAGGAACTACCTCCTCCCAACCATGTACAACTCCTTGGGTTTCTGGGGACTGAAAGCCATCCCTTGAAGACTGCTGCTGAGTGTTATCCTCTACATCCATGCTGACACAATCCTCCTCCTCCTCTTCTTCCTGTGTGTTTGGCGGGCCCACAGGAATGCTATCTGGATAAAGGGGGCCTTGAGAGGTAAGGAAGTCCTCCTCTTCCTCCCACTGTTCTGCCTCAAGTGCCCTGTCCGTTATTCCACGAAGCGTGTGCTCCAACAGGAAGACAAGAGGGACAGTATCACTGATGCATGCATTGTCCCTGCTCACCATCCTCGTGGCCTCCTCAAATGATGACAGGACAGTGCATGCATCCCTGATCACGGCCAACTGGCGTGGGGAAAATAAACAAGCTCCCCTGACCCTGTCCTGGTGCCATAGTCGCATAGGTAATCATTGATGGCCCTCTGCTGTGAGTGCAGCTGCTGCAGCAGTGCCAACCTTGAGTTCCACCTGGTGGGCATGTCACAAATGAGGCGGTTGGTGGGCAGGTTGCATTCCCTTTGAATGTCAGTCAGCCGAGCACTGGCATTGTATGGCCGGTGGAGATGACCACAGACTTTTCTGGCGTGCCTCAGCACATCCTGTAAGCCTGGATACCTGCTCAAGAACCTCTGCACTACCAAATTCAGTGCCAACCATGGGACATGGGTCAAGTGTCCCTGTCGGAGGGCAGAGAGAAGATTGGTACCATTGTCGCATACAACCATTCCTGGCTGAAGCTGGCGTGGCATCAACCACCTCTGAGCCTGCCCCTGCAGAGCTGACAGAATCTCTGCCCCAGTGTGGCTCCTGTCCCCTAAGCAGACCAACTCAAGCACCGCATGGCCTCTTTTTGCCTGAGTGTTTGCGTAGGCCCTTGAACACTTACGGAGCACCACTGGTTTAGAGGAGAAATCTACAGAAGAGGCCATAGAGGAAGAAGAAGAAAAGGGGGTGGAGGAGAGAGATGTTGCAGAATCACCACTAGTATTTTGGAGGCGTGGTGGCGGAACAAGCTGCAACAATACTGAACCCTGTCCTGCATCCTTCTCAGCTGCCAGTAAAGTTACCCAGTGCGCCATGAAGGCAAGGTAACATCCCTGCCCATGCCTGCTAGACCATTAGTCAGCG
Source organism: Lithobates clamitans (assembly GCA_037952925.1). Taxonomy (NCBI): domain Eukaryota; kingdom Metazoa; phylum Chordata; class Amphibia; order Anura; family Ranidae; genus Lithobates; species Lithobates clamitans. The sequence continues at coordinate 2,735,193 of JBBGZY010000898.1, forward strand.
GTAATATTGCCTTCCACATGCCGGTAGAGAGCCGGAATGGCCTTCCGTGTAGACAAATGGTGTTTTGGAACCTGCCACTGAGGTACAGCACATTCCACAAATTCATGAAAGGGGGCTACCAGCTGAAAAGGCAGCAGTTGCCATGCTAGCAATTTGGCCAAGCTAGCATTCAGACGCTGAGCATGTGGATGGCTGGGACCAAATTTCTTTTTATGGTTTAGCAACTGGGGTAGGGAAATTTGCTTGCTAAAATCAGATGGAGGTATACTGATAGCAGATTGGCTGAAAGCACTTGGGACACCTATTGCTATACCTTCATGACTAAGGGATGTGCCATATTGTGAGGCTCCCTAAATTAACATTACACTACCTACCAACCTTTACTCCCAAATGACCAGACGACACAATACTCTCTTTTTTGGAGTTGAATGGCCATAGCAGCCTTTTTATTACAAAAAAATAAAATTTTCCAACAATTTCAAAACATATAACTTAATTCATATAAAAACATTTTAATAACATTAACCAATATACATCTTTATCAACTTTTTGATCTAGAGATCTTTGAAGGTCAAGTATAAAATCCATAAACTAGTTGTATCGGTACACCCATGAAAAGGCCCCACACCGTGCATTACGCAAGCTCAGGGACAACCAGCTACTTCCTTCCAGATACAACCATTAAACCCCATTGTGAGGGAAAGGTCACCCATACCTCCGTATGGGCCAAACCCTCTCCCAAAACTCCATTATTTTCAGCACCACCTTCAAAGACCCCATAGACCTCCCGCCAAAGCACACACACGTGACACCTTACGTGCGTGTCGCCCTCCACACCCAAACCGCCCGCTGCACACCATCTTGCAAACCCAGCTGCCACAGGTCAATATCTATAGCATTCAGGTGCACACCATCTGAGCGTAAAAAACGCCATGTTTCCTCCTCCAATTCCCGGTGACGAACCGCCAAACCCCCATTCCTTATAAAAAACTTTGCGACCGCTTTGTTAACTTTGACCCGGGCTCTGTTCAAACCTGCAACAGAGCGAGCCAAACGCCACGCCGTTCTGGCCACAATATCCGACCATAAAAAAATCGTCTCCGGGAAAAATGATTGGAGCTGCAGCAAATCAAATTTGATGTCCCTGATCAATTCCCTGGCACACAGTAAACCCAGGTCATTACCCCCCACATGTAACAAAACCACATCAGGAGGGCGGTCCAATCTAGCAAACCTTTGCATTTCCGGTACCACCCTGGACCACAGCATGCCCGGGAATTCAATCCATCGCACTATCCCTTCCTCCCCTGACAAACCCAACAACCTGCCATCCTTCCTAGTATCTGCCCTCCTGGCCCCCCAATACACATATGAGTGTCCACGTATCCACACCAGGCAGGTTGCTGAATCTGCAAGAGAAGAAACAGAAAAAGAGGGAGAGGGAAAGTTAAACACACCACCCCGTTCCCCAACAACTGACCCACTTGCGGCCTAACATGTAATAGAAGAAAAAATGGGGAGAGATAGAGGAGCCCCAACAGTATTCCCCCCAGCTCCCCCCAGCCCCCCCCCCCCCCCCCCAGACCCGTGATGTAAAAAACTTTTTTTTTTTTTTTAATTGTTACAATACATTCAGTCGAACGTATAATTGAAACCTCGACGATTCCCAACTACCAATACACTGTACCACCTTATCATCCAGACCACACCGGACTGCTTCGGTAGCCGCACCGATGCCAAACGAGTGAGAAGAATAATTTTTTGCTTCTAAACCCGCAGCCCCCAAACATTTTCTGAAAACCGCTTAGAATTGAAAACAGGACACAGCTGTCCCATCTTCATAGCGGAAGAAAATCCCCCCACCGGTCGGCCTAATTCTGCAAAACTCCCCCACAGCCGCCACCGGACATATCGGGGAGCCTGGAATCGACCTCAACTCCACCCAAGCCCCTTCTCCTAATTAATCGGTCTTGGATCTTCTTGGGAACACCCCCATCGCATTCCTTTGTACCCACACATCATGAACATCTAGACCACCGTCCCCTTTTTTATTCCTGCTCACCAGCTCACCCACCCGAAAAGCGCAGAAAAAAGCCAAGGTAAAGACGGCCCGAAACAACACCCACTCAAAACAAGACACACAAACCCTTTCCAACTGTTCCACCACCTCCCCCAAAACCATGAAAGACACTGGGCTTCTGGTATCAGCTGCTGTTCGACCAGTGCGATATCCACGCATAGCACGCCGAACCATAAAAGCCTTAGTAGTGTCTTGTTGACCTGCTAACTGAAACATAAAGGTCAACCCAGCCAACTTACGGGACATATAAGAAGCTGATATCCCGCTCTCAAAATTCCTACCTATAAAGTAAAGCAGCATATGCACTCTACCTTCATCATTCGCACAGTCTCCTACCTCTCGCACCAAATCATCCCATTCCAACCACCCCTTGCTGTATGCCTGCCAGGTAGCCGCAGAAACCGAACGACGGATTAATAATTGGGCAGTGGCAACACAACGCTCCATAACCCTGCCACGACATCCCAACAAACGGCAGCAGTCTTGGTGAACGGGCAAGAGGCCAAAAGCAGCCTCTATATCCGTTTTTGCTAATAAGGCCCCCTTTCCCAAACGCTGGACCGGTGACCGCCGTATCAAACGACATATAAGACACAGTACAGAGGCCCGGATCAATAGAATCATTCACTGATCCCCCCCGCAGGTGGGACAAATGATGAATGAGCCGAAATTTGTTCGGCTCCTTCTTAGGAACAACACCCAACGGGGATATAACCAAATCGGGTACCGACGGCAACTCAAACGGGCCGGCCATCTTCTTTCAACAATTTTTCCGTAACTACCCCAGGGTGTTCCCTAGCCGACTTTAGATTATCCGCCATCGGCGGAATCACCTGAAGCCGGCTATTCAATTTGAACCCCTCCGTAAACCCTAACTCCAAAAGCGCAGCCGCATTCCGATCAGGATATCGCCTTAGAAAGGGGACCATCCTTTTTACCATCACCGGCGTCCTTCCTTTTTCCAACATCCCCACCTTTTCCACGTCCCTGTTTAAAGCACCGGGACTGGGAATGTGAACCCCCACACGTGGAACACTCATGCCGGAAACGACACTTGGCTCCGAACTTACATGTGCCTGCATTAAATTGCCAGCAGAAACCCATGCGACTACCGGCCAGTTGTCCGGCAGCGCCCGAACCCCTGGCCCCACCTTGAAAGGGAGGTACCGCACTTCTCGGAGAGGACATAGGCTTCATCCAAAGACTGATGTCCTTATGGTCCCACCGTAAAGCAGGGCAGAGCGCCTTCCTCTGCCTGAACTGCTCATCATAGCACAGCCAAGCCGTCCCCCCATACACCCTTTGTGCTTCCCCAATCGAATCAAGGTAGCAAAAGAGCAGCGAGCAGTTTTCCGGCGCTTTTTCCCCAATCACTCTCGCCAAAATCGCAAACGCTTGCAACCAGTTTGCAAACGTGTGCGGAATCAATCTGTAACGCCACTTTTCCTCCTCCTCTTTTTTGCTCTCGTCAGGTTTAACTTTGTCCAAGTTAAACTTTTCTAAGGGGAGCAAAGAGAAAATTTCAACATACTCACCTTTCCAAATGCGCTCCTTCACCTCTGTCTTCAAATGAGCGCCCAAGGGGCCCTCAAAACAGACGTACACTTCGCACTTGGCGGCATCCGCCAAGCGCACCCCATCCAAGCCCACTGTCCCTTTTCCAACCACCACGGCATCACAGGCCGCCGCCGTTGCACCCGCCCCCACCACCGGCACCGCCGGCAGGACCACCGGATTGGCCACCCCTACAGCACCCGTACTTCCGGCTGACACCTCAGGGGCCGGCCCAGCCTGCCCTGCACCAGGACCCGTGGAAACATGGGCTGCAGCCCATGCTGCCACAGGGGAAGCATCCGCTACCGGCCGTGTACCAGCCTCACAGCGTGCCAACACCTCACGCAACCCCGCCAACAAATTTTGCACCACCCCCACTTCATGCTCACCCGGTACACCCACGGACAGAGAACCACTACCCTGACCTAACCCACCAGAGCCAACCACTGCACCCATGGCCACCCCCGTACACCCGTCCCTGTACCCAGAAGCCCCCTTGCTGAGGACTGGAGAGGAAAAAGAAACAGAAAGGTTCTAACCTGGCTGTCGCTGCCGCACCGGACATCCAGCTGTGTCGCCCGTTCTACGTGCCGCCTCTTGGATCGTGCTCTCCTCCCGTTCGTCCAATTCTCCCTCTGACAGACTGTCTTGGGAACTCCTGGCCCCTCCATGAGCAGTGTCAGTAGGCCGCACCGTCGGATTCCTTGTCGCTGCCGAGCGCCTTGTAGTGACGACCTCATCGAGCGCCGCATCAATCTGCATCTCAGGTTCCTGATGGCTGCCACGCAGAGCTGCAGGCTGGGCAGGAGAAGCCCGCCTAGCCGCCGATTCGGACCGCACATCGCCCAGGGCTCCACGATGCCGCTGTGCTATGTCTGCCGGTCTCCTCCTCCCTCTCCCTTCAGGATTACAAGCCCTGGCCGATCCGTGTGGCTGGCCAGCAACCGTTGAGGCATCTCTCCCCCGCCGAGCCGCCCTCTGCTCAGGTGGAGAACCCGGAGAGGCGGCCGCCGTTCTTCTGGTATCCACCGCAGAGGGGGCGGGAGCAGGGCCAGGAGATCCCAGATGAGGAGCAAGGAGAAGTCCACCTTTTTCTTTGATGTGGGTCTTTCAAGTGCTGTTGCTAATGGACTGCATTGGAGGTCGTCATATGTCTGGTCAAGCATGTGGTGCCCAGGCGGCTGCTGTTCTGGCCACGCTTGATCTGCTTCAGACATAGGTTGCAAACAGCAATGGTGCGATCTGCTGCCCACGTGTCAAAAAAGGCCCACACCAAGGAACTTTTCAAAATCAGCAGGTAGTCAGCAGCGACCTGCACCTGCGGAGCTCTGAGGTGTGATGCAGTAGGGTGGCTGCCCTTAAGCTGCCCCCTAGAGAACATCCTGCCTCCTTGGAGTTGTGCCTCCTCCTCTCTTCTATCAGGCACAAAAGTAGAGTCAGTGACCTTATCATCCCCTCCCTCCTCGTCACTGGAGCAAACTTGGCAGTATGCTGTGGCTGGGGGAACATGACTGCCAGTTTCTTGTCCTTCTTGGGCACCCTCTCTCTCTAGGCTCACGTTACTCCCTTCCTCAACCTGGGAACCAACATCGGAGCCTTCTAATCGCTGCGCATCCACCATCAGCATGTACCTGACACTGTTGTCGAATAGTTCGGGGGACTCCACCGTGCATGATGGTGGGGCTACGGAAGGAGTGACTGTGAACAAGGAGCCGGTGGAATAAGCTACTTTGGCAGCTGCAAAGTAATCTGAGCCTGGGTGACAGAGGAAGGTGAGGACGGCTTTGTTATCCACTCCACCAACTCTTCTGCATGTTTTGGCTCAATAACACGGCCAGCAGCAGAAAAAAATGACAAGCGTGCCCCACGGCCAGCTGCAGAGGATTCACCATGTCCACGACCAGAGCTGTTGACTGTAGACACAGCCTGCTTGCCCTCTTTTAGTGGCCTGTGAGCGTCTGCCTCTCCTTGGTGGCCTTCCGGACATGATGTATATTTTATTTTGCAACACTACACTGCACTGTATTGTGTACTGTGTACACCACCAGAAAAGTAGTAGCAACTGCACTATGGCTGCACTGTATTGTGTACTGTGTGTACCACCAGAAGTGTAGTAGCAACTGCACTATGGCTGCACTGTATTGTGTAATGTGTATACCACCAGAAAAGTAGTAGCAACTGCACTACGGTTGCACTGTATTGTGTAATGTGTATACCACCAGAAAAGTAGTAGCAACTGCACTACGGTAGCACTGTATTGTGTACTGTGTACACCACCAGAAAAGTAGTAGCAACTGCACTACGGTTGCACTGTATTGTGTACTGTGTACACCACCAGAAAAGTAGTAGCAACTGCAATACAGCTGCACTGTATTGTGTAATGTGTACACCACCAGAAAAGTAGTAGCAACTGCACTACGGCTACACTGTATAGTGTAATGTGTCCACCACCAGAAAAGTAGTAGCAACTGCACTACGGCTGCACTGTATTGTGTAATGTGTACACCACCAGAAAAGAAAAGTAGTAGCAACTGCACTACGGTTGCACTGTATTGTGTAATGTGTACACCATAAGAAAAGTAGTAGCAACTGCACTACTGCTGCACTGTATTATGTACTGTGTACACCACCAGAAAAGTAGTAGAAACAGTACACCACAGAATGCACTGTAGATATAGGCTACACTGGAAGCTGCGATCTCACAGTGCATTATGGGGCGTTCCACGGGCGCTCGAAATTTCCCGCGAATGCCCCATAATGTTCGTTCTTTGGCGAACAGGCGAACACCCGAAGTTCGGGTCGAACTCGTGTTCGACCCGAACATCAAGCCCATCACTAGTTATGAGCAAAGGTTGCGAGGACTGAACTTATTCTCTCTGGAGTAGAGACACTTGAGAGGGAATGTGATTTCAATTTATAAATACCGTACTGGTGACCCCACAATAGGGATAAAACTTTTTGCAGAAGGAAGTTTAACGAGACACGTGGCCACTCATTAAAATTAGAAGAAAAGAGGTTTAACCTTAAACTATGTAGAGGGTTCTTTACTGTAAAGATGTGGAATTCCCTTCCACAGGCGGTGGTCTCGGCGGGGAGTATCAAAAATTTCAAGAAACTATTAGATAAGTACCTGAATGACCGCAACATACAGGGATTTACAATATAATACTGACATATAATCACACACATAGGTTGGACTTGATGGACTTTCAACCTCACTTACTATGTAACCTACTTGTCCTCAACCATGTTTCCAAACGTAACCATTAGTAATGCCTTACTTCCTGGACAGACTAGGCGTCATGACACAGGAAGGAGTTGACCAGCTGACCTCATTAGCATACACTCTGCATCATCTACCCTCCTACCTACCCACCCATTCCCAGGTGCACGTTTTTACATGAAATGCAATTAATCATTGATCACCCTCCTCACTAAATACACAATATACAATCAGATTGCATAGTGTATTGGCATCTTTATAAAAGTACACAGGAGGGAGTGGACAGAAACACTTTTTTTAGTGAGGGGGATCATGTGTGTTTACCGTGACAGCCAATTACATCGGTCACATGATCATACACCCCGCCTGCCTCCCGGCATCTGAAACCTCATAAAGGGCCAGGAGGCAACAGTGCAAAGGGGTTAATCATGCTAATCAGAGTGAGATCCTTGTTTGCTAGATGAGGAATGAGGAGAGAGCTTACTTTGGCAGATAAAACAGTACAGTGAAACAGTTATCACAGCCTACAATACCACTTGCTGCCACTGGAAGGTAAAACACACACACATTTAATACAGAGTAATAACAAATTTATACCAAGCATACAGATACTGGTAATACAATGCACCAATCTCTCCAAGCATATAAATTCTTATGTTAGTACACAGTAGGTGGGCAGTGCATAGAAGTATGTACAGATATAAAAATTACAAAAGAGAGTACAAAAGGCAGAAAATGACATAGAGATTGGCTATAAAATTAAAGGGAGAGGAAAAAAAGCCACAAACATTACCACTTGGTATAGTATAGATAATCTGGCAGGGGGTGTGTCCTATGCCTACATACAGCACTTTTACTAATAGGTGTCCCTTATTCCCATCGCAGAAAGTTGAGAGGAATGCAAATATTTTCAGAGAATTTGGAGCCCACTGTGTACAGGTCTCTCCCTCATCTACAGCCACAGGCCTCAAGGTCATATCAGAAATTCATTGGCAGGTAGGTGTGAATTCAAGTCTGCAGGCCTATACTGCCCTTTGAAATTTTAATTTGGGAACATTTGTCAAAAACTACTTACCACTGGATTAAGTAACAAAAATGCAATACCGTTGAATTAATAAGGACATCTGTCTTCTGAAATGATAAAATATGTGATGTCAGTTTGCTTCAATTTTTATTTTTACAACCGCAAATACACATTAAAACTGTAGCGTAGACTTTGTGCAATGAGAGGTGACCTGATTTACATCTAATTGTGTTACCAATTTGCTTGATAAATGCCCCTCATTAAGTACCTTAAAGAGGTATTAAACCTAACATCAAAAATGTAATAAATTACAGCTTACCAATCATTAGATGTGGTGGCCGCATCAGTTTTCTTTTTTAGTCTTTTTTTCCTCTGTTTTCACCTGGTGATCTGGTCAGTAACACAACTCCTATAATAGAGTGCCCCCACTGTGGATGAAGGAGAATAGGGGGCACCTTCGAACAGAAGCATTGTCAGTCTGGGAGGGGAGTGTTAGATGTACTAGCAGATTTAAATGCACTAACCAACTGAAGCCAAACTCCAGCCAACACTTTATAAGCAGGTACAACAACAGTTATAGTTTTTTTTGGAAATGTTTTACATAAATAAATAAAAGCTGATCATTGTAAGTACCAGTGGTAAATGCATTGTCTCATCACTCTAACTGCTACTTCTGCAGGAGAGCTTGTTCTTTTGAAAAACAGATTACTGACAGGATCACAAGGTAAAAATAAAGGAAAGAAAGCCTGGTAAGCTGCAGTATAATAAATGTTTGTTCAATTTTAGGTTGAATACTACTTTATTTTTTTTTTCCAATAAAAGTTTTTATTGAGCAAAATTAAGCAACACGTGAATAATTAAGTTGTTAACAAAATATAGCGACATCAGTTAAGCTAGTGGTTACACTTAAACTTAGTATCTATAAAAGGTGTAGCATAATATTAACATTGTTCAACAAACATTTTGTATATGTTTAGGAGTGACAAATCTTTTTTAAATAGAATGAAGTTCGCCTCTAGAAAGGTATGCAGAGAACAGAGGACTTCATTTAAAGCAAGAAAGAAGAAAAATTTAAATGTAGCACCCTGGTCCTAAACAGGGCTGCTAATAATTCTAGTTGTGCTAGGTGGTAACTAACCTGGCTAATTGGTAGGTTGATACACTGATTCCTGTCCTAAGTCTGAGTTTGGGGTAGTCTCTCTCTTCTGTCAATAGGTGGCACTGTTGCTTTTGGCATTAGAATGATAGATTACCATAAATTCAGGTAATGGGTAACTAGGTTGTCTCAGCCAATCAACAGGGGTTTCTTTAACCGCTGTGTATGCTGGGATAGGCCATTTATTTGGGAGGATTCAGGTGATCGGGGTTCTTCCCGCCCGAGGCTGTGGCCTGGGTGGGTGTGTATTGAGAAGCTCCTGGTTGCTAGGCCTGAAGCCTGAGGCCTATCCAGGAGGCATGCTGGCTGCTAAGTCCACTTAAGGCCTCTCCAGCAGTTCAGGGTTCCGCTAAGGAGGAGCAGCCAAGGTTAAACCTAGGGTTGCCACCTCATCCCTTTAAAACCGAACACATATGAATTACACAGGTTCTGTGGCTGATTAAGGTGATAATGAAACTCACTTGGTGCCTTATCTGCATTAAATTAGCCTTAAGAACCAGTGTAATTCATATGTGTTCGGGTTTAAAGGGATGAGGTGGCAACCCTAGTTAAGCCCGAAGCCTGGGGTGGAACCGCATGTGTTAGAGTCTCGGCCTGAAGGGAGCCTGTTCGTTGTTGGAGGTAAAGGAGAAGCAGTTGCCACAAAGGGAAGACCACTCCTGTTACTGGAGGCAAGTTTGGAAGGGATGAAGTTCTGAAGGAGTACCAGAGCAGACGCTTCACTAGCTGGGGACAGTGAAGTAGCATAGCTCCCAAGTCCCAACTGTCCCTGATTTCGAGGGACTGTCCCCGATTTGGAGCAATGTCCCTCTGTCCCTCTTTCCCCCTCATTTTGGTCTGATTCATATAGTAGTATATTAAAATGCACTTTTTATCTTTCAAAAAGTGTTTGCCAGTACTAAACCTTTCATCCAAATTCTAAATTGCTGCATTTGTAAACTTTAAAAGGCAATATAAAGGAATAGTAGTGGTAAAACAAAGTCCCTGGTGGATTTAATTAACCTTTTTTTTCTTGTTAATTCTCCTTTAAGGGGTTGTGGCAGAGGGGTGTGTCTTATGCCTACATACATTTTCTAGTAGGTGTTCCTCATTCCCATCTCAAAATGTTGGGAGGTATGAAGTAGTGGGAAAGCTTCAGTAGAGACTCATCCAGGAAGGCAGCGGGTAGCTGTGAGTAAAGCTTGAGGATAAAGTACAGCGGTTAGCTGTGGGTGAAGCTCGGGAGTCCAGCAGGTAGCTGAGAGTCCAAGAAGTTTAGTGAAAGACAGCGAGCAGAGCTTAAAGAGATTGTAAACCCTTACAAACCACTTTTCACTATAGGTAAGCCTATAATAAGGCTTACCTGTAGGTACCGTGGACATCACCTAAACCTGCAAGGTTTAGGAGATATCCACTGTATCAGCATGTGCTGATGCTTCAGCTTATGTGCCGTGACGTGATCGCGGCTCTGACCAATCATAGCGCCGGAGCCCGCAAACCCGGAAACATGGCGCCGGTCACAGCAGTGTACGGGGACCGTTGCACCAGCTTCGATCTAAGGTAAGTATTTCATAATGAGCTAGTATGCAATGCATACTAGCTCAATATGCCTTTTTTTGCAGGTTTTATTTTTTTTTTGATGGGTTTACAACCACATTAAGGATCTACAGTGGGATAATGTGAATTAAGCTGGAAGATCTACAGTAGGATACTGAGAGCATTTGTTGCCACAGGAGACATCATGACTGTCTCCATCTTGTGGGCAAAAGAAGAAATTGCACTACAACATGCCTGCTACACACATTGGTACTGTTTGCAAAGTGAAGCTTTACCTCATTTACTAAGCTCTGGAACAACTGCACTTTCAGAGTGCAACTGAACTTTGCAAAGTGCATAGTCTATTTGTCTTTAGTAAATCAACCCCTATGTCTCAACGTATTTAAGCAAACGGCCATCATGGCAACCAGGCAATTTGCTATTTCAGGGGAGGTCAGTAGTGGCAGCTTAGATGTTTCCTTTCTGGCAGGTTTCCGTTAGCACAATATAACCATAAAGGTTTTGGTGAAAGGGGATTAACCACTTCACATCCACGCTATGGCCGAATGACGGCCACAGCGCGGACCTGAATTCCCGGCCTCCCTTGTGCACGCGCCCTGCAGGGCGCGCGCCGAGTGCGCTGTGATCACCGAGTCACTGAGACTCGGGTGATCACCGATCCAAGTAAGGGGCCAGTCCCGGCCCCTTACCATGTGATCAGCTGTCAGCCAATGACAGCTGATCACATGATGTAAACAAAAGATCGGTAATCTGTATCTGACAGCGTGAGTAGAAAAAAAAGCCGATCACCGGCTCGGATGTGAGGGACATCGGTCCCAAAGTGGAAGAGGCACATCTGCCTCATTAGTGCCACCTAATAGTGCCACCTAACAGTGCCCACAGTGCCACCTAACAGTGCCCACAAGTGCCACCTATCAATGCCCACAAGTGCCACCTATCAATGCCCACAAGTGCCAGCTATCAATGCCCACCTGTAGTGCCAATCAGTGCCACCTAGCAGTGCTGCCCATCACTGCCACCCATCAGTGCCCATGACTGCCGCCTATCAGTGCCCATCACTGCCGCCTCATCAGCGTACATCAATGAAGGAGAAAAATTACCTGTTTTAAATTTTTTATAACAAAATATAAAAAAATTCTGTTTTTTTACATTTTTTTAACAAAAAGTAAAAACTGCAGAGGTGATCAAATACCACCAAAAGAAAGCTCTATTTGTGGTGAAAAAATGATCCTGCCTCACCTGAACCTGAAATCTGTTTGGGACAGCACCTCAGCCTAGTACTCCTTGGTCGGCTTCGGCTGACTATGAGGAGAGGAGTCCGCTAGGCAGAACATGTTTGAAACCTTGTCCCTGTTAGGAACCTAGAGCTTGGGGATTCAGGGTAAGGTCCTACTTCTTTAGGGGGTGGAGAAAAAGCACACCCCTAAGTGCAGTTTTTGTGTGTGTGTTCACATGCACTTTATTTGTTCACTTACGGGTTTTAGTTTTTGTGTACCACGACGGATTAAAAAAAAGGGGCCTGCAAGCAGGTGATTATTCGAGTCTGAAAGCCCCTTTATTAGGGGCTAGAGGGGTACCTCTACTTAGTCACAAGAAAAAATAAATAGTAACACACAGTTTTTGACAAGTCCCACATGCCAAATGACAGTACCCCAAGCTGTCATTACTGTCACCACCTCTTTGCTTACGTGGCTGGGGATTTCTGGCCATGTAAGTAAATGATGATGTCATGATTAGGGTTGCCACCTTTTCTTCAAGCCAAACCAGAACACTTCAGAGGCCTGGGACACCTTTGGGTGCCCCAAGGAGAGTAGTAATGCGGTGTGTATAGCGTGCAGCAGCGAACAGTGGGTGTGGTCAAATTGCTCTTGCTGACATTAATGTCCTGCCCCCCAGTGATGTCGAACCTGCCCCCAGACAGCCGCCTGCAGCTCCCGGACAGTAGCAGATTTCTGTGTGACTATCTTGATTACTTGGGGAGCTAAAGCCCGGCCTGAATAATGTGTCCGGGTTTGAGTCCGCCTGAAACCCGGACACATGTTTCAAAACCTGGACTGTCCGGGTGCATCCCGGACAGGTGGCAACCCTAGTCATGAGATGATGAAGAGGTGATGTCAGTGGTTGTTAGGAAAGCAGCCAGTGCAGGCACCCACTGTTTCCTTAGCAACCATTGACAGCAAGAAGCTGTCGTGTTGCTTCAGACTGAATGCCCTAAATGTTTGCTGCCAAAGTCAGAGTAAGAGCAATTATTCTAGGGCCATCATTCACTGTTAATTCTGTAGCACACAGAATGTTAATGCTTGAGCATGTTTGCTATCTATTTACTCAACACAACCCCATTTTTTATATTTTACGGAAAAAAAAAAAGGGTTTGATAATGTGTTTGTGTGCATTAAAAAACATTTTGGTGAAATTTTTACTGAAACTGTATTTGCGTTCCAAAAATATATACTTGTTTGGGAGTTTTCACATTAGTGTGAAAATTTAAAAAAAAATGCCCTGGATGCAAAGTGGTTAAATATCCTATTCGATTTAGAAAAAAAGAGATAATAAAAGAAGTAAGGAAAAGGTGAAATGACAACAAAAATTCACGTGTCATTTGGGAGTAGGTAAATGTTAAAATAGTGGAATGAACCTGCCAAAGTCTAAGTTTGCGGACTGATGAAGCAACCTTCTAAAAACTGTGCCTTTTCCGTATAAATTCTTTTACCAGGAATAAACATTGCAATTTGAACTTGTCCTAGAGGACACTGGGAGCTGAAAAAGGTTATAGCTCACAAAGAGGTTGAAATCAGATTTGAGAAAACCCTTTGTTATTGTTTTAAGAGAGACTGTGGTCTTTTTAATGATTTCAGATACATGTGAAAGAGAACAGCTTAAAGCGGACCTTTAGTCATTTTTTCAACTTTCCATTTATTAAATCTTCTGCCATTGTTGTTTTAACTTTGGATAGTAAAACATTTTTTTCTGCCAGTAAATATCTTATACAGCCCACTTCCTGTTTCTTGTCTGGTCATTAGTCTAGGCTTATGACATCATGCACAGCTCTCTCTCACTCTCGTGAGAGTTTGCCAGGAAGAGAGGGGGGATGAGTCATAAGAGAGCCAATGAGAGCTGCAGGGCTGCAGAGCTGGAGGTGTGCCTCTGTGTGTCTGTGTGTATACAGGAAGTGAACAGGTAGCAGTTTCAGCTGCTCACAGTTAAAATGGTTGCAGCCACACTCAGTCGAGGGAGATTTCTGCAGCATATTTGGCAAGTACAGAATCACAGTATATATAAAATAATATGCAAACTGGTTGGAGGGAAGTTTCAGAATGGCAAAGATATTTTTATTACAAATTATGCGAGCAGACTGCAGTTCCTCTTTAATGGGATATGCGAGTTTACAAGAAAAGTAATGTGCAGCACATAATTGGTTTTTTAAGTTTATACAGTTGCTTTTATAGTTGGACATTCCCATGATGAGGGAAAAGACTTTCTCAGAGTGCAGCAAGTTCAGGTGTGTGCATCAATGCAGTGAAGGTGAGCACATAGGCGTGCATCAGTACGGTGGTAGGAAGCACAGGAGTGTCTGTCAGTGCAGCGCCGGCGAATGCAAGAGGGCACAACGGTACAGTGGTGGTGAGGACAGGAGTGCACATGGAAGGAGCACATAGAAGGAGGGGGCTTACGCCCTCAACCTTCCCAGATCCTGTGGTGCTGGATGGCTCATTTCAGTGCTCATCTGTGTACAGTCTTTGTGTATACTATACACACACAAATACTCATTCCAGTTCTCATCTCTGCACAGTCTGTGTATATACTATACATACACAAATGCTCCCCCTTTACAATGCCGACTGGCTTTCTGACAGTACCCTCTCTCATCCTATGGGCAAGAAACTGACTGGTGTACCATTGACCTTTGCTCATGTGTGGCAGAGGATCTGGCAGTTCCTCCCTTGGGGCTTCAGCTAGTGCCCATCTATTTTGGAACTGGAATGCTATGCATACTGGCCACTGTGCTGCAACCCCCTGCCCACCAAATTACTTGTGGACTTTGTTGCCCTCCCTGAACTCCCCAGTAACTTGGACCCACCCCAGCATTGCCCTGTAGGTTCACAAACTCTAGTGGTGATTAAAGAGGTGGTGCAGAGGCAAGCGGTGGTCAGTGAGAAGAACAGAGGGGAGCAGGGGTAGATGAGGGTGTACAGACATAAATGGTGGTGGAAGAGGGGTGGGTGGTGGTAGATGAGGCAGTGCAAAGGTCATCAGTGGTGGAAAAGGAGTTTACAGATAAGCGGTGATATAAGAAGAGAAGCATAGGTAAGCAGTGGTGGAAGGGGGGTGCAGAGGTGAGTGGTGGTGAACAAGGGGTACAGAAGTGAGCTGTGGTAAAATAGGGGGTGCAGAAGTAACCAATGGTGGACAAGGGGTGCAGAGGTGAGCCGTGGATAGTGAGAGTGATGCTGAAAGGGTTTGCTTGAGGGATGGGAGTTACTTTTTGAAGGGGGTTGCCTGAATGATAGAATTCTGTGCTGTATCTTAAGTAGTCCTGACCCATAACCGCTGTATGCTGGGAGTCAGGAGTTGTTTTTTTTAAAAGCTCCTTTGTGTAGTGCCTTGTCAGACACCTGTGAACAAAAAAAGTGAACCATGAAATCACAGCACACAAAAAAGTGCACATAGGGTACAATATGGCCGAAGAAGGGCCTCTAATCCTGAACCTCCATGGGCACAAGGCTTTTGAAAGAGGCAAGGTATGACATTGTCTACCTAGGCTGATGCCAGGTCGACCCACTTCTTGGGGACCAACCGTAGCCAGTACACCAAGTTCTTGATGAGGGGCTCTCCCAGAGACAGACCCCTATGAACAGGGAGAAGCAAAAGACTCAGAGGCCACAGAACCTTCCTCCAACAGGGCAGGCCCCCCAATGACCTACACCCTCCGTCTCTGTGCAAAACACAAAACAGACACACGTGCAGTGTAAGTGCTTATGCATAAATATATGACACACTCAAAAAAAGATAAAAAGCAGTATCATGTGCAGTACACTGCAAACCTTTCGGCCGGTATAAAAAATTACCCTGGCTAGCCAAAAGGCCTGCCCAGAGGCATAGTGCAAAAAAAGCGTAAGGTGACTTGACCTAGTGCAGGTGAAAACACCAGTGGTTTTCCTGTGCAACCTGGAAAACTGTCCCCAGGGGGGACATTACTGGGAGCTCCTTGCACCTCCCAGCCCTAGGCCAGACACATGCAGCCCCATTCAAATCAGGAAGGCTGCAGGCATTAGAACTTAAGAAGTGTACTGCCATTAACTGGGGACAAGCCTGGTTCAACATGGGAGAAAAAGGGTCCCTCTCACCATTCCCACCTTATTACATCAGGAAAATTACTAATCAGCGCCCCAAAGTGTTCATTTTCTTAACAGTTATTAGCTTTCAAGTAGTACCTGACTATTTAAATAAGGATCTTCTTTAAGGTAAGCTCTCACAAAGAGTTAGCTCTCTGTTCATGTTCTGTGGTGGTTAAGGCTGGAGTGTTTATCCAGTAAATAAAATTTTCTAAGCATTGTACTTTCAGTGGTGTTGACTGTTACAAGAATTATCTGCACAGGGAAATCTATGTATAGGAGTGTTTATACGTGGAAGTGAGTCTATTTAATCAGATGAACCACATCCTTTTTTAAATAGACATGCCAACTTTTCACTACTGTACGCTTTGCCTTCATGTTTGTGTGCCTCTTTCTGCAGTACTAGGATGGGAGGTATGTGGGCAGTGTTGCCAACCGTCAGTATTTTTACTGGCAGCCAGTAAAAAACAGGCAACTTTCTCCTGCCAGTAAATGCCAGTAAAAGGAAAAAGTTGCCAGTAAAAAATATGGCTGTGATGTTCGGCTCGGTCCAGAACTGGCCGAGACCATCCACGTGCCTGCTACAGAAGGGTTCGGGCAGCTCTGGTGGAGGCCCAAGCGTGTCGTGTGATGTCATGGTGCAAGGGAGCCAAGCAGAGCGGCCAGAGCCTCGTGTGTAGGTCTACAGGACAGGAGCAGGGCAGGTCGGGATCTGGACTGTCAGTGCTGTTTAGACCGGAATGGACTGAAGGGACCAAGAGTCAACTTTATGTGTGTGTGTGTGCCTTCCTATTCTAATTTCTTGCCCTTCTGAGTCCTGTCCCTGAGCTACTTACTTACTATATTGAAAATAAAATAAGAAATATGTTTTTTTTGGCCTAATATCTACCTTAAATCACATTGATAATTGCATATTGTACTTGTTTGTAACCTAAATACTAACATTTGCACTTAAAACTGTAATTTTGTAACTTTTGGAAATGCCAGTAAAAACTTGGCGGTGCCAGGAAATTTTGGGTGTCTTGTCAGTAAATTTCAATCTGGTAGGTTGGCAACACTGTATGTGGGTGGTATACGAAGTGATTGTGGTAGCCGAGGTTGTGAGGTTTTCAGGAGAAATCATAAAAGAGGGGGGAAGGAAAAACACCCTTGTTAGCAAATATGGGACTTTCAAGGCTGTGTGATTAGGAGTGAGGTAACACAATAAAGTTTGAAACAAAAACTTGTTTTCTCTTCCCCTTCTTTCATGTTCTTGGTAATTTTGGAATGAGGTTGTGTATTTCTTCTTCAAGACATGGTAAAATACTCCATACGTTGAGTGGGAAAGAGGGTGTTTTACTGTGAGCGAGGAGGAAAGGGAAGGGGAGATCAGGTTGCCAGGAGAGATATGCTGTGCTATGATCATAGAGGGGGTGAATGAAGATGGGTGGAGAGATACCCTGTGATGTAGAGCTGAGGAGGAGGGTTCAGTTATATTTTTAAATGTAACTAGAGTAATCACCTGCATTGACTTGGTATTGGCCTCCTGTAATCCCCATGTACAGCTTTATTTATACCAGGAGTAGGAGGGGTAAAATTAGGAACCAATAACTTCACTATAACACTTACCATGGTGCTTTCAGGAAATATTGGAAAACCCGAAGCCACGTTTATGATGGGACCAATCATTGCAGCTTTCTCGAAAAATTCCATAACTGTATTTATCTTTCCTACCCCGTCTCCAGTGTACCCCATTATAGGAAACCCTGGATTTAGTCTAGGGTTGACAGACCCAGTTTGTCAAACTTTTGTTCAGGTCGGCCACATCAGGATGTTAAAGTTTGGTACCACTGATACATGGCCCTCCCTGGTGGAGATGCAGTCAGACCCAATATACTCCAAGCTAGAATTTTGGAGGACCCTCCAATTCCACCATTTGCTGCATTCTGTCCCCCCACTCGAATGTTAAATGTGCCCTTTAACACCCTTTGAATATATGGGTCCAATTAGATATACCCTCTCTGCATTATATGTGCTGTTCATCTACAGAAAAGGGACACAACCCATTCAATTTCTACAGAAATGGGAGTGAATTAGAAATGTCCTTCACAGAAGAACAGGAGGGATGAATATTATACTTTCCACTTAATCATTAATTAATACTAACATCCAGGAAATGGGATATAAGCTCCTAATAAGGCACTATAGAGTCTCCAAGATCCTGCATTTACTGCAGTCCTGGAATGATGTGAAAATCATCACCCAAAAATGCATGGACTTTCATGTCCCTGATGAACCTGCCTTCTTCCTGCTTTACCACAACACTCTGCCATGGAAAACATACAAATATGTATTGGCACGGCTGCCTAGAGACAACCTTTTATAAAACCTAGTATACTCTGCAACTGCTGTGCTATGGAATGAATTGTTACAAATGAACAATAAAAATATATTTTATGTGTCTTTAAAGTAGTTGCATCCAAAAGTGGAACTTCTGCTTTAAGCACTCCTCACCCCCTTACATGCCACATTTGGCATGTCATTTTTTTTGGGGGGGGGGGGGGGTAGTGGGCACCTTCTTTTTAGTGGGATTTCCTGTCCCACTTCCTCCTTCCTCTTCTCGGCTGCCTAGGCGACTCCTCCTCTCGCCTTAGACGGCCCGTTCCTGCCAGAAATCTTCTGGGACATGTCACAGGTCCCAGAAGATTGCCTGGCCAGTAGCAGAGCACAGCGCGACCATGCGCAGTGCGCGCCCGGCCGTGAAGCCGTAAGCTGTCATGGCCGGGTGTCCACAGTTGCTATGATGGCGCCGCGGAGAGGTGGGGGAGAGTAACGGGGCTCTGGGAGCCCACATTGCTGGACCGTGGGACAGGTAAGTGTCTGTTTATTAAAAGTCAGCAGCTACACTTTTTGTAGCTGCTGACTTTTAATAAACTAAAAAAAAATGGGTGGAACTCTGCTTTAACTAGATGACACTTAGCTTGCTAAATCACTGTGTATCATAAACAATCACCTTGTTTTTTTTCTTTCAGAAATATATATATATATTTTTTTTACTTTTCATCCTTTCTTACATCTCAGTGCTGCTGCTTTCCTGCAGTCTCTATGCAGCCTTTTGCTGTCTATATGCATTCTCTTCAATGATGGCTGTATGGCATTATTCAGCATGGGTTTCCCAATGATGACATCTGTGGACCATACTTGTCTAATGTGTATCAGCTTGTCTGCCTATAGTCTCTGCAAGAGTCACATGTGACAAGAAGACAATGCAGGAGAACAATTGAGAGACAGAGGGGTTGATTTATTAAAGGCAAATCCACTTTGCACTATAAGTGCACTTGGAAGTGCAGTCACTGTAGATCTGAGGGGGAGATCTGAAATGAGGCGAAGCTCTGCTGATTTTATCATCCAATCATGTACAAGCAAAAATGCTGTTTTTTATTTTCCTTGCATGTCCCCCCTCAGATCTACGGCGACTGCACTTCCAAGTGCACCTGCAGTGCACTTGTAGTGCAAAGTGGATTTGCCTTTAATAATTAAACCCCAGGAACAGAGGGTTGTCACCCTTTAACAGGAAGTGCCTGAACATGTGGCTGGTGTCAAGTCTCCTCCCCCCTCTCAACTCAGCTATTCATGAAAGCCAAGCAAGAGAAACCAATAGAAAGGGAAACCTAACAAGAAAAACATTTCATACTGTTAGAGCAGAGTTGTCAAACTCAATTTTATTGCGGTCCACATAGCATAATGGTTGCCCTCAAAGGACCAGTTGTATCTGTAAGACTAGATGTCCAGGGCACCCCCAACATCAGAAGTCAAGAGTCCCCCACCCCCTTACCTTGTGCTGCTTCCGGGAAGAAGCTACGGGTGTTGTTGGGAAGGAGAAAGTGCAGGGTCTGGAGGAGGACCAGATGGGGGCTGGAGTCAGCTGCCGGAGTCTGCTGAATTCTGAGACCAGGGGAGGTGGAGACAAGGGGGCACTGTGGCTGCATGGAAAAGCTGAAGAGACAAGGTGAGGGTGGAGACAAGGGCAATGCCGCAGCTTCAGGAGAGGTGCAAGGGCCACATGAAATGGCCTGGAGGGCCGCATTCGGCCCTCGGGCCTTGTGTTTGACACATGTGTGTTAGAGGAAAGCCAAGATGTACATTACTAAAACATTAAAAAGAAGTATGACCAAAGCTTTTTTGGCTGTACTCCTGTGGGTCAAAGAAGTACACTTTCTATTGTACTCCTGTGACTCAGAGCCAGTTTATAGTGGACTATTGCAAACTATCAGCTGACAGAGCAGAGCAGCTACAATATTTTCAGGATCTACCCAGCTGCCTTTGTGGCAGCTGGCTCCACCTCTTAGCATGTGGCTGAGAGCTGGAGCCAGTTGTGCCCACCTGCTTCGCAGCCTGGTGCTTCAGTGACTACTGGAAAACCAGAGTGGAGAGCAGTGACTGACAGCTGAAAGAAGTCAGCCAGCTGCCTGCAGTTATGATGCTGGTTACCGAAGATGAGTGAAAAAAACAGCCCGGGTGAGGACAGTGCTGGATCCATGGACAAGTGATTGTCTGTTTATTAAAAGTTTTAATATTCATACATACGACTGAAACTCCTCTTTAATGCCTACCACCATATAGCTGTGCCCACAGTGGTTCGAGGTTCTGTGCTCAAAGTGTACCCACTGTGCACTTCCAGCTCATTGACTGAACTGTTTCCAACAGCTCTTGGTGACAGCTTGTGTTTGGGAGACAGCATGGCAGGCTCCCAATCATGTGAGAGCATATCACAGCAGTCATGTGTAACGCTAAAACCACAGGAGCCACTTGGTAGATTGGGTTCTCTGTTCTTTTGCCTTGACTCTGTGAATAACATTGGCCCATCTGGCACACCAGGTTAAACAAATGGATACTGAACTGCGATTGGGAGCACAAATATAGATACCCTGCACACAACTAAATTTTTCAGTATCAAAAAACAAACACTAGACTGGTTAGTGGTAAATTAACTCGATATGTTGTCACAGGTTGAAGTACATAGCAGTATGTACATAAATGGGTAAGTAAAAAATTAGGTCAATCACAGTTCACTAGACAATATGATCACTAGGAGTTTTAGGCAGCTAGATTAGAGTAACCTGGTAATCCACAAAACTAACAATAGGCAATGGCATTAGAAAATAGTAACAGCAATGATAATCAGTACTGCAATAACTCCTCTGTAAACTGTAGACTATAACCACTTTAGATGCACTCTATGTGAATGACAGCAATGCAAAATTGGAGACTCCCTAAAAAGGTACCTCCTAAAATATATTACAGGCAGGGCCATCTTTAATATAATATGGACTCTGGGCAAACATTTTCTTGCGATTTCGGTCTCCACCTGCTCTGAGACATCCAATAAATAGCAGCTAGACTCAAAATTAGTTTACTGTTTCAGATCAGGCAGTGATTGCAATTGGTTACCAGAGGTTACAGTGTATCATTACCGCTCACTGACTGTTTGCTAGAGGTTACAGCACACGTTATGGCTCACTGATTATTTGCTAGAAGTTACAGCACATGACTTCTGCTTGTTTATTGGTTGCTAGATATTACTGTACATCAATACTGCTCACTGATTGGTTGCTAGAGGTTACTGGACATCCTTACCACTTACTACTTGGTTGCTAGGAGTTACTGCACATTATTACTGTTCATTGTCAGAGGTTACTGCATATCCTTACCGCTCAATGATTGGTTGCAAGAGGTTAGTGCACATCATTACTGCTTACTCATTGGTTGCTAAAGATTACAGCACATCATCTCCTCACTGCGGTGAGGTGAGGGAACCCATCAATAGACAGAAAACTCCTAGGGATCCTAGGACTCCTGGGAACAGTGGCAATGCTGGGGGAGCGATCAGTGGCAATGCTGGGGGGGGGTTGATGGGATCAGTGGCAGTGGGGATGGGATTAGTTAGGTGGCAGTACACTGTGGCCAATTCTGTGGCAAATTCTGAATCATGTAAAGCAAAGCTGGAAATCTTTGGCAAGTATATGGTGGGGGATTCTACACTGACCACCAAGGTAATGGGGAATTTACAGCAATGTGAGGGAGGATTTACACTGACCACCATGTAATGGAGGATTTTACGCCACCCACCAATATAAAGAGGGATTTCTACACTGACACCAATGTAATAGGAGCATTTATACCAACTACCAGTGTAAGGGGGAATATACAATGACCTCCATGTAAGGGGGAATTTACTCTGACAACCATTGTCGAGGAGATTTGTACTGACCACCAATGTAATGTGACACTTCTACACTGACCACCAATGTTAGGGGGAATTTACACTGACCACCAATATAAAGGGGGATTTACACTAACCACCAGTGTAAGGGCAACCCTGCACTTATCACCAATGTAAAGGGAAATGTACTCTTTTCACCAATGTAATGAAGAATTTACACTGACAACCAATGTAATGGGGATTTTACATCAACAACAATAAAGGGGGATATCTACACTGGCCACCAATGTAAGGGGGGATTTACACTCACCACCAATTTGAAGGGGGCTTCCACATGGACCATCATTGTAAGGGAGGATTTCAAACTGACCACAAATGCAAGTTTGGATTTTTTTACCGATTTTTTATATAAAGAGGAGTTTCTACACTGGCCACCAATGTAATGGGGATTTACACTGACCACTAATGTAATGGGGATTTACACTGATCACCAATGTAATAGGAACATTCACAGTAACCACCAATGTAAGGGGGATTTACACTGACCACCAATGTAAGGGGCAATTTTGCTTACCTTTGCAGAACAGTCTTATGTTAGGCTTAATGATCACAGGCAGAACTTTCAACCATGCCCCTTTACCTCCCCAGTGGGCAGCATTCAGCAGAAGTGATGGTGGATATGACCTCGGGGGGCATGATATACATATGAATGCCTCCTCTATTTACATATCAATGGTGTCTGTCCGTTGGCTATTTACATATTAATGCCACCACTATTTACATATCAATGCATGTTATTTACATGTAAACATAGGGTCTGCAGGTCAGTCTTCCGTACATGGCAATAGGACAGAGCTGGGCAGCATTAGTAACAGAATTTCACACTGAGATATCGGGACACAGCACGGGACTAAAACTTCAAGGGACAAGCTGATTTAAACTGGGATAGTTGGCAAGAATGATGGGGCCCAGGGCAGCTGCCCCTTTTCCCTGCCTTAAAGACGGCACTGACAACAGGCAATGTTCTTGTGAAGCAGCTGTCTGAATGAACAGTTCTTAGCCCTAGTTCTTCACTTGGCTAGCATTGGGGCCCAATCTTTACAGTGGTGCACATGAGTACAGTCCCAGTAAAGTCTACATGCAGTAAAAAATGCTGATAGATAGATGGCTAGATAGATGGCCAGTCCCCATGTGCTCAGTCTCTGCTAGCATTAACAGGTTAATATGGCAGCAATGTCCTCTCACCAGAGTGTTGGTCCTGCTGTCCAAGTGTCAGATCTCTTGCTTGTTTGCCTGGGGTGACTCTGGTCCTCAGCACTCTGGTTAACAGTGCTTTGATCTATGGCTCAGGCTGCAAGCTTGTGGCAGGATGATTTGCGCGCTGGAGAAGCAATGTGCACAACTTGGTCACCTCACAGTAAACAGGAAGTCATTCGGTATTCAACCTGGGAAAATATAGCTCTCTCCTCCTTATACGTGGCTCACATTGGGAATTGTAGTCCAATAGTCCATTACCTGTGATAGCAGAGTTTATTTTCCAAACTACATCTCTCATGGTTCACTGCTGCCTAAATTAAAGTCTTTTGATCTTCTTCTGCTTGTCAGCTCCCCTTGGTGGGTGGAGGTGACGTAGTGTTAACCCATTCAACCACGAGTCCAGTAGAGACACAGAAATCACTGCAGCACAGTGTCCTAAATTACTTTCTGTCTCTAGCCAAGCACCTGGCTACACATGTAATCAGGAAGCCACTCTGCCTCACTACGTAGAGCCCACAGAGCAGACCCAAAGGACAAGCATCATCTGCAGCCCTTGCAGTGGTATCATTACACTCCATTAAAAGAGACTTTTTAGTAAATCCATATAAATGTGCATCACAAGCACATGGTAAATGTCATGTCGTTTAGGCACAAATGATACATCAGCCTACCCTAATGCAGCGTACACACGGTCGGACTTTTCGACCGGACTTGTCCGACGGACGACGACAGACCAAATCTGGCGGACAATCCGATCGTGTGTGGGCTTCACCGGACCTTCAGTAGACTTTTTCAGTCGCAAAACTGATGGACTTTAGATTTGGAACTTGCTTCAAATCTTTACGTCGTAACTCCGCCGGACCCAGAAATCCACTCGTCTGTATGCTAGTCCGACGGACAAAAATCCACCCTAGGGCAGCTATTGGCTACTGGCTATCAACTTCCTTATTTTAGTCCCTTGTACGTCATCACGTACGAATCCGTCAGACTTTGATGTGATCGTGTGTAGGCAAGTCCGGTCATTAGAAAGTCTGTTGAAAGTCCACCAAAAGTCCGTTGAAAGTCTGTCTGACAGGCTGTCAGACTTTTGTAGCTGAAAAGTCCGACCGTGTGTACGCGGCATAACAGAGTACAGATAACAATTGTAGAAATATTTACATTAATTAGGAAATGTTTTTTTTAAATGAAGTCAAATGTGCCTTGTGCCAAACAGCACAAGATCCTGACCACATGATAGATTAGCAAAGGGACAGTAGAAACAACTTTTAATCAGATGTCAGCTTCAAAGGGAAATCACATTTCACATAACAGCAGAAAATGTTCTTCTTTAAAGTGTCAGATTGCCAAAAGAGTGTGCCAAGGTCATACTTAGTGTGCGTCATTGCTAGTCATAGCTAGTGTGGTGGCTTCTCACGTCTGCCACGGGGTCCCTGCCAGAGATAACCTTATGACACTGAAGCACTGATGAAGAGAGCTAGTATGATGATCTGAAGCTGATAAAAGCTGATATGTCTATTTTTAGTGAAAAAAAGTTTATTTTATGACATTTCCGCTCCAAATAACTATGTATACGTATGACTTGCTAATATGTATTTGGTGATTGTGGTACATATGATGTTTTTATAAAGCAATAATCAAAACAAAGACTTGAAACTGAGAAATAGACCCAAACTTCTTCCCTATCCCTCAAATGAAGCTCCAAGTTAGATCCTTCAGAAACCCTGAATTGAGCTCCTGTCTCTCATCGCACCTATGATACTTAATATAGATTTGTAACCTTCACCCTAACTTTCAACCCCAATCTCAGCCCAACACTAAGGTCTATTCAGACTTAAACGTCTGCCCCCCATACTGCCTTCTCCCATCCCCGCCAGACAGCCGGGCCCTTCTGCCTCACTCGAGTATAAGCCAAGGGGGGTTTTTTCAGCATAAAAAATGTGCTGAAAAACTCAGCTTATAGTATATACGGTAATTATCATGATACAAAATAATGGATGTGGGAGCTTTTTGGTGGGTGTGATTTCTTTTCTTTTTTTTGGGGGGGGGGGGGGGGGGCAGCATTTCATTCTTGGACCCAGGCAGCACATATATATATATATTTTTTTTATTTTATTTTTTGCTCAAATAGAGCTTTTTTTGTGGTATTTAATCACCACTTTTTTTTTTACAAACTAAAAAAAACAAAAATTGTGCAGAACACGTTTTTCTGTTATAAATTTTTGCAAACAAATAATCTTTCTTCATAAATTTAGGCCAAAAATGTATTCTGTTACATTTCTTTGATAAAAATAACCCAAATCAGTGTATATTATTTAGTCTACAAACTATGGTACTATATATACTTTATATATACTATATATATAATGCCAGGACAGTACAAATAACCCCCAAATGACCCTTATTTGAAAAGTAGACAGTCCAAGGTATTTAGTAAGAGGCATGGTGAGTTTTTTGAAGTGGTCATTTTTTGGAAAATTAAGAAATTAAGTAAAATTTGGGGTTTTTCTCCCAATTTTTTTACATACTGTCACCAGTGCAGTACAGCATTATCATATGACTGGTTTGGCAGTGATCAAGAATACTGACTGGCCATAGTATGTAAAACAAAAAAACAAAAACAAAAAAAAAGACTTTTTTAAATTCATTTTTTAAGCACTTTCTTTTCTTTTTTTACTATATTATTTTTCACATACCGTCATCAGAGTAGTTCAGTGACACCATAGTTGGCATAGGTTTTCAAAGGCGCTCCATCCCTCCGAAATAAGTTGGCACCTAACGTCATCAATCCTCCCACTAAACCTTCCTTCTTTCATAATTTGATTGGTTTCTACCCCTGTAAGAAATGTTTGGTCTGCCAGTTTAACATCAGTGGGAGGAGGGCTAGCCATAGCTTCTCCTCTACTGTGACTGGCCGTTCCTATAGGATAAAACAATTTTGCACCTGTGCTACTACTGGGGTAGTCTATCTTCTGACTTGCCCATGTGGTAAGCAGTATGTAGGGCGGACCATCAGATCCTTTACAATAAGAGTATCTGAACACATCAACCTTATTAAAGCAGGTAGCACCAAACATACCGTGCCTCGTCACTATAGAGAATTCCATGATCGAAATCCTGAGGGCACGCAGTTTCTTATCATTGACAAATACGTTGCTCCTTGGCGGGGTGGTTCCACCCTTAGGGGCGTCTCCCGCCTGGAGACTTACTGGATTTATGAGTTGGGGTCCCACTCCCCGCATGGGATTAACGTGGAGTGGGACATCAACTCTTTCATTAATCAGGCTTAACCATGTAGCGTGCGGTCTCTCCTTTATATACATAAATATAATCTCCCTTTATTTTAAACCATTTTAAATTAATTATACTTAATCTTTCATATGTTTTATGTTCAGTTTATGTTCAGTTTGCATCTATATATTGATTTTAGTCAAAATACTGTACACTATCACTCAGTCGTGTGTCATTGCCACATGGTGTACAGTATAAAACGATGTATGTTGTGGATTAATAACGCATGACATACAATATCCGTGCAGAGAATATTCTGTTAATGATGTTCCTCTTCTCCTTTTCTTTGTTGAGATTTTGTTCTGCTTATTTTAATATGTAACTTGTCATGATATGCCCCTCACTGGCAGTGTCATTTCAGTATTTTATGTTTATTTTAGTATTCAATATGCTATATCATGCTCCGTACCGGTAGTGTGATTTCAAGCCTTTACTGAATATACTTAATATCTTTAATTACCATCTGATTATGAAAGGTGTTTACTGCTGTTGTGGTCAGTATTAACATCTATTTGTTTTTTCTATGTGACCCGTGCATTGGCTGTTCTATTCCACCTTTGCTGACACCTAGTACACGATGTCAGATCATCACCACCTCTTCCGGCCCCCCCCTAACCTATCAGTGCCTTTCCCCCTCTACCGGAAGTGTCGTAGCTTCCGTCTTGGGCGAGAGGCCTGGCTCCCTTTGTGGTGCGCATTGGCGCCGCATCAGCAATGCGGATGACGTCATCGCGCACGCCCACAACGCCGGATCCACGGGGCTGAGCAGGACAGCGCTCTAGCCAATGTGACCTGGCTGTGCTGGGAGCGAGGCTTGGCTTGCGCTCGGCTGTTTATTTAATGACAGACCGAGCAGTTATGCCGTTTTTCATTATTGTTTTGTCTTTATACACAGCAATCATAGAGATATTACATTATTTGTTACCCTTTTTCTATTTCATAAACTTATTCAGTAAATGTATCACTATTTCTAATTACCAGGAAGTGGCATCAATTACGTCACTTCCGGTCCAGTGACACTCCCAGTGGGGGTCATTTTATGTTTAAATAGCGGTGAGGTGGGGGGGCTCCACACCCCAGATGAAGGCTTGGTAGCCGAAACATGTCGGGTGGACCCCTCACTATTACCGCGAACGATTTTATATGAGCTATTTCTGATCTCCTACCATGTGAGTGTTCATTTTGTTATTTTAATAAATTGATGCCTTTTTTAAAACGTTATTATGCCATGTGAGCTTTTCTTTCTCGCATGACACTTGAATTATCCATTTGGCCTGTTGGAGTGGCTTGGGGACGTTTGAAGCTGTGGTGAAGCCCCCCCCCTCTATCTTTGGAAGCTGAGGACCATGTGACGTTTTACCCTGCAAGACCTGGTGGTCTTTAAGCTTTCTGTGACTTGTGAGACGTAAGTCTTTTCAGGTCATTTGATTCCGGTAAGCCTCCTTAGATGCTTCGGTGTTGGTCCTACCACTATCTAGACCTTCCACCCATCTGTGATCTATTTATTCACCTACTAGAAGTGAACCACTTCGCTTAGGAGGAAACCCTGGGAATCTCTCAATTTTTTATTACACTTATATTTTTTCATTTTTGTTTTTACAGACTTTTGGTGGTGGTTTTCTGTTCCACTAGTCATTATTGACCAAAATAATTAATGGACTATACTATTTGATTTTTTATATTTATATGTTTATGTATATTTAACAGGGGTTTATACTATTTATTATAGTCATCTTCATATGTTTACTTTGCATCACTCAGTGTTGTTTTATATTGGCTCGGTCCTGTACAGAACATTCTGACACACTGTTCACATATGTTTTTTATATGATTTGTATATGCACATAGCGCTACACTATATTTTTTGTTTCAGTGACACCATAGTGACATTGTGCTGCTCTGGGGGGGGGATGGGGGAATGATTAGGAATTATTATTTTTTACGTCGCTTATAGCAGTGATGATTACTTTTATATTCAATATCTTTAAAGTGGATGTAAACCCCATTCAGTAAATCTGACCTGGGCACATATATCTGTAGTGTTTACTTATCTCTCTCCAAAGATCTGAGTCCCGTGTCTGTCTGCTGCTCCATTCCTCTGTTATCAGTGTGATAACAGCATGAAATATTTCTAACATGATGTGCACTTTCTAAAGAGTGTAGAAAGCTGAAGACAGCAGTTATACATGTAAAACTTATGTAGTTAGATTTGTTTCATCTCTCTTTATCATCTGAGGCTGTTCACTAGGTATATGTGAGGGTTTACATCCACTTTAACTGTCATGGGTTGCTTTCATTCATGACAGCTTGCTTACTATTGTAATACTGTGATTGGCTACAGCTAATAACATGGTACAGGGTGCCAGGTACTATGTGATAAGGCCAATCGCAGCATCACAATAGTAAGCAAGCTGTCATGAATGGAAGTTTTGCTTACATGTAATCATGTGATTGGTCATAACGACCACATGATACCCCATCCACTCACAGCAGCTGAGTACCGAGCACCGTGATCACTGTGTCCACCAGAGGCGCCCCAGTGGCAAGTGCTGAGTGACCTACCAGTATGTCGCTTACCCTGGAGCTGTCGACTGTCTTGGGTAAATGTACTGTGAGCGGGCAGAAACTGGTTAAAGATACGACAAAACACTGAAAAAACCTACTCTGTCTCATTTATCTGCAGATCAAAGGGATGAGCTTAGATTTGCATATGATGTCAGTTAAAACAAACTGACAACAAATAAAATGCATATGATGTTCTTACATAACCCATTATTAAAGCGAAGTTCCACCACATTTTTTATTTATTTTTTTCAGGTATCCGAGCATAATGCATTATTAACATAAAGAACGATGTTATATGTTTGCTAGTGGATGTTGATAATTTATTTATTTTATACTCACAACTTAGTAAATCCTCTTCTGGCTGTTACCATGATGATTGTGGGCATGTGAAGCCCAATCGATACCTCTTCCGGGATTATCGATGGAGAGGTGTATGCTGGGTAACCAGCATGCACCTTTCGATCTCGCGCATGCACGATTCTCCGGTGGCCGTAGCCCCGATTGTTTCAAAAGTTGCCATAACAATGGGTGGCGACGGAGGAAAGTCCCGCCCCATTGTTATGCCAACCGCCTTAAATCGTGTCATTTCCTGTCGGGAAATAACTCGATTTTTCTTCACAGTACTGCCCACAAACTCCTGGGAAATGATGACTCACATGCACAAGCAACAGAGGAAGTGACGAGGAGCTCCGCGGACCAGGAAGTGGCAGATTAGGAGCACTACATAACAACAGGGCATTTCTGGTAAGTATAAAAAAGATTGTTTCACAAATGTTTCTTTCTTAGGATTAAAGGGTCTGTGATTATTTAAAAAAAAAAAATTCAGGGTGGAACTCCGCTTTAACTCTTAGTTTACCTTAATCAGCCCTAATAACTCCTTCTTCCAATTATTATTATTACTATTCATTTGATTTAAAAAAAAATGTTTATTAATATTTAACTAAGTTTAATTTTATTAACATTTAAAATGTGTCTTTCGATTTTTTTTTTTTAGTGTTGACTTAAAAAAAAGTGAAAATGTGCATCCAGGTGGATTATAGCCCAAGCCCAAATGAAATTGGGCTTTCATTTGCTGGTAAATGGTAATGAATATCTCCTGCATTTTATTTATTATCAAGGAAAAACTGGCCCAAAATTGTAAAGAAAAACATTTTTTTTTAATTTAGCTGTATATTTCTTGGTATTACCATAACCTACCACCAAAGAATAACCCAAATTAAATTCTCCAGCTCCTGACGATCACAGTGATACCACATATGTGTATGTTAGGTGTTGTATGTACCCGTAGTACAGCCCAAAAACAATAGTGCACATTTTGCTTTTTTTTTTTTTCTCCTACCTAAAACACACTGACACTATAACTGACACTGATACTATTTAACCACTTGCCGACCGGCTCACACCGATATACGTCGGCAGAATGGCACGCCTGTGCAAACTGAGGTACCTGTACGTCAGTCCGCAAAAGCAGGATAGCAGGCGTGTGCGGGCCGCGGGAGTGTGCCCGTGGGTCCCGCAGGCCCAATGTTTGTTTACGGTGAGGAGAGCCAGAACAGGGAACTGCCTATGTAAACAAAGCATTTCCCTGTTCTGCCTAGTAACATGACAGTGATCTACTGTACCCTGTTATCGGGAACATCGATCTCTGTCATGTCAGTAGTAGCCCAACCCCCCTACAGTTAGACCACGCTGAATGAACACACTTAACCCCTTGATCTCCCCCTAGTGTTTAACCCCTTCCTGTCATTTATATAGTAATCAGTGGCTATTTTTAGCACTGATCGCTGTATAAATGTCAATGGTCCCAAAATAGTGTCAAAAGTGTCCGATCTGTCCGCCACAATGTTGCAGTCCTGATAAAAATCGCAGATCACCGCCATTACTAATAAAAAAATAATAATAATAAAAATGACATAAATCTATCCCCTATTTTAGAGATGCTATAACTTTTGCGGAAACCAATCAATATACACTTATTGCGATTTTTTTTCACCAAACATATGTAGAAGAATACATATCAGCCTAAACTGAGGAAGAAATTTGTTTTTCTTACATATTTTTTGGGGATATTTATTATAGCAGAAAGTTAAAAAAAAAATGTTTTTTTTTCAAAATTGTCGGTCTTTTTTTGTTTATAGCGCAAAAAATAAAAAAACGCAGAGGTGATCAAATACCACCAAAAGAAAGCGCTATTTGTGGGGGAAAAAAAGGACACAGATTTTGTTTGGGTACAGCGTTGCACGACCGCGCAATTGTCGTTTAAAGCGATGCAGTGCCAAATTGTAAAAAGTGCTCTGGTCAGGGACAGGGTAAAATCTTCTGGGGCTGAAGTGGTTAAAAAAAAAAAAGTTATTTCATTTGTAAAAAACTTTACAATGATTTACAATGATTTTTCCCAGAATCATAATTTTAGTGTTATTTTAAAATGTATAAGTTGTCTACAATAACAGTATTTTTTTTTTTCAACGTAAAAAAAAAAAAAAGTTTTTTATTTTAGTTTTTAACCTATGAACTGCATAAAAAAAAAAATATTTTTGCAAGACAATATCCCCAAATGGAAGCTTTGCATAAACACAATTTACTGTAAGTATTGCTTTGTTATTTTAAGTAATGATAAAGTTATTGCTGAATACAGATATCCTCATTAGAAATGTAAAAATCGCTCTATTCCATTGAGGGTGTGAGAGCTGAACTGGTTAAATGACACTGTCATGGCTGTGTACATAGCCAACCATTGACTGGTGTAAATTAATTATAGAATGTCCCTGTAAGTTTTTGTTTTGTTTTTTGTTTGCTGTGTCTCATTGGAAGGTTTCCCTTCCTTTCCCGTCCTGGATGAATACACAACAGAAAGTGAGGGAATTCCCTTGTTAGGCTGTTGTTATCTGAAGAAAATATCCCCTATCTATTTTCTATTCTGTTGATAAATTTGGGTATTTCTGTTTCTTTTTTTTTTTAACAGTGAATTTTATTTAAACATTTAAGACAGTACAAACATTGTCAGCATAATATTAGGATCCAACAGCAGTCGACAGACTACAAATATGCAATTTTACATTTATGAGGATTATTCCATTCCATTCCAACTTGTGATAGTGGACAAGACATATACAGTACATGAAATATGATATGATATGGAGTGATTCATTATTGGTATACAGTATTCTAGGGAAATATCAGATGCTACCATAAGGTGTAAAATACCCGAATTATCCTACCACCTCCCAAACCAGAGGGGAGGGGGGGGGAGGGTGAACACCTGAGGCCAACCCCGTCTTCAGGGGCAACCACATGCATCCACCCAGCTCGACCACACTTTATCGAATTTTTGAGGTCAGTTCCTACTCTCATAGGTCAAACGATATAGCGGCAGAACATTGTTTACCGCCGCTTCCCATGCCTCCCCGGTGGGTGCCTCTTTTTTCTTCCAGTTAAGTAGTATTTCTCTCCTTGCGTAAAATAAGGTGAATGTTAGGCACTGTTTGGTATAGCGATCTCCCTCTATCTCTTCTAAGTAACTAAGCAATAGGATTAAAGGATCCATTGGTATCTCTGTACCACATACCACCCCCAGTTTGTCCGCCACCGCATTCCAGAATGGACGTAGTTTGGGACAGGACCAGACCATATGAAAGAAGGTGCCTACTTCTAGTTCACATCTAGTGCAGTTGGGACTCTTTTCCGGGTAAATTTTTGCTAGACGCTGGGGCGTATAATAAGCTCTGTGGATAAACTTTAACTGTATAAATCTATCCTTAACAGCAATCATGGACGGGATAAACGTAGTCAGACACTCCTCCCATTCCTCCTCCCCCAGCGAGGGAATATCCATCTGCCATTTAATTCTGGTTCTATCAGTTTTAATGTCATGAGCGACTGTTAAATATAAATACAGGGAGGATAGGGGTTTCTCCAACATCCCAGAGATCAAGAGACGCTCGATTGAATTCGGTTCAAGCGTCACCTGAGAGGGGAACTGGGCCTTGAGGGCATGTTGTAGCTGCCAGTACCTAAAAAGAAAGGAGTTTGGCAAGTTATGGGCTTGTTGCAGTTCTCTAAATGATTGTACTACTCCCCTTGACATCACCTGTTTTAATTTGATGATGCCTCACCTGGCCCATACCGCCGGGTCTGGTACACTAAAGAGATGTGGGAGCAGCGGATTGGCCCACAATGGGGTATGCGGGGACACAGTGGACGGTTGTGATAACGCTGCCCTAGAGGCTCTCCACGCTTGAATTGTGGTCTTCATGGGGCCGGTAACAGCAGGAGTAGCCTTCATTCGCCTATACGGGAGGTTGGACAGCGCTGCGTAAGAACCCATGACTGCCGCCTCCAAGGTGACTGCCGGGTTTTGGCGAGGCTGCGAAAACCACCACCTCACCGTCACCAAGACGGCCGCCCAATAGTATATTAAGAAGTTCGGCAAGGCGAGTCCACCTCCGGATAGCGGAAGGTATAAAATAGCTTTAGCCACACGTGGGGCTTTCCCTGCCCAAATAAAGGCTATCACCACACTCTCCAGCCTACGAAAAAAGGATTTTGGTATGAGGACTGGAGTGTGCCTGAAGTAATATAAGAATTTTGGTAGATATATCATTTTTAACAATTTCCCTCTACCCACCGGTGACAGGGGGAGGGACCTCCAGGTGGAACAATTTTGTTGAAGCTGAGGCAGTAGTGGATAGACATTTCTGTCTAGGTATCCCTTTAGCTCGCCCCCTACCCTAACTCCCAAATATGTGAACTCGCCTACCCACTTCAAGGGGGTATTTGTGTCCGTAAGTGGTAATGAACTGCAGAGAGGAAAGAGCACCGATTTATTCCAATTTATACGGATACCCAAAAAACGACCGAATAAATCAAAAAGGGCCAAGGCTGCTTGTAGGGAATCCGAGGCATCCTCCAGATACAAGAGTGAGTCGTCGGCGTATAAAGAGATTTTTTCCGTAATCGCGCCCACCTGTATACCCCTGACCGCCTCATCCGCTCTAAGTGAAATAGCAAGCGGCTCCAATGCCATAGCAAACAGGGCCGGGGAAAGCGGGCACCCCTGTCTCGTGCCCCTCTCCAGGGAGAATCTGTCCGACAGGGTACCATTAGTACGAATACGGGCCGTAGGTTTGGCGTATAATAGTTTGATCCAGGTCAAAAATTTAGGCCCAAACCCAAACCTGGCGAGGACCTCCCATAGGTAGCCCCACTCGACCGAATCAAATGCTTTTTCCGCATCGAGTGAGGCTACCACCCCCGGACTTCCAGCCGAGGCCAGTGCAATATGCGTATGCAGCCGTCGAATGTTGATGTCTGTCCCCCTGCCAGGCATAAAGCCTGTCTGATCCGGATGTATTAGGGCCGTAATCACCGTATTTATTCTATTGGCCAAAATTTTTGATAGAATCTTAGTATCCACATTGAGTAGGGAAATGGGACGATAGGACGAGCATAGCGTCGGGTCTTTTCCTGTCTTGGGGATGACCACAATCACCGCCTCATACATTGAGTCAGGAATGGAGCCTTCAGCCATGGACCTAGCCAATAAAGATTGAAGTTTGGGGGCCAACTGTTCAGCATACATCTTATAAAATTCGATTGGGATGCCATCCGGGCCTGGTGTTTTGCCCGTCTGCATCATCTTTAACGCTCTTAGAATTTCTTCGATGCTAATAGGGGCATCTAATTTATTAGCATATGTAGGAATGAGGGTCGGTATATCAATTTTGTCTAGATAAGACGTCAGTTCAGCAGGGTCATAGTCAACTCTAGATCTATATAAATTCTGATAGTAAGAGGCAAATTCCCTGTTGATGTCTACCGGGGAGGTGAGAATAGACCCCCCATCATCACAAATTTGACCTATCGACATCCCTCCCGTCTGCTCCCTAGCAAGCCACGCCAGCAGGCGACCCATCCTCTCCCCTTGTTCAAATATTCTCTGTTTTTGGTGCAATAGTTTCTTTTGGGTCAGTGAAGTCCTTAACATGAGGACTTCGCGTATCAGCGTTTGTAATCTCCCGTATGTCTGGGGGTCAGGGGAGCTAACGTACAAAGCCTCCTGCCTCTCCGCCTCAGCTTCCAGGTTTGTAAGTTCCCTTCTCCTGTCTCTATGGACCTCTGAGATAATGGTCTGGTACTGTCCCCTGGTATATGCCTTAAAAGCATCCCAGACGGAGGCCGCCAAAGCAGATCCTTCATTTGTTACCCAGTATGTTTCCAGCTCTTGTCTATACTTCGGCTCCACATCCACGTCCGAGATCCAATACCTAGACAGCCGCCAGAGTCTATCCGATAAGGCAGTCGAGGCATCTAGATCCAGGAGAAGCGGGGCATGGTCCGAGATTCCCCGGGGGAGGATTGTAATGTCCCGCACTCTAGGCAGGACAGAACCCCCCGCATAGACCAAGTCTATTCGCGAGAAGGTTCTGTGCGAGGCAGAGTGGCAGCTATATGCCCTCTCCCAAGGATGCTTCCACCTCCAAAGGTCAAACATACCATAAGTATCCGCCCAATCCGCGAGCCCCTGAGAGGTCGCACCAATGGGGGTCAGTCTATCTAAACTTGCATCCGGTACCAAATTCAAATCTCCCATGATTACTACGTTATCAGTAGAGAATTCCACTTTTTTTGCAGTTATCTGATTTAGTATCTGAAGGGAGGCTGGGGGTGGCAAATAGAGACCCACAATAACCCATGGTATATTATGAAGCAGAGCATGTAATACCACATACCTACCACCCGGGTCCATAGCCAGGTCAAGGAGTTTAAATGGTAGTGTCTTAAGCAGTAGTGTATTTAGGTTTTGTGCTGCCCTAGGCCTGAATAAACTCATGACCCCCTAATTTAAATATGACCCACCCCTTCCTGTCAAGGCCACACCCCTTGTCGTTTAAGACCCGCCCTGAAATTTTCGAGTGGGGGCACTAGTTCTAATGGGGCGGGGGGGGGGAGTTGGTCAATGGATTCCCTTAATTTGCATAGATATACTCTCACTTCCTGTTTGGCTATGGGGCAGGAAGTGAAGGGAAATCTCTGCAATGGGACAGGAATGATAAAAAATAAACTGACAGGGGTTATAACCCTCCCTTACTCTATCCATAATGAAAAAAAGTGTTGCCTATAGTTCTATTTTAGGCACAAATTTCTGATAATTTAATGGAGAGGACTAAGAAGATATAACCATGCCAATGGTGCAGCAGAAAACATATAGCTCAGTGAGGAAGGTTTGTGGTCCAGGATGAGAGGACAGTCAAAATTAGCAGCAGCGCCCCCTCCCCCCCCCCCCCCACACACACACACACAGTTGTGGAATGCCAGATGCCCGCATACTGGAAGCAGTGAGGGTGC
This sequence comes from Lithobates clamitans, assembly GCA_037952925.1. NCBI lineage: Eukaryota > Metazoa > Chordata > Amphibia > Anura > Ranidae > Lithobates > Lithobates clamitans. The sequence goes on from JBBGZY010000898.1 coordinate 2,771,755, forward strand.
TTTGCCGCTTTATGGGGGGTGCTAGACTAATTTGCCTCTTTCCGTGCTGCCCCCCTGCAAAGTGCTGCCCTAGGCCTGGGCCTTGTTGGCCTAGGCCAGGATACAGCGTTGGTCTTAAGGACTAGTATACTTACTCCTCTTGAGAAGGTGGAGTGTGTCGAATGATAGTGGTACCCCACCCACGGTTTTTTAAGACTGAGAGTCTTTTTCCACACCAAATGCGTCTCCTGGAGCACACACAAATGGGGTCGATATGATTTAACAAACTGAAATACCAACGAGCGCTTCACCGGAGAATTTAGACCCCTTGTGTTCCAGGAGAGCAGTCTAAGGGAGGTCATCAAGATAACCCAAAATTACAGTAGGATCTATGGGAGATACAGACTCCTTGTCTGGAGGTCTGGGCCCGGGTAGGCCAAACAACATATTAAGCGGCATGAAATGATGTGCAGGTAGTCGGCCTGTAGTACTGTCATAACTAAAAAACATAAGAACAAAAAAGAACAATAAAAGTGGGTCTGCAACCGCAGTCCAATTAAGCCAAACAACCCCCCCCCCACCCTGCCCCTCCCCCCAACTCAGTAAGAGGGGCCTCGTTCCCGACCAACAAAAAGAGGAAGGCTCAGAGCCTAACATGAGGGCAATGTGCAATCGGCGCTCAGCCTTTCACTTTCGCTTATGCATTTTATTATCCGGCATGGATAATTAGTGTGGATCACCCGGGTCCCCGGGGGCACATACTTAAACTTTTAGGGTATTCCCCTATACAACTACCCTTATTATCAATAAAGTGTTCCTTGGATTTGGGGTATGCACAGCTACCATAACAAAATCTAACGTAGGAAGTCCAGGACAGTTGACTCCAGAAGGAGGATCCGAATAATTCTGTCCCCTCCATTTCTCCCAGTACATCAGGAAAGGGGGATCCTCGATATAAGGGGCGGGTATAAGAAAAGGAGAGGATAGGAGGGGATAGGGGGAAGGAGGGGGAGGGGGGAGGAGGGAGTAGGGGAAGACGGAGGAGGGGGAGGAGGGGGAGGGGGAGGAGAGGGAGGGGGAGGGGGAGGAGAGGGAGGGGGAGGGGGAGGTGAGGGGGGGAATGGGGGGGGAAAGAAGGGGGAAGAAGAGAGAGGGAACAGGGAAGGGGGAAGGAAGGGGAGGGGGGGCAGACGTGGGGAGGCGGTGCGGGGAGGGAGAGTAGAGAAACTAGCACAGGATAGTCGGATCCTAACCCGGATCCTTTACCTCAACCCCCATACCGTACATACGGTTTAGCATCGAAGGGAAAAGTGTGGATAATCAACATCTGGGTCTCACAGGCAGGCCTCTGGATCTCAGTTAATGAAGAAAAAACCTCCTCCTATCACCCCATCTCCGGGTCAATAGTACAGTCAGGAGGGATATTAGAGGGTCGCTGCTTAGGGCGATAGTCTGTGTCCCGTGTCCTTTCCTGAGTGGAATAAAAACCACGGCGATCGCCCTGTTCACTGGGGAGAGCTGCTGCAAAAGGTTTAGATTCCTCCAACTTAAATTGCGCATAGGCACAGTTATGCGAACCACAACAGGGAGGGTAAAGTAAGGGTAAATGCTGAGATTCATTGAACGCTTGGGTAGTAAGACTGAAATCTATTCAGAGAGGCATCATGTAACCGGCCTTATCCTGGGCTCAAGGGCGGAGTGTTTCAGCCCAGGCTGTAGCTTCTCTGGGGGAGGTAAAAAATTGTATTCTCTCCTCGTCTTGAACTCGCAGCCTGGCAGGGAAGAGCATGCTATACATCACCCCCTTTTGCCTCAGCATGGCTCTGACCTGATCAAAAGACTTGCGGCGATGCTGTGTCTCCACCGAGTAATCCGGGAATATAAGAAGGGTTGCATTATCAAATTTCAATTCCCCCTGGATTCTAGCTGCTCGTAGGATTGTGTCCCGATCTCTGTAATGTAATAATTTGAATATAAAAGTGCGCGGCGGTGTGCCTGGAGGGCCCCTAGACGCTGGCATCCGATGGGCTCTCTCTATAGAGAAGTGAGGAGAGAAGGTGGCCTTGGAAAGCAGTTTAGGCAAAAGCCCCTCCATAAATGTCACCGGATCTGTCCCCTCCGCGCCTTCTGGGAGGCCAAGGACTTGCAGATTACTCCTCCGATTGCGGTTCTTTGCGTCCTCGGCCCTACCTTCCAGGTGTTTGACTTTCAGCTTCAGGGCCTGGATATCCGCATGATGGTCTCTCTGTATATCTTCCACCTCGGAGATACGTCGCTCCGTTTCGGATACCCGGTCTCTAAATTTGTCCATATCCCTTCGGATAAGGGCTGTTTCCGTCTGCACATGGTCGATTTTGGTAGTTAGTGTGGCCTGGCAGGTGGTTATGGCCAGCATTAGGGCATCAAACGCCGCCGAACCCGCTTGTATAGCTCCGTCAGGAGGGGGGTCTGCCTGTGACGCCATCTTGGACGCCTCGTGTGCAGCGGATCTCGGCACAGAGCGGGTTCTAACCGGGGTGTTGTTGTACCTGTTCTGGCTCGATTTTCTGCCTGTGGGCATCGCCCAGTCCTCCCTCAGATGCTCCGGGGAGTGATAACGTGCTTTATTCAATCCTCCACACTAGGATTATAGCAGGATTGCTGGCCGAAGACGGGAGCTCAGCTAACACACGTCTGCTCCCAGCGCCATTATCAGGCTCCTACTTACCAGATCGGCGAGTCCCGTCGGGCAGAGGGTAGGCTCCCTTACCCTCCGACTATCGGCCCCCTGGTAGAGTAAACAGAGGGCGCGACAGTACGGAGTGGTATGAAGGCCTGTGTTACTGTCCAGGTATTGCAGTCCAGATGTTGCAGGGTTAATAGCTGGAGAGACTGGAATAGGCTGGAGCACCGACACTGAGCTTGAGCAGGCTGGTGTGGACAACAGGCTGGAAGTCTGCAGACAGACAGATGGGATCCAAGGGAGCAGGCAGATGGATGGTCAGGAGGCAGGCCGGGTTTGGCAACAGGCAGTCGGCAGCGGTACAGTGGAACAGGCAAACGGATGGTCAGACAGGCAGAGGTCGGTGCAGGCAGAGTTCAGAGAGAGATCGGGGGACAAGGCCGGGTCAACAGGTATAACAGGAACAGACAAGGTACACGGTCAGGTTTAGGAACGACTAGCTGTTGATTAGGCAGCACTGGTCACTGGAACTCACTGGCTTAAATGGGGCTTTTGGCGCCAAACGACATTGGCGGGCGCGCGTGCCTGTGTGTGCCAGGGCGCGCGCGCCCGCCAACGCCCGCGCGCGCGCCCCCGCACACCGGCGTGCACAATGGGACGATCCTGGACACACACGCCGGCGCCGTGAGGAGCACGCACGACGAGGTCCGCAGGAACGCACCCTGACGCACACCACCGCGAGCACCCCGCCTGCCGAGGTAAGGACCCTGACAGTGCCCCCCCCTCAAGGGCAGCCTCCGGATGCCCAGTTGGGCCAACCTGGGTGCATGGGAATTCTTGAAAGCTTGCAGCAATTCGTTGGCATGGAGGTTACCTTCGGGTTCCCAAGAATTATCTTCCGGGCCATAGCCCTTCCACTTAATGAGGTACTGGAGCTGATTCTGCCTCTTCCTGCAATCCAGGATTGCCTCGACCTCGAACTCCTCCTCATTGTTAACCAAAACAGCCTCCGGTGGCTTGGCCTTACGGTCAGGAAAGGGATCGTGGATAACTGGTTTCAGTAACGACACGTGAAAGACCGGGTGGATTCTAAGGGACTCTGGCAGACTAAGTTCAAAGGCAACATCATTCACCTTTCTTTTCACCCGAAACGGGCCCAGGAACTTAGGTCCCAACTTCCTGGAGGGACAAGCCAACTTTAGGTTAGTTGTAGAGAGCCACACTTGGTTGCCAGGCTCAAGGACGAGTTCTCCTCGCCTTTTCTTGTCGAACATCCTCTTGAAGAAAGCCTGAGATTGGGCCATGGTTTCCTGCAAGATCTTACAGTTACTAGAGAAGAACTCCATTGTTTCTGTTACTGCGGGTAGGGTACATTCCGGGATAGAACTGGGAAGAAAAGCAGGGTTGAATCCATAATTCGCAAAGAAAGGAGTCTGGTTTATGGCAGAGTGTAGGGAGTTATTATACGCGAATTCAGCGACTGGTAACAAGGACACCCAGTCATCTTGCGTAAATATGGAAAAACAACGGAGGTATTGCTCCAGCGTCTGGTTAGTTCTTTCCGTCTGGCCGTTCGTCTGAGGGTGGTAGGCCGAAGAGAATGCCAATTCAATTTCCAAGGCGGCACACAATGCTCTCCAAAACCGGGAGGTAAATTGGACACCCCGATCGGATACTATATTCGCGGGTACCCCATGTAATCTTACTACTTCTTTGACGAATATCTTCGCCGTTTCTACGGCTGTGGGTGTACCCTTCATAGGGATAAAGTGTGCCATCTTGGATAGCCTATCGATCACCACAAAGATGGTTGAGAAACCTTCAGAGGGGGGTAGCTCCACAATGAAGTCCATAGACAACATTCTCCAAGGTCTGTCAGGAATCGGTAAGGGTCTCAATAAACCCCAGGCCCTTGAGCGGTTGCATTTATTCCGGGCACAAGTGTGGCAGGAACCCACATACCTCTTACAATCCTCCAGAAGACATGGCCACCAAAAGGTGCGTAGCACCAATTCCGAAGTTTTCCGAGCTCCGAAGTGACCCGCCAGCTTGTGGTCATGACATAGTTCTAGTACCAGCCTTCATGCCAGAGCAACCCATCACTTAAGCTGGTTCCCGTAGGTAGAGGAATTTCAGAGGAAGCCTGTTTAATCCTAGAAATTAAATCTCCTTGGAGAAGTAAGAAATTTCCTGCTGGCAAAATAGTATCAGGAGGGGTACTTTCCTTGGAATCGTGAAACATACGTGATAAGGCATCAGGTTTTCCATTCTTGGATCCGGGTCTGTACGTTATATGAAAGGAGAAGCGGGAAAAAAAAAGTGCCCATCTAGCCTGTCGTGGTCTGAGTCGCTTGGCTGCTCTTAAATATTCAAAGTTCTTATGATCGGTAAAGATGAGAACCGGATGTACCGCACCTTCCAATAAGTAGCGCCATTCTTCCAGAGCCGCTTTGATGGCCAACAGTTCCCGGTCTCCCACATCATAATTTTTCTCGGATGACGAGAGTTTTCGGGAAAAGAATGCTACAGGAAACAAGAGGGCTTTGGGGCCCTGGCGTTGAGAAAGTACTGCCCCCACTGCGATCTCTGAAGCATCCACTTCCAGCACAAACGGTAATGCAGGGTCCGGGTGCTTGAGGATAGAAGCCGAAGTAAACAGTCCCTTTAATTTCTCGAACGCTGCCTGTGCTCGGGACTACCAACAGAATCGTGCCCCCTGTTTGGTAAGTTCTGTTATTGGTGAGATAATCTTAGAAAAGTCTTTAATAAATTTTCTGTAGAAGTTGGAAAATCCTACAAAACGTTGGACCCCTTTCTTGTCTGTAGGAGCAGGCCAGTCCAGGATGGCCGATACTTTTTGTGGATCCATTTTGATTCCTTCAACAGAAATGATGAGTCCCAAGAACTGGATACTCTGACGTTCGAACTCACATTTGTCCAATTTAGCGTATAAGCCATGTTGCCTGAGCCGGGCGAGAACATTCCTGACGTGCCTGCGATGATCAGCTAAAGAAGAGGAAAAGATGAGTATGTCGTCCAGATAAACGATGACGTAGAGGTCCAGGATTTCTCTAAAGATGTCGTTCACAAAGTGCTGGAACGTTGCTGGGGCATTACAAAGGCCGAAGGGCATGACCAGGTACTCGAAATGCCCGAAACGAGTGCGAAACGCAGTCTTCCACTCGTCGCCCTCACGGATGCGGATCAAGTTATAAGCACCCCGGAGATCCAATTTAGTGAAGATTCTGGCAGTGCCCAGCCTTTGGAATAACTCAGGTACCAGAGGGAGCGGGTATCGATTCTTAATCGTTATCTTGTTCAGATCGCGGTAATCGATACACGGTCGCAGAGAATGATCTTTCTTTTCCACAAAGAATAAGCCCGCACCGGCCGGGGAAGTGGATGGGCGGATAAATTTCTTCTTTAGATTTTCATCTAGATACTGCTTCAGGGTATCCAGCTCCTGCTCAGTCAGGGGAAAAATCCTGCCAAAAGGTACCTCGGTTCCAGGAAGCAATTCAATTGGGCAGTCGTAGGGCCTATGTGGAGGTAGCAATTCTGCCCCCTTCTTGCTAAACACATCTGCAAAGTCTTGGTAAGGCTCAGGGATAGCTTGAAGCAGATCAACATCTGGGTGTAGACAGAGGAGTGGGGTAACCTCATGGCCTGTCCCTAGCATACAGTGTTGACGGCAATATCCAGAAGGGAACTCGACATTACCAGCAGCCCAGTTGATTTGGGGGTTGTGCACCTGTAGCCATGGTATTCCAAGGATGACTGGAAAAAGGGGGGACGAGATGGCGTCCAGACAGAGATATTCACGGTGTCGCTGGCCCATGATGGCTTCTAAAGGGACGGTCTCCTAAGTGACCGGGCCGGAGCGGAGAGCCGAGCCGTCTGCAAGGTGAACTGCAAGGCTTTGAGTTTTATTTTGGAGAGGAATGGCATGTAGGGAGGCAAAGGTCCGGTCGATAAAACAGCTGCAGGCTCCAGAATCAATGATAGCTGGGACTTGGATGGCCTTTCCGGGAAGCTGTAAAGTGACAGAAATGGTTAGATGCGTGCCAATAGTGGGTACAATAGTAGCACAGGTATGAACATCAGAGCGACACTTACGCATCTTGTTAGGACAACCGTTGGCGTAGTGCCCAGATTCCCCACAGTAGAGGCAGAGGTTGTGTGCCCGTCTACGTGCCTTCTCCTCCGGAGTCAAAGAAGGGCGGAACAGACCGAGCTGCATTGGTTCAGGCGCATCATAGGTCGAGGCAGATGGAGGAGCCGGAGATCTGCTGGGAGGACAGGGTACTTGTGGAATCATCCAGGTGGGACGAAAAGTACTGGTGGTTCTTTCAGTACATCGCTCACGCAGTCTACGGTCAATTTGGATGGACAAATTGATGAGCTCTTCCAGGGTCTGTGGTACCCCTACTCGCGCCAACTCATCTTTGAGGGGTTCTGACAACCCCATCCTGAACTGATGGCGCAACGCGGCGTCATTCCATGCTGTGTCAGAACTCCAGCGTCTGAACTCGACGGCATAGTCTTCTGCGGCTCGACGGCCTTGACGCAGGGCCTGTAAGGTAGCTTCCGCGGTGGCAGTGAGCTGGGGGTCCTCGTATAATTGGGACATGGCACCAAAGAAGGCCTCCAGACTATCCAAGGTGACTGATTTTTGCTCCAAGAGTCGGTGGGCCCATGTTTGTGGTTCCCCTGAGAGTAAGGAAATGACAAAGCCCACCTTAGTGGCTTCAAGGAAGAACGTGCATGGCTGTAGGGCAAAGTAAAGGTTGCAGGCATTCCGGAAGGCACGATACCTACTTCGGTCTCCAAGAAATCTTTCAGGTACTGGTACTTTTGGTTCAGGGGGTAACATGACCACAGAGGGTGCTGAGGTGGCTGCTGCGGACCCTGGTGGCCCGGAAGGTGCGGACAAAGCCTGCACACGTTCTTCCAAGCTGGAGTATTCCTCTTGTAGGCTCTTCACAGCCTGGGTTAGACCTGCCAGGTGTCGGCAAAGTTCGTCCATGGGGGAGGCCCCCTGCCCGGACTCGGTCATGGCTGCCTAATACTATCAGGCTCCTACTTACCAGACCGGCGAGTCCCGTCGGGCAGAGGGTAGGCTCCCTTACCCTCCGACTATCGGCCCCCTGGTAGAGTAAACAGAGGGCGCGACAGTACGGAGTGGTATGAAGGCCTGTGTTACTGTCCAGGTATTGCAGTCCAGATGTTGCAGGGTTAATAGCTGGAGAGACTGGAATAGGCTGGAGCACCGACACTGAGCTTGAGCAGGCTGGTGTGGACAACAGGCTGGAAGTCTGCAGACAGACAGATGGGATCCAAGGAGCAGGCAGATGGATGGTCAGGAGGCAGGCCGGGTTTGGCAACAGGCAGTCGGCAGCGGTACAGTGGAACAGGCAAACGGATGGTCAGACAGGCAGAGGTCGGTGCAGGCAGAGTTCAGAGAGAGATCGGGGGACAAGGCCGGGTCAACAGGTATAACAGGAACAGACAAGGTACACGGTCAGGTTTAGGAACGACTAGCTGTTGATTAGGCAGCACTGGTCACTGGAACTCACTGGCTTAAATGGGGCTTTTGGCGCCAAACGACGTGCACGCGCGCGCCCCGGCACACACAGGCACGCGCGCCCGCCAACGCCCGCACACCGGCGTGCACAATGGGACGATCCTGGACACACACGCCGGCGCCGCGAGGAGCACGCACGACGAGGTCCGCAGGAACGCGCACGCCAACGCGCGCCGACGCACCCTGACGCACACCACCGCGAGCACCCCGCCTGCCGAGGTAAGGACCCTGACAGCCATCTTGGACACGCCCCCATTTCTGTTTCTAAACAATGGTCACCAGAACAAATATGAATCTCCCCAGTGGTTTTAACCTCTTCAACACTGTATGCAAAACAAAGAATAAATGTGTTGGCTTTCTTGGAGTAGGGAAGTATGTCTTGGGAAAGTACTTCACTCTACAGGAGGAAATGTTTGTAAACTGTGTAAAGTAAAAAATACAAAGTATGATTTATCAACGGAAAAAAAAAACAGCTTTACCATATTTACTAAGCTCAGTGCACATTCACTGAGAACTAATTGTCACTCCTCTCTTAGTAAAAGGATCCCACTGATTCAAATTTTAGATATTAATCACTTGCCGTCCCGGGCAATTTCGACATTTTTCACATACATGTTAAAATCAGCATATTTTTGCTAGAAAATTATTTAGAACCCCTAAACATTATACATGTTCTGAAAACAGAGGCCCTGGAGAATAAAATGGTGGTTGTTGCAATTTTTTATGTTGCAGGATATTTGTGCAGCTGATTATCAGACCCAAATTTTTAGGAAAAAATACAATTACCATATTTATCGGCGTATAACACGCACTTTTCCCCCCTGAAGATCAGGGAGAAATCGTGTGTGCGTGTTATACACCAATCCCTGCTGCCTCGGAGTGGAAGGAGGGGATGAGCTCCGCCGGATTACACAGAGCCGCGATCTCCGGTGTACCTGGCGCTGTCACACACAGTCCCGCCCCCCTGGCTATTATTAATCACTTGCCGTCCCGAGCAATTCCGTCATTTTTTCACATACATGTTAAAATCAGCATGTTTTTGCTAAAGAAATATTTAGAACCCGTAAACATTATACATGCTCTGAAAACAGAGGCCCTGGAGAATAAAATGGTGGTTGCTGCAATTTTTTATGTTGCACAATATTTGCGCAGCTGATTATCAGACCCAAATTTTTAGGAAAAAATACAATAACTGTATTTATTGGCATATAACACACACTTTTCCCCCTGAAAATAAGGGGGAAATCGTGTGTGCGTGTTATACACCAATTCCTGCTGCCTCGGAGTGGGAGGAGGGGACGAGCGCCACCGGATTACACAGAGCCGCAATCTCCTGTGTACCCGGCGCTCAGTCACACACAGTCACGCCCCCCCCCCCCCCCCGGCCCGCATTGAAACACTGTTCAGTCTATCATATGAGCTGGGCAGGACTGTGAGTGACTGAGCGCCGGGTACACAGGAGATCGCAGATCTGTGTAATCCAGCACTGGCGTGGCTGCAATGATCGGCAAAGGTGAGGCTGTAGATCAGGGATATGCAATTAGTGGACCTCCAGCTGTTGCAGAACTACAAATCCCATGAGGCATAGCAAGACCCTGACAGCCACAAGCATGACATCCAGAGGCAGAGGCATGATGGGACTTGTAGTTTTGCAACAGCTGGAGGTCCGCTAATTGCAGATCCCTGCTGTAGATGGACACTAAGAAGGCTGCAATGATGGGCATGTTAGAGGCTGCAGATGGGCACTAAACAGGCTGCATTGATGGGCATGTTAGAGGCTGCAGATGGGCACTAAACAGGCTGCAATAATGGGCACATTAGAGGCTGCAGATGGGCACTAAACAGGCTGCAATGATGGGCATGTTAGAGGCTGCAGATGTGCATTCAACAGGCTGCTATGATGGGCATATTAGAGGCTGCAGATGGGCATGGATCAGGCTGCATTGATGGGCATTGGTGAGGCTACAGATGGGCACTGATAAGGCTGCATTGATGGGCACTGACCCTTATTTTGCTTCAAAGTCCTTTATTTAAAATTTAAGTTTTTTTCGTGAAACTTCCCTAAAGTTAAGGTGCTTGTTATACGCTGATAAATACGGTAAATTAATTTTAGTGTATACAAACACAGTATAATATTCAAGTATCCCATTTTAGTGGGATATAAAAGATGATGTTGCATCAAGTAAACAGATACCAAACATGTCAAGATCTAATACTGCATACACCTGTGAAATGGCAACAAACTGAGGCCATAGGCAACATTTTAAAAGCCTTTATATATTATCGATTTAGAGTTAAACACAACCTATGGTGCTGGAATTATTTTTGTCACTACAATGAACGTGACGATACTCCACATGTGTGGTGTACTATTTACACATGCATGCCAGACCTATGTGCATGTTGCAGTTGTGCATGAGCAGGGGGTGAGGTGCTTTAAATGTTTTTATTATTTACATTTTTTAATTAAAAATGTATTTTTACACTTTTTAATCATTTTAAGACCAGGTTTACATGTAACAGTCAGTATTTTTTGCTAGAAAATTTCTTAGAACTCACAAACATTATATAGCGCTGGTAGATTTTTCAATCTACCATTTATAGGTAAATTTAGTGGGTTATCTGTTTCATGCATAGTCAGATTTGCCCCAGTTCCAGTTTGGCTGTGTTGCATGTAGTTTCACACTGTGCCTGTGGGTGTCATTGTCGCCATGGGTCAGTGTTGGAAAGGCAACACGTTAAAGCGTATGAGTGCTCTTCTGTCCCGGAGATAACTCAGTGGAGGTGGTCCTCCGAGTTGCATTCTGGGAGAGGGTATTTATTGGAAAGGCGCCATGTTCTTTTTCGTTCCACCTGCTGGCTCTCCTGGCCGACAGGTATGTGTTAGGAGTACTACCGCGTGGTCCTCCGACCGGGAGGACCACGTTGCTGCAGCGTGTGGGTGGGCCCAGAAGCCTGTCTGGGGCCTACCAGAGCGGCGAGGGAATGGTCCTGTGCTGTCTGTCCTACGGGAAGAAGCTAGACAACTGAGAAGATCCCAGGGGAGGACCCGTCATGGAAGGATCATGGAGAGTGCTGGTCTGGAGAGGGGCCTGGTGACTCAGTTGGAGGACGTATCCTAAAGTTATCCTACCGCATAGTACTGCCGGGTCGGCTTAAAGGTTCTAGTACTGTGTTTGCTGTCCATCGTAAACCATTACATCCTGTGGCAGAGGATCGTACAGGTTTCTATTCCATTCAAGTCTGTGACAGAGACTTTTGTTCGTGCTGCGTACCAGTTGCTAGGTTAGTGAGAGAAACCTATCCGGGCGGGCAAAGATTCAACTCTAAAAGGAAAGTACATTCATCTACAAGATTCCAATTCCTAATACTACATCAAGAAAAGGTATTTGAACTTCCCTGCAATTCTTCTTCTACCTCTTTCCTGCTACTTCCTTCAGTTACTCTTTATTAAAGCATTGGAAAAGATACTCAAGTGTCTGGTGCCTACACTGTCTGGTATTAGGCTCAACGGGACCCTAGACCCGGTTCTGGTGAAATTGAGGTAACAAAGGTGACGGGAATAGCCCGCTTTAAACCAGCAGCTCCACCGTGAGTTATTGCTACATTATATATTTTTTTAAAGCAGAGACCATAGAGAATCAATTGGTAGGTCTTGCAATTTTTTTAGGGCATACAGTATTTGCGCAGCGGTTTTTCAAATGCACTTTTTTAAAAAAAAAATACACTTTTTTCAATTTCAATGCAAAAAAACACAATACATAACAGAATTTTTTTGGTAAAATATAAAAGATTGTTACGCTGAGTCAGTAGATACCAAACATGTCACGCTTTAAAACTGTGCACGTCTGTGCAACAGCAACAAACAACGTAAATTTTACTATCCATAGGCGACCACTTTATATTTACATAGGCGGTCTGCTGCTGCTCATGATCTGACATTTGTGGTGATCTCTCACTTGCGTGAGGTGATCACTGTTTGCCTGCGTGCGGGACAGATGCGTGTGGTCGCCTTTAAACATGAGCACGGGTGCACTTTCCTTTTTGTTTAAACTATTTATTTATTGTATTTTTACACTGTCGCTTTACATTTTTTCTTTTTTTTTGGTTACTTTTATTGCTGTCAGAAGGAATGTAAACATCCTCTTGTGGCAGCAATATCTGACACGTGACAAGTACTCTTTATGGAGAGATCAGGGGTAAGACCCCAGATCCCTCATCTGCCCTTAACCACTTAAGGACCAGCCTCGTTTTGGATTTTAGGTGTTTACATGTTTAAAACAGGTTTTTTTGCTAGAAAATTACTTAGAACCCCCAAACATTATATATGGTTTTTTTTCTAACACCCTAGAGAATAAAATGGCGGTCATTGCAATACTTTATTTTGCACCGTATTTGCGCAGCGGTCTTATAAGCGCACTTTTTTTGGAAAAAATTAACTTTTTTGAATAACCAGTCGTCAAGTGGTTAAGAGCATTTAATTACACCAAGATTGGTGTGATCGAATGCTTTTGATTTTTTAAAATGGCTTTGTTTACATCCAGGGAAGCCAAAAGTGATGTAAGATCGTTTCCTGTTTACTATAGTTACATAGTTACATAGTTAGTCAGTTTGAAAAAAGACACAAGTCCATCTAGCTCAACCATAATAATAAATAAATAAAGTAAAAAATATCATACAATCCCATATACCCAATCCTATACCCACAGTTGATCCAGAGGAAGGTGAAAACCCCCCAGAAAAGCAGGATCCAATTTTCTACAGCAGGGGAAAAAATTCCGGATTTTCAATGGATCAGCTTTACTATAAATGTCAGTACCCAGTTATATTATGTACATTTAGGAAAGTATCCAGGCCTTTCTTAAAGCAATCTACTGAGCTGGCCAGAACCACCTCTGGAGGTAGTCTATTCCACATTTTCACAGCTCTTACTGTGAAGAAACCTTTCCGTATTTGGAGATGAAATCTCTTTTCCTCTAGACGTAAAGAGTGCCCCCTTGTCCTCAGTGTTGACCATAAAGTGAATAACTCAACACCAAGTTCACTATAAGGACCCATTATATATTTATACATGGTGATCATATCCCCCCTTAATCTCCTCTTCCCAAGAAGATCACAGAATCGAACAAAGCTGATCCGGTCTTTGTTCGGCGTTGTAATCAGGCGGTGGAAGTTCTGGCTTGTTGATTGAGAATGGGAGATCCCGGTAAGGCAAAGGAAGGCAGCGGAAGGGGGTGTCTTCTCCCGCTGCTTGTAAAAGCAATTCAGCGGATAGTTAGCTGCTAGGATTGCTTTTACAAGAGAGCTGACTGTCGGCTCTAAAAAAACAGTACTGCTGCAGACATCATTCCAGTATAACCACTTAAAATCCACTGACCCACCATGTACGTGACTGGTCAGCAAGTGGGCAGTGACAGGTAAACTTTATTAGACCCCAATGTCAAACCCTTCAAAGCATCTGGTCAAACACAGATTGTGCCCTTCTGGGCAGTGTAATAGTGAACGGGTGACTATAAAGTCATTTTACTGGAAAGCAGATTGCCGGCTGTAAAAAAACCATACCAGGTTAAAGGCTGCAGCTGCAACCATAATCCTGGTATAACCACTTGCCACCCAGGATGTTTATATACACACATTAGATGGTTAATTATAGGGCACAAACTTGGTGAAAAGGTTTAGGTTTACTGCCCATGAAATATAATGTGGCATATAAGTCCCTTTAAAGGATCAAGCCACATAGAGCAACAGGTCTAGTAAAAAAATTACTTTACCAGCAAAGAATAACACTGAATGTCTTAGTCAGCCCATTGAGAACCAGTGTTCCAGAAGAATAGAGGCTTGTAAATTAAAGAAAAGACCCTTTACAGCAATAGAGAATAACAGCCTGAACTGCGTGAATGTTATCCTGCCTTGAACCCGGCTGAAGAGGATTTTATAGTGAGATGTGCATGTGTATTGTACTTGGTTGTCAGGGATAGGCTGCGTGCAGTAGCTGAGCTGACATACTGGGAAATCCATTGGCAAAGAAATCAGTAAGTCAGAGCTGAGTCATCTCTTGGGCTACGTGACAGCTGAATGCATAGAGCAGCAGCAACTGGATTAGAAGTGCCCACAATGAAACTGACTAGAACATTCCAGACTACCCTTTCCAGGAAAAGTCTATAACCATTCAAAAGAGAAGGGGCTGGGCGGCCTAACCCCAGACATTGAACTCATTTGAACCTTAAAGGCTATAGGGTACAGTGCCTTAAAAAGTATTCATACCTCTTGACATTTTCCACATTGTGTCATGTTACAACCAAAAACGTAAATGTATTTTATTGGGATTTTATGTGATAGACCAACACAAAGTGGCACATAATTGTGAAGTGGAAGGAAAATGATAAATGGTTTCCAAATTTTTTTCAAATAAATATGTGAAAAGTGTGGCGTGCATTTGTATTCAGCCCCCCTTTACTCTGATACCCCTAACCAAAATCTAGTGGAACCAATTACCTTCAGAAGTCACCTAATTAGTAAATAGATTCCACCTGTGTGTAATTTAATCTTAGTATAAATACAGCTGTTCTGTGAAGTCCTCAGAGGTTTGTTAGAGAACTTTAGTGAACAAACAGCATCTTGAAGGCCAAGGAACACACCAGACAGGTCAAAGATAAAGTTGTAAAGAAGTTAAATGCGGGGTTAGTTATAAAAAAAATCCCAAGCTTTGAACGTCTCACAGAGCATTATTCGATCCATCATCCGAAAATGGAAAGAGTATGGCACAATTGCAAACCTACTAAGACATGGCCGTCCACCTAAACTGACAGGACGGGCAGTGAGAGCATTAATCAGAGAAGCAGCCAAGAGGCCCATGGTAACTCTGGAGGAACTGTAGAGATCCACAGGTCAAGTGGGAGAATCTGTCCACAGGACAACTGTTAGTCCTGCACTCCACAAATCTGGCCCTTATGGAAGAGTTGCAAGAAGAAAGCCATTGTTGAAAGAAAGCCATAAGAAGTCCCGTTTGTAGTTTGCGAGAAGCCATGTGGGGGACACAGCAAATATGTGGAAGAAGGTGCTCTTGTCCGATGAGACCAAAATATAACTTTCTTTCTCGAACATCACGGGACAAAGAGCCACAGTAATAACTGATGGGTTATATAGGTATCACTAGGTATTAGACACTGGTCACACCCTAAACAGGAAGTTCAACCCCCTATATAATCCCTCCCCTTACAGGGATACCTCCGTTTTTACGCCAGTGTCTTAAGTGTTGGACGCGTAAAGATGTCCTGTGCTGAAGCTCCAAAGGGAATATCCTGATATCCTATACTGGGGCAAGCCAGGCGAACCGGATCTATTCAAATTGTCTTTTCATGGCCGAATTGGATGGTACCCTGGCCTTGTGTACGAAGAAATTAGGTTTTACCGGTAACGCTTCTCTTTTTAGAGAGCTGGACCCCGCATATCAGAAAAGGGTCTTTAACAGCTTATTTCTGGCCGGGTGCTTTACAGGGCCAGAACTGCAGGATCCCCCTATTTGTAGGGGGCCCCAGTCTCTGACGGTTTTTTCAAACGGAGCCCACCATGAGAGGTGAAGATTGGGTCTGTATAAACAGAACCCTGCGGCTGGATAAGGTAAGAGGAGATTCCACAGAATGTTTGAATTCTAGTAGGTTTTCTCCTTTAAGGTAAATGCATGCTATGCCTATTGTGACCACCGGGGGCTGCCAAGAGCACATACTTTCTCATGTTGATGTCTGTCTCAGTGTTCGACGCTGCACAAGCTCCTCCGGCCGCCTCCAGGTAGGATGGGATGGGGGGTTTTCTCTGGGATATTCCCTCCAGGCTAGGGGGGGGCGCAGGTGGGCTGTAAGGCGGTTTTTACACTGCACTATCACCGCCGCCGCCATTGCACGTGCAGGCCCATCACTACCGGCCTCTCTCCTTCCTCCCCCTCCCCCAGCTTTCCTCCATGTTGGTTCCGGAAGGGTCGGCTAGCGCGGGAAGCGCTCGTTTTTTCGAAAAACTAAAGGGAGGCGGTAGAGGGGGGGTGGGGTGTCAGCACAGCATCCAGTGTGCTCAGACACCAACATTGTAGTCTGCAGGCTATTAAAGGCACACTGTACAGGTGCACAAAGCCTTGGAGGAACACAGAGCTGACGGTCGCATGTAAGGTGGGACACAGGCATTCTCCTAGGCAGCATTTACTAAGAAACACCAGACTGGGCATTTGGTAGCAAGGCTTTTTCCAGACTACCGCTCAGCAGTCAGTGTTCATTTTGTGATACCACCACTATAGGTAGAAGAGGTTCACATACCCCAAGAACCAAAGACTTTAGGGGATCTCGTTGAGGTTCTGAGGACCCCCTTTCGGCAGCACCTCCCCCCTTAGGGGCCAGGGACGGCTAGTCAGGGAGAGCCTTTGGGGTCAGGAGCTACACCTGCTTTTTTGCACTTCAGCCCCTGTATACATTACACAGGAAGTTTTTTTTTCTCAGCCATTAATGGTCTAGAGCAGTGATGGCGTACCTTGGCACTCCAGATGTTTTGGAACTACATTTCCCATGATGCTCCACTACACTCCAGAGTGCATGAGCATCATGGGAAATGTAGTACCAAAATATCTGGGGTGCCAAGGTTCGCTATCACTGGTCTAGAGGAAGGATTAATGGCCGTAGTTGCATCTTCACTCAGTGGAAGAAATCGCACTAGGTCTTCCTCTGTTACCCAGGACCCTCAAGCAGAGGAGCTCTGGGATAAGGGAGAAAAATCCCTTTCAGAGGATTGGGATGGGACGGATGATTCCTTCTCTGAGGAATCAAGTGAAGAAGAGCCCTCTTCGTTTCTCAGGATGAGAAAGTCTTAGTACAGATCCTTGCTGGATTGGTCCGCTCCACATTTAAAGTACGGTACCCGTATCTGAATCAGTTTAAAGACTCTCTATTTCTTTGGGGTCAAGACTGAAACCTCCTTAAACAACACATGCTTTTCGTGTTTATAAATTACTTGAAAAAGCTCATTTATTCTGAGTGGGATCACCCAGATAGATGTTTTTTTCCGCCTGGAAAAGTTTTCAACACTTTATCCTATGGAAGAAATGTTTATAAAGATGTGGGGCATGCCGGCCTTGATGCCGCCATTTCCTCTGTAGTCTGACTTGTCCTGTAGACAATGCTCAGAGGCTCAGGGATCCTGTGGATAAAGGATGGAATCCCTATTGAAGGAGATTTTCTCCTTAGCAGGTTTCAGTAGTTCAACCTGCAGTGGCAGTGATCGGGGTCTGTCAAAACTTAAGAGACCATGTTAAGCAGGTCATCAAAGTTTTACTCGAACAGCAGGCCAAGGGATTGGCTAACCTTCCAGCGGCCTTATGTTTTGCTGTTTACGCCATTAGAGATTCTATCAGGCAAACCCCTTGTTTTTTCACTTGGGTTGGTGCATATGCGTAGAATCTTATGGTTAAAAAATTGGTCAGCTGAAGCACCATATAAGAAGCTTCTGGCTGGATTTCCCTTTCAGGGTGCATGAAGAAGACTTGGATAATTATATATATTATATATAGTGGGAGAGCACTCTCTTATCTGTTAAGAAGAGAAGTGAGCGTCCCTCTTTCAAACGGACTTTTTTCACCAGTGCCAGGGGCATCAGCCTCTAGGCAGTCACGACAGTCTTCTCTGTCTGGGTCATGAAACTAGAGTCAAACCCCAGAGACAGAGAAGTCCGAGGTAAAGAGGCCTGCTAGACAGGACTCTAAAGCCTTTTCATGAAGGGGCGCCCCCGCTCGTTTGAGTGGGGGGGAAGACTGCTACAGTTCTCAAAGCTCTGGCAGGAGGATTTCAGGACAGATGAGTAATCTCCACGGTAACCTTAGGTTACACACTGGAGTCAAGTGTCCCCAGAGATCCAGAGAAGAAGCAGTCGCTCCTTCTAGCGTTAGAGCGACTTTTTGTCGCAAGAGGTGGTTTCCGCGAAGGATTTGGTTCTTCCGCATGGAATCAATTTGGACAGTAGTCTCCATCCTGCAGGGAGGAGAATTTCTGGCATCAATAGACATCAGAGATGCATATCTGAATGTGCCCATTTTTTCCTGCTCATCAGAAGTTTCTGCGCTTCGAGATAGGAGGGCGCCATTTCCAGTTGGTGGCTCTGCCTTTTGGGATAGCCACTGCACCTCGAGTGTTCACAAAGATCTTGGTTCCTCCTCTGACCAGATTAAGAGCTCAGGGTATAACTGTCATAGCATACCTAGCAGTGGCGGAACTACCGCCATAGCGACACACGCAGCCGCTATGGGGCCCGCAGCTGTTAGGGGCCCCCCGGACCGGTGACAGGCGACTCCGCGCGCGACAGCGGGCAGCTTTGCGGGCCCGCGGGTGAGAGCAGGCGGCTCCGCGGGTGAGAGTGGGCGGCTCCGCGGGTCCGCGGTGAGAGCCCGGGCGGCTCCAAGGGCTGTTAGGCAGTGAGTCAGCTGGGCGGCTCGTGTGTGAGCAGGCTGGCCAATCAGGGAGCTGGCAGCCGGGGGTACATAGAGATGACATCATCTCTCACCGCCCGGCGCCCTCCCTGCATCCCTGCAGTGCAGTTCCGCCTTCACTGTGCAGGCAGCCTCTGGAAGCAGAGAGATGACCTTATCTCTCTGCTGCCTGACTCTGGGACACAGCATGAAAGTGACACAGGCAGCAAGTGACAATCCGTAATGTGTGGCAGGTGAAGTGGCAAGTGACAATCCGGGACGTGGCAGCAAGTGACAATCTGTAATGTGTGGCAAGTGACAATCTGGGACGTGGCAAGTGACAATCCGTAATGTGTGGCAGGTGATGTGGCAAGTGACTATCCGTAATGTGTGGCAGGTGACGTGGCAAGTGATAATCTGTAATGTATGGCAAGTGACAATCTGTAATGTATGGCAGGTGACGTGGCAAGTGACAATCTGTAACATGTGGCAGGCGATGTGGCAAGTGACAATCCGTAATGTGTGGCAAGTGACAATCCGGGACGTGGCAAGTGACAATCCGTAATAGGTGGCAGGTGACGTGGCAAGTGACAATCCATAACATGTGGCAGGCGACGTGGCAAGTGACAATCCGTAATGTGTGGCAAGTGACAATCCGGAAAGTGACAATCCGTAATGTGTGGCAGGTGACATGGCAAGTGACAATCTAATGTGTGGAAAGTGACAATCTGGGACGTGGCAAGTGACAATCAGTAATGTGTGGCAGGTGGCGTGGCAAGTGACAATCCGGGACGTGGCAAGTGGACAATCGGCAACATGTGGCAGGTGACATTCTGCAACGTGTGACAAGTGACAATCTGCATCTGTTGGCAGGCGACGTGGCAAGTGGACAATCCGCAACGTGTGGCGGGTGATGTGACAAGTGACATTCCGTGACAAGTTGCATCTGGTGGCAGGCGACGGTGGCAAGTGACCAGCTCAGGGCTCCCACTGATTCTGCATTATGGTGAGTTGAACTATTTCATTTTATATAACAGAACAGAAATTGGTTAGAAGGCTGGAGGTCAGCAATGTGTGTCCTTTAGGGGCTGCATACAGTATACTGCATACTTTGTTGTTCAAAATTAATATAAGCTGTTGCCTGGGTACTGTGCCACATGGGTGCGGTAATCTGTTGTTCAATGGCATTAGTTCTTTTTTTTGTGGAGGGGGCGGTTTGCAGGGGGGGGGCATACAACATTTTGCTATGGGGCCCTGTGATTTCTAGTTACGCCCCTGATACCTAGACGACCTGTTCTTGATAGACCAGTCGGTAGCCTCGGTGAAATGGAACTTGAGGACCATAGGCAAGTATCTGAAACACCTAGGTTGGATCCTCAACCTAGAAAGATCTTTCCTAAAACCAGTAAGAAAGCTGGAGTATTTGGGTCTGATCATAGATACAAGCCAGGTAGAAGGTATTTTTACCTCAGGCAAGGGTCACTGCCTTAAGTTAGCTGATTCTGGTCAGGACCAGGAAGGGTCCTCCTGTCCGCCTTTGTATAAGGCTGCTGGTGTTATGGAAATGATTTAAGAGCTCCAATCGAGCCCAAGGTTATCTGCTGCTGTCTCTAATTTGAAAAGTGTGGATATGCATGCATATAAAAGTAAACACTCTGAGACACGCTCAGTATTGCTACTCATTCCACTTCTCATTTATTCAAGGCGGTGTTAATGTTTTATACACACAAATACGTCATTGCTATGTTAGTCTAATAGGTACATCTCATTGGTTAAGATAGAAAAAGAAGATGGAGAATTTTCATAACGAGGTCTGGTTCTCTTTGGTCTTATCTCCAGTTCCGCGTTCTTCTGATGTGTGGGATGCAGGGGGTACACGCCATCTTGAGAAAATATAGGAACAGAGCAAACCTGTATACTTATATAATGAGTAAGGAGAAAAATATGTATGCACATAAGAAAATAGACATTTTCAGATTATTATTATTATTATTTACATCACATTCCTTCACAATCCCCCCTAAAATGACTATTTTCTCTTTTCTGTCCCTAATACTAAAGGTCCTACTTTGGCCTGGCCCTTCTCCTCAGCAACTCTTTTAGGCTGTATATAGAATTGGGCAGCAACTGTTCACTTCCCTCCTCGATACAGCTGGAGAGGTGCAGTCAGGCGCTATCTATCCCTATAACCCTATAGGATTGTGAGATTATGGACAGGGAGTGACTGTAGAGGAGTGAAGGGTTTGTCATCTTCCATCATAAGGGGGTCCTCTTCTTGGTGGAGAAATGTAGGTGTGCTATTGTCTACAGCCTTGCTCATTAACTTTTTTACAAAAGGTAGAATACAGCATATAATCAGGGCTAAAAGAACCAGGATTATTAATACCGTTACCCGTATCTGGGCGAGCACCTTCTGCCACCCACTCATCCAGCTAAAATATTGGTCCCATGGGTCTGTGATACCTGAGTTCTTCTTCAACTCTAGTGACAGATCTTCTAATTTCTTTATAGCTAAAGTAACCTTACCATTTGGGCCAATATTATCAGGAATGTATGTACAACAGGTTCCCGTTTTTTCCTATGATTTTACAAAACACCTCCTTTCCCAGATAGCACCATGTCTAAGGCCATCCGGTCCTGGAATGTCATGTAGGAAGTGGGGGCTAACTGATCAGAAATTCCCTGGAGGGCATCTTTAGAGTAATTTACAAATCTCTGTTGGTTATAATATGTGTAGTGTCAGGTCACCCAGAGGCTGGGTGACAGATGTACACCGTTGGGATCAGGAGTGCAGCGCAAGATAGTGGACCCTATGGGTGACTGAAGCAGGTCTACTGGATCACTGACACAGATCCCACTGGGAGCTAGAGCATAGATTCCCCAGGGCGCGGAGTCTAAGAGCCAGCAGGTGTTCACCAGAGCCTCTAGTGGTGAGGATGGACTGCGCTGCAGTCTGGCTCCAGGTCGCGGCCCCCAGGGTCTCACAGCTCACGCTCACGGTAGACTACAGGAGCAGAGGAAGGAGGGAGCTGGCTGGAACATCAGGGTCACAGGCAAACAGGGATGGCCGGGAACAGGTCAAAGTCGGTAACAGAAATCAGATGTAGGAAACATAGCAAGTACACACAGAGGCTAACACACAGTGGTTGATCAGCACTGCTGGCTTGCAGTGCACAGGTTAATATAGGGTTCCCTGATAGGGCCTGGGGTGGGGCCATGCTTAGAGGAGAGGTTACAAAAGCTGTCAGGTGAGGGTCAGCTGGTCTCTAGAGATGAACACATGGAGATGGGTATGCTGATCGACAAACTCTATTGCATAACCATGACATGTAGTTAATCCAATCTACATTCTTGCTGACAGTTGTTATGGGGATCAAAGACTCAAAACCAGCTTTTACCTGATCCCTGGCTTTAAATTCATCAGGGACCCCCCTTGTAACCCCTATGACATGTATGTATACATGAGGATCAAAGCTTCCGGAGAGAGCTGCTCGCTTCCTCCTCTGACTGTGAGCTGGGTCAGTGCATGTATCAGGGGTATCTTTGGTTAGGATATGGGGGCTTTCTATTTTCATCTTTTTTGTCTAATGCACTCTGTGGTCGCCCAGTCTGGCCCTGTGTTCCAACCCACTGGCCCCCACAGAAACCACAACTCTGTCCCCAGTAACTGTCTGTGTGGCATACATTTATGTCCTTAGCGTCAGGGATATCACTGTACCAATGGCACCACCATGAAGGGTCAAACGGACAAGGTACTATGTCACAGTAATCTAAGGTAAAGGTGGTCACATGTGTACCTGAAGAGTTACACCAAAACGTAATTATGTTATCATTTTTGTGATGGCCACCCCCTGGGCCCCTCCCCCCTAGATCAAACAGAAAAAGGATATGCAGCACCCGAAAACACGCTCTCCTGCAGTGATAAGTGTGCATTCAGGTGTTCTTCCTGGCCAACTTGACAGAGGTGGCTGTGGTCAGCAAAACTTGGAATGGACCATCATAACTTGGCTCAAGGATCTCCAGACAGTAGTTGGTGTGTTCCTGTATCTAATTCAGGATCTGGAATGGAAGAAAACACCTGGACATGCATTCAGGTTAATTCTCGTGATAATGTGGTTACATAATTAGTCAACACATCAGACTGTAACTGTAACTGTTGTGGAAAGTAACAACCAAGTCTGGGAACTGAACCAAACAAAATTTCATAAGGGGATAGGGCATGTTTCCCCCAGGGGTGTGTCTGACACTGAACAGGGCAATGGGCTAACTGTCTGACCTTCCCGCTACTTTGAGGGTGGTATGGGATGTGTAGTGCCAACTGAACCCCCAGTGCTGCCCAAATCTCTTTAGTAAGGGTTGTTGTTAGGGCTGGTCCCTGATCTCTCAATATCACCTCTGGGACCCCAAATCTACATACTATCTCACTCAGTAGTTTCTTAGCTGTGGTCCTGGCAGTCATGACCACTTCCACTAGGGCGTATTCGAATCTGCCACTTCTTGGCACTTGAGAATGATCAATTTGCATCCTCTGGAATGGGGTATAGGGCTTTTGCCAGGTGCTTCTTCTGTGCTTCTTCTGTGCTTCTTCTGTGCATCCTGGGTTACATTGGTGCAGATAATGCATGATCTGCAGAAGCTGTCGGTCAGTGGAGTAACTCTTGGTGCAACACTTGTTGATAAGAGAGTTCATAAAAGTCTTTGTCAAGTGGGCAGCTCCATGTGCCCATTGCACCACGGCTGGGTACATACTCCTGGGTAGACAAGGCTTCTTGTTGCACTTGAATAGTCCATTTCTGAGAGTTGCTCCTCTCCATTTCCAGCTTTCCTTCTTATCCGCACTTGTTGTTTCCTGTAGTTCTTTTAGATAAACTCTGTCCACTGGGAAAGTCTGTAAGGTAAGCACGGGGTGGTCTTCTTCTACCACCCTGCTGTCCACTTCCCGTGGACCACCAGCTGTCTGTTTGGCAGCTGAATTGGCTAGATGATTGCCTTAAGCTTCCTTTGAGTTCAGTTTGTCGTGTGCTTTTACTCAGAATAGTCACTTGGGTTGTGAGAAGCAAGGCATCAATCAAGTTTTTACAGGTGTTCCTGCAGCCATCAGGAATCCTCTGTCCTAGATAACACCATAATCATGGGCAATGCTGAAAGCATATCTTGAGTCCATATGAATGTTGGCTCTTTTTCCCTCTGCCCATTTACGTGCTGTAGTAAGTGCTTACAGCTCTGCATCCTGTGTAGACATCACCGGTGGTAAGGCTTCAGCTTGTAGAACAGTGTTTTCAGTGGTGACCGCGTGTCCTGTGCGGTCACGGGGGTGACAAGTCAAGACTCTACTCCTCCTCCTCCTTTCCCCCCTCGAGAAGTGGAAGAAGGGTGGTAGGGTTCAGTGTTTGACAACTTAATAGAGTAATGCTGTCCAGTAGGAGGGAACACAGGAGTCTCAAGTGTCTGGTAGTGGACAAGTGTTTCGGCTGGATCTTGGTTGAATATGGCAACAACGTCATGGGGAACAAGCAGAACGAGGCAGTGTCCGAGGACCAAGTTCAAAGTTTTGTCAAGCAAGGCTTGTGTAGCAAATCCAGCTCGCAGACACAATAGGCCTCCTCTTGCTACCGCATCCAGCCGACAGGAATAATATCCTATGGGGCGTAGGCTGATGCCGTGTGATTGGGTGAGTACACCTGCAGCATGTCCCAGACGTTCGGATACAAAGAGCTTGAGCGTTTTGTCGTAGGCTGGGAGCCCTAGCGCCGGGGGTGGCGCACTCAAGGGTTTCAAACTTTAGATATTTCTTCAGGGAGACATCTAGAAGGGTCTGATTGCAGAGCATCAGTAGGAAGGCTTCTGGAATCCATGCTCTGCACTAGGAAATTAGTCCAAGGAAGGCATGAAGGGATTTCTGACCTTGTGGCAGTGGGGTGTCAGAGATTACTTGCACCCTGTCTTCAGTGGGGTGTCGTGTCCCATGGGACAAACAGTGTCCAAGGAAAATGACAGGTGTTGAGCACCACTGCAATTTGGGCTTTGAGACTTTGCAGCCCTGGTTGGCAAGATAGCACAACAGGCTTTCTGAGGTGACTTCAACAGGGGGTAAGTCAGCTGCACAAAGGAGAAGGTCATCAACACGTTGGAAGAGAATCACTTCCGGGTGTTCCTCTTGTCATGTGTCAAGGATGATAGCCATAGCTTTTGCAAACTGGCTTGGAAAGTTCTGTGCTCCTTGCGGCACAACTGTTTAGGTATGTTGCCGTTTCTTTCCGTGGATGAATGCAAAAAGGTACCAGCAGGAGGGGTGAGGGTGGACACTGAAGAAAACGTTTGTAAGGTCCACCTCTGTGAGGTACTTTGCAGTCAAAGCAGGGGCGGATCCAGAGCCTAGTCTCGGGAGGGGCACTGCCATAAAATTTTGCGGGCAATTTGTCGGGCAATGGCTGGTGTTGGCGCTTCAATCATAACAGCACCATGGTTGATGTGGTGTCAGGATGATTGAGGCGCATTATTTATATTATTACATTGTAATGTAAAATGAAATCGTTCAACTCACCATAATGCAGAATCATTGGGAGCCCTGAGCGTGTCACTTGCTACCGTCGCCTGCCACCAGATGCAGCGTGTCACTTGCCAATGTCGCCTGCCAAAACATGCGGATTGTCACTTGCCAATGTCGCCTGCCACAAGATGCGGATTGTCACTTGCCAATGTCGCCTGCCACAAGATGCGGATTGTCACTTGCCAATGTCGCCTGCCACAAGATGCGGATTGTCACTTGCCAATGTCGCCTGCCACAACATGCAGATTGTCACTTGCCAATGTCGCCTGCCACAAGATGCGGATTGTCACTTGCCAATGTCGCCTGTCACAAGATGCGGATTTTCACTTGCCAATGTCGCCTGCCACAACATGCAGATTCTCACTTGCCAATGTCGCTTGCCACAACATGCGGATTGTCACTTGCCAAGTTGCCAGTGGATGTGTCCTAGAGTGAGGGCGGGCAGTGAGAGATATTGTAACTCATCAGAATATGCATGCAAAAGCATGTTGCATTGCGGCCATCTTGGTACACCCTCACTTGTCAGCAGTAAGACTAGAGTTAGAAGTCGGCAAGCAGACATCTTTATACACCCACCGGAGTCTTGCTTTTCACAGTTATTTTTAATAGTAAACTCAGCTTATTTAGTGAAATATAAGTTGAGTTTACTGTTAAAAATGACTGTGATAAGCAAGACTCTGGTGGGTGTATAAAGATGTCCGCTTGCTGACTTACAAACACTAGGCTTACTGTGGACGAGTGCGGGAGTACCAAGATGGCCGCGACGCCATGTCCCTTCAGTCACATTATCAGAAGGGGAGCGGCTTCAACACCTGCCTGCTCGCTGCCTCGCTCAGCCTCAGTCACACACCAGCCGCCCGCTCCAGGCCCTGTCACACTGTCACGTCGGTCGGCTCTGAGAGACTCGAGTCCGACCTCCGACGTGACGCCGTGACTCACTCACTCACTGCAGTGTGAGTGTGACTGACCGTGACGTCACTCGTTGCTAATGCCAGGGCCGCCTGGCGTCTAGCAACGAGTGCAGAGCAGGGAAGAGGCTCCACCCACCTATCCTTCCTTCAGTGTCAGTGACCGCCGCCACCACCCGTACATACCACGCGCGAGTCTCTCTCTTGGCGCCGCTGATCGGCACATGTGAGAGAGAGACTCGGGCCGGCAGCGGAGTGCAGGAGACAGTTACATTAAGAGTGTGTGTGCTATTATTTCGGGGGGGGCAATTGCCCTGTTGCCCCCCCCCTGGATCCGCCCCTGAGTCAAAGGCATCCACAGTGGGTACCTGGTTCTCTTTTTAGGATTCTCTTCTTGGGGTTATTGTGGTTTCCGGGGCAATGAAGCGCCCTCTTTTAGCTTGACTGAAACTGGTGGCACCTTTAAGTGACCGTTGTCTTCCGGTCCTGTGGACCATAGGCACGCAGGGATTCTGTCAAGTACTTCCTGCAGTATTGAACTTGAAGTTTTTGCTTCATTAAGTGTCATCAGGAGAGGCAGAGAACACAAAGCAGATTAGTCTTCTAAAGATAGGGGAGTATGTAACTTCACCCCCCCTTCAGGCGTGTCCTGATTGAGGCCTGTAGTCCGGACAACACATCAGCTCCTAGTAGATTCAAGGGACATGTAGAGGACACCACAAATCTGGCAAGCTAATCAGGAAGTGGAAAGGAAAGAATTATTAGGCAGGTTCACCGCCCTCAACACACTTTTGGCTGCACCCCTGTCAATGAGGAAAGTGGTAGGTTTTTCGTCTGGGACATCTTGGGGCTCTGCATTCTTTTCTGAAGTGACCCCGTTTCCCACAGTTGTAACAGGTGATCCTTTCCCTGGTATTGAGCAGTGGTGGTGGACTAGTGTAGGCGGGATCTTCATCATGGGTTACCATGAGGGGCGTTGGTTTTTTACCTTTTTGATTTTCTATACCTCTGGCCACCAACAATAAATCAGACATTTTCATTGAACGGTATTCAGGGCGGGCCACCATCAGGCCTTTTCTGATATCCTCTCTGAGCCCTGAAACAAAAGCAGTTGATAACATGTGTTTGTGTGCCTTTATGAGTCTAGCATGATACTTCTTCACAGACTCCCCTTTATCTTGGGTAATATCTTGGATTGTGGTCTTCTGATCCGTCAACTTCTCCTTTGCCCAGTCGTGGAGTTGTGCACAGAACTCCACGCCTGAGGTGTAGGAAGTGGCATTTGTCAGGCAGGCATCATTGAAGGCCATCTGCATGACTGGCCAAAAGACATATCCTGCTTTGATTTGGCATAGGCTGATCAAGTCTCTCCAGGCAGCTGAGTAAGTTTCTTGTATCTGCACTATCCTGTGGTAGAAGGGAATTGGCTGCTTCTCTGGGTCAGGCAGACTTGTCACTAAGGCCGCTGTTTGTGATAGAGTAAAAGCGACATACATCACTGGTGCCCCTTCTGGTAACCGAGACTGTTGTTGGGGCAGGGGCTGACAAGAGGCACTGTTCTTTACGGTTGCCAGCATGTGTTTGAGATCCTCTCGGAACTGAGAGTCTGGAGCCGGATTGGGGGTTAAATCAGTGGGTGGCCTTGCTGCCTGCTGTCGGGCTTCCCACTCAGATGCTTCTTCATCATTAACATATCCGGCCTGGGAATGTGATGCTCCCGTATTGGGGAAGACAGGTGTGTGGTATGAACCATCTTGGTTTAAAACAGGGAGGGCTGGGTACAGGCTGTTTAAGCTTACTGGGTGTACCAAGATGGCCACCGGCAGGAAGTGCACTGGACTGGGTAGAAAGTGAAGGCATGGGTGCACTAAGATGGTCGCCGGGCTGAGTTGTCACAGTGGGTTGTGCTTGGGTGGTGAGAAAGGAGTGGTTGTTAGACGGAGGGCAGTGCTGTCCCTCCCCTCCTTTGTTTCAAGTTCCAACATATCATCAGCTCTGTGATATACATACATAATACAATCGCCATCTTTCTTAACTTCCTTTATCCAATTTTCTTTATCACACAGGATTTTTCTCCCTGTCTCTTCAGCAACATAACTTTCGCCATTTCTTTCACTTTGTTAACTATTTCAACATCTTCTTTGCAATATCACATTCTTTTCCTTTTTTAAAAGAGAAAAATCACTTTCTTTTTCCTCTCGTACAACCAAGGGGTTAATATTTTTCTCAGCGTTCTTATCAGCAAATTCCTTCGGTGGGAGCTCATAAGACTAATGTACGGTTAATCTCAGAACAAGAACAAACACATCAGGGGTAGTGAGGAGCAACGGCCCGCGACCCAACAGATCTCCCGGGTTTCGGCACCATCTGTTATGGAAATGATTTAAGAGCTCCAATCGAGCCCAAGGTTATCTGCTGCTGTCTCTAATTTGAAAAGTGTGGATATGCATGCATATAAAAGTAAACACTCTGAGACACGCTCAGTATTGCTACTCATTCCACTTCTCATTTATTCAAGGCGGTGTTAATGTTTTATACACACAAATACGTCATTGCTATGTTAGTCTAATAGGTACATCTCATTGGTTAAGATAGAAAAAGAAGATGGAGAATTTGCATAACGAGGTCTGGTTCTCTTTGGTCTTATCTCCAGTTCCGCGTTCTTCTGATGTGTGGGATGCAGGGGGTACACGCCATCTTGAGAAAATATAGAAACAGAGCAAACCTGTATACTTATATAATGAGTAAGGAGAAAAATATGTATGCACATAAGAAAATAGACATTTTCAGATTATTATTATTATTATTTACATCACATTCCTTCACACTGGGAAAAAGGGTAGCTTCGTTCGAAGCAGTTCCCTCTGCTCAGTTTCAGTCAGGTCTGTTGCAACACAGTATCCTGTCGGCCTGGAACAAGAAGGTTCAGGCATTAGATTTTCCAATGCACTTGTCTCATGCAGTGCGTCAGTGCCTCAATTGGTGGTTAATATCTGAAAGCTTGCAGAAAGGAAAGTCCTTCCTACCGGTCACCTGAACGGTGGTAACAACGGATGCCAGTCTTTCGGGTTGGGAAGCAGTTCTGGAACAGTCTGCGGTCCAAGGGGGATGGTGCAAGGCCAAGAGGTCTCTACCCATCAACATTCTGGAGATCCGGGCGATATATCTAGACCTAAAGGCCTGGACTATCAGGCTACAGGGTTGCCCGGTCAGGATCCAGTCTGACTATGCCACAGCAGTGGCTTATGTCAATCATCAGTGAGGCACCAGGAGCAGTGCTGCTCAAAAAGAGGTGAACCAGATCTTAGTCTGGGCAGAGATGCATGTGCCATGCATATCAGCAGTTTTAATTCCAGGGATAGATAACTGGCAGGCAGACTATCTAAGTCGTCAGCAGTTACTCCCAGGGGAATGGTCTCTGCATCCCAACGTCTTTTGGGCTATATGCCAAAGATGGGGGGTTCCAGATGTAGATCTCTTTGCTTCCCAATTCAACAAAAAGATAGACAGATTTGTGGCAAGTACAAAAGATCCTCTTGCATGCGGCACGGATGCGTTGGTGATTCCGTGGCATTGGTTCTCACTGATTTATGCATTCCCGCCTTTTCTGCTACTGCCACGACACCTTCGCAGGATCAGGCAGGAAGGGAAGTCGGTAATTCTGGTGGTCCCCGCTTGGCCCAGAAGGACTTGGTATGCAGAAATAGTAAGGATGACGGTGGGTTCCCCGTGGACCCTACCGGTACGCCCAGACCTGTTATCTCAAGGTCCAGTGTTCCATCCTGCCTTACAAACGCTAAATTTGACAGTTTGGCTATTGAGACCCACGTTCTGAAGAGTCGTGGGCTTTCAGGTCCTGTGATATCTACCTTGATCAATGCTAGGAAGCCAGCTTCCAGAATGATTTATCATAGAGTCTGGAAAGCTCATGTATCCTGGTGTGAATCCAGGGGTTGGCATCCCAGAAAATATGTGATAGGTAGAATCCTTGATTTTCTACAATTAGGATTAGAGATGAAGCTGGCCTGGAGTACCATCAGGGGCCAGGTCTCGGCCTTATCAATATTGTTTCAATGGCTACTTGCTTCGCATTCTTTGGTCCGAAACTTTATGCAGGGGGTGATGCGTCTTAATCCTCCGGTTAAGGCGCCCCTAAACCCCTGGGACTTGAACTTCGTTCTGTCGGTGTTACAGAAACAGCTTTTTGAACCAATACGTCAGATTCCTTTGGTCTTGCTGACAAGGAAACTAATTTTTTCTGGTAGCCATTTCTTCTGCTAGAAGAGTATCAGAATTAGCAGCTCTTTCCTGTAAAGAGCCTTATTTGATTGTACACAAGGATAGAGTGGTATTGCGCCCTTATCCTAGTTTTTTTACCGAAGGTGGTTTCAGATCTTCATCTAAACCAAGACATTGTTCTGCCTTCCTTTTTTCCAGATCCCTGTTCTTTGGAAGAAAGGTTACTACATTCTTTGGATGTAGTAAGAGCATTCAAGACCTATCTGCAGGCAACTGCTCAAATTCGCAAAACGGATGTTTTGTTTGTGCTGCCAGAGGGTCCCAATAAAGGACAGGCAGCGTCAAAAGCTACCATTTCTAAATGGATTCGACAGTTGATTATTCAGGCTTACTGTTTGAAACAGAAGATCCCTCCGTTTAAGATCAAGGCACATTCCACAAGGGTTATTAGTGATTCTTGGGCAGTGCATCACTGGGCCTCTATGGCTCAAATCTGCAAGACCGCAACCTGGTTTTCAGTTCATACATTCACCAGATTCTATCAGGTGGATGTGAGAAGGCATGAGGATATCGCCTTTGGGCGTAGTGTGCTGCAGACAGCAGTACAGGGTCCTCAGGTCTGATTGCACCCTACTTGGTTGGGATTCCCCCCCTCAGTTGGCATTGCTTTGGGACATCCCATCAGTTATTACTGTGACTCTGTGTCCCGTGATGTTCGAGAAAGAAAATAGGATTTTTTATAACAGCTTACCTGTAAAATCCTTTTCTTTCGATGGACATCACAGGACACAGAGGTCCCGCCCCTCTTCTAATACACTTATATTGCTTTGCTACAAAACGGAGGTATCCCTGTAAGGGGAGGGATTATATAGGGGGTTGAACTTCCTCTTTAGGGTGTGACCAGTGTCCAATACCTAGTGATACCTATATAACCCATCAGTTATTACTGTGGCTCTGTGTCCCGTGATGTCCATCGAAAGAAAAGGATTTTACAGGTAAGCTGTTATAAAAAATCCTATTTTTTGGCCTAAAAGCAAAATGCTGTGTGGCGGAAAATGAACACTGCACATCACCCTTAACACGCCATCCCCACCGTGAAACATGGTGGTGGCAGCATCATGTTGTAGGGATGCTTTTCTTCAGCAGGGACAGGGAAGCTGGTCAGAGTTGATGGGAAGATGGATGGAGCCAAGTACAGGGCAATCTTAGAAGAAAACCTGTTATGCCGCGTACACACGGTCGGACTTTTCGTCTACAAAAGTCCGACAGCCTGTCCGACAGACTTTCGACGGACTTGCGGCGGACTTTCGACGGACTTGCGGCGGACTTTCTAACGAACAGACTTGCCTACACACGATCACACAAAAGTCCGTCGAATTCTTACGTGATGACGTACACCGGACTAAAATAAGGAAGTTGATAGCCAGTAGCCAATAGCTGCCCTAGCGTGGGTTTTTGTCCGTCGGACTAGCATACAGACGAGCGGATTTTTCGACCGTACTCGAGTCCGTCGGAAAGATTTAAAGCATGTTTCAAATCTAAAGTACGTCGGATTTGAGGCAAAAAAAGTCAGTTGAAAGTCCGGAGAAGCCCACACACGATCGGATTACCAGCCAGCTTTAGTCCGTCAGCGTCCGTTGGACTTTTGTAGACGAAAAGTCCGACCGTGTGTACGCGGCATTAGAGTCTGCAAAATACCTGAGACTGGAGCAGAGATTCACCTTCCAGCAGGACAACAACCCTAAACATACAGCCAGAGTTACAATGGAATGGTTTAGATCAAAGCATATTCATGTGTTAGAATGTCCCAGTCAAAGTCCAGACCTAAATCCAATTGAGAATTTGTGGCAAGACTTGAAAATTGCTGTTCACAGACGCTTTCCATCCAATCTGACAGAACTTAGCAGCGAAAGATGGTTCTACAAAGTATTGACTCAGAGGTGCTGAATACAAATGCACACCACACTTTTCACTATTTTATTTTTTGGAGAACCATTTATCATTTTCCTTCCACTTCACAATTATGTGACACTTTGGGGGTTATTTACTAAAGGCAAATCCACTCTGCACTTCAAGTGCAGTTCAAAAAGTTAAAAAGCACCCAATAAAAGAATACAGCAACAAGACCCCTGCCCCCTTTAAGCTACTGCACCTATATTTGGTATATTATTATTATTATTATTATGCAGGATTTATATAGCGCCAACAGTTTGTGCAGCGCTTTACAACCTTATGATTGCTATATTTGGATCATGCTTAAATGCACATTTCTTTGGTATCGCTGACCTGCACAGAATCTCCCCTTTCTGGATTCTGGATCATATTTAACTGTGCTTACCCAGTCCGTTTAGGCCTAGCACTGCCACTAGTGCACGCTAGCAGTACATCTCTGGTACTGTTAAATAAAACTGCACTGCTATTGTTTATACCTGTCTGAGCAGTCCATGCCCCTTTATATCTAGCCTCACAGTTAGCCATCCTTTATGCTGAACTGTGTCATAATATTTGTTAACTCACTTTACTTGGTTATCAACTCCATCAAGTAATAATACATTAAGATTCCCTTTACTAACTGCATTGGCTTCTGCCTTTGATATAGTACTATTGGGGGGGGATAGGAATTATTTGCCATGTTTCACTGGGGTAGATTTACTACAACTGGTTCACTCAGAATCTGATGCAGCTGTTTTTGGTAGCCAATCAGCTTCTAACCTCAAGGGGAGATCTCCCCTTCCTTACGCTGCTTAGATTTTATTTCAATTGTGATCACTTTTATCCATTTTTTGTATGGTATTTTTAGAAATAAAAATCCCTGGTTTACCTGCACTATGCAGAAGCCTTTTATTTTTTATTTGCATATTACCCCGATGCAAGAAACTGCCTTCCAGTAGCCCTACTTCCATCACGGGGTCTGGATCAAATCTGTCCCCGGCTTCTCCTTGGAACACATCCTTGAGGTCTATTGGCTGATATCCAGTTGGCGGCCCTTCCTGATGTTTCTTCACCCCACCAGAGAAGTCGAGAAGTGAGACAGAGGTTCCACCGTTCCGGATATCGTTTTCCAGCCTAGGTTTGGCTCCATGCACCATTGACTCCATGTCATACGACAGTGGAGTCCACGTCATCTGGTAAGAGTACCCATCTTATCCTACTTCCTCATGTTTTCATTCTGATGCCCCATATCGAGATGTTGGTTTACAGCTACGGAAGTTCTGTACCCCGTTGTTGACTCACAGTCACAGATCCACACCGTGCACCATTGACTTTAATTTCCAGTCTCACATCATTTTTTGGTTCATACCAGTTCCTCTTATTAATTTGAGTT
The DNA here is from genome assembly GCA_037952925.1 of Lithobates clamitans. Taxonomy (NCBI): domain Eukaryota; kingdom Metazoa; phylum Chordata; class Amphibia; order Anura; family Ranidae; genus Lithobates; species Lithobates clamitans. Next base: position 2,805,440 of record JBBGZY010000898.1, read on the forward strand.
TGGAATCATCCATTTACCATATGTGGACACTTTATACTGTTTTTGTTCATTTCACTTCACTTATGGTTTTTGCACATATGCTTTACTGTTCAGTACAGCATCTCTTACTTAATTGTTTCACTATATCCTAACTTCCCAATATTTCTTAGCGCTGCATTTTTTTCCCAGTTACCAGTTATTGTTTGTCACAATGTATGCAGCTGCTGGCTCACATATATTTTATTTTTGCTATTAGAGCGCAGTGTTTTCATATTCTCTTGTATAATTTTAACCACTTCACTACTGGTCTATTGTCAAATGACGTTCGCAGATGGGATCTCCCATCCTGGGTGGACGTTATATGACGGCCTCGGGTTCTCGGCCGCCTAGGGGGCGCGGGATGTCCGCCGGGCACCCGCGATTGCCCGTTAACCGGGCCGGACCGTGGATCTGTGTGTGTAAACACACAGATCCACGTCCTGTCAGTTGAGAGGAGACCGATCTGTGTTCCCAGAACGGAGGAACACTGATTGGTCTCCTCCCCTTGTGCGTCCCCTCCTAATACAGTTAGAAGCATTCCCTAGGAAACACATTTAACCCCTCCCCGCCCCCTAGTGGTTAACCCCTTCACTGCCTGTCACATTTACACAGTAATCAATGCAATTTTATAGCATTGATCGCTGTATAAATGTGAATGGTCCCAAAAATGTGTCAAAAGTGTCTGATGTGTCCGCCATAATGTCGCAGTCACGAAAAAAAATTGCGATCACCGCTATTACTAGTAAAAAAAAGAAATAAATATTTTTTTTTAAAAATGCCATAAATCTATCCCGTATTTTATAGACGCTATAACTTTTGCGCAAACCAATCAATATACGCTTATTGCAATTTTTTTTACCAAAAATATGTAGAAGAATACGTATCGGCCGAAACTGAGGAAAATTTTTTTTTTTTTTTTTTATAAATTGGGATATTTATTATAGCAAAAAGTAAAAAATATTGTGTTTTTTTCGAAATTGTTGCTCTTCTTTTGTTTATAGCGCAAAAAATAAAAACCGCAGAGGTGATCAAATACCACCAAAAGAAAGCTCTATTTGTGGGGAAAAAAGGACGTCAATTTTGTTTGGGTACAACGTCGCACGACCGCGCAATTGTCGTTTAAAGTGCGACAGCACTGAAAACTAAAAATTGGTCTGGGAAGGAAGGGGGTGAAAATGCCCGGTATTGAACCGGTTAAACCACCTATTGCAAGAACCCTTTTTCAGGCTCGCCTGCTTATCCTTCGGCGATGGAAGGCAGTTGACCCTCCCTCGCTCAAGGAATGGATTACCTGAGTGGGGGACACTTTACGGCTAGAGCGGTTTATTTTGCAGCATAGAGGACGCCCTGGAAAATGTTATGCTTTATGGTCACCCTGGCTGGATACCCCGGGACTTTCCCCGGTAGACCTCATACTGGATAGACTATTGATTTAACCACTTGCCGACCGGGCCATTGCCGAAAGACGGCAACAGCGCGGTCGGCTAGTTCTGGGTGGACGTCCATGGACGTGATTCCAGAATGATGCTCTCGCGCGCCCCCTGGGGCGCGCACTCGGGAACATCCGTGACCGGATTACGGTAAATAGCCGCTGATCGCGGCCGTTTACCACGTGATCGTTCCGTCAAATGACAGAGCGATCACATGTCAACAGACCGGCGTCATCTCATGACGCCGGTTCCTCCCTCCCCTCTCTGTACCGATCGGTACAGTGCGAGGGGAGAGGGGGAGGGATCGGATGGCAGCACCGCTGTGGGCTGCATGTGTAGTGCCCACAGCGGTGCTCAGTGACATTTGCAGTCACATCCATCCATCCCTCAATGCTCAGCCAACCCTGTAATACTCTGCATAACACCCTGTAATACTCTGCATAACACCCTGCAATACTCTGCATAACACCCTGCAATACTCTGCATAACACCCTGCAATACTCTGCATAACACCCTGCAATACTCTGCATAACACCCTGCAATACTCTGCATAACACCCTGCAATACTCTGCATAACATCCTGCAATACTCTGCATAACACCCTGCAATACTCTGCAATATACCCGGGCACTACTCTGCAATATACCCGGGCACTACTCTGCAATATACCCGGGCAATACTCTGCAATATACCCGGGCAATACTCTGCAATATACCCGGGCAATACTCTGCAATATACCCGGGCAATACTCTGCAATATACCCGGGCAATACTCTGCAATATACCCGGGCAATACTCTGCAATATACCCCGCAATACTCTGCAATATACCCCGCAATACTCTGCAATATACCCCGCAATACTCTGCAATATACCCCGCAATACTCTGCAATATACCCCGCACTACTCTGCAATATACCCCGCACTACTCTGCAATATACCCCGCAATACTCTGCAATATACCCCGCAATACTCTGCAATATACCCCGCAATACTCTGCAATATACCCCGCAATACTCTGCAATATACCCCGCAATACTCTGCAATATACCCGGCAATACTCTGCAATATAGCCCGCAATATTCTGCAATAGCCCGCAATACTCCGCAATTTTTAACCAGTTCCCGCCCACAGTCATATGACGTCCTTGACTTTGAGCGGATATATCTGAATGATGGGTGCAGCTACAGGCATCATTCAGATATCAGCTTTTTCAGCCAGCGATTTCCTACACCATAGGAATGATCATAGCTGCTGTTCCACTGCTTGATCATTCTTATGGGAGGCGAGAGGGGACGTCCCCCCCCTCCCACCGCCCTCCGGTGCTTCTACCGACTCACCGCTACGATCGAAGCCAAGATCGTTTTTTTTTATTATTATTTCATGCTTCCCAGCCTAGAGGTGAGATGTGGGGTCTTATTGACCCCATATCTCACTGTAAAGAGGACCTGTCATGCCATATTCCTATTACAAGGATGTTTACATTCCTTGTAATAGAAATAAAAGTGATCAAAAAAATTTTGGGGGGGGGAAAAGTGTCAAACTAAAATAAATAAAGTAAAATAAACAATAAAAAAAAAAAAAAAAATTTTTTAAGCGCCCATGTCCGTGTGCTCGCATGCAGAAGCGAACACATACGTAAGTCCCGCCCACATATGAAAACGGTGTTCAAACCACACATGTGAGGTATCGCTGCGATCGGTAGAGCGAGAGCAATAATTTTGGCCCTAGACCTCCTCTGTAACTCAAAACATGTAACCAGGAAAAAATTTTAAAGCGTCACCTATGGAGATTTTTAAGTAGCGACGTTTGGCACCATTCCACAAGCGTGTGCAATTTTGAAGGGTGACATGTTGGGTATCTATTTACTCGGCGTAACTTCATCTTTCACATTATGCAAAAACATTGGGCTAACTTTACTGTTTTGTTTTTTTTTAAAGCACAAAACTGTTTCTTTCCCCAAAAAAACGCGTTCGAAAAATTGCTGCACAAATACCGTGCGAGATAAAAAGTTGCAACAACCGCCATTGTATTCTCTAGGGTCTTTGCTAAAAAAAATATATATAATGTTTTGGGGTTCTATGTAATTTTCTAGCAAACAAATTATGATTTTTACATGTAGGAGAGAAATGTCAGAATTGGCCTGGGCGCTCCAGAACGCCTGGAGGTGCTCCCCTGCATGTTGGGCCTCTGTATGTGGCCACGCTGTGTAAAAGTCTCACATATGTGGTATCGCCATACTCGGGAGTAATAGCAGAATGTGTTTTGGGGTGTAATTTGTGGTATGCATATGCTGTGTGTGAGAAATAACCTTCTAATATGACAATTTTGTGAAAAAAAAAAAGAAAAAAAAAAATCTTGATTTTGCAAAGAATTGTGGGAAAAGATGACAATTTCAAAAAAACTCACCATGCATCTTTCTAAATACCTTGGGATGTCTTCTTTCCAAAAAGGGGTCATTTGGGGGGTATTTGTACTTTTCTGGCATGTTAGGGTCTCAAGAAATTAGATAGGCCGTCAGTAATTCAGGTGTGATCAATTTTCAGATATTGGCACCGTAGCTTTTGGACTCTCTAACATTCACAAAGACCAAATAATATACACCAAGTTGTACTTATTTTTACCAAAGATATGTAGCGGTATAAATTTTGGCCAAAATTTACGAAGAAAAATTACTAATTTGCTAAATTTTATAACAGAAACAAAGAAAAATTCATTTTTTTACCAAATTTTCAGTCTTTTTTCTTTTATAGCGCAAAAAATAAAAAACCCAACGGTGATTAAATACCACCAAAAGAAAGCTTTATTTGTGTGAAAAAAAGGATAAAAATTTCATATGGGTAAAGTGTTGTATGACTGAGTAATTGTCATTCAAAGTGTGAGAGCACCGAAAGCTGAAAATTGGTCTGGTTAGGAAGGGGGTTTAAGTGCCCAGTGGTCAAGTGGTTAAACTAGCTGCTGGAAGTTTACAATCTGTAAAGTTACTTAAGGTTTGATAGCGCAGTGGACCCTGCAGGGTATTGTGTTGTAGGTGCATAATGATGATACCATGTTGAGGGCTGGTGTAAAGTGATGATAAGTATACGGATTGTACACTGTAACTTGCTGAATCTGGAATCTATGTCATGTTTCTAATTTCATTTCTTTAATAAAGTTTTTTATTGAGAAAAAAGAAAATCTACCTAGAATCGTCTCAAAAAGGAGAGGTAGGGAATTATGGACTGGACTGATCAGAGCCCTAATAGGGACCCCATTGAAATGTTGTTAGGGATTTTGAACAGGCAGTTAATGCAAGGAAACCCAAGGAAGACCTCTAATGTCAGATATTGGTGGACAGTTATGCCTACAAGGCTAAAGGGGGCTCTACCAGCTTCTAGGGTCAGAGTTGTAATTATTCCACAGCACACCATTACATCGATTGATACATATTTTTGCTAAATAAATTGTTAAAAAAGGCTTTTTTTGCTTTGTGTTATTGTTCAGCTATAGCAACTTTATCTGTAGCCATTGATTAAATGAAGATCTGATGGTTGTCAGTTCAAATATCTTGAAAAACTCAACAAATTCAATGAAGTATACTTACTTTTTTTACATAAGTGTACATGCGTAGCACCTACTGATTTACTCCCAAGCTCAAAAATAAGAACTAGCGTTTTTGAGGTCAACCCATTAAAAAAGGTGGAAATCTTCACACAATATATTGAAATTGATTTACTAAGGGATTTGAAAATGAACACACAATGAACCTGTGTTTTAATTCTACATTTACAGCACTCATCCTGGAACCTATTCATCCTAATATGTTAAGCAGGAAAACTAATTTTACAACACATTTCAGCAGGTGATTTTTTGGGGGTGCCAGTTCTTGCTAACCTGATTGGCTGTTGTTCAAGTATGATGTATTTCAGCAAGTCGAGCCAGCAATAGCCTTCTGACATACCTTACAGCACCAGATCTAATATGACCCCTGGCTTGTGTCAACAGGCTAAATGCAAACTATCTTATTTGACCTCTGACTTGGCAGGTCAAGCTCACATTGTATTGTCTAACCTCTGACAACACATATAAATCTTTCCTGCCTGCTGTGACCCCTGGGCCTTGGCTTTGTTGTCTATAACTTGTCTGATGCATAAGCAAAAATTTGCTGCTGTATAACTATGTATGAAAGTGAGCCTGCTTTTCCACATGCTGTATGCCCCAATTTCAAACTGTAGTAGTAATAACAGCAATCATTATTCAGTTGGTTTCTATTAAATACACCTCTAACGGTGATAAGCAATAGGAAACCCCTCCACCTCCTTTCCCATAAATACACATTGCCAGCTGCACAGCCCCCAGCTATTAGTAATAAATACAGCATACACATCAAAGTAATTCTGGGGATAGTGAAGGCTGATTTTTATTAGATTCTAGTTTTATATTGTACATTATATCAGTAGAGACTGGACAAATATGGGTAAGAAAAAAAAATGGTATATATAATGCAGTCCATCACTAGCGGTAACGCAGCAGTTTTTGTTTCTCTGAGTCAACCATATCATGGTTTTATTACCTGTTGATCCTGCCATTAGATCCGTTATTTTGCACTGCAACAATACTGTTTTTTTTCTGCAGCGAAATTGCACCACAGAGTTGGAACCCTGTGGATAGGGTATTGTAATGGTGGTTATCGTAAAAAAGAAACCACCCACCTGGGTGAGAACAAAATACTGCTAGTCCAAAATAATAGTGAAATTGAAAAAATGCTCCCAAGGGCCTATAGGCAGCTGAACAAAAATTAAACGAGATCAAATATATTTAATAAATGCAGTGAAATTGCACCACAGAGTTGGAATCCTGTGGATAGGGTATTGCAATGGTGGTTACAAAGGTAGCTAGAATGATTTTCATATATGATCGTATTGCTGATAGATTTACTTTTATAGTCAGAAAATTGGAAATGAATGAAAATTAAGATCTATGCCCGGAGGAGAGTTTTTGGGGACAGGGAGAAGATTTATGCTGGAAGAAGAGATTGTGGATGGGGAATGAAGATTTGTGCTGGGATGAGATATTTTGAATGAGCAGATGAATATTTGTTTTTGGAACAGAATTTTAATGGGGGATTTGTACTGAGAGGAGGGAGTTTGAGGGGTGAAGATTTGTGCTGGGAGGGGGGATTTTAGAGGAGGGGTGAAGATTTGTGCTGGAAGGAGACATTTTTGCATGAGGGAATGAAGATTTGTGCTGGGAGGAGAGGATGCTTTGCTTTGGCAATTTGAGATGCTTAGCTTTCCTTGGATCTCACAATAAGGCTGAGTGATAGGAACCTCATCTAGGCAAACAGATGAAATCCAGGGTATTACATCGCTGGACATTTTTATTTTTTTATTTTTTAATAAAGGACTTGTCCCAAGCTGTCTCTTGTCTTTTTTTACCATTTTTGACACTTTTTTTTGTGAAATGGTAGGGGTACAATACCCTGTTACCAATTCACATAGGTGGGGCGGAATCTGGGGGTCAAGGTGGGGACAAGGTGCTTTGGGGTCAGACCCCAAAGCACCCTCCACATGTTGAGGGCATGTGGCCTGGTACATTTCAGGAGGGGGGGGCACTCTCTCGTCCCCTCTTTTCCCGCGGCCTGCCAGGTTGCATGCTCAGAGCATCTGGTATAGATTTTGGGGGGACCCCGACGTAATTTTTTGTTTAAATTTGGTGCGGGGTTACCCTTAATTTCCATACCATACGTAAAGGGCCTGGTATGGATTTTGGGGGACCCCCACGCAATTTTTTTTAAATCTTTGGACTGGGGGGGCATGCCCTTTTTTTCAATGAGTTTTATCTATATTGCCGAGACCCGACAATTCATTACAGCCGCAATCAGTTTTAAGTTACAATTTTTCCTTTAGAAATGTCATTTTGCTGTGGTACTGTTCTAAACACGGGAAAAATGCCCACTATACAGGCATACTAAGGACACCCCCCAGGCACGATATTTAAAGGAATATTTCATTTTTATTGTTTCACTTTAAGCATTAAAAAAATCACTGCTCCTGAAAAAAGTCTGTTTTTAAAAATTGTTTTTACATTGATATATGTCTCCTGGGGCAGGACCCGGGTCCCCAAACACTTTTTATGACAATAACTTGCATATAAGCCTTTAAAATGAGCACTCTTGATTTTTTTTATGTTTGTGTCTCATAGACTTTAACAAAGTTTGCGTGTTCTTCTGAATTTTTTGCCTGTTCGGTGTGTTCTGATGCGAACTGAACCTGGGGGGGGGGTGTTCGGCTCATCCCTAGTTACCAAGAGTTATGTACGACTATCTTTAGTCACTGTTACAAGTTCAGTTGCCATAGGAGACAGCGGTCCTACCTATACAGATGTGGCATCCGGCTGGAGGTCTTTCCCTGTATAGCTGTCTACCTATAGTGTCTCGGAGTCTGCCAATTACCATTGCATCTACCTAAGGGTGTCCTGGCCCTAACCCGCTCTCCCACAGTTCTTGTTAAGAGACAATAAATCTCTCTGGCTCCCATCATTTCATTTTGCATTACACCCACCATGCCTCTAGCTCACTTTACAAGGAAGAATGTCAGCTCTCCCTAACTCTTGAGGTCACCATTAGGCCTCTAGAGGTCCGGGAGGTCACTACATTTGGCGCCCAACGTGGGACAAAGGCGTTATTCCAGCAGCGGTCGCCCTTAGCAACCAGCTACAGCTTTCGTCTGGCTTTGTGGAAAGGTGGCAAGTAACATCTTTACTTCATATAGACTGTGTTATTGTGCATCCCAACAATGTGGGGAAGAACCAACATGTCTCATTGCTCATGGGAGAGTGTCAGACTGGTCTTTGTCACTTTACACCAGTGCTGCAGGGGTTAAAATGGACTCCATTAAAGTTTTGGCTCGCCACGTAAAGAAAGAGGCAGACACTGAAGTTTGCAGAAAGTATGTACACCAATCCCTTGGCAGGGGGAGGAGATACCGCTCTGCAGAAGAGGATAAGGAAGTGCTGCCACGTGTATCCGATTGTTGGAAGGAGAAGATGGCGCAGTTTGGAGATTGGAAGATGCGTGTTCCAGGTATCAGCCCTGGTCTGGGAGGAACCAGAGGTGTTTTGATTGACACCAGAGTGTGGGATACACCTAAAGGCAGCCTTGCCCTGTATACGGCTGGAAGCTAGGAAGCTTTGGGACTGATCTGCGGGAAGTGTTCCAGCTTGGCCACGCAGCTGCAGCCTTGGATCGCCTGCGGACGCTGCGGGGAACCCTTGCGTGAGGTAGTCTCACCAGCCTAACCTCCGCGGACACTACAAGCAGATTGGGACAGGAATGTTGCCATCCCAGCTGTGGACCACACCAAGAGTCCCCCTGCTATCACCCAGTTTGTGCGAGAAGCTGCTTCTTTCATCTCTGTGGCTGCTCCAGGGCGTTCCTTGGTGGTGGAACCTCCAAGGTGAAAGACGCCCGAGTTGGGTAAGCCTGAAATGGGTGAAAGTAGTGTGCCAGTGGGGGCTGTGATACCTTTGGCCAGTATAGGAGATAAGGTTGCTTTGCCAGCTGATGTTAGTTCACAGAGCAACCTGCTCCCGGCCGAAGAGTGCTCCACTATCTCCGATTCTGATATCCCACCCAATCAGATCTCTGAACTGTTCTCAGATACTTTATCATGGACTGGGAAGTGGAGTGATAGTGAAGAGGAACAATTGTATGATTTGTAGGAAGATGAAATTCCTCCTGTGTCAGCTGCCAGTGTTAAAATTGAGCTATCTGCCAGTGCAGCTCCACGTCTGCGTCTCACTAAATCGTTTGAGGAGGATCGCTGGGCAGGATGGGTCCCTAAAGTCACTATAGCCAAGCCAACTTAATCTGTCAAGTTTGATTGCAACCCTGATGTTGTTGCTGGACATCCGGTTCAACGTGCACCTGAACGAACGAGTTTTACTTGGATATGGAGAGCCTAAAATGCTGCCCAGGCTGTCCAAGCTACAGCGTATAGTCATTAAGAAAGTGGCTGAGGATTATGGCTACTTGTATCCTTATGTAGTGGTTCAGTTAGAATAAGAGATTCAAGAAAAGAAAGCACAGTGGGTGGATGTGGCCGTGCAGAGTTTTCTCAGAATCCAACTGTACCTCAACTTCAAAAAATTGTCACTCAGATATGCTGAAAAGTATGCTTCTGTCCTACAAACTTGGGACTATGGTCGTCAAATTAATCTGGATTGCGTCATTATCCACAGGCCTAATAAGAAAGACATCTGGCATTACCACTGTTAATGCTCAAGGGGAAACCCTACAGTTACCAGATCCCAGGTATTACTGGTGAATACTTTAAACTAGTAAAAGGAAAACCTTGCAAAGCCACAATGATATACTGCCTCAATAATAGAGAAAGAAAACAAAACCTAGCTGCCTGCTCAGAACATGTTTCATACACCGTGCATCACTATAAAGGAAAATAAAATATGCTGCGCTAAAGGTGTAACTATAATAATATCAATAGTGTGCAAAATTATAAATCCAAATAGGATAAAAATAAACTGAAAAAAATATATATTAATAACGTAGTGCTCCATGGTATTATCACCACGTACTAATATTATTGATGTGATATGATAAAAGTACTCTAAAGCTGTATTATTAAATCAGTGCAAAATATGCATATAAATAAACAGATACTAATGTGACATCAATACAAAATATAAAAAACAAACAGATATCAGTAGCATATATAACAAAATCAATAGATACAAAGTGCCATGTGCAGTGAATCTACAGCAGTAGATATAATGTGTGCAATATACAAATAAGTGCCAAGTGCCACACAATAGTGAAATATAACAATATTAAAAGTATTGCTGAATGATCCGTGTTCAATAATATAGGTGTATAAAAAATGTCCATAAAAATCCAGCATGCTCCAGGTAATTTGTGCTCAGTAAACCATGCTCCAGTGTACATCCAGTGATCCCGCAGGGAAAGCCGCTCACCTTAGAGCGTGTGACTCAGCTGTGACACTAAGTCAAAACACGCTTTGGAGCCATCCCACGGCTTAGTAATGGTATCCAGGTGTACAGCGTAGGTAATGGGTCCACAGTATAAGAGAATGAGAAGAAAAGACTGGATGGTGTAATAACGTTTTTAAAAAGTTTATTTAAGTAAAAACATTCCCCACAATGGGGTACTCACAAGTTCAGGGTGGGTCAGTGCATCAACCTAACAGTAGCCTCCAAGATACGAGTGTCAAACAAGGTAAAGTGTGCGTTGCATCACAACAGAGAAGACTCCTTGCTCCGTCCTGGCTCCTCCCCTACGCGTGTTCGACACAGGGTCACGTGTCTTCATCAGGGTGGAAGACACGTGACCCTGTGTCGAACGTGGTGATAATACCACTGAGCACTACGTTATTAATATATATTTTTTTTCAGTTTATTTTTATCCTATTTGGATCTATAATTTTGCACAACATTGATATTATTATATTTACACCTTTAGCGCAGCGTATTTTATTTTCCTGAATACTTTGAACTGTTTCAAGTTACAGAAATCACTATGTATTACAAATGTATGCTTTGTGGAGTCAGGATGCTTAATGAAAGCTACTCCATCTTCAAGAAGAAAGTTGATTGTGGGGACATTCCTGTTTGGCTGTACTGCTGGATTGCGTTCTGCTGGCAGTAGCCAGGAGTGCCCACTTGAGTCATACTGGCCTGTGTTCTGAAATTGCCAGTGTGCCTCCCTCTGAAAAGTGACATGCTGATTTGCAGCTAAGAGACTTCAGCGTGTCCTGTAATTCACTACTGAGGAAATGTTGCTGATATATGATTGCACCTCCAGTGGGAGGATTGATGGACTTGGGGCTCCAAGGACACTGGGGGGGGGGGGTGTTTAGTTAGTTAGGTAGGATAAGCTGTGGCAAAAAGGGGCAAGTTCTTACCTTAAACTTGAAATGGACTAAAAAATATATATATACATACACAAGCACTGTTTCTGACTATACTGACCACCAGGTGGCGTGAGAGTGCCAACCTCCTGGTTCACATTATGCAAAGTGTTTGATAGGAGTTGCTAAGTTCTTCTCTAGGATTGTCATGAAAAAGGGGTGGCACCCTCCAGGGGGTGGGGCCCATTTTCATTTTCATTGTTTCATTGTTTTTCATTTTCCATTTTCACATGTATATGTGCTTAGATATAGTCATTGTTATCATATAGATCGATTAAGATGTGTCATAGTGTGTATTTGCACTGTTTTGCTGCTCTCGGCTGAGGGTAATTAACATTCACTCATGTATATAATGTTAGGTGTCCAAGTGTTATTGTAGGGTTAGAATGTGTTTCTATTCTTTCTATTTTTTTCCTCTTTCAGGTGTTCCTGCACCATGACGTCTTCCTTGGCTAAGGAGAGACAGTGACTTCAGCTTGTATAACAATGCTAATATTTTCTATTTTTCCAGGTGTACATAGTAGATAGATAGTTAGGATATAAGGCTATTGTTTTTATTTCCCCTTTACTTGTTTTGGTGGTACTCCACACGTAAAATTGTATATATTGTCTGCTATTTATCTGCCCTTGTGTTGACTGCCACTTACCTATGTATATGTATACTGTTGTTTATTCATGTGGTACACCACATGCATTGTTATTATTTTTCTTTTCCCTTGTTACCCCACCTATCCAAGTTTTGCCAGGACATCCACTCTCAGGCTTGAGAGTTCATATTTTTTTCTTTGCAAACTCAGAGACATAGTTTCCTAGGCAGGGGGAGAATGTAGCACCCTGGGGTTTAGGCAGGATTGCTAACAAATTTAGTTTGCCAGGTAGTAATTGTTCTGGCTAATTGTTAGAAGATCCACTGATTCCTCTAATTTTGGAATTGCTGCACCTTTAATCTTCTGTCACTAGGTGGCACTGTGGCTGGTGACATTAAATTGACAGGGGTCCATCAAGTCCAACCTATGTGTGTGATTATATGTCAGTATTACCTTGTATATCCCTGTATGTTGTGGTCATTCAGGTGCTTATCTAATAGTTTCTTGAAACTATTGATGCTCCCCGCTGAGACCACCACCTGTGGAAAGGAATTCCACATCCTTGCCGCTCTTACAGTAAAGAACCCTCTAAGTAATTTAAGGTTAAACCTCTTTTCTTCTAATTTTAATGAGTGGCCACGGACTGTAGGATTGGAGTCCAACCAAGTTGCGAAGGTTCAGCCAGACAGGGAACCAGTTGTGGACGGTGGTAAAGGGGAAGCAGTTGCCACTAAGTGTTGCAACCTTATTAAGGGAGACTACTGTGATTAAATTTGATGAGAAAGTAACAGAGCAGTCTTCTCACCAGCCTGGGACGGTGAAGAAGTGGGAAAGCTTCAGTGAGTGCCATGCCAGGGACCCAGCAGGTTAGCTACATTGTGATCTTTGAAAAGAAATTACTTTACAGTACATGCAGCTAGAGAGGTCACATGTGAGAGTGTTAATTTCATACTTTTCTTAGTAATTGTAAAAGTAAAACTGTCTATAATTTTCCTATTATATGTTATTTTAACATGGTTTGCACTGTCTACACCTCTAACCAGTGGCGTACAAAGGGGGACACACATTGGGGGGGGGGTGTCAGGCACTGCCCAGGGACCCCAGGTGGATCTGGGGCCCCTGCACTTTTCCTGTCATTGCAGCTTTGTAAAAAGGTTGATCGGATCAGCAGAGAGTCCAGAGGTGTAGGGGAGGCTGTCTGTAACTCCCCCCTGTCATCTCATCAAGTTATGCTGTCCCTCGGGAATGTTCACTATCTCTCGAGGCAGCCGGAGGTGGTAGGCAGAGTTGGGGCATGGCTGCCTCCTCCACTCCTCCTACAGACTCCTCCCCTCAGGGTGACCCCCTCCCGCAGAAAAAGAAGAAAGGGGAGGAGAGACCACACACCACAGCAGCCCGGGAATCTTCTGACATGCTGTGAGTGGCTGAGCAATGCACACTGTCACTACATGCAGACCCTTCTTGTCTCTATAATACCACCTGGCACTATATACCACCCTGACCTGGCACTATATACCACCTTAACCTGTCTCTATATACCACCCTGACCTGGCTCTATATATCACCCTAACCTGGCATTATATACCACCCTGACCTGTCTATATATATCACTCTGACCTGGCACTATATACCACCCTGACCTGGCACTATGTACCACCCTGACCTGGCACTATATACCACCCTAACCTGTCTCTATATACCACCATGACCTGGCTCTATATATCACCCTAACTTGTCTCTATATACCGCCCTGACCTGTCTCTATATACCACCCTAACCTGGCACTATATACCACCCTGACCTGGCACTATGTACCACCCTGACCTGGCATTATATACCACCCTAACCTGTCTCTATATACCACCCTGACCTGGCTCTATATATCACCTTAACCTGTCTCTATATAACACTCTGACCTGGTACTATATACCACTCTAACCTGGCACTATATACCACCCTAACCTGGCACTATATCACCTAACCTGCCAGTATACAACCCTAACCTCACTTAACATTGACGTATGGTGCGCTGCCCACCCGCCTGGGGGGGTGCCAGATATAGGATCCGCCCCGGGTGCCAAATGCTCTAGGTATGCCCCTGCCTCTAACCACTGATTTGTGAAAAAAACCCTTGTAGGTGTTTTTGTGTTCATTCTCTTTAAACTGTCCACCAGATGTGACCATATAATGCGGGTCCTTCTAAAAATTATTTTGGGTTTTTGAAGTAACACATTCCTCCAAAACGCATCCTTACACAGCAGTGCCAAAAAGTTCTAATTATATTCGCCATCATTCCTTTGTGCTTTTTATACATTATAATCAAAGGGGAAGAGTTTCTTTTTTTTTACAGCTCTTTTACTGCTTGTTTAGAGTATATACCGTGTTTCCCCGAAAGTAAGACAGTGTCTTACTTTCTTTTTATCCCTAAAAGCCCCACTATGTCTTACTTTCGGGGTATGTCTTATATTGGGAAAATATGTTGGGGGGCTTTGGTGAGATATCAGGGGTCTTAACAGACCTCTGATATCTCCCCCTTGAGACAGAGAAAGAGACAGAGGATAGAGATTCCCCAGTCCCTTTCTCTGCAGCGTCAGCTGCACTGAGAATGAAAGGAGAGAAGACAGCGGCTTCTCTCCATTCATAAACTGACACATTGTAATCACAGGAGATTACAATGTTTCAGTTATGTGAATGGACAGAGTCAGCTGACTCTGTCTATTCACAAAGGAAGGAGGGGGAGGACGGAGGAACGGAGGGGGAGAACGGAGGGGGACAGAGAAGGAGGGGGGAACGGAGGGGACAGCGGGGAGGCACAGAGGAGGAAAGCGGAACGGAGGGGGAGAACGGAGGGGGACAGAGAAGGAGGGGGGAACGGAGGGGACAGCGGGGAGGCACAGAGGAGGAAAGCGGAACGGAGGGGGAGAACGGAGGGGGACAGAGAAGGAGGGGGGAACGGAGGGGACAGCGGGGAGGCACAGAGGAGGAAAGCGGAACGGAGGGGGAGAACGTAGGGGGACAGAGAAGGAGGGGGGAACGGAGGGGACAGCGGGGAGGCACAGAGGAGGAAAGCGGAACGGAGGGGGAGAACGGAGGGGGACAGAGACCCGCACCCCCAGCGGCCCGCACCCCCAGCCCCACTCTTTGTACCGCACGTCACTGGAGGCAAATCCCCCCGTGTTTCCCGAAAGTAAGACATATGTCTTACTTTCGGGGTACGGCTTATATTAGCTGACCCCTCTGAAACTCCCGATACGTCTTACAATCGGGGGTGTCTTACTATCGGGGAAAGACGGTAGTTGTTCATGGTCTGGGCACAGGTCGGTTCACAACAAGTTTGTAAATAACGCTTTAGTTAAAGCTTTAACTACTTGACCTCTGGAAGGTTTTACCCCCTTCATGACCAGGGCATTTTTTGCTATTCAGCACTAATTTAACTAGCAATTGCGCTACTGTGAATGGGCAGCAAGTTAAACATGAGAAAGAGAAGATACACTATGGTATTAAATCCTCACTCTGGGATGAAACTAATTTTTGACCATCCCCCCCACCAACCCCCATCTAACCCATGCTGATATGCAATTTTTTCTCCTTACCTTATGAAGCCAGATCTACTCGCCCCCCCCCCCCCCCCCCCCCACAGGTCCCTCATTGCTACCGGTTCTGGGCAGGGGAGACTGCTAATCCAGCACTGTGATGCACTACCCCCCCAAGATCACTAGTCCCCTGCCATCCTCCTGTGATGACACTGTCCTCTTCTGGATCTCGAGAGGATGATGCCACTGGCCAACCAATAGGAAGTGTCAATGTCATGAAGATTATCC
The DNA here is from genome assembly GCA_037952925.1 of Lithobates clamitans. Classification (NCBI taxonomy): domain Eukaryota; kingdom Metazoa; phylum Chordata; class Amphibia; order Anura; family Ranidae; genus Lithobates; species Lithobates clamitans. The sequence goes on from JBBGZY010000898.1 coordinate 2,821,217, forward strand.
CAGAGTGGGGCTTTAAAGGCTAAGTTCAGCTTTGAAAAAATACATAAATGCACATGATTTTGCAGGAACAAAATGTGCTTTTATTATATTTTTTACAGGAGTTTGCCAATCATTGCACCCACAATCAATGGATCATGGGTGTAATGTCAGACTCCTTCATGCGCTTCTCCAGCTTTCTGCCCAGGCTTTCATTTAGAAAGCTGAAGGAAGATTGACTGATCAGCACACTCGAAGTCCATTGCGGGGGGCAGACACAATTTGTAGTTTATTCATTCACACATCTCTGTGAATGAATGACGCAATATGACAGTGGCTGCGGGGGAAAGGAACCACCACCAGCTGTTATTGGGGGACTCAGTGGGTGAGGGGAGTAGTACTTAGAAAAATGATACACCCTAAACATGGGAGTAACATGCGACATGTTCCTAAAACGAAACTTAGCTTTAAATATATTAAAGAAAAGTAGATTGTTAAAAGTATAGAATGGAAAGGGGTTAGAACACCTGTCAGCTATTCATTGCTGTCCATGCCCCCCTTAGGGAGATTGACCCTCTCAGTCATGTTTACCTTTATCACCAAGAGCAAAAGTTAACAAAAATCCAAAATTTTCGGCTGTAACCTAAACAGGAATAGAGGGGAAACTTTTCAAAGGGGATACTAGTTCTGGTGACCCTGGCGACAACCAGAGGTTTCCTCACTTTGGAGAAATCTCCTTTCCTGTTTTGGCTATGGGACAGGAAGTGAAGAGAAATCTGCCAATGGAACAAAGAGGGCAAATAAAAAAAAAAGTACATGGTTTATACCTGTCCATTACTCTCTCCAAAATGAAAAAGTTTTGCCTTTAGCTCTACATCAGCTTAGTAAAGCAAATTCTTACTTTGGAAAGTAAATGTAGATTGAGCTTAGGAAGATGAAGCTGTGTTCTCTTTATTCAATCGTGTTCTAGCAAAAATCCAGTTTCTTTCCTCATTTCCCTTGCACATGATTCTGATGATGTGTAAAGAACAGCTGATGATATGTTCCTGCCAATATTTCTGTATAAAGAGGGTTAAACAGGTGAAAGTGCAGTGGGTGAATTGATAATGTGATGTGCATAGAGTGTAAGGTAGATCATTTTGAAGGTAAAAGACTGAATTGTTGTGTAAGTTTTATCTCTCTGCATGTTACCATGGTGTTGGCAAGATTTTCTGAAAAATATATATGAAGAAAAAAAAAAACAGCCTTTATTCTGGGGAGCTGCAGGAAAAAAGCTTGAGAGATAAAGAAATGTAAGCCATGTCAAATCCTAGAGTTTTTATGTGGAATGTATGAGAATAAATACAAATTTACAATATAAGCATATGCAATAATATTTGAACAATGTCTCTCCATTAAGATTTATTATATGTAGATATTTTTTCTTCTCTTCGGCCCCTTTGAATGATAGTGCTAGTGAAGCTTAATACTAAAAAATGTGACCTCCCAACAGCAAAATGCATATAAAAGTGGTAGGTCTTAAGAGTGGAAATGGATGAAGTAATATAAAGAATCTAAATTTTTTTGTTTTGGCCTAAGTCACACCAATTTACTATGTGCGGACATCGACAAATGTTCACCAGTTCTTATCAATGAGTCTGTGCCTTGTTCAGCAACTGGTAGCCTTTGAAAGGTTCCCGGAACTCCACCTAACACTTTTTTTTTTTTTTATATGTTCAAATAGTCTTTATTGAATCATTTAACAAACAAAAGGAGGGTAAAATATATGAGTTCACAGTTGTAGAAAAAGATACATAGCAAGTGTACAATACACATGCAACAGTTGATGATGGGCCCAAGATGGTACATAGTCTAAGTCAGACCTACATTGACAATGTGAACTCGGGGGGTGGGGGGGGGGGGGGTCAGGGTAGGGGATGCAGGAATAGAACTATGGCAACTGGGGATAAACAAAATACCAGTCTTTATTGTGTATACTGTTGTGCTCATAAGTTTACATACCCTGGCAGAATTTATGATTTATTTGCCATTTTTCAGAGAATATGAATGATAACACAAGAACATTTCTTTCACTTATGGTTAGTGTTTGGCTGAAGCCATTTATTATTAATCAACTGTGTTTACTCTTTTTAAATCATAATCACAACAGAAACTACCCAAATGACCATGATCAAAAGTTTACATACCCTGGCGATTTTGGCCTGATAACATGCACACAAGTTGACACAAAGGGGTTTGAATGGCTATTAAAGGTAACCATCCTCACCTGTGATCTGTTTGCTTGTAATTAGTGTGTGTGTGTGTGTATAAAGGCAAATGATTGTGCAGCCATAGTGACCAAGAATGGACAAATGTTGGATAGTTATTGTTTTTAAGGGCAAATCTCCTATCACATTGTTGATTTAGGCCAGTGACTTACTCAGATATTGATGGTACTGTGGAGGATTTCCACAGCCTGGCGATGGTGAGCTTTGTAGTTTTGAGTATATGGACAATAGTAGTTCTTGATTTTAGTATGGAAGTCTTCTAGGCCTATGGTTGCCACCTCATCCCTTTAAACCCGAACACACATTAATTACACAGGTTCTGTGGCTGATTAAGGTGGTAATTAAACTCACTTGATTCCTTATCTGCATTTAATTAGCCTCAGAACCTGTGTAATTCAAAGATGAGGTGGCAACTCTATCTAGGCCCACATGGAGTAAGGATAATATATGGGTTAGGGCTGATCGGTTTGTCGGTGAGCTCAGATATCAGTGTAAAGATCTTGTTCTAATCGGATTTAAGTGATTTTCAGGCCCACATAATGTGTAATAGTGAGCCATGTTCCCCACAATGACGCCAGCATTGGGGCGAATGGGTAGGGTATATTTTGGAGAGTCTTAAGGGTGGGAGATACCATTGGTGGAGGATTTTTAGATCTAATTCCCAATGGTTGGTACAATGGGAAACTTTAGCAGTATAAATAAAGGCCTTTTGCCAGGCCAACCAACACTTTTTAAGCAGTTACGGCAACAGGTTTGTTTGTTCCTTTTGTGATAAAGGTTTTACGTAAATAAAAGCTGATCATTGTAAGCAGCCCTGTCAGTGTTAAATGGTTTATCTCTTCCCTCTCACTGCCACTTTTGTTGGATAGCTTTGTCTGTTAACCACTTCAATACTGGGCATTTTCACCACCTTCCTGCCCAGGACAATTTTCAGCTTTCAGCGTTGTAACATTTTGAATGACAATTGCGCGGTCATGCGACATTGTACCCAAGTTAAATTTTGAAAATTTTTTCCCGATAAATAGAGCTTTCTTTTGGTGGTATTTGATGCAGTTTTTATTTTTTGCGCTATAAACAAAAGAAGACCGACAATTTTGAAAAAAAACACAATATTTTTTACTTTTTGCTATAATAAATATCCCAATAAATATTCCAATATGTATTCTTCTACATATTTTTGGTAAAAAAAAAAAAAATATCGCAATAAGCGTACATTGATTGGATTGCGCAAAAGTTGTAGCGCCTACAAGATAGGTTATTTATTTATGGCATTTTTATTATTTTTTTTTTTACTAGTATTGGCGGTGATCTGCGATGTTTATCTTGAGTGTGAAATTATGGCGGACACATTGGACACTTTTGACACTATTTTGGGACCACTGACAATTATACAACCATCGGTGCTATAAATATGCACTGATTACTGTGTAAATGTCACTGGCAGGGAAGGGGCTGACAATAGGGGGCGATCAAGGGGTTAAATTTGTTACCGAGGGAGTGATTCTAACTGTGGGGGGATGGGACTGACTTGGGAAGGAGACTGATCGGTGTTCCTATATACTAGGAACACACCATCGGTCTCCTCTCCCCTGACAGCATGTGGATCTGTGTGTTTCCACACAGATCCACGTTCTTGCTTTGTGACGAGCAATCGCGGGTGCCCGGCGGACATCGCGGCCGCCGGGCACGCGCATCGGCTCCCGAGTGACGCGGTGGGCGCGCGCGCCCCCTACAACGCCGGGAAGCAGAGGACATCATATGATGCCCACCCAGGATGGCAGAGGCACTCTGCGGGCGTCATATTACAATGGCTGGGATGGGAAGTGGTTAAAGGAAGTTGAAAAATAACAGATGTACTGGCTTGATCACTAGGTAAAAATAAAGAAAAAAATCCTGAAAAATAAATTGAACGCAGCCACCACATCTAAGAATTAATAAGCTGCAATATAATACATTTTTGGTTTTGTGTTCATTACCACTTCAAGCATATCTATATGAACATTGATGTTTAGATATCGATAGTTGTAAACCACACAACCTTGCTTAATCCAATTAACATGATGTTATTTAGCTTATTTTATCAAATAAACCACAAGTTTTCCAAAAAGTCATACTATAACCCTGACATTAAAGTTCAGTGTATAACTCAGCACCCAACAGTGTGCTGGGCAGTACTGAAGTGACAGGCTTGCCCTAAAAAACGTTCAACCCGTGTCACATGACTCATTTTAAACTTTTCACAGAGTTAACACACGCCAAGATAAGAAACCTATCTCACAAGAATAGCATGTTCCTCACTGTTTCTAATTTTACGCCTTGCATTCTTATCTGCTCAATGACACATCTTGCTTTTAGTCTTTTGGTCTTTAGTCTTCTAATGAAGACAACTTTAACTAGCCAGGTTGAATGTAGAGTGACATAAAACATATGAACAGGTGTACCTGTCTCACTGTGCGGTAATGGGATTTATGGCAGTAGAACACAAGGGCTGCACAAAAAATAAATAAATAAGATGATAGAAAAAGTGGCCTGTCATTACACAAACTCTTCAAGTGATACAGTGCCTTAAAAAAGTATTCATACCCTTTGAAATTGTCCTACTTTTCATGTTACAACCAAAAATGTGAATGTATTTTATTGGGATTTTATGTGACAGACCAACACAAAGCAGGACATAATTGTGAAGTGGAAGGAAAATGATAAATGGTTTTCAAACTTTTTGACAAATAAATATCTGAAAAGTGTGGCGTGCATTTGTATTCAGCCCCCTTTACTCTGATACCCCTAACTAAATTCTACTGGAACCAATTGCCTTCAGAAGTCACCTAATTAGAAAATAGAGTCCACCTGTGTGTAATTTAATCTCAGTATAAATACAACTGTTCTGTGAAGCCCTCAGAGGTTTGTTAGAGAACCTTAGTAAACAAACAGCATCGTGAAGGCCAAGGAACACACCAGACAGGTCAGGGATAAAGATGTGGAGTACTTTTTCAAGGCACTGTATATTTCATCTTAGGTTGCCTATCTTATCATCCAGACCTAAAGACATTAGAGTCTAAGTTGTCCAGCACTGCCCCTTATGAGAAGTGTTGTTTTTTTGTAGAGGAGTATCCTGGTTTACAAGAGATAAGTATGCAAACAAAGAGTAAAGCCCCTTTCACATGGGCCAGATTCATTTTTTCTCAGCAGGGGATACGTCCGCTGATCCCCTGCTGAGCGGAGCAGAGCGGCCAGATGACATGTCGGTGTCCTCTCTGCTTATTCAGAGCAGACACGGACAAAGCCCTCTTTGCTCTATGGTCAGCCGGATGTAAAAGGACTGGCGGGCTGTTTACACCCGACTGCCCTCTGATCCAATCTGGCCAGACAAAGGGGAATGGATTCCCTTCTGTTTTTTTGGGGGGGGTTTTGCCAGACCGGAATGGGCTTGGAGGTAGCCGGGTATAAACGGACACAAGTCCGTTTACATCCAACTTCCCATAAAAGAGAATGGAGGGACCGACTAGGTCCGGCTGAAAAATAGACAACCAAACCTGATCAGGCCTCGAGTGTAAAAGGGGCCTTATAGTGTTACTAAACCCAGTAATATGAAAATCTGCCCCCCCCCCCCCCCACAGTGCCCACAGCTTATAAAACTTTTTACATTAAAATACTGCCGCTATATACCTTTTTGGCTGATCTGTATACCACAGTCACGTGATAAATTGCAGGATCTGCCCAAGTGCTGAGTGTTCAGGTAGGAGGAGATTTCCACTACAGCTTGTGTGCTCATGCTGTTATGGAAGGTGTATCATCCATCAATCAAGATGTGACATTTGATCCACTGTGTTCTTTTTTATTTACTGGGTGTGGAGGAGGTGGGAGGAACTAGGCTGTCATTTAAGATCTGTATATAAGCCCACATGTGTGATGTCAATATCATGTGACCTAAAAAGCTCAGCTCAACAAGGAAATATTTTTTCCAGCAATAGAGACCAAACTGAGCAGGGGGACCACTCTGACTCTGTCTTATCTGGCCTTGCCCAGAGAGACCCTGCAGAAGGGGGAGGATCTGTGCATACAGAATCAAAGAGCCTTTTTACACAATATAGAGAATTAACCCCTTAAGTTCCACAGTGAGTATAACAAGCATGCTATTTTGCATATACAGACAGATTTTACTGCTGTGAGTTTAGTAACACTTTAAGTTGGCCATAGATGGATTGAAATGTGCCCAGTTAAGCAGGGACCAGTTTAATTTTGATACATCTTTTCCCTCTCAAGACAAGTCAATCTAATGACTGACGTCTCTCAAACAGGACTGTGTAAATAGGGGCAGGTTAGTATTGGGGCTACGGGGAAAGTTAGTGTGGGTTAGTCTTTTGCCCCATACACACTATCGGATTTTCTGACAACAAATGTTGGATGTGAGCTTGTTGGCGGAAAGTCCGACCATGTGTATGCTCCATCGAACATTTGTTGTCGGACTTTCCGCCAACAAATGTTGGCTAGCAGGTTCCCCAATTTTTCCGCAAACAAGACTTTGTTGTTGGAATTTCTGATCGTGTGTACACAAGTCCGACGCACAAAAGTTCATGCATGCTCGGAATCAAGCAGAAGGAGCCGCAATGGCTATTGAAGATAAGTAGAATGAGACCATAAGCGGCGCTGCCCTCTGGAGATTAATGAGTATCAGGAAAAATATCACAAGCTCTGCACTGAATGCAGATAACTCTAATATGTGAAGACTTCACCAGTAACAAAAACGTATTCTAGGCAGTATAAATATTAAATGAAATTTCGCGCAATATTTGTGAAATAAAAATCAAACTCTAATGACTGCTGAATAGTGAATTCCTTCTCCAGGCATATGGTGGTTACTGCGATTAATTAGAAGGTGTGGAAAAAACAGCATAGACTATAATAATTGTACCACCCTGTAACTGGCATGTGCATAAGCCTGTAACATAATCTGGTGATAATATAACCATACAGTCTTCTATAACTAACAAATGCTGATCCACATTTAAATAAAAATTCATATGTCAATTGTAATCTTCTAAGGTTCCGCTGACAATAAACCGTGCAAATAAAACAAACGTGGAATCTAAAATTGCATAGTATAAATGTGCAGTCTTAAATAATAAATAATTAGTTCATGAAAAAAGTTTTTTTTAAAAAGTCCGTTTTGTTAATGTGATTCCGTGCAGATTTTATGCTGTCAAAGTGAATCTAGTATAGGTGAGTGAATTTTTAAAGAATATCTGTGAATAGTTCTTTTAAAAAGTTCTTTTGTGATAGAAAATCTTTCTGCTGTGAGTGTCTCCCAGTGTGGTCTCACAGAACTCTCACCTTACATAGGTGATAATCAGGCATTCAGTGGTTTGTCTTTGTGTAGAAGTGGTGTTCTGGCAGCTTCTTCTTTTCTGTGCTATATCTCCTCCAGCGTTCCTTTCCCTGCAGCTCCGCTCTAGTAAACTCAGTGTTGGGGAGATAAAATAGGTGGGGGGGAGAAGAAAGGAGGCTCCACTAGTGTATTAACTTTTTAAAATCAAGGGGGTAGCATTTATTAAGTATTACTCTTACATTTAGTATGATTAAAACAGGCAAAGTAAACGAAAAAACGATCTGGCGTTCTCAGCGCCCTCTCACTTGTGCTTCAGATGCTGTGTGTCGCTCCAGCCAAAGCCTAGGCAGTATAGCATCACAGACCATCAGTACTTACAAATTGCTAAATAAAATGCTAAATAAAATGTGTTCCCCCAACAGGGCATATGTGTCATCCAAAGTGAAATATAAAATACCAAAGTGAGAAAATAAAAGTAGGTGTAAAAGGAATTTATATTTAAAAAGGTTAGTTCCTAAAGTTCATAAATATTGGGACAAGATGGCGCCAAAGGGAACGTAGTTCCTATATTGGGTCTATGTGCCAAGTGATATCAAAGTGATGTATGTGTGTCCCCTTAATATAAGTGTGCAGAAATAATTGAGTGGTATTTGACTAAAGTATTCAAAAGTATTGGGACACTAATAAAAATACCAAAATAAAACAGATAATTGTACTACTTATAGTCTGTGTGGTGATTGTGTATCCCCTTACGTGTTCAACGAGAAATTATAAATAATATTTTATAAAATATAATGGTTGTTAAGCCCCAATAGCCAAAAGTATTGGGACAATGTGGCGCTATAGAATGTGAGTGAAAAAAACCTAGACGTGAGTAATCCTCCTATGTAATAAACCAGATAATCCTCCTATATAATAAACCAGATAATGGTCATCTACTGCCAATAGTAAATTACATTTATATACTGTTATTTCTAATTAGTTCAAATTGCTCATGTTTAAAACCGGTGATATGGTTAAAGAAGTCCATATATAAAATCCATGCAGGTCAAATGTTATTAGGCAGGTGGGAACAAACAGGGTTCAGCTAAAATGCTATTTGTTTCATCCGGGAAGGTGCAACATAGTGACTTCTGTGCAGTTTTTCATAAGGTGACTTGAAGTGACTTGCAGTGCTCGCCCCCCTATGCTACCCCACTCACCAGAGATAATCACCCCTACAGGGGTACCAAGCGACAAAGTGGGTGCCTGAGGGTGGATGTTTGTTCAATTCCGAAGTGCTTCCATTCCTCTGCTGCGTGCAATCCTTATGGCTGTCCTTGGTATGTTGTGTACTCTGACATAACCGTACTACTCCAGCAGTGTAACCTTAAGTTGTTAATCACTCCAGATATCCAGAGAAAAAGAGAAACACAAGGGGCTGCCTTCGTGAAGTATATCAAAGTATTTATTCCATCACAACAAATCCAATCCAGAGAAATTTAAGCCACAATGTACATAATAGACAGCGCTGTGAGCAAGAAGGGAACCAGCAGCGAAGTAACAGCGTGCGTCCCAGCTTGCGTTCCAGCGTCCACTTCCGGGTATGACGTGTGAGCGTGACTCCGCCTTACGCGTTTCGTCATAGGACGTTCTCAAAGACGGTTTATTTAGCATTTTATTTAGCAATTTGTAAGTACTGATGGTCTGTGATGCTATACTGCCTAGAATACGTTTTTGTTACTGGTGAAGTCTTCACATATTAGAGTTATCTGCATTCAGTGCAGAGCTTGTGATATTTTTCCTGATACTCATTAATCTCCAGAGGGCAGCGCCGCTTATGGTCTCATTCTACTTATCTACTATATAATTGTATCCTTAGGGGTACTAATTAGAGATAGGCAGCAGCCCTTACTCTGTCCTAAGCGCGGATTCACTTTCTCTTATATATCTTTGCAATGGCTATTGAACTTCCTTTTTCTCGGCTCGTTGTACGTCTTGTACATCACCGCGTTCCCACGTTTGTAATTGTTGGACAACATTTGTGTGACCGTGTATATGCAAGACTAGTTGGAGCCAACATCCTTCGAACAAAAATCCATGGTTCTGTTGTCGGAAAGTCTGATCGTGTGTACGTGGCATTAGGGTTGCAGTGAAGGTTAGTGTGCTTACTACAGGGAAAGTCGGGGGGGTTACAGGGAGGGTTGTGTTGGGCAGGCAGGAGAGGATATTGTAAGGGTTAGTGTAAATAGTGTTAAGATTACAGGGAAAGTTAGTGTGAAAGTTACAGGAAGTTAGGGTGAGGGTTAGCATCGAAATTCCAGAAAATGTTAGTGTTAGGGTTACTGGGAGGTTTAGTGTTAGGGTTAGTGTGGAAAGCAGGAGTTATGCCGCATACACACGACTGGTTTTGCCATCGGAATAAACTCCGAAGGTTTCTCAGATGGAATTCTGCTCAAGCGGTCTTGCATACCAAAGTCCAACCGTCCAGAACGCGGTGACGTACAACACGTACAAGGGGACTAGAAAAAGGAAGTTCAATAGCCAGTAGCCAATAGCTTCCGTCTCGTACTTGCTTCAGAGCATGCGTGGTTTTTGGTCCGTCGGAACAGCATACAGACGAGCGGTTTTCCCGATAGGAATTGGTTCCGTCGTAAATATTTAGAACATGTTCCATTTCTAGGTCTGTCAGAATTTTCGGAAAAAAAAGTCTGAGGCACACGCGATCGGAATAGACGATGAAAAGCTTCCGTCTGACTTTTTCTGTCGGACATTCCGCTCGTGTGTACGCGGCTTTAGTGTTGAGTTAACAGGGAGGGTTGGTGTGGGGATTTTATTGTTAGGTTTACAGAGAGGGTTATAGGGAGTGTTAATGTGAGGGGGGGTCTGAGGGCAAGGCGTCAAACGTGTGTTAAGCACTTAAGGACCGCCTAACACCGATATACATCGGCAAGGCGGCACGGGCAGGCAGAATCACGTACATATACGTGATCTGCCTCCCGCGGATGGGGGGTCCTACCAGGCCCCCCCCGGTGCCCGAGGCGGTCCTCTTTTGTCCCCCATCCATTCGTGGCCCCCCCCCTCGCGATCGCCGCCGGCCAATCAGAACATTCCTTTGCTGCTGTATGCTAAACAGCAGCAAAGGAAATGATGTCATCTCTCCTCGGCTCGGTATTTTCCGTTCCGGCACCGAGGAGAGAAGACATCAATGTGAGTGCACAAACACACACACTCAGTAGAACATGCCAGGCACACAAAACACCCCCCCCCCGATCACCTCCCAATCACCCCTCCCCCCCCTGTCACACTGACACCAAGCAGTTTTTTTTTTTTTTTTCTGATTACTGCATGGTGTCAGTTTTTGACAGTTACTGTGTTAGGGCAGTTAGGGTTAGCCCCCTTTAGGTCTAGGGTACCCCCCTAACCCCCCCTAATAAAGTTTTAACCCCTTGATCACCCCCTGTCGCCAGTGTCGCTAAGCGATCATTTTTCTGATCGCTGTATTAGTGTTGCTGGTGACGCTAGTTAGGGACGTAAATATTTAGGTTCGCTGTCAGCGTTTTATAGCGACAGGGACCCCCATATACTACCTAATAAATGTTTTAACCCCTTGATTGCCCCCTAGTTAACCCTTTCACCACTGATCACCGCATAAGTGTTACGGGTGACGCTGGTTAGTTCGTTTATTTTTTATAGTGTCAGGGCATCCGCCGTTTATTACCGAATAAAGGTTTAGCCCCCTGTTCGCCCGGCGGTTATATGCGTCGCCCCAGGCAGCGTCAGATTAGCGCCAGTACCGCTAACACCCACGCACGCAGCATACGCCTCCCTTAGTGGTATAGTATCTGTACGGATCAATAACTGATCCGATCAGATCTATACTAGCGTCTCCAGCAGTTTAGGGTTCCCAAAAACGCAGTGTTAGTGGGATCAGCCCAGATACCTGTTAGCACCTGCGTTTTGCCCCTCCGCCCGGCCCAGCCCAGCCCACCCAAGTGCAGTATTGATCGATCACTGTCACTTATAAAACACTAAACACATAACTGCAGCGTTCGCAGAGTCAGGCCTGATCCCTGCGATCGCTAACAGTTTTTTTGGTAGCGTTTTGGTGAACTGGCAAGCACCAGCCCCAGGCAGCGTCAGGTTAGCGCCAGTACCGCTAACACCCACGCACGCACCGTACACCTCCCTTAGTGGTATAGTATCTGAACGGATCAATATCTGATCCGATCAGATCTATACTAGCGTCCCCAGCAGTTTAGGGTTCCCAAAAATGCAGTGTTAGCGGGATCAGCCCAGATACCTGCTAGCACCTGCGTTTTGCCCCTCCGCCCGGCCCAGCCCAGCCCACCCAAGTGCAGTATCGATCGATCACTGTCACTTACAAAACACTAAACGCATAACTGCAGCGTTCGCAGAGTCAGGCCTGATCCCTGTGATCGCTAACAGTTTTTTTGGTAGCGTTTTGGTGAACTGGCAAGCACCAGCGGCCTAGTACACCCCGATCGTAGTCAAACCAGCACTGCAGTAACACTTGGTGACGTGGTGAGTCCCATAAGTGCAGTTCAAGCTGGTGAGGTGGCAAGCACAAGTAGCGTCCCACTGCCACCAAGAAGAAGACAAACCGGCCCGTCATGCCCATAGTGCCCTTCCTGCTGCATTCGCCAATCCTAATTGGGAACCCACCACTTCTGCAGCGCCCGTACATCCCCCATTCACATCCATAACGAAATGCAGTTGGCTGAATGAGAGGCATTTTCTTTATGTCCTCCCGAGTACCCCTACCCAACGAACCCCCCAAAAAAGATGTTGTGTCTGCAGCAAGCGCGGATATAGGCGTGACACCCGCTATTATTTTCCCTCCTGTCCTGACAATCCTGGTTTTTGCATTGGTGAATGTTTTGAACGCTACCATACACTAGTTGAGTATTAGCGTAGGGTACAGCATTGCACAGACTAGGCACACTTTCACAGGGTCTCCCAAGATGCCATCGCATTTTGAGAGACCCGAACCTGGAACCGGTTACAGTTATAAAAGTTAGTTACAAAAAAAGTGTAAAAAAAAAATATATATATATATATATAAAATAAAAAAAAATAGTTGTCGTTTTATTGTTCTCTCTCTCTCTATTCTCTCTCTCTCTATTGTTCTGCTCTTTTTTAGAGCCCTTGCACACTGGGGCGGTTTGCAGGCACTATTGCGCTAATAATAGCGCCTGCAAACCGCCCCGAAAGTGCCGCTCCTTGCATTCCAGTGTGAAAGCCCCGAGGGCTTGCACACTGGAGCGATGCGCTGGCAGGACGGTAAAAAAAGTCTTGCCAGCAGCATCTTCGGAGCGGTGAAGGAGCGGAGTGTATACCGCTCCTTTACCGCTCCTACCCATTGAAATCAATGGGACGGCGCGGCTATACCGCCGGCAATGCGCCTCTGCAGAGGCGCTTTGCGGTGGTATTTAACCCCTTCTCGGCCGCTAGCGGGGGGGTAAAACCGCCCCGCTAGCGGCCGCATACCGGCGGTAAAACGCCGCCGCCCCCCGCCCCAGTGTGCAAGGGCTCTTAATGTATTCTATTCTGCAATGTTTTATTGTTATGTTTTATCATGTTTGCTTTTCAGGTATGCAATTTTTTATACTTTACCGTTTACTGTGCTTTATTGTTAACCATTATTTTGTCTTCAGGTACGCCATTCACGACTTTGAGTGGTTATACCAGAATGATGCCTGCAGGTTTAGGTATCATCTTGGTATCATTCTTTTCAGCCAGTGGTCGGCTTTCATGTAAAACCAATCCTAGCTGCTAATTAGCCTCTAGACTGCTTTTACAAGCCGTGGGAGGGAATGCCCCCCCCACCGTATTCCGTGTATTTTTCTGGCTCTCCTGTCTCAACAGGGAACCTGAGAATGCAGCCGGTGATTCAGCCAGCTGACCATAGAGCTGATCAGAGACCAGAGTGGCTCCAAACATCTCTATGGCCTAAGAAACCGGAAGCTACGAGCATTTCATGACTTAGATTTCGCCGGATGTAAACAGCGCCATTGGGAAATTGGGAAAGCATTTTATCACACCGATCTTGGTGTGGTCAGATGCTTTGAGGGCAGAGGAGAGATCTAGGGTCTAATAGACCCCAATTTTTTCAAAAAAGAGTACCTGTCACTACCTATTGCTATCATAGGGGATATTTACATTCCCTGAGATAACAATAAAAATGATTAAAAAAAAATGAAAGGAACAGTTTAAAAATAAGATAAAAAAGCAAAAAAATAATAAAGAAAAAAAAAAAAAAAAAGCACCCCTGCTCTCGCGCTAAGGCTAACGCAAGCGGCGGTCTGTCGCCAAATGTAAACAGCAATTGCACCATGCATGTGAGGTATCACCGCGAAGGTCAGATCGAGGGCAGTAATTTTAGCAGTAGACCTCCTCTGTAAATCTAAAGTGGTAACCTGTAAAGGCTTTTAAAGGCTTTAAAAAATGTATTTATTTTGTTGCCACTGCACGTTTGTGCGCAATTGTAAAGCATGTCATGTTTGGTATCCATGTACTCGGCCTAAGATCATCATTTTTATTTCATCAAACATTTGGGCAATATAGTGTGTTTTAGTGCATTAAAATTTTAAAAAGTGTTTTTTTTCCTCAAAAAATGCGTTTGAAAAATCGTTGCGCAAATACTGTTAAAAAAAAAAAATGAAACACCCACCATTTTAATCTGTAGGGCATTTGCTTTAAAAAATATATAATGTTTGGGGGTTCAAAGTAATTTTCTTGCAAAAAAAAATATTTTTTTTCATGTAAACAAAAAGTGTCAGAAAGGGCTTTGTCTTCAAGTGGTTAGAAGAGTGGGTGATGTGTGACATAAGCTTCTAAATGTTGTGCATAAAATGCCAGGACAGTTCAAAACCCCCCCAAATGACCCCATTTTGGAAAGTAGACACCCCAAGCTATTTGCTGAGAGTCATGTCGAGTCCATGGAATATTTTATATTGTGACACAATTTGCGGGAAAGAGACAAATTTTTTTTTTTTTTTTTGCACAAAGTTGTCACTAAATGATATATTGCTCAAACATGCCATGGGAATATGTGAAATTACACCCCAAAATATATTCTGCTGCTTCTCCTGAGTACGGGGATACCACATGTGTGAGACTTTTTGGGAGCCTATCCGCGTACGGGACCCCGAAAACCAAGCACCACCTTCAGGCTTTCTAAGGGCGTAAATTAAAGATTTCACTCTTCACTGCCTATCACAGTTTCCGAGGCCATGGAATGCCCAGGTGGCACAAACCCCCCCCCCCCAAATGACCCCATTTTGGAAAGTATACACCCCAAGCTATTTGCTGAGAGGTATAGTGAGTATTTTGCAGACCTCACTTTTTGTCACAAAGTTTTGAAATTTGAAAAAAGAAAAAAAAATATGTTTTTTCTTGTCTTTCTTCATTTTCAAAAACAAATGAGAGCTGCAAAATACTCACCATGCCTCTCAGCAAATAGCTTGGGGTGTCTACTTTCCAAAATGGGGTAATTTGGGGGGGGGGGGGTTGTGCCACCTGGGCATTCCATGGCCTCTGAAACTGTGATAGGCAGTGAAGAGTGAAATCAAAAATTTACACCCTTAGAAATCCTGAAGGCAGTGATTGGTTTTCGGGGCTCCGTACGCGGCTAGGCTCCCAAAAAGTCCCACACATGTGGTATCCCCATACTCAGGAGAAGCAGCTAAATGTATTTTGGGGTGCAATTCCACATATGCCCATGGCCTGTGTGAGCAATATATCATTTAGTGACAACTTTTTGTAAAAATTTTTTTTTTTTTTTGTCATTATTCAATCACTTGGGACAAAAAAAATAAATATTCAATGGGTTCAACATGCCTCTCAGCCAATAGCTTGGGGTGTCTACTTTCCAAAATGGGGTCATTTGGGGGGGGGGGGTTGTGCCATCTGGGCATTTTATGGCCTTCAAAACTGTGATAGGTAGTGAGGAGTGAAATCAAAAATGTATGCCCTTAGAAATCCTGAAGGCGGTGATTGGTTTTCGGGGCCCCGTACGCGGCTAGGCTCCCAAAAAGTCCCACACATGTGGTATCCCCGTACTCAGGAGAAGCAGCTGAATGTATTTTGGGGTGCAATTCCACATAGGCCCACGGCCTGTGTGAGCAATATATCATTTAGTGACAACTTTTTGTAAATATTTTTTTTTTTTTTGTCATTATTCAATCACTTGGGACAAAAAAAATATATATTCAATGGGTTCAACATGCCTCTCAGCAATTTCCTTGGGGTGTCTACTTTCCAAAATGGAGTCATTTGGGGGGGGTTTGTACTGCCCTGCCATTTTAGCACCTCAAGAAATGACATAGGAAGTCATAAACTAAAAGCTGTGTAAATTCCAGAAAATGTACCCTAGTTTGTAGACGCTATAACTTTTGCGCAAACCAATAAATATACCCTTATTGACATTTTTTTACCAAAGACATGTGGCCGAATACATTTTGGCCTAAATGTATGACTAAAATTGAGTTTATTGGATTTTTTTTATAACAAAAAGTAGAAAATATCATTTTTTTTTCAAAATTTTCGGTCTTTTTCCGTTTATAGCGCAAAAAATAAAAACCGCAGAGGTGATCAAATACCATCAAAAGAAAGCTCTATTTGTGGGAAGAAAAGGACGCAAATTTCGATTGGGTACAGCATTGCATGACCGCGCAATTAGCAGTTAAAGTGACGCAGTGCCAAATTGGAAAAAGACCTCTGGTCCTTAGGCAGCATAATGGTCCGGGGCTAAAGTGGTTAAGGGCATAGCATTGAAACTACAAGTACCAATCTCTGAGTGCTGAAAGTGAATATGTTCTTTGGCCCATACATAGAATGATGATGGATTCCATATTACAAGTGCTCCTAGATATGTGTTAGTGCATCTTTGAAATATAAATCCATCTAGAGAAGAATAAATATAATTACAATGACAGCAACAAATGGTATCCTTGACTTGATATTTTACAAGGCTAGTTTCTTTTAGCACCTGTATGAAATGGGCTATTGTCCTTTGTGTTTGAAGAGACATTAGATTGACAGTACATTGGGCTTTGCGAGGCTGCAGATTTTCACTCACAGGAGGTCACACAGACAGCAATAAAAAAGCTGACAGAGGTTTTATCTATTTGGTTTGTCTATGTGAAGAAAAGCATGAAGAAAGCAGTGAAAAAGGTCCACATAGTGTAGTATATAAAAACACCATTTATTAATATTTTAAAAAGCAACTATAGGCATCGCACTCACAAGTGGGGTATCATAAAGGTCACATAAATAAGGCCGTGGAAGAGTCTGGTCCTCTAACCTCCAGGCCGGGCAGGGGGATAAGTCAGCGTCCCTCAGCTGTCAAAGACAGAAGCCGTGCCAGAGATTCCGTCCGCCTGGCGGAATAATGAGGAACTCCGTCCAAAGCTGTTTTAGATCTTAAGCACAAAAAAGTGGCGATTTGTATGTTTCAGGGAGAACCTCCCCTTCCTCAGCCTGACTACCCTGTTTCCCCAAAAATAAGACCTAGCGTTATTGTCGGTGATGGCTGCAATATAAGCCCTACCCCCCAAATAAGCCCTACCCTGTTTCCCCGAAAATAAGCCCTACCCTGAAAAGAAGACCTACAAAGACTTTAACTAGGGCTTATTTGGGGGGTAGGGCTTATATTGCAGCCATCACCGACAATCACGCTAGGTCTTATTTTCGGGGAAACAGGGTAGCTGGGCTGGGTTCCCTCCCTCCTAAAGAGAGGTTTGCCTATTAACATACAACATTTCACATTAACATTATTGATATTTTTCTCAGCATTTTTAACCACTAGCTTACTGGGCACTTAAACCCCCTGTCTGCCCAGGCCAATTTTCAGCTTTCAGTTCTGTCACTGATGTCAATGATTATGACATTATCTTTCAGGTTAGAAGGAAAAAAAGTTTAGTTTACCATAATCAGCTCTAGTTAACTCCTTCCACCCCTTCTCCCCTTAGTCAAATTTTGCTTGTTGATTTTAGTTTTATTTCTGTTCTATCATTAATATTTTTTTTTGATTTGTTTTGTTTGTTATTGTTTTAAGTGTCAAAAAATGTGCAAAACTGAAGGAAAAAATGTTTTTTATTTGTTTTCATTTGCAAATAACTTTTTTTATATTACCAAAGTTTTGTCTAAAGATTACATAGAAAATAAAATCATTTTTGCAAAACAATATTGCCAAAGTGAAAGCCTAGTTTGTGCACACAAAAAACAAAATCAAAGCAAAACACACTTGTCTTTGTACTCCTCACCTGGTTGCCGCCACACACGCTTGACACCATCTGAACCAAATAAGTTTATCTCGGTCTCATCAGACCACAGGACATGGTTCCAGTAACCCATGTACTTAGTCTGCTTGTCTTCAGCAAACTGCAGGCTTTCTTGTGCATCATCTTTAGAAGAGGCTTCCTTCTGGAATGACAGCCATGCAGACCAATTTGATGCAGTGTGCGGAGTATGGTCTGAGCACTGACAGGCTGACCCCCCACCCCATCAACCTCTCCAGCAATGCTGGCTGCACTCATACATATATTTCCCAAAGACAACCTCTGGATATGATGCTGAGCACATGCACTCAACTTCTTTGGTCCACTATGGCGAGGCCTGTTCTGAGTGGATACTGTCCTGTTAAACCGCTGTATGGTCTTGGCCACCATGCTGCAGATCAGTTTCCGGGTTTTTTCAATCTTCTTATAGCCAAGGCCACCTTTATGTAGAGCAACAATTCTTTTTTTCACATCCTCAGAGAGTTCTTTGTCATCAGGTGCCATGTTGAACTTCCAGTGACCAGTATAAGAGAGTGAGAGCGATAACACCAAATTTAACACACCTGCTTCCCAATTTGGACATTTTCACTTAGGGGTGTACTCACTTTTGTTGCCAGCGGTTTAGACATTAATGGCTGTGTGTTGCGTTATTTTGAGGGGACAGCAAATTTACACTATTATACAAGCTGTACACTCACTACTTTACATTGTAGCAAAGTGTCATTTCTTCAGTGTTGTCACATGAAAAGATATAATAAAATATTTACAGAAATGTGAGGAGGTTACTCGCTTTTGTGAGATATTGTATGTATTTCTGTGTTATCTTAAAGTAGAACTTCACTCTCCCAGTCAACATTGATTATTTTGAATCCTCATGCTCGTAGCATTAGTAAATAGATAAGAAGGTATATTATATTTACTTATTTAATTTTTTTTTACATTTCTTCAGTTACTTCCTTGTTTCTTGCCTAGGCAAATAATGTCATACATCCCAGGAGTCTTCAGGAGGGGAGGAGAGGAGGAGGGGTTTTCTAAGCTAAGCACACTCTCTTGCATGCATGCTTGAGCTAAAGGCAGATGGATTCCAGGAAGTAAATGCTACATGAATCATCTGCCTTTACTCAGGATGGCCATAGCCAGAAATGCTGGGGGGGAGGGGGGTGTTTTTCAAAGTGATTTCTCAAAAAAAAAACCCCAAAGAGCGATGGGGGAGTTTGCTTGGAATATTAAAAATGAACTAAATAGTCATTTTAGTTTGCGGTACTCAAATGCAGTGAAGATCCGCTTTAAGTAATGAAAAAATCATTACCGAATAAACAAGCACTTAGTGGAAATGTAAAAACTTCTCAGATACTTAAGAGGTACTAAAGTATGAGAGCGGAAATGAGCAAAATATAGCACCAATCCCAGGATAAAATTTGCTATAAAATAGCAGCTCCTGAGATGAAAAGAACGATAGCCTTTGTAGAAGATACACTATAAAGGAAATGAAAATAGAAGGTATCGCAAAAGCTGTAATCTTTAGTTTCTATTTAAAGGTCTTTTAAGGGCAAGTCGAGGCCTCTGTTCAGGGAATAGAAGCTACAGGCAGCACAAGGCCGCTAGTTGCAATGATTATCATTTCAAACAGCTGCTTCAACAGCAAAGGCCCTGGACGGTCTTGGCAGGACTGTGATGACTCACAGCATGAAACAGAAACTTTCATATCCAGACATGACTCATCTCGTCTTACATAAGTCTATGTATACTGGAAATAGAATGGACCATACACCTTTAAATTAAAAATGGATACTTTCTAAAAATAGAGCTGGAAACACCAAATACAACCTTTACTTGCTGCAACTTTGTTTGCCTTAAAGCGGAGTTCCACCCAGATTTTTTTCTTTTTTTTTTTTCACTCGTTAATGCGTGTGATTAAAAAAAATCGCCATTCAAATCTTGTTTTTTTTAATTCGCTCACGTTTGTTTTCTGCATTGCTGAGCGCTTCCATCCTCACTGTGGGAAGGTGAAGACCACTAGGAGTCTCTTCCGGGATAAGGTGCTGCTGGCTACCCAGCTTGCACCTCCTGATCTGGCGCGTGCGCAGTCTACACAGGGCGTAGCGCAGGAAGATTATCTTGTTGCTGTAACAAGAAGCCGCGACAGAGGAAGTGCCCGCCCCGTTGTTATGGCAATGCAATCCTGCGGCGGTGTCCACTGACTCCTGGGAATGACAACAAACATCTCCCAAGGCGCCGCAGGATATGACGTACAGCGCCACGGCCGAGAAGAGGCAGATTACAAGGGACACCCTAGCAACAAGGCTCACACAGTAAGTAAAAAAAATAAAAAATCATGCCAAATGTTGTTATACTTGCAGCAAGGGACTCATTCAGATCAAGATTAAAATATGGGTGGAACTCCTTTTTAAAATTGCCAATATGGGGCTGAGGATTTGATATCCTTGCAAATTTTGTACTTGAGTTCACCCTCTTATTACATCATACTGACTGCAATACCATTTTACATAGAGCAGAATAAGAAAAGTTCCCATTCCCACTAAGGGAGGATGGTTCATATATGGCTGATTATTGAAATGGTGAGACTACAAACACTAAAGGCCTTAATTATAAAGCAGCAATGTGGCCAATTATTACATATTTATGATATGTAGCCATTTTGGATTCAATGAATATTTAAAAAAGGTTCTTAGTACCTACCTTTGTTAAAGGAAGCCTGTATTAACTGCCGTATATAAATTGTTATAGCTGGATCCTAGTTTTACTAACCAGTGAGTTACTGACCTAAGCAACTATACACAATGGTAAGTCAAAATCTTCAGATCTTCCTGGCTGTATGCTTCCGTCAGCAAATGATTAGATCACATGTGTCAAACACAAGGTCCGTGAGTGGAATCCGGCTCTCCAGGCCATTTCATGTGGCTCTCGCACCTCTTCTGCAGCTGCAGAACCCCCCTTGTCTCAACAGTCGGCAGCAGAGAGGCAGTAAGAACTCTTCCACCAGATCCTGCTCCTCTCTGTGCTGCCACAGAACCCCCTTGTCTCCGCCTCCCCTGATCTTAGCATTTAGCAGACTCTAGTCCTCCTCCAGACCCTGCACTTCCTGCTTACCAGCTCTGCCACCAGCTTCTTCCCTGCAGCAGCACAAGATAAGGGGGGGGGTGCACTGTGATATAAGGGAAGGTAGGAGACTTGACTTCTGATGTTGGCGAGGCTCTTGACAACTCATGTAAGGGGGGGGGGGGTGCCCTGGAAATCTGCTTATAATTATTATGAGAATAGTACATTCTAAGATAGTTGAAAAAGAAGGTCACCATGGCAGAACCATGTTCTATCTAAACAGTCTCCAATAAAGTTTCATGTGGATGATACCAGCAGAGTACGACCCTCCTTTTCAGATTTTCATCATCTGCTACAGGAGTGTGAGTGGGCTTTGTGCTGGTCTGCACCTGCCCTTCACAGTTTGTTTTAAGGTATTACGAAAATTAGTAATAACTGAATGCAGAAGCAATTATTTAATATGATACAGAATAGATACATTTATATAGTCTTACAGATATAACTGGCCCTTTGAGGTCAACCATAATGCTGATGCGGCCCATGATAAAATTGAGTTTGACACCCCTGGATTAGATAATGAATGAAGCCTGGCCATAAAGAAATGGGGTTTTTTTTTCGATCAGCTGGCAGGGAATCCTCCCTGCTGTTCTGCTGTATTATTATTATTTTTATTACACAGGATTTATATATAGCACCAACATTTTGTGCAGCATTTTACAATATAAAGGGAGATAGTACAACTACAATACAGTATAATACAGAAGGAACAGGAGGGCCCTGCTCATGGTGTTCCAAATCTAAATGGAGGGAGGGAGGTGGTACAAAAGGTAATAGCTGCGGGGAATGATCTGATGGGGAAAGATATGAATTTATTAAGCAAATAAATAAAAAAGTTAAAAAATGGGAGCTAACAATGCTCCACTGGCTGGCTGGAAGCCAATAGTTGCTAAGGTAGCGTGGTAGCGGCGTACGTTCCACAGCCTAACTACCAAAACCAGAAGCTGACATAGAATCTGATGTAGAAGCGACGTGTGCGTACCATGTGACCAGGACTTACGCGTTTCGTCATCAAGACGTCATCTGTGGCGCCACGAAACGCATAAGGCATGGTCACATGGTACGCACACGTCGTACCATGCTTAATAAATTCATATCTTTTTCGGATTTACGCTATGAGGCTTCCTTTTTTCTCCACATACATGGATTTACTCCGGTGGATACCATCATAAGAAATATAGCGGATTAAGTGGGAAGGAGATCACGGACCCTGAGAGAGGGATTTCGGTCATTCAGGATTCCGGCTACTGGATCTACATATGCTCTTTACCCCTGCAGGGGTTGGGCTTTCTGGTGAGTGAGGGCACAAGTGGGGGCCTAATAAAAACGGATTACATCAGTACTGAAAACCTGCTGGGGATTACCTGGATACACATACCATCTGCGCACAGGGACCTCCTTTACATTGGACAATTTTCATTGGACAATTTTTATTGGTGCACATAAAATTATTACACGTTTTTTTGTTGCACACATCCACGAACTAGTTTATCAAATCTAAAAAAAATTTTCGATTGTTGCACATCCATTTATTATATATATATCTTTTGCATTCACATCTTCTGATTTTTACAGTCAGTATCAGAGGAGTTATAGTTGTTTATTTTTTATGTCACTTGGCACGTCAGTGGGATTTTTAAATGTGGATATGTTTTAGTGTCATTTATACCAAGTTTTCATGTTTTTTATGTTCTTCATGTTTATTTTCACTTCTTACTAATGTTGGTGACTTGTACACCCACATCCCATATGATATATACACTGGAATAGGTTGTAGTATTTTTGCAGGATTTCTCACCAAGTTTGTTGTGGACTTTGGTGCACATATTTTATATATTTTTATTTACTTTTTCCATTTTTTCATTTTTTAGATTTTACTTTTTCATTTTAATTGTCTGTGAACAGCGCCATTTCCCTATTAGAACATACTTTAGTATGTGGATTTCACTTCGGTGTTTTCCTTTTGCTTGGGGGGCTGCAGTTCCTTGCTGGTATTGATCCTAAGCGCGGAATATCTGATTTTCAGAAAATACCTTCCACCAGGAAAATGCATACATAAAAAAAAACACAAAGAGGGTGAAATTTGCGGGACAATTACACAACAATGCGTAAAAAAAAACCAAATACTTAATAAAATGAGAAATGGATTTAACCCCCTCCTGCCTGGCCTATTGTGATATGACGTCCTCCCAGAATCGCTCCTTGCACACACTGCACGGGCCTCGCTCTGGTGCAATCTGTCAACTCCTGCCATAGCCGATGACAGATCACTGTACCAGCCCACTGCCAGTACCATGTGATCGCTGTGGCCAATCACAGCAGATCACATGACAATTGTACACAATGAAAGGCTTTGATTAATGCCTTTCATTGTGTACTATTGTGATGAGCTCTGTGATTGGTCACAGTGATCACATGGTACAGACAGGGCCAATCACAGCCAATCACAGTAGTAAAAACTGAATGAATAGTTTTCATTTAAAAAATGGTTGCTTATAACTATAAAATTCACAGTTACATAGTTATATAGTTGGTAAGGCTTAAAAAAGACACCAGTCCATCCAGTACAAACTGTGGTGTGTGTGAATGTGCTGGTATTTATGTCATTAGTAAATTATATATATGTTGTGATCGTTAAGGTGCCCATTTAATCGTTTTTTAGAACTTCTATTATAATTGACAATCATAGTGTGTAAAAAAATAAATACAGATTTTAGTCGTTTAGGTGTTACTATGGTAACAATGTATTGCTCTGGTCATTGTATCTAAAAATACATTGTAGAAAAATGTTTTAAAAATTCTACATACTGTCACCAGTCGGTGACCCTGATCACCCCCACACCAGTTATATGATCACGCTTTACTGCACTGGTGACAGTAAGTAAAAAAACACTTTTTTTACATATTAAAAAATTGTGACAAAAAATGACAACTTCAAAAAACTTGCCATGCCTATTACTAAATACTTACTATATCACTATTACTTTCCAAAAAGGGGTCATTTGGGGGATAATTGTACTGTCCTAGCATTTTTGGGCTTTAAGAAATAAGAGCTGTATATACCATAGTTTGTGGACTTTGGTCATTGTATCTAAAAAAGGAATAAAAAAAAAAATTGAAAAAAATTATTATTTTTTTTACATACTGTCACCAGTCAGTGTCCTTGATCACCCCCAAACCAGATATATGATCACGCTGTACTGGACTTGTGACAGTTTGTAAAAAAACAAAAAATGTTAAAAAAAAATTGTTTTTACATTTTAAAAAACTGTGACAAAAAATTACAACTTCAAAAAACTTGCCATGCCTATTACTAAATACCTTGGACTGCCTACTTTCCAAAAAGGTGTTATTTGGGGGATATTCAGGATTGATCAATTTTCAGATATATACCATAGTTTGTGGACTCTTTAACTTTCGTACAGACTAAATAATGTACACTGATTTTGGCTATTTCCACCAAAGAAATGTAGCAGAATACATTTTGGCCTAAACATGTGAAGAAAGATTATTTATTTTCAAAATGTTATAACAGAAACAAAGAAAAATTCGTTTTTTCAAAATATTTAGTCTTTTTAAATTTATTTAGCAAAAAATCCCAATAAAAAAAAGCACTATCTGTCTAAAAAAAATGAAAAAAATGTCATATGGGTACAGTCTTGCCATACCACGCCATTGTCATTCAAAGTGTGACAGCGCTGGAAGCTGAAAATTGGCCTGGGCAGGAAGGGGGTAAAAGTGTCCAGTATTGAAGTGGTTAAGGACAAAAGTGTGAATGTAAGGTTCTTCTCAATTTGCATTTTCCATTTTTTTTAATGTCATTTATAAATATATTTCATTTATATGCCACCTATACATTACACTGTACTTTACAGATAACACCAAACCATCTACATAAGTCCGTGCCCATAAATGAGCTTACAGTATAAGGATTTTACTACAGTCATACAGCCATTCATGGGCCCAGTTTCAAACCCAATTATCTTAGTAGTTTTTAGATTGTGAGAAGAACACCAAGAAAAAGCAATACAAACAATGGGAAGACATACAAGGACCTCCATAATGACAGTTACCCTGGTGGAAAATTAACTCAGGGCGTCAGTACTGTAAGGTACGTTTCTAACCTTCTAAATGATGTTATATACTGGCTAGGCATTTGCAGCAAACATGTTGTTACATTACTATAACATTTTACCAGCATGAAGAGGATATTTAATGGCAGCACATTCTGCACTGATGTATTTCCAGGAAGTCAAATACGACATACAGTACAATGATGAGTAATATACAGCAACATTCAATGAAACAGAAGGTGAGTGGGTCCTAGAGAGCAGAAATACACATTATAATTGTTTTGATGGCCACTGTTGTCAAAAAAAAATAAAAATGTATTACTATATATTTAGAATGTTAAATATATGACTAACATTGCAATGATCTGTAACTGTGATTTATAATTGGAGCTCTTTATTATAAACAAATAGTTACCCCTTCGTGATGGATGGTAAAACAAATCCTAATGCTGAACATAGTTTTGCAACCTTGACATGCGTTAGTAAAACTGTGCATATCCTTTCGACTTTTTAGTGTATCCGGGTGGATTATACCTTGGTTTTTTTTTAGGACAAATTGGGCCTGCATTTGGTGGTAAATGGTAAATGATACAGTGCCTTGAAAAAGTATTCATACCCCTTGAAATTTTCCACATTTTGTCATGTTACAACCAAAAACGTAAATGTATTTTATTGGGATTTTATGTGATGGACCAACACAAAATTTAAAAATGTTTTACAAATAAATATGAAAAGTGTGGCGTGCATTTATATTCACCCCCCCCCCCTCCAGTCAATACTTTGTAGAACCACCTTTCACTGCAATTACAGCTGCAAGTCTTTTTGGGTATGTCATTACCAGCTTTGCTCTGTCAGATTGGATGGAGAATGTCTGTGAACAGCAATTTTCAAATCTTGCCACAGATTCTCAATTGGATTTAGATCTGGATTTTGACTGGGCCATTCTAACACATGAATATGCTTTGATCTAAACCATTCCATTGTAGCTCTGGCTGTATGTTTGAGGTCATTGTCCTGTTGGAAGGAGAACCTCCACTCCAGTCTCAAGTCTTTTGCAGACTCTAACAGGTTTTCTTCTAAGATTGCTCTGTATTTGGCCCCATCCATCTTCCCATCAACTCTGACCATCTTCCCTGTCCCTGCTGAAGAAAAGAATCCCCACAACATGATGCTGCCACCATCATGTTTCATGGTGGGGATGGTGTGTTCAAGGTGATGTACAGTGTTAGTTTTCTGCCACACAGTGTTTTGCTTTTAGGTTAAAAAGTTCAATGTTGGTCTCACCTGACCAGAGCACCTTCTTCCACATGTTTGCTGCGTTCCCCACATGGCTTTTCGCAAACTGCAAAGGGACTTCTTATGGCTTTCTTTCAACAATGGCTTTATTTTTGCTACTCTTCTATAAAGGCCAGATTCTTGAAGTACACGACTAATAGTTGTCCTGTGGACAGATTCTCCCACCTGAGCTGTGGATCTCTGCAGCTCCTCCAGAGTTACCATGGGCCTCTTGGCTGCTTCTCTGATTAATGCTCTCCTTCCCTGTCATTTTAGGCGGATGGTCATGTCTCGGTAGGTTTGCAGTTGTGCCACACTCTTTCCATTTTTGGATGATGGATTGAACAGTGCTCCATAAGATGTTCAAAGCTTGGGATATTTTCTTAGAACCTAACCTGCTTTAAACTTCTCCCCAACGTTATCCCTGACCTGTCTGGTGTGTTCCTTGGCTTTCATGATACTGTTTGTTCACTAAGGTTCTCTAACAAACCTCTGAGGGCTTCATAGAACAGCTGTATTTATACCGAGATTAAATTACACACAGGTGGATCCTATTTACTAATTAGGTGACTTCTGAAGGTAATTGGTTCCACTAGATTTTGGTTAGGGGTATCAGAGTAAAGGGGGCTGAATACAAATACACACCACACTTTTCATAAATTTATTTGTAAAAAAAATTGAAAACCATGTATTATTTTCCTTCCATTTCACAATTATGTGCCACTTTGTGTTGGTCTATCACATAAAATCCCAATAAGGTACATTTACGTTTTTGGTTGTAACATGACAAAATCAGGAAAATTTCAAGCGATATGAAAATACTTTTTCAAGGCACTGTATCTCCTGTTTTTTTTTAAATATCAAATAAAAACTGGCACAAAATAGTACAAAAACAAATGTAAAAAAATGTAGCTGTGTATTTCTTACGCTTACCATAACCTACCATGAAAGAACAACCGAAAATAAATTCCTGTCAATCGCAGTGATACCACATGCACTATATTGCCAAAAGCATTGGGACATCTGCCTTTACACGCACATGAACTTCAATGACATCCCAGTTTTTAGTCCATAGGGTTGAAAAATGAGTTGGGCCACCCTTTGCAGCTATAACAGCTTCTGGGAATGTTGTCCACAAGGTTTAGGAGTGTGTCTATGGGAATGTTTGACCATTCTTCCAGAAGCACGTTTGTGAGGTCAGGCACTGATGTGGACGAGAAGTCCTGACTCGCAGTCTCCGCTCTACTTCATCCTAAAGGTGTTCTATTCTAGTCTAGGTCTAGTGCTAGAATTATTGCTCTCAATCTACCGGTCGCGGCGATACCTCACATGTGTGGTTTGACAACCGTTTTCATATGCGGGCGCTACTCACGTATGCGTTCGCTTCTGCGCGCGAGCTCGTCAGGACAGGGCGCTTTAAAAAAAAAATTTTTATTATTTATTTTACTTTATTTTATTTATTTTTTCACTGTTTTTTAAAAAAAAATTTGGATCACTTTTATTCCTATTACAAGGAATGTAAACATCCCTTGTAATAGAAAAAAGCATGACAGGTCCTCTTAAATATGAGATCTGGGGTCAAAAAGTCCTCAGATCTCATATCAGATCTCAGATCTCATATTTAGACTAAAACGCAAAAAAAAAAAAAAAAAAAAAAGTCGTTTAAAAAAATGACACAAAAAAAATTGTAAAATATAAAAGAATACAGCGCTGTCAGGAAAAAACATAGCATGACAAGTATAACTGGATTCAATATATAGACTCCAGATTGAGTTAGTGAGCTGCGGTTAGAAAAATGCGAGATACCCACACTAGAAATGTAACATTAAAAAGAAACCGCGCTGTACAAATTAAAAATTAAAAGAATAATTTAGAGATATGCATATCAGAACATAAAGTCCATTGGTATATAAGTGTAAATGACTGTCCAACAGAACAAGAGCGACGGGCACCACCGGCCGCCTGAGAGCGGGACCCGGGAAGAGGCTGAGAGCGGGGGACGCCCGGACAGTTTGTATATGGGCTGTATGAGACAACAGGAGGAGTTGATCTGATCTGTATTCACCTATACCTGAGACTGTGGCTGGGTTATAAGCCAAAAGGCACTATTGATCTCCTGACCAGAGATCAAGGGAGCTGGTAAGAGGCAGTTTGTTTGAAGGTGGAGGACTGTCCTATCTCTAATACACTACTTCCAATGGTGAACTGAGTGTGATGTCACTGATTATATGGATGAAGAGTTATATTCCCTGATGAACTCTTGTTCTGTTGGACAGTCATTTACACTTATATACCAATGGACTTTATGTTCTGATATGCATATCTCTAAATTATTCTTTTAATTTTTAATTTGTACAGCGCGGTTTCTTTTTAATGTTACAAAAAAAATTGTGCCTTTAAGAGAAGTGGGCGGAGCTGACGTAATAACGTCGCTCCGGCCGTCCTATGGTATGGAGACGGGTGGGGGCCATCTTAGCCTCACTCGTCTCCATACTGAGGAAGGGAAAGGACCCGATCGCCTCCGCCGCTACCGACGGCTCCGGTAAGCGGCGGAGGGTGCGGGAGAGCGGCGGGAGGGGGGGTGGCACTTCTCCCGCCGCCGATAACGGTGATCTCGCTGCGAACCCACCGCAGAGATCACCATTATCGTGTACAGAACCGCCGGCCCTAAAGATGGATACACCCTACACATATATATATATATATATATATATATAAATATATATATATATATATATATATATATATATATATATATATATATATATATATATATATATATATATATATATATATACACACATTACAGTTTGCAAGTGGTTTATCAGGAGTATGGCTGAAGGTATCAGCCATACTCCCGGTAACCTTTTTTGTAGCTGGCTTTCTCATGAGCCACTGGAATGCTTTCCAAAGCGACGGTAGGGGTCGTCCCCTCCTGCCGCCTCCCAGTGTTTCTCTGACTTACTGGTTTACCCGAGAAAGGATCCAATGGTGCGGCCAGCTGCTCCCATAGGCGATCTATGAGTAGATACTCTTTGATCGACTCTATGGCCTTGGAGGACCGGAGCGACGTCAGGATTTCACTTCCGGCCCAGACTGAAAGTAAATAATTTTTTTTTAATCTTTAAGCTTTTAAAACTAAAGAAGAGATTTGGGGTCTTTTTAATCCCAAATCTCTCCATAAAGAGGACCTGTCATCATTTCTATTACAAGGGATGTTACATTCCTTGTAAAAGGAATAATAGTAATCAAAGAAAAAAAAATTAAAGGGACAGTGTAAAAATAAAATATAAGTAAAATAAACAAGGATTTTTTTTTGAAAGCGCCCCCATCTCTCCCTCTTTGCGCACAGAAGCAAAAACATACGTAAGTCACGCACGCATATGTAAGTGGTGTTCACACCACACAAGTAAGGTATCGCCATGAACCTAATGAGCAAGAGCAATAATTCTAGCTCTAAACAGGTAACCTCCAAAGGCATTTAAAGCGTCGCCTATGGAGATTTTTAGGTACCATAGTTTGTCACCATTCCATGAGCATGCGCAATTTTAAAGCAAGGCATGTTAGGTATCTGTTTACTCAACGTAACATTATCTTTCACATTTTACAAACAAATTGGGGTAAATATTGTGATTTCTTTTTTGTATTATTCATAAAAGTGTATTCCTTCGAAAAAAATTGTGTTGGCAAAACTGCTGTGCAATTACCGCGTGACATAGAAATTGTAAAGATCACCATTTTATTCCCTAGGGTCTCTGCTAAAAAAAATGTATAATGTTTGGGGTTCTAAGTAATTTTCTAGCAAAAAATACTGATTAAAACTTGTAGACAAAAAGTGTCAAAAAAGCCTGGTCGGCAAGTGGTTAATCACAAAGGCCCAAGATACCTGTAGTCAGGATTGGAGGCTCTTTTCCACCCAAAAATCTCTCCGAGCCTCTGAATTCCAGGTCACATATCAGGCCTTACCAATCCTGAGAAAGCTGTAAATCATTTTTTTCCTTTCTAACCAGATCACCTCAATACCCCTCCCCCTGCATGGGTGACAACCTCTGAGTTCTTAAAAAATGTCTCTTATTGTCCCCCTTAATGGGACCACAACCTTAACAAAAGGGACACATATCTCCCATCCAGGACTTATCCCTGGCATCCTGTACACTATTTATCCTGGTGACCAATTTCATCAAGAGACATGAGGGTAAATCTTTCTACAGGGACAATTGTGTTAGTGGCAACTGTCTAGGGGGGAATTTTCCTCACTTGGTACAGATTTCTTCTGACTGCACTTCTGGGACAGAAATGTTCCCGACCCGTGGTGGCTGGTGCTCAATTTTCTTGGGGGGGGGGGGGGGTAGGCTGCAGCCTCCCCAGCCAGCCAGCCACCCCCCTCAGCCAACCAGCCAGCCAACCAACCAAGCACCCCTACCCCACCCCCGGCTCTCGGTCAATAATTCGCCACTCCCCCGTCGCTCGATCGTCACATCTCTCGCCCGTCATCTGCCAGGCCACCCCGCCAGCCCCTGCACTTACCCCACCCAAGTCGCTGCTTCGGCGGCTTCCTCCCCTGCGTCTCCTCCCGAGTCCCGGTGGTCGCTTCTCCTCCCAGCCAATCAGGACTTAGGACACATGGCCAATCGTTCTTAGGACTCCCAGCCAACTGGGTCTCAGGACCTGCTTCCTGATTGGCCTGGAGGAGAAATATTATTATTATTACATTATACACATTATATTGTGTAACATTTTTATAATGTCACACAACTGGGTCGGCTCCAGGCGCAGTGCTCTGTGCCCCAAGCCCACCCTTTTTGAAGCCAGTTAGAGCCTCTGGCTCCAATCATGTGCTTCTAAAAATAAAAAAAACCCATTCGAATCCATGCGTCTGGCGCCCTGCATGTAGATTAGGGCCCGGGCGCATGGATTAGGGGGTGGCGCCCCTGCGTCCTGCATGAGCGCCCGCCACTGTTCCCAACCTAACACAGCAAAAAATGAACTGACAGGAGTGTGCTGTTCATACCAATACTTTCTATGGACAAGTTAGTTCCATTTGCTATTATGATGTGTTCAGAAAGCTGCACATTTATTTGTGAATGTCTGAACTTGTAAACCACTTGCGGACCGCCTACCTGCATTGTACTGCGAATGGGTGGCTGCTGTAGGCAAATCAATGTACTGGTACATCGCTGCCTACTTCCGGGTTTAGGGCGTGCGCATGTGCGCCCCTGGCCAGCTTCCACTGTGATTGCACACAGCAGAAACTTGTCTGCAAGTCCTGACTATTAATTCATGGCCGGGACCTGCTTATCGTCTGTGTACATTTACAGCTGTGAGCTCTGTGCTGCCATTCAACACAGAGCTCTGTACACAGGGAGCGATCTGTCAGGGCTTCGCAGGGATAAGAAACCGAGAGATAATTAGTAAAAAGCAGCACACTTTACACACATTACACATAGTTAGGCACATATTTAACCTATTGATTGCCCTAGATGTTAACCCATTCCCGGCCAGTGTCATTAGTACAGTGAAAGTGTATATTTTTAGCACTGATCACTGTATTAATGGCACTGGTGATGTCAGTGGCAGGTAGTCAGTTCTCCCCAGGGTTAGTGTCAGATTTCCGACCGCACTATCACAGTCACTGTTCCCAGCCATTTAGTAGTATAAATAAATAAAAATTCCAGTATATATACCCATAGTTTGTAGGTGCTATAACTATCATGCAAACCAATCAATATACACTTATTGGGATTTTTTTTTGTTATCAAAAACATGTAGCAGAATACATTTTGGCCAAAAAATGAAGAATTTTTTTTAAAATTCTTTTATTGAATATGTTTTATAACAATTTTTTTTCCATATTTTTTCCTTTTATATTGAAAAAAATAAAAACCCAGAGGTGATCAAATACAACCAAAAGAAAGCTCTATTTGTGTGAAAAAAATGATATAAATTTTGTTTGAGCACGCAATCGCCATTTAAAGTAGCGCAGTGCCGAAGAGCAAAAAATGGCCTGGTCATGAAGGGGGTAAAATCTTCCAGAGCTGAAGTGGTTAATAAACATTCTATGACACAGCTTTTCTGTGACAACAAGACACAACAAGAATGGTGATGACAATGTTTGTTCTGTAAGGCAGCCTGCACCTTTTCTTCCACACCCTGGTAAGCCCACAGTGTCTATTACTGCCTGGATTGCTATGTTGAGAAATACATACATGCTGCCAAACAGGCGGACTTCTCTACTGTTAGAATGCATGCTTTATTTATAGGCTGCCTGCGAGCAGAAGGACAGCGTATCTTCTATACTCTATCAGCAGCAGAAGACACCTATGATCCAGCTTCCACTGCAAGAAAGACATTAAATTAAATGTGATTGCAGGACGATATAAATTCCAACAACATGAACAGCACAATGGTGAGAGCAACTAGTAGAAAAAACAAACTCAGGCCACATTAGAGAATAACTACTCTTGGAGCATGATTTAAAGTGTTACTAAACCCACATTAGTAAAATAAGTGTGTATTTCCAGTAAAGCATGCTTGTTATACTCACTGTGGAACCTAAGGGGTTAATCCTGCGCATTGTGTAAAAAAGGCTGCTTGACCCTGTCTTCTCTGATCCTCCCCTTCTTCCACTGTCCCAATCCGTCTCCTGATAGTACAGAGCTTGCACATGTTCAGCTCACTGCACATGCTCAGTTTTTTTTTTCTCTTGAGAGGCTGCATGTGATCATCACAGGGCCAATCAGCACTGTCCAGACAGAGGGTCAGGTTAATGCATCCTCATAGTACAATCAGGGAAGAATTAAAACTCCTCCTACAAGCTTTAACCAGACACTGATAGAAGTCACAAGACTGCTCTAACTGCTGATGACAAAAAGTATTTAGTAGTTTATGTTTACTCAAATAATTGCATTTCCCTGTTCTGTGTACTGTGGGAGACCAGGTATAGGGAATGCAGGGTCCTGGGTTTAGTAACACTTTAACTCTAGCAAAGACTATTACAGCTTCAAGCCAAAGTGAAACTGCTATAGCTGAGCCCCAAAACTCCCATTCAGAGGAATACTGGCACTATACAGGCCGGGAAATTAGAATCTGCCTCCCATAAGGTACATATTCAGACCCAATAGAAAGATGCAAAAAGAGATTCAGTTAAATGAATGAATGAATTGCACATACACAGAACAAGTACTGATTCCGGTGTGGTTCAGCACAGCACAGACAACTATACTGCAAGCCCTGCAAAAGATGTACAATGCTGTACATTGTATATTGCAGTAGATAAGTCTGCTGTACCTCTACTGCTACTCTAATTTACTGTTCCAGAACTCCAGACGTTACTGTCCTAAAGTATATGTGAACCCTTATCTTGACCTGGACCCACTCAGTTTAAAATAGAAATAAAAGGCAAAAATGTGTGTGGGTGTGTGTGTATATATTATAATATATAATATATATATATTAGGGTTGCACTGATACAGTTTTTTACTGGCAAGTATGAGTACAGATACTTTTGGTCAAATACTTGCCGATACCGAGTACCGAATACCTTTGTGGTGCAAACTGAGCCTATACAAAATTAATGGGCTCAAATCGCACTTCAAAAAATCGCATTCAATGTGAACAGGAATGCGGTGCAATTCCTGCCCAAGTCGCATGCAGTTTCCTGCATTGCTCCTGTGTGAACGCAGGCTGAAGTCACTATGACAAGCCTGGGTTCACACAGGAGCAGTGGGGCAAACCACATGTAATTCAGCAAATCAGAATGGACACCGCTCTGAACTATGATATCCAGGTAACAAGTAGCAGGTATAAAACAACATACCCAACTCCAGGTGCTCTAAAGTTCAGGATGCCCTTCCTACAGCCAAAACGAAAGCTTGAAGAAATCCAATTGAAGAGCTGGCACTGCTGGATAATTCATCTGTGATCTTTATTATATCATACCAAGTTTAAAAAGACAAGCCGACTCATTTTAGCACAAGCCATGTTCACAACTGTTTACATGTGTTTCACGTGTTTCAGACAGGAATCGCACCGCATTCCTGTTCAAAATACATGCGATTCTTTGCAGTGCGATCATTTTGTATTTCTCTGTTCCTACTGATGACAACTAATCTTGTGATCATTCACCTTAACCAGCTAAGCATAGTCAAAGAATCAAGCCTCCTGTGTGGATCAAGGATTATGTGAATCTAATAAAATGCATAGTACTGTTTTGTAACTCTTTACTATGCTGCTGTTTGTAGTTTTCAATATTGAGAAAAGTTCCTAAGGAGAGTTCCTAAAATTTGCTGCCTAAGATGCAATGCTACCTCAATGATTTTGGTAGTAAGCTCCAGTGGCGTCACTTGTGCTGGGCACCTGGGGCACATGTCTTTCATCTCTTGATGCGTGTTCTATGTCCCAATGCCGTAACAACCCAACATTTTTTCTAATCGTAAGTCGCTACTTCCATGCCTTCTCTCCCATCACATTTCCTGTGGACTCCCTGAGGAGGTCTGTGGGGATTGCGGAGTGTCAAAGAGGCTGCGGAGGTGTGGGGGAGGGTACAGAAGTGACTACAGAGCAATAAAGGGGTACACTGGTAGCACCAGTGTGAGGCAATCAGTGTTGGCTCGGGGACTATAGTGATGACAGAGGTGTGCTTAAAAACATTGGTGGCGGTAGTGTTTGGGGGTGATGTGGTGACAGAGGTGTGCAGGGGATAATGCACTGGTGGCAGAGATGTGCAGGGGGAGTACAGTTGTGTATACAGAGGGGTTTTCAGAGAAGTGTGAGGGGGTGCAGTGGTGGCAGAGGTGTGCAAGATGGGTACAGTGGTGCACAGGTATTTGGGGGGAACAGTGGTTACAGAGGTGTCTGTTTTTTACAAACCTTTTGCTGTTTTATGCTACATACTGTACATTTTTTTTGACCACTGCACTCTGAACCAGAGGCGTGACTATAGGGGTCGCAGGGGTCGCAATACCACCCGGCCCAATGCTTTAGGAGGCCTGTGTGGCTTCCCTGTACACCTGGATAGGAGGGGTGGTGGGGGTGGAATATAGAGGAACTGATCCTCTCCCTTTTCCTCCTGCAGTCGCTGAAAGCCTGCTTCTCCTCCTCTCCCTCCCGCCGGCATTTAGCGGCTGCAGGAGAAAAATGGAGGGGATTAATTCCTCTGTATGTCACCCCCACCACCCCTCCTATCCAGGTTACTTGTCTCCTGCTGCCCCTGGGCCCCTGTTTGCTCCCCTGGTTCCCCCCTCCCTGCTCCTGGCTCCCCCTCTTCCATCCTCAGCAGGGATGGCAGGACCTTTATACTCCACTACCTGTGGCAGCTTAGTACACATAGCACTCAAGAGGCCAGTATGTGGCCCTGAAGCTCAGATGCATCCGTGGCATAGCGGGGGGTGGAGCTGTGGAAATGGAGGATGGCTTGCAGGCTGGGGGTGGGGGGACACTGGGGTCAAAGAGCAGGAATCAGAGGGAGCAGAACGCAGGCAGCTTTCCATGGCAAAGTGTGCACAGCAAACATCCACTTTCATACATTCATATTGAGGGAGAGGGGAAGTAATCTGGGCCATTTGACCCCTGCACTCTGTGCTTTACTTACTCTGTGCCCTGTATTCTGTGTCTTACCATTTCCTGACACCTGCACTCTGTGCATTAGGTACTCTTGACCCCTGCATTTTGTGCATTATGCACTCTGTGCCCTGTATTCTGTGCCTTACCCTTTCCTGACTCCTGCATTCTGTGCATTAGGTACTCCTGACTCCTGCACTCTGTGCTTTACTTACTCCTGACCTCTGCATTTTGTGCATTATGCACTCTTCACCCTGTATTCTGTGCCTTACCCTTTCCTGACTCCTGCACTCTGTGCAGTAGGCACTCCTGACTCCTGCACTCTGTGTATTATGTAATCCTGACCCCTGTACTCTATGCTTTACTTACTCGTGACCCCTGTACCCCTGTACTCTATGCATTACAAATTCCTGACTCCTGAACTCTGTGTGTTATGCACTCCTGACCTCTGCACATTAATCCCTCTGCCCCAACCCCATTGAGGGGTACAATTTATGGAAAAGGATTGCCTAAGTCTACACAAGTAAAAAAAGTTTTTGGAACCATTGTATTACAGGATGTTCTACAGAGAGACAAAACTGTTGATGATATGATTGTCAATGGAGAATTGTTCCCAACAACAAATTCTAGGAATGATCAGCCTATGGCCATTTCCTAGAACATAAAGCAATGCTTAAAAACAAGCGATGCATTGTCAAAAACAGATTAGTCAAGCATACTTCAGATGCGCTCAGTGAAAGGTTATTATGGAAAAAATACATGGAAAAATATATTTCACACAGAAAAACGTACTGAGTATCATGATTAAAAATATATTTCCCGTTCTAAACCTTAAACCACCTTACAAGTCTGCCCCAGTAATCCAACTGATTCAACTCAAACTGATAGCTATCATAAACTCTCCAATTAATTTCACTTCTCTTGTGGCCTACAATTTAGACAAGTAGCTGGGGTCTTTATGGGTATGTTTGTACCTCTTTTTTTGTCTGTAGAATGATTATGCTTTTCCTGCATTGTACTTCCACTCCTAAAGCTGGGTACACACTACAGTTTTTTTCGTGCAACCCGCGGAACTGACAGCTCCTGTTGGGAGTCGCTGTACTAACCATGCAAGGTTGTTCCAGCGTTCTCCACCGCTGAGTTGTTGTGTTCTGAATGCCCCCACCAGAAAACTCCTATCAGTGCTCTCTGCCATTGGCTGAGAGCGCTGATCGTGAGTTGGTCGGATGCTGGTTTTCCAGCATGCACATCCGACAGAAGCCTACAAACAGGCAGAATGTCAGCCGGTATTTTTTGTACTGGCAAAAGTCTCCCGACATTCTGCCGTGTGTACGCAGCTTAAGGGATAAGTGAGAGCAATTTGACTGTTTTCCACTTAATGTCTAATCTTTAAATTATGCTATTTACTTTTTGCTTTGTGAAGGTTGACATGCCTCTGTCAAAGCCCTTGTGCTGTTTTGTATTCCTTCAAAATTTTATTAAAAAAAAAAAGAAAAAACTTTTTGTAGAGGAAAAGCCATACTGACTAGATGGATCCAACCCAACTCCTCAGTTGTTAGCCCCCACCTTCTTCTATAACTATCTTGCACTAGCTCAGACCATTGCTTCTAATTTTAAAAGGGGATCTTCTATGAAGTAAGATGCCTATGTGAGAATCCTCAGATGGGAAGCTGCCATTCATTGATTCCTGTTATGCCCACTGGTCCATGGGCAGAAGAACCAATTCATTGTCTCATCCCCAGAGTTAGTACATAACCTTAAAGTCAAAAAGTATCAACTCCCACCCAAGACTTCTCACAGCTGTATTGTGACAGATACCCCCAATTTGTATAAAAATGTAGTAGTGAATATGCTTTCACCCATAAATAGTTTTCATATTACAGTGCCCATAATAGTTGCCTTGAAACTCCAGTATTTTAGTGGGGGTAATACCAGTTCAGAAAGGTAGTCAGGATTCTAGAGTGTGTATGTGTTGGTATGTTACCAACACTAGCAATTATTTAGATATTGATGGACAAAAATGCATAAAAGCCTGTAAAATGTTTTCAAAAAATGCAATCCAAAATCTGCATTTGTATTATAGCTTGCTTATTGTTTAGGCCTCATGCACTCATGCACTTAGGCCTCATGCACTCATGGTGTATACTATTTATGCAGGATCTTGCTGGCAGCGAGATCCTGCATAAAAAAATTGTAAGTGCATAGTACACATGTAATATTTGCACTATTGATGTTTATTTAGCACCCTGGAGTTTAGGCAGGTTTGCTCCTCACAAATTTACTTGCCAGGAATAATTATCCTGGTTGATTGTTAGAGATCTATTGATTTCTCCCTAAGTTTGGCCTTGTTGCACTTTCCTCTTCTACCACTAGGTGGCCGGGTGCTTTGTGGTACTAGATATGAGAAGGGCAATGTAAGGTGAGGTTATGGGTATATGGGGTATCTCAGCCAATGGGCAAGGGTTTTCTTGAATCCCTTGGCTTTCTGGGAGAGCCTAAATATTCGGGTGGAGTCAGGTGATCTATGTTCTGTGCCACCTTCATGGCTGTCTGGGTGGACGTGTGTTGTACTGCCCGGGCTGCTAGGCCAGAGATGGGACCTATCCCGGGCACATCTGGCTGCTGTCTGTGGGTAGGGATGAGCCGAACACCCCCCGGTTCGGTTCGCACCAGAACCGTGCCAACGGACCGAAAATTCCCACAAACGTTAGAACCCCATTGACGTCTATGGGACTCGAACTTTCGAAATCAAAAGTGCTCATTTTAAAGGCTAATTTGCATGGTGTTGTCCTAAAAAGGGTTTGGGGACCCGGGTCCTGCCCCAGGGGACATGTATCAATGCAAAAAAAACTTTTAAAAACGTCCGTTTTTTCGGGAGCAGTGATTTTAATGATGCTTAACGTAAAAAAAAAAGTGAAATATTCCTTTAAATATTGTACCTGGGGTGTGTCTATAGTATGCCTGTAAAGTGGCGCGTGTTTCCTGTGTTTAGAACAGTCCCTGCACAAAATGTCATTTTTAAAGGAAAAAAATCTCATTTAAAACTGCTTGCGGGTTTAATGTAATGTCGGGTCCTGGCAATATGGATGAAAATCAGTGAGACAAACGGCATGGGTACCCCCCAGTCCATTACCAGGCCCTTTGGGTCTTGTATGGATATTAAGGGGAACCCAGCACCCAAATTAAAATAAGGAAAGGTGTGGGGCCACCAGGCCCTATATACTCTGAACAGCAGTATACAGGCGGTGCAAACAAGACAGGGACTGTAGGTTTGTTGTTAAGTAGAATCTGTTTGTAATTTTGAACGGGTACATTTTTAACGTGTTTAGCCCCAGCCAAAAAATCTTTTTTAAGCTTTTTGGAAAACATAGGGAAGGGTTATCACCCCTGTGACATTTGTTTTGCTGTCTTTCCTCCTCTTCAGAAGATTTCACCTCACTTTTTGTCCCACTGACAAATGTTTTTTGAAAATTTGGGGTTTTTTGTGGAACAAGGATTGGAAAGCATCAGTGGAAAGGAGAAATGTTTTTCCCATATTAACTCTTACAGGAGAGAATTTCCCTTCCTAGGGGTAGATTTCATCTCACTTCCTGTTGTCTCCTTCCGTTTTCAAGTAGGAGTTGTTTGTGAGTTAGATGTTTGAAAGTAGGGGCCTGCCCTTTATACTCAGCAGAAATTTGGGCCTTAGGTGGTGGTGGTGCTACAACACTGTAAGTCCTCACTCGCTCTTGGTGGGTGCAGAAATGGGCCCTGCTGTGAAATATTAGATCAAGAATTGTAAATACATGCCCCTGTTGAACAAGGGCAGAAAAATTGGGCCTTTGGTGGTGGTGATGGTGCTGGTGCCACAACACTGTAAGCCCTCACTCGCTCTTGGTGGGTGCAGAAATGGGCCCTGCTGTGAAATATTAGATCAAGAATTGTAATTACATGCCCCTGTTGAACAAGGGCAGAAAAATTGGGCCTTTGGTGGTGGTGGTGGTGCTGGTGCCACAACACTGTAAGTCCTCACTCGCTCTTGGTGGGTGCAGAAATGGGCCCTGCTGTGAAATATTAGATCAAGAATTGTAATTACATGCCCCTGTTGAACAGGGGCTAAAAAATTAGGCCTTAGGCACTGGTGCTGGTGCCACAACACTGCAACCCCTCACAGACACTCTAGTTGGAACACAGGAACGAGCCCTGCTGCAAAGTATTGCATCAAAAATTGTAATTACACGCCCCTGTTAAACAGGGGCTGAAAAATTGGGCCTTAGGCACTGGTGCTGGTGCCACAACACTGCAACCCCTCACAGATACTCTAGTTGGAACACAGAAATGAGCCCTGCTGCAAAGTATTGCATCAAAAATTGTAATTACACGCCCCTGTTAAACAAGGGCAGAAAAATTGGGCCTTAGGCACTGGTGCTGGTGCCACAAGACTGCAACCCCTCACAGATACTCTAGTTGGAATGCAGAAACGAGCCCTACTGCAAAGTATTGCATCAAAAATTGTAATTACACGCCCCTGTTAAACAGGGGCTAAAAAATTGGGCCTTAGGCACTGGTGCTGGTGCCACAACACTGCAACCCCTCACAGATACTCTAGTTGTAATGCAGAAACGAGCCCTGCAGCAAAGTATTGCATCAAAAATTGTAATTACACGCTCCTGTTAAACAGGGGCTGAAAAATTGGGCCTTAGGCACTGGTGATGGCGCCCAGAACCAAAAATGTTCTTACAAGCTATCAGTGTGATCATTGAGGAGGAAGAGGATAATTACTCAGGGATAGTCACTCAGCATCAGCATAGGCAGTCTTTGAAGGGATCTGAGATTTCAAAAAAAAATATTCGGTTACATCAGCATCAGGTGCTTGGTAGCTGGTGGTGATCCAGGACTGATTCATTTTTATGAAGGTCAGTCGATCGACCGAGTCGGTGGACAGCCACACCCTGTTACAAAGCCTCCAGCAGCACTGAATGTGCGTTCCGAAAGAACGCTGGATGCAGGACAGGCCAGTAGCTCAATTGCATACTGTGCAAGCTCTGGCCAGTGATCCATCCTCAAGACCCAGTAACCCAGAGGATTTTCAGTGGGAAAGGTGTCCAAGTCAGATCTTGCCCCTAGGTATTCCTGCACCATGTAAAACAGACGCTGGCGATGGTTGCTGGAACCGATCATACCTTGGGGCTGCGGACCAAAAAATTGTCTGAACGCATCGGTCAGACGGCCACCTTCTCCACAGCTCCTTCTTTGACTGACCGAAGCCTCAGCAACACGTTGTCCAGAAACAGGAGTTTGTAACCTCCCAGTCTCTGGGAACGCGTTGCACAGACCTTTCTGCAAGGCCTCCCGAAGATGTTTCATCCTCTGCTCCCTCTGCGATGGCAAGATAAGGTTCGCAACCTTACCCTTGTAACGTGGATCAAGGAGGGTTGCCAGCCAGTATTGGTCCTTCTCCTTGATACCACGAATACGAGGATCCTTACGCAGGCTTTGCAGGATCAGGGAGGCCATGCAACGTAGGTTTGCTGAGGCATTCGGTCCGGAGTCCTCTGGGTCACTAAGGACGACATGGTCCGCAGCCACCTCCTCCCATCCACGTACAAGTCCATGCGTTTCTTGAGACTGATCCCTTAAAGACTGCTGCTGATGCTGAGTGCCAGGCTCCACCTCCATACTGACACAATCTTCCTCCTCCTCCTCGTCCTCTTCCTGTGTGATTGGCGGCCACGCAGGAACACTGTCTGGATAAAGGGGGCCTTGAGAGCTAAGGAAGTCCTCCTCTTCCTGCCTCTGTTCTGCCTCAAGTGCCCTGTCCATTATTCCACGC
The DNA here is from genome assembly GCA_037952925.1 of Lithobates clamitans. Lineage (NCBI taxonomy): Eukaryota > Metazoa > Chordata > Amphibia > Anura > Ranidae > Lithobates > Lithobates clamitans. Next base: position 2,862,904 of record JBBGZY010000898.1, read on the forward strand.
AGCATGTGCTCCAACAGGTGGACAAGGGGGGCAGTGTCACTGATGCATGCACTGTCACTGCTCACCATCCTCGTGGCCTCCATAAATGGTGACAGGACAGTGCATGTATCCCTGATCATGGCCCACTGGCGTGGGGAAAAAAAAAACAAGCTCCCCTGACCCTGTCCTGGTGCCATAGTCGCACAGGTACTCATTGATGGCCCTCTGCTGCGTGTACAGCCGCTGCAGCATGGCCAACGTTGAGTTCCACCTGGTGGGCATGTCACAGATTAGGCGGTTCTTGGGCAGGTTAAACCCCTTTTGGAGGTCCGCCAGCTGAGCACTGGCATATGACCGGCGGAAATGCACACAGACTTTCCTGGCCTGCCTCAGGACATTCTGTAAGCCCGGGTACCTTCCCAAGAACTGCTGCACCACCAAGTTAAGGAAGTGAGCCAAACAGGGCACAAGGGTCATTTGTCCCTGTCGGAGGGCAGAGAGGAGGTTGGTGCCATTGTCGCAAACCACCATTCCTTCCTTAAGTTGGCGTGGCGTCAACCACCTCTGAACCTGCCCCTGCAGATATGACAGAACCTCTGCCCCAGTGTGGCTCCTGTCCCCCAAGCACACCAGCTCAAGCACCGCATGGCATCTTTTGGCCTGCGTACTTGCGTAGCCCCTTGAACGGCTACGGAGCACCGCTGGTTCCGAGGACAAAGCACAGGAAGAGGCCATGGAGGAAGAAGAAGAGGAGGGGGTGGAGGAGAGAGGTGTGTCACAATCATTAGCATTTTGGAGGCGTGGTGGCGGAACAACCTCCAACACTACTGCACCTTGTCCTGCATCCTTCCCAGCTGCCAGCAGAGTCACCCAATGCGCCGTGAAACTTAGGTAACGTCCCTGTCCATGCCTGCTGGACCATGAGTCAGCGGTACTATGCACCTTACAGCTGACCGCCCTGTCCAGCGAGGCATGGACATTGCCTTCCACATGCCGGTAGAGACCCGGAATCGCCTTCCGTGAGAAAAAGTGGCGTTTGGGTACCTGCCACTGAGGAACCGCACATTCCAAAACTCACGGAAGGGGGCAGAGTCTACCAACTGAAAAGGCAGCAGTTGAAGTGCTAGCAATTTTGCCAAGCTAGCATTCAACCGCTGGGCATGTGGATGGCTGGGAGCAAACTTCTTTCGACGGTGCAGTAGCTGGGGCAGGGAAATTTGCCTGGTACAATCTGACGTCGGTGTACCAAAAGCAGATTGCCCACAAGTACTTGGCTGTGACACACCTAATTCTACACCTTCATTCCTCTCAGTGCAGGTCTCAGAGAGGACTGAAGGTATAGTGGGGTTGGAGATCTCAGCTGATGAGGAGCAAGGAGAGGTCCTCTTTGTTCTTTGGTGTGGGTCTTTTAGATACGCTTGCCAACGAACTGCATGGCAGGTCAACATATGTCTGGTCAAGCATGTGGTACCCAAGTGGGGGATGTTTTGGCCACCCAAGATACGCTTGAGACATATGTTGCAAATAGCAGCGGTGCGATCTGATGCACTCGTCTCAAAAAAGGCCCACACCAAAGAACTTTTTTAATAACGCGCAGAGACTGCAGCGCCCTGCACATGTGGAGCTTTGGGGTGTGATGCAGTCAATGTGCTGCCCTTAGGCTGCCCCCTGGAGGGCATCCTGCCTCATTGGTGATGTGCTGCCTCCTCCTCCTCCTCTCAGGCACCCACGTTGAGTCAGTGACCTCATCATCCCCTCCCTCCTCATCACTGGAGCAAACCTGGCAGTATGCTGTAGCAGGGAGAGCATGACTGCCAGATTGCTGTCCTTCTTGGGCACCCCCTCTGTCCGTGCTCATGTTACTGCCTTCATCGAGCTCAGTATCATCATCAGAGCCTTTCAAACGCTGGGCATCCTCCTGGAGCATGTACCCAACACTGTGGTCAAACAGTTCGAGGGACTCCTCAGGAGGACATGGTGGGGCTAGGAAAGGAGTCACTGATGACATTGAGCCGAGGGAAGAGGCCGCTGCTTTGCCAGACAAAGTACCCTGAGCATGGGTGAGAGAGGATGAGGAGGATGAGGACGGCTTGGTCATCCACTCGACCATGTTGCGGCTCAACACGGCTCCGCATGTTGCGGCTCAACACGGCCAGCTGCCGAAAAAAAGGCCAAGCGTGTCCCATGGCCACGTGCTGATGAGGATGCACCGTCTCCACGACCAGCACTAGACAAAGAGCCTGCTTGCCCTCTCTTATTGGCTTGTGACTGTCTGCCTCTCCTTCTTGGCCTTCCAGACATATTAATGGCCTGTAGCTGCACTAAGCTGGGATATATATATATATATATATATGTACTGATACTGCAGCTAGCAAAATCAACTGCCTGCCTGTAGTATGAGAACACCACCAACCTTCTACAGGTAGCTTTAGCTGAACACTGCGCAGAGCTCGCAAAAAACTAACTTGTAGCTTTTTTAGCTGCCTGCGGTAGTGATAGGATCAGGAAAACACCACCAACCTTCTACAGGTAGCTTTAGCTGAACACTGTGCAGAGCTCGCAAGAAAATAACTTGTAGGTTTAGCTGAACACTGTGAGGAGGACGCACCACACTAACTTGTAGTTTTAGCTGAAGACTGTGAGCAGGACGCACTGCACTAACTTGCAGCTTTAGATGAACACTGTGAGCAGGACGCACCCCACTAACTTGTAGTTTTAGCTGAACACTGTGAGCAGGACGCACTGCACTAACTTGTAGTTTTAGCTGAACACTGTGAGCAGGACGCACTGCACTAACTATAAATAGTCTAGCTGCCTGACTGTGGTACTAATAGGATCAAAAGAACACCAGCAATTTTCTTCAGGTAGCTGTAAATACTGTAACAAGACAAGCCTGCCTGTCAGTAAGAAGATAACAGGAACGGATCTAGCTAAACTGAATACAGTATATATATATATATATATATATATATATATATATATATATATTTATATTTATATTTATATATATATATATATATATATATATATATATATATATATATATATATATATATATATGCAACACCTGGGATGCATATATATACACAATACACTGTAAGTGCAGCTAACTCACTGATTGTCCTGCCTAATCTAGCTAACTCAAATGAAATGACACTGTCTCTCTCTCTATCTATCTCTCTTTCAACACCGGAACACACACTACACAGGGTCGCCGTGCAGGCGGCCTTATATAGTGTGGGGCGTGTTCTAAACCCCCTGAGCCATAATTGGCCAAAGCCACCTTGGCTTTGACCAATTACAGCTCTCTCTACCGACGGCGCTGTGATTGGCCAAGCATGCGGGTCATAGTGCATGCTTGGCCAATCATCAGCCAGCAATGCACTGCGATGCCGCAGTGAATTATTGGCCGTGACGCGCCACGCAAATTTGGCGAGAGCGGCCCATAACGTTCGGAATTTGGCGAACGACCGAACAGCCAATGTTCGAGTCGAACACGAAGCTCATCCCTATCTGTGGGCCTATCCAGAAGCAGGAGAGCATCACAGGGTTAAGATTGCGGCTTGCAGTCCAACCAAAAGTGAGGGTTCTGCCGACCGGAGAACCTGTCGTGGTCGGAGGTAGAGAGGAAGCTGTCGCCAGTAAGGGACTATTCGCCTAATTACCAGAGACCACAGTGAGTAACAGAAGCAAGTACCGGAGCAGCATTCTCACCAACCGGGGACGGTGACGAATAAGGAAACTTCAGTGGGTATCAAGTCAGAGACCCAGCCAGCGGAGGTGACGCTTGGAGAGTAGCTTTGTGTGTCAAGCTAGGGACCGAGCAGGCCAGCGGGGGTGAAGCTTGAGAGGTATCTGGAGTGCCAAGCTAGGGACACAGCAGAGAAGCGGGGGTGACGCTTGAGGGAGATACCACTGTGCAGATTGGAGGAGCTCAAGGGATTCGGTGGGTTTAGTGAGAGACCGGGAGCTAAGTGTGCTGAAGAACTACAAATAGCGATTGTAGTGAGAGTGAAGGAACTGTTACGTTTGTGTTAGGAACTGTTAAAGACTGTTGCCATAGGAGACAGCATTCCTGCACATGCAGATGTGGCGTCTTCCTGTATGCCTTTCCCTGCATGGCTGTCCTATTGAAGTCTCAGAGTCTGCCAATTAAACTTGCAACTACTTAAGGGTGTCCTGGCCCTAACCCTCTCTGCCCCGAAATTTTTTTTAAGAGAAATAAACTTTCTTTGGCATTCAAGAAGTGTCTGGCGCCCAATAACTTTAACTACTCTGCATCCACCTTGCCTCACAACCCACCATATACAGAAGGATGTCAACTATCCCTGACCCTGGAGGTTCTTATTAGATCAAAGGAGGCCTGGGACCTTGCTACATTTATATCTCCTGAATGATGAATAAGTCTTTCATGCAGCAGTGGCGCATGTGAACAATTACCTTGGCTGGTTCTAAATATGTTTTGTGGTCAGCTGGTAAATAGTGCACAACTCTCTACAGTGTAATGCCAGTCTACCAGGGCAATAAGTACTGTATGTTATTATAAAGGCCAGATACCAAAAATTAAATGGCACTATTCTTCTGACAGTTTAGTGACATGTCCTTAAAAATACATTATTTTTTGTCAACTATCCATTAGAACAGTAAAAATCAGGTTAGAGTAAAGGCAGGTTTTTTATCTCAATGCTTTCCCTGCATTAAGGTAAAAATGCTGTATTCAGTTCTCCCCCCAGCGCCCCCTGAGCTTGATCTGCCCATGGAGGCAGCAGAGGGAGCCTGTAAGGAGAGAGTGGGTAGCCAGGCTAAGCTGCACTGTATGTGTCAATGGACACACAGAGTGCGTTCTGGGATCAGCATAAGTGCCTGTCTCCTCCCCCCTTCTGAGTGCCCCCATACCAAGCCACTTGCTAGAATGGAGCACAGAACGAGGGAGGAGCCAGGAGAACTGGCAGGAGACTAGAGACAAGGAGGATCAGGGCTGCTTTGTGCAAAACCATTGCAAATTACAGGTAAGTATACCAATCACTTTAACATCACATCCTTTTTTTTAAGCGGTCTTTTCAATTTACACACAGCACTGAACAATGTACCAATTATTAGCCTAGCTTTGTGGAGCAAGGTTAACAGCTCAGCCCTTTAATGTGACCAGGACTGGAATAACCAATAAAGGCAGTAGATTTTAGTGCCCCATAGACTTTTACGAGTTTGCAGCATTGGATGTAAATAAACAACGGAGGTCATGGGGGGGGGGGGGGGGGGTCACGGCAAGTATGCATCTGTGGAGGAGATTGGGATCCGGGGGGGTAATGTGTGCTTATGGCACAAGTTTGCTTTACCCTGGCTCTGAATTTACCATACACATTGCACCGATTCCTACAAAAGTATTTTGCCACAGCATTCATGTACAGTGCCTTAAACAGGTATTTATACCCCTTGAAACTTCTCCACATTATCCCTGACCTGTCTGCTGTGTTCCTCAGCCTTCATGATGCTTAAACTAACTGAACTTTGTTCAATAAGGTTCTCTAACAAACCTCCAAGGGTCCACAGAACAGCGGTATTTATACTGAGATTATATTACACAAAGGTGGATGCTATTTACTAATTAGGTGACTTCTGAAGGCAATTGGTTCCACTAGATTTTTTTTTTTTAACAACAAGGTTGGTCTTTATTGAATAAGGCATTATTGTACAGTTAACATTCATAGTCAAGCTCTCGTGTATAATACAGAATACAAGGAATAAAATACAAAAGAATCCTTTGTAGAGCAACGTGAATTGCTGGGTTAGATATAGGAAGGAAAACAGTGCTAAGCATTACAGATATCTCTGATATAGTCATCTATTAGCATATAATCTATGTTGCTAGGTCTAATCTGCTGCCTATTTGGTGGGGGGGGGCCGTACATTTACAATGTTAATACCTTATAGACTGTCTACATGTCCTACTAAAACACACCATGGGGGACTAGAACTGTTCGGTCCAGGGCAGCCATATTCGATCAAACTTCCGCGGACATCCTCTATTGGTGTAGGTCATTTTATAAAGAGGCAGCACCGCATTAACAGCGGAGTCCCACGCCTCCACCTTGGGGGAGGATGGTGATGCCCATTTTTTTAGAATTTCCTTCTTGGCGTAAAACAGCAGTAAGGAGATTAGTAGTTTTGTATACCTAGGTCTCTGGTCATCATCATGAATGCACAAGAGGGCCAGCTCGGGGGATGTCTGCAGCGTTAATTGTAGGCGGATATTTATGCTTTCAAAAACGTCTGCCCAGAACTTCACAATAAGAGGACATGTCCAGAACATATGTAAATATGTGCTGTCCGGAGATTGACATCTATTACAGTTTGGTGATCTATTGGGATAGATCTGGTGCAGTCTCTGTGGGGTGTAATATACCCGGTGTAGGAATTTAGTATGTATCAACCTGTCTCTAGATGAAATTAACAGTTTGGATCCCTCTTCAAAGCATTCTTCCCAAGTCTCCCTATCCAAACTGGGAATATCAGTCTGCCACTTGGTCCACAGTGAGTGCATCTTAGGTGAGTCAGTTTCAATCAGAGCGAGGTACAGAGTGGAAAGGGTCTTTCTAAGGGTTTCATGAGCCAACGTTTCCTCAATAGGGTCTGGTTTGAGATGTATAGGCGTGGGAAATTGGGCTCTAGCTGCATGCCGCAGCTGATAATATCTGAATATCATATTACCAGGGAGCCCAAATTTCTCAACTAATTCTTGAAATGAAAGCAATGTCCCTGAGTGTATAACATCACTGAGGACCTTAACTCCCATTCTGGCCCATAACTGTGGGTCAGGTATGGATCTAAAGTGACGAAGGGATGGGTTTCCCCAAAGTGGTGTAAAGGGGGAGTATTGACATGGGCGCATAAACCTCCTTCTAGCCATTGCCCATACCTTCAGGGTCGTCCTGGTGGGTCCTGGGAGCAGAGGGTAGGCCGAGGAGCCTCTATAGGCTAGATTCCCTAGCTCCTTAAAGGAGCCTATGATAGCCGCCTCTAGACATGTGGCGGCGTTAGATCTGGACTGTTCAAACCACCATCGCATGGTAACTAGCACCGCTGCCCAGTAATATATCAAAAGGTTTGGTAATGCGAGGCCCCCGCAATGGACCGGGAGCTGTAGAGTTGACCTAGCTAATCTGGGGGAAGATCCCTTCCATAGGAATGACCCAATGTATCCATCCAGGTCTTTAAATAGTGAGTTGGGGAGCCACACTGGGCAGTTCCTAAATACATAATTAAATTTGGGCAGGTAAAGCATTTTAATTATATTGATGCGTCCTAGTAGATTGAGTGGTAATTCCCTCCATTTGATGCAGTGTTCCTTAAGTTTAGTGATAATGGGCTGGACGTTAAGGCGACGGAATGCCTGGATATCCCTGGACACCACTATCCCCAGGTACTTAAATTCCTCCACCCACACTAATGGAGTCAATGAAGTTTCGTCTCGGGCCTTAGGATCTACAGGGAAAATGACCGATTTGGACCAGTTTATTTGGATTCCGGAGAATCCCCCATATTTATTAAAAATCTCCAGTGCCGCCTGTAATGAGGGACCAGCGTCGTTGAGGTACAGCAGTGCATCATCTGCATATAGTGAGATTTTCTCCTCCAGAGGGCCTACCCTAAACCCTTTCACAGCCTCCGATTCACGGATCAGTACAGCTAGCGGCTCGAGGGCCAGGGCAAAGAGGCTGGGTGATAGCGGGCATCCCTGCCTCGTGCCCCTCTGGAGGAGAAAATAGTCAGAGAGGGTGTCATTAACTCGAATCCTGGCCCTGGGGGAGTTATATAGTAGACCAATCCAATTTAAAAATTTTGGGCCAAATCCAAATCTTTTTAATACCTCCCACAGAAAGCCCCACTCCACGGAGTCGAAGGCTTTCTCCGCGTCCAGGGAAGCAATGACTCTAGTGCCTACGTTGTCATGTGCTGTGTCAAGATTAACAAAAAGCCTTCGTATATTAATATCGGTGCCCTTCCCCGGCATGAATCCCGTCTGGTCTTGGTGAATTAGGTCTTCAATCACCGTGGCCAATCTAAGAGCCAAAATTTTGGCCAATAATTTAGCGTCCGCGTTAATGAGAGATATGGGCCTGAAGGAAGCGCATTCCTCAGGGTCCTTACCGGGTTTTGGCACCAATACCACTACTGCCTCCGACATAGACTCTGGAAGTGAACCCAGGTCATAAAACTTTGATAGGAGAGAGGTCAATCTGGGGGCCAGTAGCTCCTGCTGCTGTGAGTAGAACTCTATGGGGATACCGTCTGGGCCAGGTGCTTTTCCTGCCTGCATGCAACTCATGGCCTTTTGAACCTCCTCTAGGGTTATGTCCTTATCAAGAGCTTCCCTCTGGTCTAAGTCCAATTCGGGCAGCGGTATGAGGTCCAAAAAGTCAGAGAGGTCGGTTGTTGTATAATTTACCCTAGTGGCGTATAATTGCTGATAGAATTTTAAAAATCTATTACTGATTTCCCCAGGGGTGGTCAGTAAAGCGCCATCTGCGTCCCTCAGTCTACCCACATGTGTCGCTGCAAACTGTCCCTTTGCCAACCAGGCCAGAAGTCGGCCATTCTTGTCTCCATATTCAAAAACTCTTTGGGCACAGGCTAGCATGGACTTTTTAGTAAGGTCTACTCTCAGTAATGCCAACTCCCTAAGGGAGTGCTGCCAAGTTATGTAATTAGCAGAGTTCGGGGTGGCAACATACGCTTGTTCCATTTCTCGGGCCTGTGTTTCCAACTGCCCAAGAGACTGCACCATCTTCCTTTTTTTATTTGCAATTTTCCTAATATATTGGCCTCTCAACCATGCCTTAAATGTGTCCCACAGTATGAGTGGTCCAGATGAATCAGCATTGGTCAACCAAAAGGTACACAGCTCCTCTGGTATCTCCTCCTGGATCTCTGGGTCCATTATCCAATATTTGGACAATCTCCACAATCTCAGGCCCCCAGGAGGGGCCGCCCGGACCCTGACTAATAGTGGAGCATGGTCCGAGATGCCCCGCGAGAGAATCTCCGCAGACACCGTCTCTCCAAGCATCTCTGTCGAGGCAAAAGCCATATCTAAACGCGACAGCGTCCGAAAAGTGGTGGATAGACAAGTAAATTGAGTATCTGAGGGGTGGAAATGGCGCCAGAGATCCGTCATATGAAAAGAGGATGCCCAGTGGGACAGGCCTCCACCAGTGGAGGAAGATGGTCTGAGTCTATCCAAAGCATCTGACATTACCTGATTAAAGTCGCCCACCACCAGCACTCTACTAACATCATATTGGATAACAGAGTGCATCAGTGTGTGAAGCAGGGTAATATCAGCAGGAGGAGGCAGGTATACCCCTACTATTATGTATGGGGAACCAGCTATTAATGCATGTATGAGGACATACCTGCCCCCTGGATCAGTCTTAACATCTACCAATTGAAAGGATAGGGATCTGTGTATCAAGACACTCACCCCTCTGGCGTAGTTGGAATAAGAGGCGTGGTAATGGGCAGAGACCCAGGCTCTTTTTAACCCCATCACTCTGGCTCCTATCAAGTGGGTTTCCTGTAGGATACATATTTTGGGGCCATACTGCCTTATATACTTATGTACCAGAGACCTCTTAATTGCTGAGTTAAGGCCCCTAACATTCCAGGACAACACTGTAAAATCAGCCATATTTTTTGTGTACCCAGAAATGAAGGATATCTGAGTGTTGCGACCTGCAGGGCCCATCCCCCACTCGAGCCCAGGGCACGCAGCACCGCCAGGGGGCGGGGACTCCACCCCCCCGGACCACCACACAGGAAGTCCAACACTGAGAGCACCATGACCAACCAAGTACATCTGAAACCATATATTAAACATAACATATAACTTGATGATGACGACAACGGTCATCCAACCCCCCCCCCCCACCCCGTGTACCCTCCAACTTCAAGGGACACATATTCCCAAACAAACTATGAGTCCCAATATCAAAAATTTGGTATCGGGGAGCGTGTACCCAATTAGAGCATACCAAAAAATAGAAAAATGACAACAAAAATAATAAAAGAAAAAGGAAGAACGGGTAAAAGAAAAAAAGGGGGATGTAAAATGAAAAATCCTCACTATAGTGAGTTGCTGGAGAGCTGACACATGCGATGAACACTGAATGTTCCAGAGCGGCATCAGAGTTATGGTGAGGCACATGTGCCAAGTTGCTGTATGGGGTCTTCCTTTAAGGGGATATCCCAGGAGAGAACATGGACACTATTAACAGCTTATGAGGGGCCTTAGAAATACAGGGTTCACTAGGCCTGAAGCTCTGCACTTGCATACAGAACCATCAGATGGAGCTACGACCGGATAGCGTCAGTACCTCTTTGTGTAGGAGTTCCATCAATGCTTGTTGCAAAAAGGTAGTCAGCAGAAGGGGGAATAAGCTGAAATTGCAAAGGGAGATTCAGTCCCTCACACCCGAAGGTTTAGGGAGGCAGGGTTTCAAGCCAGGCATTAGCATCTTTGGGGCTGGTGAAGATCCGTATCGCCTCTCCATCCACCACACGGAGCTTAGCGGGAAACAGGATACTGTATCGGATCGCCTTGGCTCTGAGAGCTGCTTTCACCGCATCAAAGGAACGACGCTGCCTCTGTGTCTCCATCGTGTAATCCGGGAACAGCATTAACCTCACATTGCGGTAGGGGATGTCACCTGCTGCTCGGGCCGCTCTCAGAAGCTCATCTCTATCTCTGTAGTTAAGCAGACGTAGAATTAGCGTGCGTGGGGGTGTCCCTTCTGGTCCGGGTCTCGGCGGGACTCGGTGTGCTCGTTCCACCGTGAAGAACGGGGACAGGTGTGCTGCAGGGAGAACCGATCGCAGCAGATCCTCAGTGAAGGCAGTGGGATTGCGCCCCTCAGCCCCTTCAGGGAGCCCAACAATCCGAAGATTGTTTCTCCTGCTGCGATTTTCGGCGTCTTCCGCCCGATACTCCAGCGCTTTCACTTTGTTTTGCAGTGTTCTAATGGAGGCCGCATGGTCGGTCACTACGTCTTCCGTATCTCCGACCCTCCGCTCCACTTCTGTAATCCTAGTGCGGATTTTATCCAAATCTTGCCTTAGCAGCCCTACGTCCAGCTGTACCGCCTCTATTTTAGTTGTAAGGGTTGTCTGGCATAGGGAAATAGCCGCCATCACCTCAGGGATGCCCGGTGGAGCATTCTCCTCGCACTCCGTCTGTGACGCCATGTTGTGAAGGCGCGCTGGTATAGGCCGCAGGTCTGGAGCCGGAGTCCTTTCCGCCGCTATGTCAGGAGGGAATTTGAGTTTTTTGCCCCGATTCGGGCCCCCGGGTGTTCTTGAAGGCATACAGAGGCTGTCAGGCCAATTACAGTGTGTCTATCTCAGTTACGGATCTATGGACGGATTTGTCTCCAGCAGAGCTCAGTGAGGCACGTCTGCTCAGTCCAGCATCCCGGCCACGCCCCCGGTTCCACTAGATTTTAGTTAGGGGTATCAGAGTAAAGGGGGCCGAATGCAAATCACACTTTTCAGATATTTGTAAAAAAAATTAATAAATAAATAGAAAAACATTAATAATTTTCCTTCCATTTCACACTTATGTGCCACTCTGTGTTGGTCTATCACACGTGGAACATTCCAAGGGGTATGAAAACTTTCTCAAGGCACTGTAAAGTTGATCCATCAGTAAAGGAATGAGCTGGTGACCCTGTCCCTAGTCTACCCATGACCGTCCAAGGGTGGTCAGACAAGGCAGATGTAGCAGGAACTGGACCAAATTGGATTATGCCAAGGTACTTCTTTCTTCCCATTCTGTCGTAGGTGCTGATCCAGGAACGCCTTGTGAAAACTAGTGCGTGACACAGTATATTTACATGTCTGTCAGCCTGGAAAAGATTGATATATAATGTCAGGAAGGAAAGCTAATCAACACTTAACAGGCTGGGTAAGATTCAGTCATCTGGAGCCCTAGTAAACACATTATAAAACTTGCTACTTGGGCACTGGAGGGAATGGAAAGTTTTCGTCAGTGAATTGGGCACACCCAAGGGAGAACACGAGATGTAATTGTAGATCATAAGGTAGATTGGAAATTATTTGACCTTCATTAAATACAGTGTCAGTAAAAAGCATGGTGGCATTGCTAGTTTAAGTTTTGATCTGTTTGGTTAACAATCACTTGAAACTCTTCAATTAGAGAAATACAATTTTACATGCAGTACATACTGTAATGATTAGAATGGCTCTTTAGTTTAATTGGTGCTTGACAAGTAAAGCCACACACACACACACACACACACACATATATATATATATATATAATTATAATAGGCCGATCCCACTGTGTGTCGATTTGACGCATAAGTGCCTGTCTAGTTCCTCCTTCTAGAAGGGAGCTCAGGAGGCAGGAGACTAGCAGGATCAGGGTGGCGCTATATATATATATTTATTTTGCTTTCACTTCATTATGATACTGTATAAAAAGAGGTTATTGATCCTTTAGACCTCAAGTAGCACAAGATCAAATACTATGCTATTGTCCATTTAGTGTGGTCGAGCCACTGTTGGTACTGGGTACATCATTCACAAGCATTTATTAGTGGATCTATAACTTTGGTCATGTGATAACACTCACAGATAAACTCAAACTTTCAAGAATCCATCTTTATTTCCAACACAGCCATTAGGGATCCTTGTACACTCATGGCACCTATATAAAGCAGTTCTGTTTCAAAAAGGTTGCCTAGCCATCTGTTTAAAAGTCTTCCCTGGTCCTCCTCTTGTTGGCATGCGATGGGTCATCTCTGCTTCCTGCCCCCGCAGGACCACCTTTTAACTAGACAGAGAATAGCACTCCTTTGTTCCATTTAATAGATCCTCACTGCAAGACCCCATGCCAGAACCCCCCCCCCCCCCCCCATCATAAGACCACACAGGTTTAGCCTTTTTTCACTGGTGAAAAAGGCCCTAATCCTGTGGAAAAGTTTCTGGATAAGGAGGCCTATGGGACAAGTCAAAAGCAAGAGCTACCATGGCTGTGCTACTGCAGAATGCTCCCCGATGTGGTCTGGATCCATCAAGTCTGTGGACGTCCTAGCGCCATTTTTTATTTTATTTTCCACGTTTACTTCCTGTTTCACTCAGCCGAGTCATGGCCACCTATCTAGTGAGGTCACATCTCCACCCACACTATTCTAAAAAGGTTGCCTAGCCCTTTATTAGATGTAATTTTTTTATGGTCCAATTGGCAGTCATGAAAAAGATCACTCATTGCATTTAGCATCTTCCAAATGCTATTCACTAATGTTGGCCATGGGTGAACTAAAGTGGAACTTTAGTTAGAAAATTAAAGTCAAAATGTTCATATCCTGAACACGATTTTTCCGCGTTTAGGTGAGGTTAAACCTCCCTCTTCTGAACGCCAATGTGTACATTGGCACATAGGCTTTTCTGGAGTTGAGTTTAGGAGCTGCTAGTGTACATGAAGCCTTACTAGATCACTTCCGGCTGATCCTTTTTATGCAGGTATAGCTATGCAAAACATTAAAAATAAGTTTCTATACCATTTCAAATCCAGCAAACATATGGTCTCACCCTGCTCTGCACATGCTCAGTTGATCTGTTTTTAGGCACGGTGCCAAATTTGTAGAGGGCGATCTGTGGACAGCCTAAAGATGTTGTGCAGGGGCTCTGGGCTTTAGCAAAATGGCAGCCTCTGGTAAGAAGCCAGAGCAATGCTGGAGGCAATTTACAGCACACACAGTTTTGGCAGCATAATTATTAATGTGGAATGTACATTTTCCGCTAAAGAACATTTTTATCAAGTTGTTGTGGGTAAAAGGTCTAAACCACAGACAAAGACCTTTGTGAATTAATTTTAAAAACCACATGATAGATTAGCATTAGCAGTACCAGAAGATACAAAAAAAAATCCCAGACAAGGTTATAAAAAAAAAATGAACATGTTTTTATTTCTTTTAAACAAGGAAGAACATTAGGAAAATGAAACATTTTCCACATAAAGTCTGCTTTGAACTGGAGCCTACAATAACATTTTTCAGCACCAAAACAAACAAGTAAAACAAAAAAAAAAAAAAAAAAAAAAAACACAAAAATAGCTATAGATTAGTATCTATAAGCATACATGAAATATTGCACTTTGTTTTTTTTCTTTTCTAGAAATCTGGATTTCATTCGTTTTGTTCCTAGTTAGGAAACCATTTGAATACTGGACTACACATGAAACTGACCAGTAAAAAAAAAAAAAAAAAAAAAAAAAAATGAATAAAAAGAAAAATAATGCCTCTAAACAACAGAGTAAATAAATATTTCCACAAACTTTGCAGAAGTTCGAAGCTTTTTTGAGTTACCACATTTCATGCGATACAGTGCCAGTGGCCTCAACAATGCTAAATCTCACATACATTTGCAGTGGCTATTAATATTGGTCTACCCTATATAGACATAACCTTTGCCTACTGATCTGCAGGCAATTAGGGATTGTTCCCACTTTTCAAAATCATGGAAAAAAATAAAAATGGAACAATAGTTTTGATCAAATGAATACAGAAAAACAAAAAAAACAAACACCTATTAATGCTTTAATGCTAAACTGATCAGCGGAGGTTAAAATAAAACAAGGGTGTGGAGGGAAATTTGTCAAAACTACTGTCACTTCCTCTTAAATCAGTATTATGTCAGATAGAGAAAACCAAACGTCAGATGGATCACTTAAAACGTGACTAATAAAAGTTGTCTTCGCTTTGGAAGTTTTTTTTTTTTTTTTTTTTAATAATTAAAAAAAGGAAATACTCACTAAATTAATTAGTTTTCAAAAAGGACACTTGCAAAAAGCATGGATCAATAAACTGATGTTACTTTACCAAAATACATGGTTCATTTCCTCAGACGCTAGCCTAAGGGCATTGGTACAAACTAGGCTGTACTTTAAACTTTTCCATATTCGATCTCTCAAGTACAACTTGAGAGTTGTGTTAATGAGCCGATGTCAACCTCCCGTTAGAACTTAAAAGTGATGCAAAGTAAAAACAAATGTCGTACGTCAGCACTCGTTACTCATCTGCCTGGATTTCAGATTCTTAGTGAAGGCTTTGAGTGCTCATGCGTCGGCTCTTTGTTGTGTCTTACAGCACAAAGTCTATTAACACTGCTCACTAAATTGCATAAAAAGGAATCACAAGCCCAAGTGCCCATTCCTTCCACTAAAACACCAATGTACTATTGACATGTTGTGTGTTTGTGCAGAATTACTGTTTTCTTGTGCGTCAGTCGCATTTAAACCAGTTGGGGGACTACTAGAAAGAAGGAAGGACTAGACAGCAAAAAGACATTTAGCTTTTTCTGTGCATGTTATCAGCTAACACCACTCCGTAAACTCCCTATGTGGTACAGTGCAACATAAAGACACAAATAGCATTCCAAAGTTTGGCAAGTGATGATATCTCCTGAGATTAAGTGATTTGTAGGAAGTTTGTAACAAAATCCTGCTTGGGGTGACAGTATAAAGGCAACATGTCTTTGAAAGAAACTAAGGTGTACAATCTTGATGACAGTCTTGTGTACTTGCACCTTCTTTCCCTAACCCACTGGAATCGTTGTTATTCTAGAACAGTAGGCCGCAAAATATAACAGCAATAAGGATTGGCGTGAAGGCATTAGATGTGTGTAAAGAAGATCCATTGCTGTATGCAAGCTGATGGTGATGCACATGCAGCCATACAGGACAGTACTAAGCATGTCAATATGCAGGTATAGTCCAGGCTACAACCAAAAAAAGAAAAGAAACCAACACAAAAAAAAAAAAATTAGTGCATTTGTCATTGTATAGTCTCTCAAAGCTTTCATGTGCTTCATGGTGTGAACAACACAACCAAGCAGAGGAGGAAAAGGAAAGCTGTAGTGATTCCAAGCTGCTCTACATACACACTGAAGGTGTGCAAATTTTCAGAGTGACAGAGGAATCCTGAACCTCTTTCACTGCGTGCTGAGCATCTTGTTGCTTGACCGCGTGCTGTAGGAGCGCAGCGCCTTCGTTGTGCCGACAGCAAGGCAGTCCAACTTCCATTAAGTATGGAGCACAAAACGTGTGTTACAAAGCTGCAAGCGCCAAAATCATGACCACAGGTTGATTTAGTCTGCAACTTCCATGGCGAGACTCAGACCACATTTCTGGGAAAGTGCATCTCCCTAATGGCTGCCAATTCTCACTGTTGGCAGTTCAGTTAGTCTCTCATCAGCTGAATATATATCAAATCCCTTCAGCGAGATGGACAGGAAGGATGGTCTTCAATGGGCTGATCTGGGTTTGGATCAACCTGTGGAGAACAAAGCATTTGGATCAACATACTATGGAATTAAGTTCATCAATTGCCAAAAACAATATGCAAACAGTGGTTAAGCATTAAAACATTCATACAGGTTGCTTTACAGAGAATAGCAAGGATTCAGAAATCGTGCGCTAAGAAAATGTGTTGTTGCTCATAGCAACCAATCAGAATCCTTGTAATTTACAAACATGGTTGGAAAACTGGGTGGCAAGAAATGTTTCCTACAGCCCACTCTTCAAAAATAAGGCCGTGTTCTATGTTTAGGAGGTAACATACTTACTAAATTTTGACTTGCATATTGCATTCTAAGGTGAAGATGTTAATGTTATTTATACAGCTGTATTTGTTTCCACCTCACCTTCTACACGTATTGCAATATCTTTTGAGGTTGATGTTTTGGGGTAACCGTAAAAGGGTTGAGTTGTGTTTAGGACTTATTGGGGGGTGGGGGGATGGGAGCCTGCAAATACTCCTCCACAATGGTTTGCAACCTCCCTCGCTGGTCTCAAGGTCTCCAGCCAGCCGGGGCATGATTGAACCTCCCACACATGCACATGGAAGGCAATTCATTTGTCAACGAGGCATCCTGAGTGTACAATGACTTGCACATGTGCAGCTCCGTGTACATTATAAAGATTGTGAACATGCAGGCAAGTGTGTTTTAGAGATCCTGCCTGCTCGAAAATTTTAATATGTTCACTTTAGTTCCACTTTAATTCAGTATAGTCTACCTGACACATTAAACCTAATCTGCAATAATTTTCATTTTTTCCAAGATATATATATGTGACTGCAAATACAAAGATGAACTTTTAGAACAGATGTGTTATGTACAATTTTAAACATGTCTTTCCATGCATTGCTTCTTATTATGGATGTATATGGGACAGCAATAATTCCTCATGACTTCCTGTCTAAGTAGAGGCAGGAGACATATGTTTCCTGACTGACATTAATGCCTTACTAAAAATAAAGAGCATCAAACAAAAAAAAAAAAAAAAAAGGAAGGAGTTCCCAGCTAATGCAGTGATCCCAATCCATACACTGTGGGGTTGATTTACTAAAGCTGGTGCAGCTATACATGCTTGTTAAATTAAGCGTTGACAAAAAAATAAAAATAAATTGATTTAAAAAAATGGAAGCCGATTGGTTTCTATGCAAAGCTGTACCACAATTTGCACTCTCCAGTTTTAGTAAATCAACCCCTAGATGGCCAAAAGTATGTGGACACCTCTCCAAAAATTTTTAGTTTCAATTAATTTTTATTACTAAAAAGTAGGAGTGAGCAAACTCAAAAGCTGGAATACAATAAAATACCAAATGGTGTACAATCACAGTATAATAAATGGGATGCAATGTGAAGATGAGTCACAGATTAAAGTATTAAGACTCTTCCAAATTTTTATATGTAGCAGCTTCCAGTGAAGGGTACAGTTCCTGCTACAGAGTACATTGCTTCCATCCTTATGGCAATAGTTTGGGAAAGGCATTTTCGGTTCCTGCATAACTGCACCCCTGTGCACAGAGCCAGGTCCATAAAGACATTAATTGAGGATTCTGGAGTAAAGAAACTCAAGTATCCCACATACAGCCCTGACTGCAACACTACTGAACACATTTAGGATGAATTGCTCTGATTGCAATCCAGGTCCTCTTATTCAGCATAGATACTTGACTTAACAAAAGCACTTTTGGCTGAATGGGTAAAATTCACACAGAAACGTTCTTGTGGAAAGCCTTCCCAGATAAGTAGGGGCTGTTCCAACTGCAACAGACAGGAGCAACACCATATTTAGTGCTCATTTACAAAAATAGGATGTCTAACAAGTGCATACAGTATATCTGTGAAAGTCTAGTGTCCCCAAACATTTGGTTGTATTGGGGGAGATTTACTAAAACTGGAGGACTCGGAATCTGGTGCAGCTGTGCATATTAGCCAATCAGCTTCTAACTTCAGCTTGTTAAATTAAGCTTTGATAATAAAACCTGGAAGCTGATCGAGTGCTCCAGTTTTAGTAAATCCCCTCAGTGTATGTAAATGACAACTTCATTACTCCGATTTAGATTTATTTTTGCCCTCAGTTACTCAGCGCTCTTAGATGTTCATGTTATTACTTTGTTGAAGACGATTTGAAACAATCTGCAATGCTTACTTCTTTTTTTGTCTTATAATAGAAACTGCTAAAGGCGACACTGATTATTATGCAGTATTTTCCCGGTCTGTTGAACGGAGGTATATGTGCTGTGCCCTCACACAGATCACTGTATACATATGAACTTCACAAAGCATCCACTATCCTTTCAAACAGTATTTTATGAATGGGTAAATATGGGTTAGTTATAAAATAAACCTCCATCCAGATTATGCTGTTCAACTGTAATCTTAGGCTCTGAATTACCATAATCTCTAACACATGAAGGGGGACTGGCTCTTTTGAACTGGTCATTGTGCTGGCATTACTCCTATGCTTACAAACACAAAGCTACTTGTATTGTGTAATTTGGATTGCAACATTCTCATTAGCGTCACGGAGCTAGTGGGATGTCGCTCATGTGATACGAAAGTCAAAAAGTCAATAGCTAGTCCCCTTAAACAAGGACTTCATTAACAATCATTTTGTGGAATTAAATAAAATGTATTTTTAATTTGCTCTTAATGCAGGGAAAGACAGTTTAATTCAAGTGGGCTGCTGGAACTTGACAAAAGAACGATTCACAACCCCAGAACAAAAGAATTGGTGACATATACAATAAGATAATGAACACATTTATTGCTTCCCAGAAGAATATGCTTACCTCTGAGTAGAGAGGAGGAGGCAAGTAACGAAATTCTTGGATATATGCAAAAAGTGGTCCTTGAAGTGCCAACTCAAAATTATCACAAATATTTGATGATAAAAGATTTTGTCTCTGCTCTTCTGTGACAATTTCAGCATAGCTAGGGGGTGCTGAAACAAAAACATAAATTTAAAAGGAAAGTCCAAAAAAAAAAAAAAAAAAAAAGGTAAAAACAGATGTTATTAAAAAGAGCGCCTATGGAAGTTAGTTTTAGGTGTTTGCTACTTTTAAAACCTCAGTGCTGAGCTAAGCGCATGCAATAGAACAGTTGCATTTATATTCTGGCTCTTATGAAACAATACTGCATGACCATGTACATGCTTGTGGCCAAAGAACAGCACGTGAAAGAATGTGATGGATTACAACATCTGTCAGAAGAGAAAAAAAAAAAAATAAAAAAAAAAAAAAAAGGTACACAGATTTGGGAAATTACCTTCAGGTCGTTCAGGTAGGACAAAGCCCAGCCAATTGTTCATGCTGTACTGACTGCTAACACTTGATGTCCGGCTGCCAAATGGATGCAAGGGAATTGTTCCAATGACTAGCGGTAAATTAAGGAATAAGTCCATTGCACCTGGAATATCCACATATACCTAAAAGTTAAAGATAAAAATCAACTTAATAGCAAGAAAACATGTCTTTTATACTTTTTTGGCTTCCATTTCATGATTATATTTATTTGGCTTCTGTTGTATCCTGTAAACTTAGGCCTCATGTACACTGCTGCTGGTAAACGGACGTATAGGAGCAGTTAGGCATTTTTTCAACTGCTCCTGAACTCTCCTCTATATTATCATATCAGTACATGTACACTGGTTCGTTTATAGTCATTTCTAGAGGCTTTTATTTTGGAACCCAAAAAAAAATGCATCCAGAAGATGTGTTTAGAGGCATTTCAAATGCCAAACGCGGCAACTCGCATTTAGCAGCCTTTCGTTTACATCCATTTTTCATTTTTGGCCATTTTGGGGAAAAAAAAAAAACCATTTTCAAACGCTTCTAGACGCAAACGCGGCTAAACGCATCATGTAAACAGTTTTTTTTAGACGCTGGTTTCTAGCGGTCAAGTTAAACCTTTCAGGAAAGGCTGAACAATGTCCTGTGTACATGAAGCCTAAAACATTCATACTTGTGCTTAGGCCCCTAAGCTATACATGGGTGTTCTTAGAATTTCCCAGTCTACATCTTTAAAATATGTCCACTATACACAGGCCAGTAATCAGATCAGACTAAAGCTGCCCAAGTGCTTGGTTAGGTTTAAGCATTTATTCCGAAATTTCTATTGTAGATAGAGCTTATAAGAAAGTTGATGGGCACATAGATCTATGAAAAAAGGAACTTGCATAGTCCAATAGCACTAATGCTGCAACCATTTTTGGTTTGTTTTTTGTTTTCCCCAGCAATAGTATTCGGCCAAAATGCAGCTAGCTAAGTAAATGTAATATCATAAAACGTCCACTATAAAACCACCACTTTTCATTGTAAAAGACCATTTCCTGCTAATGTCTGCTTTACTGACTGGATTGTAATTACATTGTGGGTCACTACAGCCACAATAAATAGTATTTGGAAGCCATTTTGTCCCACGTACCATGAGAGAATATTCCACACGGATTATGCTGCAGTCGATGATGGAAGGGGAGACGGGAGGGATTTTAAGCTGCTTGCCATTCCAGGTCTCCGTTTTTCCAGAAGATAGGGACTCTCCTCGTAAATTGGCAACAAGTTGTTTCACCTCCTTCATTTTCCCTTTGGCATAGAAAGTCTGCGTCTGATATATGGCTGCCTTGGGTACAACCATCCGGGAAGAACAATTCTCAATCTCCGCAAAGATTTGAATTGATTCACCTTCAAGAAGATAGAAATGAGCTTTAGAGGGTTTGCAGTACCAGCCTGAGAGAAAATTAAAATCTAAAACCAATACATAATTTAATATAACTCATAAGGCATTATATGCCAATCTAACTTCGTAAAGCTAAAATAATACGCAGCAAAAATAAAATACATTTCTACAAAAGATAAAAAAAATATATTTACCTGGTGTATAGCCCTTCCTTTCAATTTTGGCACTTAAGGATATGGGACCTGAGGTACAAAACCAACAACACAGCGTTTTCTCTTTTGTGCCCGCTTGTGGTGACTGCAAAAGAAAGAAAGAAAAAAAAATACATTATTATAAATCCTAAATGTATAAAGCAGAGCAACAAATGACTCAAGCTGACCTGTCTAGTGCTTGCGGCCTACAAAGCCATTTTGTTCATTGAACCAATGTAGAATGCAGTCTGCTGTGTTTAAGAAACTGCAATCTGACACATGCCAGCTAAATGTCCATGAAGCCTGACTAAATTCTATGAGATACTTGTGAATTTATAAAGCTGCATTTCACTGGTCTTGGAAAAGTTTAGAAAGCAGCTACCACCACAGCCTAAAGATAATGAAAATTCATAACGTACTCAAGATTCTCTGTGCTGGAGGTATCCAATGTATAAATTATTCATCCAGCTCATACAAAATGGTCAAGTGATTAACAACTGGCCAGCCAAACTTACAGCAGATGCCATGTTTGCTATGGTCATGAAAGCAGTATGCAGATTAGTTATAATTGTAAATATTGTTATAATGGCTGCTAAAATTAGTGCAAATTGTACAGTCAGAAAACAGATTTCTAGCTGAAGTAAATGTCTATTGACAAATAATCTAACGTCCACTTGCGTTTATTATGCTTAGAATAATCTCCTTTTATAAAAAGAAACAATATATGTCTTACCAATAATGAAGGAGTGTTGATATCTATATGCTCAAACACGGTGAATTCCTTCTTTAATTTTACTGGTAGCAGCCAGGCTCTGTGCAATTCTGCTTTCACCCAATACCGTACACTACCGTGTCTCCCTTCAAATGAGGTAGCAAGTGGTCTGTACAAAAGAGGAAGGCAAAATTAGTGACGGTGCTTCAGTTAGGGAACATTAAAATCCAGCTTGGTGCTGGTTCACGCAAAGCATGTTTAGTAGACAAAGCCACATAGGCAGGTGTTTTAGGTGGAAGGGTCAGAATTATGTACATTAGAATGTACATTGTCATTGAACTGACAAAAACAGGGCTTCTGAAAAGATATAAGACAAAGGCAGGAGTAGACCTGTGTCATAAAACTAATATGTGGTGGCAATATCCCTCATAGTACGTGTAGGGCAGGTGAATATACTACTGCTAGGGAGTGGTGTAGTCTAACAAAAGACCGCTAGGAGATACTTACGTTTGTGGAAGCTCGAAACTAAATGCATATTCATGGCGTCCTGAAGTAATAGTGGTCAGTCCTTCTTCTGAGTTATCATCATCTGAAAGAAAAAATAAAATACCTTCAATATTCCCATTTTACCTCAAAACGTGTCAGTTCAGTTCGACAACATTTACTGAAAAATGTACCAGAGGCGGCAAGCCATTTTATACCAAATAAAATTCAATAAAAGCATTTGCGACACGTTATGGCTGCATTAGAAAGTCCTGTGCCAGATTTATAGAAGCTGTGACTTTTTGCTGTTTGCAAACAATTTTGGTAGTTTGCATGTGTAACACTTTTATAGTGTGGCGCTATGGGATGCGACAAATTCATTAACAAATACCACCGTGTCAGTGAAGAAATGTGGGAGGTACACAAGACCTCTATGTTGGGGGGCCCATTGTGTTGCTATTGTGACGCAGACAAAATTGTCTGGTAAATCTCAGATGAATTCATATAAAAAAAAACTTTACCGAGGCAAATTCATAAAGAAACACCACCATGTCGATGATACAAAGGTGGAGGTAAATAGGCCTCTTCAATACTGAATAGATTGTGTTGCATGTGAAAGCGGTGTCTCAGACAAAATTTTTGTCTGAGGTAAATCTGCAATGAATTCCTGAATTACTGCGACAAATTAAAGAAACACCGCCATTTTGGTGATACAAGGTGGAAGTACATAGAGCCTCTTCCATGTTGAAGACTATGTGTAGGCATTGTGTCGCAGACAAAATTTTTGTCTAAGGTAAACGTGCAATTATTTCCTATATACCTTACTGCAACAAATTCATTAACAAATGCCACCACGTCTGACACAAGGTGGAGGTACATAGGGCCTCTTCCATGTTGAATAAATTGCATTGCAAAGTTATGTCTGAGGTAAATCTGCAATTAATTCATATACCCCTTACTGCGACAAATTCATTAAGAGACACCACCATGTCGGTGACATAAGGTCAGGGTACATTGGGCTTCATCCATGTTGAATAAATTGTGGTCACACATGTAGGTATTGTGTCCTAGACAAAAGATTGTTTGAGGTAAATCTGCAACAGATTTCTATAGCCCTAAACGTGAATCTGTCGCAAAGTTGCGCCATTTGTTGCAAAGACGGGGGACAGATTCCTAATGAGTCTCTTTGACGTGTTTTATGAATTCCAGGCATATGTACAGAACGGGTTTGTTAACCGATGCTTTTTCATCGAGGATATGAAGCAACACACAATGTAAGATGTCTGCACCAAGTGCTGTGAAACCATTTCATTATGTCACAATCTACTTGAATTTTATTTAATCATAAAATGTTCTGAACCAGATTTCATTGCTTAGCTAACAAGCTAAACTGGCAGAGAGAAAGAACAATGCAATTAACCAGCTAATAATAAAACCCAGTCCATGGCTTCGAGGTCACACCCCAGCCATGGAATGGCGATATTAAAGGACCTATTTGCAGTAAACATGACCTTCCCATGTCATCTTGGTCAATGCAGGGCACATCTTCCATCTCATTTTGGGTGTGTGAGGTACAGGGGAGAAAAGGCAGCCTAACGAGTCAAGGAAAATGTGAGGAAACATATATAAAAATTTAAAAATTTTTAAAAGGATTACATGCTTCTATATTTTTTTTATTTAATTCTAAACCAACGTCTGTAGCAGGACCACCAAAGAGAAGGCTCACGATCCGACTACAAAGACCACATAGTGAAGGAATGTGTCACGGTATATTATTTTTTACATTTTATTTTCTCTGTAAAGCTACAATGTGTTCTTTTTATTAAAATCTAGCTTCTTTTTTTCCCCCTTCTCTGCTGCAAAGTTTTTTTTTCTTCATGCCAGCTCAGCAATCTCCTGGAAAAGAGCACTAGCGGCTGTACAGTGTGGTAAACAAGTGCTGAGCTGTCAATCACAGACAGACTCTAGCAGGAGAGGACCGGCCTGAACCGGTGCAAGCAGATCCTCAGCCAGTCCCTCATATGCATAGACATGACGTAGCTGGATAGAAAGATGGCGAAGCGCAACCTAGCCTGCTGCTGCCGCCTACTCCATTCCAGGCTTTCCGCCCCCTTCTTCCGGGTGTAGTAGGGACCATGCTGGGTGCTCAGCCACAGGCAATGTGCTGCTGAGCCCCAAGGCTGCAAATTCCTCGAAATTTTCGCCACACTTTTGTCTGCTGCTTCGGGAAATCCTAGCGACATTCGTCATTTTAAACAGACAGGGCTTGATTTACTAAAGGAAGTAAAACTGAGGTGGAGGAAAGGCAAAAATTCACAAAATTGATTTTTTTCTAGCACGTGATTGGACGACTAAAGTCAGCACAACTTCACCTCATTCACTAAGCTAATGGAAAATTCACATTGCAAAGAATAATGAATCATGCAAAAAAAATAAAGGATTTTTGCTTGCACGTGATTAAAGTCAGAACAGCATCACCTCATTCACTATGCTAGATGAAAATTCATGAACACCCGATACAATTTTATTAAATCTGCCCAGATGAGCCGTGGCCAGGGGAAGGGGGTGGGGGAGATGGGGCTATTTATAGACCTTCCACGTCTCTAGAATGTTGCTCCTTGAAACTGTCAGGTCGTGTCTATATGTGGCAAACCACCAATTGGGTAACAGGGACTGTTAGTCCAAAAACGTGCACTTTTATTACATTAATAAATGATATGTAAAAAATGGTTATACATTTTAATCACTAAATTATATAAAATACGTATTTGTAATTTTTTATTTCCTAGTTAGCCTTGTGCTCACTTCTAGTCTTGAGATGCAAGATATCCAACGTACAGCCATCGTTCACACCGACAGTGGGAATGAAATCGTGGGAATTCAGCTGAACTCGCGCCATTTCATTCCCGACGTTGGGGGTGATTTCAGAGACATCTGTGAGGGTTGCTGCACAGATAAATGGAAAATCGCACCCCAAAGTCGCCAAGAGTAGTACAGAAACTACATTTAGCAATCGGTGCCATTGCCGGCAATTACCGCAGATTTGGCATGCGATTTGACATGTGAAATTGCTTCAATGTGAACCAGGTCTGAAGGGCACACCATACAAGATATCCAACTCTGGGGCACCAAGTTTAATTGGCACCTTAATCATCCACAGAACCTGTGTCATTCAGATGTGTTGGGTTTTTAAAAGGGGTGAGGTGGGGACCCTAGGTGTATGGTATATGGCCAGCACAGGGTAAGCTGCACCTTCTGCCAGGACTTGCTGGAACTTGTAGTTTAATTCATTGCTGCTGCAGTTCTCATTATAGAATACAGGTCTATACACCATTCCATAGACGTTTTATCATTCATACACAGACTGCACTAACAGACAACACTGGCTAGATCCTGAACATGACGGCTTGTTGCAGTGCTGGGTGACTTTACTGTAAAAGGAGTATATAACTGGAGGAGACTTGGCGTGTCCCCAGGACAGGAAGTGCCATGCCTGTGACTGCGCCTTCCTGTACCAGATATAAGACTTTCCATTACAGCGCACGCTGCCTTCTACAACACACTGTGCACAGCAGAACGGGTTAATCAGCCTACACAGCCACGCCCACTTCCTTCCACCTGTTCCCCGGGTGCCCTAAGCAACAGGGGCGAGCCAATCAGAAAACGCTACCATCTCCTTGGCAACAGCCTAACAAAAGCTCTGCCACCAATAAGCGAAGGGCTAGGTGCGGCTTGGCTCTCTCCCCCTCCCAGCAGATCACCAAGCTTGTGTGAGAGTCGCCTGCCGAGCTGCACGTAAACGGAGAGCAGCCATATTAACCCCGTCACTGCCACAGACTACAACTTGTCTATGGCTTCAGGAGAAGCCTGTATAGCGCTAACCTGTGCGGTGGTGATCACTGATCTGTATTCCAACACATCTCAGCCACTGATACACATACAGCGCATGTTTTATCTCAGCACACACACCCATCTGCCCCATATTGGTTATTGCAGTGCAGGACAAGGAGGCAATGCCTAGAATATGACTGCCTATGGTCCCAGCCAGTGATCAGGGTGTATATGACAGTATATAGATGGGATCTGGGGCTGCATTTCTCTGATCTCTATATGTATGTGTGCCATTCTCTTCTGGAAGATATGAAGTCATCGGCACCACCTGACAGCAGAGCGGCCAATGGGCGGCGTGCAGAGGAGGTTCCCCCTCCCACTCCCAGCTCTCTCCACTGACACCACTAGCCCAAAACAGGATTGAACCGCTTCTAACAAAGGCAGACTGAAACTTCAGAAAAACAAGATGATTCCTACCCCCACCCCCTCCTTCCCATCTACTGACTGTAGACTATGGGATACCAGCCTGCACCCAGCACCATATTGGGGGGGGGGGGGTCCATTACCAGTATACAGCACATACACCTACTATACAAAGTTATGATGGAGATCAGGTGGGATCCACACTGCTTGATCACCTGGACACAGATCTGCATGATGCATTGCTGCAATAACATCTATACATTC
Source organism: Lithobates clamitans (assembly GCA_037952925.1). Taxonomy (NCBI): domain Eukaryota; kingdom Metazoa; phylum Chordata; class Amphibia; order Anura; family Ranidae; genus Lithobates; species Lithobates clamitans. The sequence goes on from JBBGZY010000898.1 coordinate 2,889,829, forward strand.
TATTGTAACCAGTTGATCCCGTAGACATGGGGGGGGGGGACTATTATACAACCCCCACCTGCAAAAGTTGTGATGGAAACGATCAAATGTGCTTCTTATATTCTGATCACCTGGGCACAGATCTGCATGACATGCTGCAAAAACATCTGTACATTGTATTGTAACCAATTGATCCTGCACACATTATACAACCCCCCCCCCCCTACAGAAGTTATAATGGAGATGATCAGGGGGTGCTTCTTATATCCTGATCACACAAGATCTGCCTGTCAGTGCCATTAAACCTATACATTGTATCCAATTGATCCTGCACACAACTATTATACAACCCCCACCTGCAAAAGTTACCATGGATTTGATTAGATTAGATGTGCTCCTTGCAGTCTGATCACACAGATCTGCATGTCATGCTGCAACAACATCTATACAGTGTAGTCAATTGATCCTGCACAAACTTGGGTGGGGGGGGGGGATCTACGGTTATACAACCCCCACCTACAGAAGTTACAATGCAGATGATCAGGGGGTGCTTCTTGTATCCTGATCACACAAGATCTGCCTGCCATAACATCTATACATTGTATTGTAACCAACTGATCCTGCACAGATTGGGGGTATCTACTATTCCACAACCCCCACCTACAAAAGTCATGATCAGATGTGCTCCTTGCAGTCTGATCTCCTGGGCACATAGATCTGCATGCCCATCACCCCAGGAGTATATTGGGGGGGGGGTCCATCATCACCATCTACCATTATGCAGCACACAGCTACCACCAAAATGACAATGGAGATGATGAGATGTGCTCCTACTCATCACATAGAGAGACAGGTCTTGCTGCAACAACAACATGTATACATTGTAAGCAATGCACCCCAGTAGTATTGGGGGGGGGGGGGGGGGGTCAGCTTCCATTATGCAGCACACACACCCACAAAAGTTATGCTGGAGGTGATGAGTGCTCCCTCCACCCTGAGCCCCCAGGCACATAGATACATGGCATGCTGCATTAAGAAGCAGACATTGGACCTCATGCACCCCAGCAATATTGGGGGATCACCTACAGAAGTCATGATGGAGATGAACACAGATCTACATAACATGTCCCCAATCCATCAACCCTTGCTAGCAGTACTGGGGGGTCCATCGTACAGAAGTTGTGCAGCTGTCATAGGAAGTCATGGGGAGTATTGGGGTGCAGGGACTAACCTCTCTCGTGTCCGATGAGGATGTCTTTGTGGTTGAAGTATTCCACCTCCTCGGTGTAGTTCTGGGTGTAGGCAGTATTAGATCCAGCATTCCTGGACTCCGTCCACCGGACTTTGGCGTGTCCCCGGGCATAGATCTTCAGAGACTTCACCCGGATCTCCCCGGTCACCTCCAGATTCACCTTCCCTGAGACGGTGTCCCCGCTGGAATACACGGGGACATGGCTGCCGTTCAGACAGTCGTAGCTTATGGTCAGACTCTTCACCTTCCCCAGCACCATGATTGGAAGGATGTATAAAAAATAGAGATGTGACGGTGAATGGACGAGGATCTCATACAGAGTATTGCACTGGTTGGGGGGAGGGGATGGGGGAGCCTTGTAGAAAGGCAGGATCAGTGCAGGCTGGTCATTTGAGGAGCTCGGTGTGCTCTGCTCTATGGTCTCTCTACAAAGACGGCTGTCTGCAGTGTGCCGGCTCACTTTATCAACAGCTTTCTGAAAAACAAGCCCACTGCGCATGCTCGCCTCCCTATGACACCTCTCCTCACTCCTCCTAGCCTGTTCTACAGCCCCTTCTTCCAAAAAACTTTATAGGACGTGCCCTGGGTTTTTGCTGCTGTTTATTCAGCAATTGCAGATTCCTCAGGCTGGCTGTGCAGTCATACATGGCTTCATGTCTGTAGAGGAGGGGAGAAGTCTACAATGCAGCAGAGAAGATAGGGAAAGGGCAGCCTTTGTATGGTGTGCATGGTCACATATCCCTGGGAACATCCACCTAATGTGGCCCCTGAGAACCCCACCTGTAATCCTTTCTGGTCCCTCAGCGCCTCACCTGCAATGCTCCCTGGCCCCTGAGCTTCCTTCCTGCAATCCTCCCTGGTCTATGAAGCAACCAAACCCCCACCTGCAATCCTCCATGGCCTATGCAGCCCCCAAACCCCCACCTGCAATCCTCCATGGCCTATGCAGCCCCCAAACCCCCACCTGCAATCCTCCATGGCCTATGCAGCCCCCAAACCCTCACCTGCAATCCTCCCTGGCCTATGCGGCCCCCAAACCCTCACCTGCAATCCTCCCTGGCCTATGCAGCCCCCAAACCCTCACCTGCAATCCTCCCTGGCCTATGCGGCCCCCAAACCCTCACCTGCAATCCTCCCTGGCCCATGAAGACCCCCAACTGCAATCCTCCCTGGTCTATGAGGCCCCCAAACCCCCACCTGCAATCTGCCATGGCCCTAGGGTTGCCACATAGAGAGAGAATATCACCGCTCCAGGTAGGTCAGATCAAGGTAAAAGGCATCTCCTTCAGTCTAGAAGTCCAGGTACTGGCAATGCTATGACAGTTAGACATCAAAGAAATTCTGGACAGCCGCACTCCAAAAATATTTGCCTTTATTCAATAAGGTGTCATCCAAAATACAGGTCACAGCAAAGTGGAACAAAGCTTACGCGTTTCGCACTACAAGGAGTGCTTAGTCATAGATCACGACTAAGCACTCCTTGTAGTGCGAAATGCGTAAGTTTTGTTCCACTTTGCTGTGACCTGTATTTTGGATGACACCTTATTAAATAAAGGCAAATATTTTTGGAGTGCAGCTGTCCAGAATTTCCTAGGGTTGCCACCTCATCCCTTTAAACCCAAACACATATGAATTATACAGGTTCTGAGGCTAAGTTAATGCAGATAAGACACCAAGTGATTGCCATCATAATCAGCCACGGAACCTGTGTAATTAATATGTGTTCAGTTTTAAAGGGATGAGATGGCAACCCTACGTGGCTCCTGAGCCCCACACTTGAAAATCTTCCTGGCCCATGTGGCCACTGAGCCCCCCCTTCTGCAATCCTCCCTTGCCTATGCGGTCCCTGAGCCCCCTTCTTGCAATCCCCCTTGGCCCATGCAGCCTCCTGATCCCCCCGCCTGCAATCCCTCTGGTCCACGCGGCCCCTGATCCCCCCACCTGGAATCCCCCTGGCCCATGCAGCCCCTGAGGCCTCCCATCTGCAATCCCCCCTGGCCCTTGTGATCAATGAGCCCCCCCACCTGCAATCCCCCCTGGCCCATTCGGCCCCTGGGCCCCCACCTGCAATCCCCCCTGGCCCATGCAGCCCCTGAGCCCCCCACCTACAATCCTTCCTGGCCCATGCGGCCCCTGAGCCCCCCACCTGTAATTCCCCCTGGCCCATATGACCCCTGAGCCCCCTCCTGTAATCCTCCTTTGCCCATGCGGCCCCTGAGCCCCCCTCCTGCAATCCTCCCTTGGCCCATGCAGCACCCTGATCCCCCCACCTGCAATCCCTCTGGTCCATGCGGCCCTCTGATCCCCCCCACCTGAATCCCCCCTGGCCCATGCAGCCTCTGACCCCCCACCTGCAATCCCCCTGGTCCATGCAGCTACTGAGCCCCCCCACCTGCAATCCCCCTGGTCCATGCAGCCACTGAGCCCCCCCACCTGTAATCCCCCCTGGCCCATGTGGCCTCTGAGCCTCCCCACCTGCAATAACCCTGGTCCATGTAGCCACTGAGCCCCCCCACCTGCAATCCCCCTGGTCCATGCAGCCACTGAGCCCCCCCACCTGTAATCCCCCCTGGCCCATGGGGCCTCTGACCCCTCCCAGCTGCAATCCCCCCTGGCCCATGCAGCCTCTGAGCCCCCCAGCTGCAATCTTCCCAGACCCTGCTGCAGTGAACAGAACTGTATTGAAATGGCACGCATTTCAATAAAGTTCTGTAAAAATAAAAAAAGGAAAGAGCGTGATGCGCCCAGATCGGCACTTGAGCCTTGTGTCTCCCAGTGCACACCAGTGTTCATGCCATCAGTGTGGCTCGCTTCCTTGGGTGAATGAGCCCCCGGCATCTTATTGAATAAAGTTCTGAGAGTGTACTTTTCACTTTGGCAGCCAAACTGGGCTAACATCTACTTTATATGTTTGTTACATGTTAACTTAGGGTCACATAGCATAACCTAGGGCCTACTCACCTCAGAAGCTGGGCTGCATCATGGCCGCTGGTGTGTGCTGTGGAGTGTACAGTGCCGATCCGCTGGTTACAGCCCATCCTACTGTTTTTCTTTCAAAATGACATGAATTTTAGCATTATCGCTTTGTGTAGCAGCAGGGAGATGGCAAATATCTCCCTCTTACTGGCTCTGCCATAAGAGAAGTGCTTACGCACTTCTCTTTCATTGTGCCGGCAGGGAGATCAATCTTTGAGCTGCACACACCTATAATGGTAATGAACTGTAGAGTGGTAGAAAAGGTAAATAAATAAGACTTACCCTACAAACGGGACCTTCCAGCGGCGTGCTGTCACTGCTGTAGGTGCATCCATCTTCACCTGGTCTTCCGGGTTCACACATGTGCCGGTTGCTTGAATTTCCAGGCCGTGATGACATCACTTCTGCGCATGCGCCATAGTGGCATGATGCTCTCTTGACCCACGGCACACTAAAGCCTTGTACACACTAGTAGTTTTTTTTTTTTTGTTCAACCCAGAAGAGCTAAACAAAAAAAACCTGACAGCTCAGGAGGAGCCGCTGTACTAACGATCTCCCCTGCTGTTCTACTGTGTTCTAACAGGGGGACGGCCCTCCTGCAAGAGCTCTCTGGTCAGTGCTCTCAGCCATTGGCTGAGAGTGCCGATTGAGAGGCGGTCAGGCAGACCTTTTTTGGTCATGTCTCTTCGACAGAAGAAGCCGAAATGGCCGGCTTCTGTCGGACCAACTCCAAGACACATGGGTCGATTGTTAGCCAGTTTCTATTGAGCAGGAGAATGTGACCAGCTCTCTATGGAGCGGTTTACACATCTCCGCAGCAGCTCTGGTGCGAATTACACACGAGTCCTGTGCGTCTTCTGGTATGTTTCAGGTTCAAATTAAGCCCAAAATTCAGGCTGAAATCGGACCTGAAAAAAAAACCCTGCAAGACAATGGCATAATGTGCTAGTATGCATAGCATACTAGCACATTATGTAATACTTAGAACAAAGCCCTCCAGCAGTGCACTGTCACCACTGACAGGGCTTGCATCTTCACCCAGTCTTCCTTCTAGGTTTGAGTGCACCCGAATGGCCGCTCCCACACGCCTGTGGGGGCATGCAGCGTGGCGATCGTGGCTGCGCCATGTTGCTAGGACATGGCGCGACCCCGATCTCTGTAAAGAGCCGTGGCTTTTTAACCATCACAGAGATGCCAGTAATCGTCTCTCATCGCCTCACACTGACAAAGTGTGTGGCGAGGAGAGCCGATCAGCGGCATCTCCCCGCAGGGGACATCCAAACGTGTAATCAGGGCACTGATCATCAGTGCCCTGTTTACAAAACAGTGCCACCAGTGCCAACAATCAGTACCCGCAAGTGTCACCAATCAGTGCCCATTAGTGATGCAAGTCAGTGCTGGCTATTAGTATTGTCTATCAGTGCTGCCCATCAATGCTCATCATTGATGCCCATCAGTGTCACCCATAAATACCCATTAGTGTTGCCCATCAGTGCCCATGAGTGCCGCTTATCCATGTTGCCAATCAGTGCCCACCAGTGCCCCTATCAGTGCCCAACAGTGCCACCTATCAGTGCTCATCAGTGCCCATAAGTGTGGCATATTAGTTCCTCCTCATCAGTGCCACCTAATCAGTGCCCATAAGTGCTGCCTCATCAGTGCCCATATTTGCCACCTCATTAGTGCCCATCAGTGCCGCCTCATCAGCGCACAAAATTTACAGACGGAAACTAAGAAAAACTTTTTATTTTTTCAAAATTTTTGGTCTTTTTTTGTATAAAATAAAAAACCCAGCAGTGATTAAATACCACCAAAAGAAAGCTCCATTTGTGTGAAGAAAATAATAAAAAAATTCACATGGTTACAGTAAGGTGCCAGGCCACTGAGGACAGCCAGCAGCCACCCACCCACAGCAAGGTTCCAGGCCAGCCAGCAGCCACCCACCCCCATTAAGGTAGCCAGGCCATCCAGCAGCCACCCACAGCAAGGTGCCAGACAGACCAGCCAGCAGCCACCCCTATTAAGGTGCCAGCCAGGCCAGCCAGCAGCCCCCCACAGCAAGGTGCCAGCCAGACCAGCCAGCAGCCACCCACAGCAAGGTGCGACCAGAAGCCACCCACAACAAGGTGCCAGCCATTCCAGCAGCCACCCATCCACCAACCCACCCACAGCAAGAGGCCAGCCAGCCAGCAAGCCACCCACAGCAGGGTGCTAACCAGCCACCCAAAGCAGGGTGCCAGCCAGAAAGCCACCCACAGCAGGGTGCCACTGCCAGCCAGCAAGCCCACCCACAGCAGGGTGCCAGTCAGCAAGCCCACCCACAGCAGGGTGCCAGCCAGCAAGCCCACCCACAGCAGGGTGCCAGCCAGCAAGCCCACCCACAGCAGGGTGCTAGCCAGCCACCCAAAGCAGGGTGCCAGCAAGCCACCCACAGCAGGGTGCCACTGCCATCCAGCAAGCCCACCCACAGCAGGGTGCGAGCCAGCAAGCCCACCCACAGCAGGGTGCCAGCCAGCAAGCCCATCCACAGCAGGGTGCCAGCCAGCAAGCCCACCCACAGCAGGGTGCCAGTCCAGTTTCCCAGTTGTTTACTTTTAGATCTCGTTCTTCACACCATGGTGCACTGCAGACAGAGATGCCAGTTTTGAAATCTGTGTGTGTTTTTCTCTCCCATCAGTTTTCATGCAGGTATTGTGTGAAGAGCGAGCCATTAATGTTTAATTTTTAATAAACATTAGCATGTTCAGTTTATACTTGATTTTTGAATAAAATTGGTGTTATTTCTGAAAAGTTTCAGGGCCAGTTCACACCATAGAAACGCAGTCCGGATGCGCTCCAGATGCTTTTTTGCATGCGCATTTTTGATGCGTTCCAGTGCATTTTTGATGCAGTCCAGTGCATTTTTCCCACTTTGTTTTCTTGACCTTAAATAAGAACATGGGTGTTCCAGTGCATTTTTAGTGCGTTTAGGAGCATTCCGGTGCCTTCCTGTGAGTTTTTGATGCTTTTTACAGCGTTCCAGTACAGTCCAGTGCAGGAAAAATGCAGCATGTTCTACTTTTTTTCTGAAACTGGAACGCACTGGAACTGCAAGCACTGGTGTGAACTATGCCATTGAAAACCATATAGCCTACTTTCTATGCGTTTTTGATGCAGAAAAAATGCACTGGACTGCTTGTGGTGTGAACTGGCCCTCAATGTACAAAATATCAGCCGATAATATCGGCTATCGGCAGGAGAGGTGGCCGAAATATCGGTACCATATCGGCAACAAAAAAACAATATCAGTTTGATCCCTAGTGTAAATATCCCTGTAGTGTAATGCCTCGTACACACGATCTGACTTTTCGACAACAAAACCGTGGAATTTTGTCCGAAGGTTGTTGGCTCAAACTTGTCTTGCATACTCACGGTCACACAAATGTTGGCCAACAATTATGAACATAGTGACATACTAGAGATACTACGTGGTTTTTCAGCCCTTTAGCGCCACCCTTTGGGCTCCTTCTGCTAATTTCGTGTTAGTAGAAGTTTGGTGAGTGCTGATTTGCGCTTTTCTTTTCGCGTTTTTCATTTAGTGCTTTTTCGTTTATTTCTGAACGGCCGTTTGTCAACCAGCCATGTTTCGGAATCGGAGGAGATAACGTGTTATTTATTATTGGCCTTGGAGTTATTGCTTTGACATAATTTTTTTGGTTGAATAATGATTTGATTTGGTATATTTTCTATATTTTTGGATGCATAGAATGCACTTTTTGGTTAAAGTGGTGTTCCAGTCGAAATGATACTTTTTAAATAAAAATATCCCTATAATACACAAGCTTAATGTATTCTAGTAAAGTTAGTCTGTTTTGTTAGTTTATAGCAGTAGTTTGTTATTTTATAAACTTCCAGCAGGCCGTGGCCATCTTAAGTGTGGGCATCTGAAGCCAGACTGTATTTCTTCTTGGATCTCATCCTTGCAGATCTCACACATGCTCAGTGCAGCATAAGCAGTGTAATAGGTTTCAGGTCAGGTTTCCATAGCAACGGCAGTGTCAGAGGAAGTTGCCGCCCTTTCCCAGAAGGCATTGCAAACAGGAAATGATGCGATGGGCCACGGCCAGGGAGGAGGAAGTGAAAAATGAATACAGCAGATATACAGTAGGTGCTGGGAAAAAAAATATATCCAATTCGTTTACAGTGCACAGTTTAGTGAGGGATGCTGAAGAGTTGTAAAAGTGGGTGCTTTAAGTTCCATTGGCAGATAGCATGTCTAATTTTATTTGTTTTCTTTTTTTAATGCTCAATAAAAAAATTGTGGAGAATAATACTTGGCTATGTGTTTTACTTCAAATGACAGTTTGGGAGTAGGCAGTTACATTTAAAAAAAATACAATGTAAAACTAACAAGGGACGCCAACATAGTTGTATCTTTGATCTTAAAAACTACGGGATAATGGTGTTGATATTGATAATAATATTATTCTTGATATCACTAGAAAAAAAAAATCCTTTGAAAATTAGTTTGCCATAACTCCATCAGAATCACCAGCAAAGCAGCTTCATTATTATCCCATTAAAGAAGAAGAGAATGTGCGCTGCATTTCAAGCTTTCATAATTTGCCACGTCACGAATGTTAATTCTCCATTACGAGCGCTAGTTTACAAGACCGGCCGCGTGTACGGGGCTTTAAATGGTTTGTCTCAACACTCTAACTGCTAGATCTGCTGGGGAGCTTGTTCTGTTGAAAAACAACAAACTGACTGGCCAGATTACCAGGTGAAAATAAAAGAAAGAAAGCCTAAAAAAGAAAAAAAGTAGCTGCCAGAAGTTTCCAATATACCCAGTATACCCATATCCCAAACCACTGATTCATATAGGTACTAACTGGTAATCAAATGTTCAGAACCATTCCTGAACAGAGCTCTATTCTCACCATTTTGTTCACCCAGTAAGAACATCAATGTTATACAGAACTCATGGACAGCACAGTGGCTTAGTGGTTAGCACTCCTGCCTTGCAGCACTAGAGTCCTCGAATTCTAACCAGGATACTACCTGCATCAAGTTTCCACAAGTCTCCCTGTGGAGACTACTGTGGTAGTAGATGTGCAGAACAAACAAAATTGTTTTGGTTCGATACGTTATTTACAGAAATTAGTTTAGTTAAATTAGTTTAACCCGTTTAATTTGTTTACGGAATTCGTTCCATTTATACAAATCGGAATTCCAATCGATTCGAATAGTTTCCAAATTCATTTCAGTTATATTCTTTCTGTTCTATTCTGTTGTTTTTTCTATACTATTCTGTTATTTTCTATTCTATTCTAATCTATTCTTTTCTATTCAAATTCAAATTGATTCTATTTGAATTTTAGAAAATGCTTACATTTTTTCTATTCTATTATATTCTATTGTTTTTCTAATTCTATTATTTTCTATTCTATTATAGTTTATTCTATTTATTTTTTTCAATTCTATTCTTTTTCATTCTTTTCTTTTGTATTCAAATTCACATTTATTCTATTTGAAATTTGAATTTCAGAAGATGGTTATATTCTTTTTATTTTATTAATTTTTTTTTATTCTATTCAATTCTATTCTATTCTTTAATTTTCTATTTTGTTCTGTTTTACTCTATTATGTTCTATTCTTTTATTTTTTGTTATATTCTTTTCTATTCTATTCTGTTCTATTCCTTTATTTTCTATTCTATTTTATTCTATTTGGAAATTGGAAAACTACTCAAATTTGAAAACTATTGGAACTCTAATTTGAAAATTATTCAAAAACTATTCAAATTCGAAAACCTTTTGTATTGGAAAACTATTCGAATTTGAAAACTATTCAAATCGATTGAAAAACGAATCAATTCAAATTCCATTAGATTTTTTTTTTTGTTATTTCGGATTCGGTGGAATTCGGTAATTGTAATTTGGAAATTCGAATACATCCAAATTTCTGAAAAAGGAAAATTCGTCTGATTTTCGATTCGGAGCGAAACAAATTGCACATATCTAGTTGGTAGGTTAGTTGGCTCCTGTCTAAATTACTCCTTGTATGTGTATGTACAGTATGTAGCTTAGGGGCCCTAGATTATAAGCTCCTTGAAGGCAGGGACTGATGTGAATGTACAGTATGTAAATTGATGCTGTATACAAAACCTGTAATAATAAAATCATAGTGGTGGTGGGTTAAATGTGGTAGTCTCATGGAAATCCTGTTACCAGGGCCCATTCACACCAGATGCAGTGGGGTGTATTTTTGACTACACTCCAACTGCATAGACAGACCAAAATCCAGGTTATCCTATGGGCATAGTTCCCACTATTGCAGTGCATTGAAAAAAGTACAGCATGCTGCATTTTTCATCACTGCAAACGCACAGAAATGCATGAAAATGCACTACAACACAGTACAGTGCACATAAATACCAAGAGAAGAAAGAAGATGGAAGTGATCTCAAGGGCAATGCACGCTTAGGAAAAATGCACTGCAAATGTGCGTAAAAAATGCGCCGCAAGCTCCGTGAGTGTGATTGCGGCTCCCGCGGAATAGATGTCCGCGGGGATACACGCGATCGTCTCACGGAGAGGAAGAACAGGGAAATTCTGATGTAAACATACATTTCCCCGTTCTGCCTAGTGACAGGACACTGATCACCGCTCCCTGTAATAGGGAGCGGTGATCAGCGTCATGTCACACGTAGCCCATCCCACCTACAGTTAGAATCACTCCCTAGGACACACTTAACCCCTACAGCGCCACCTAGTGTTAACCGCTTCACTGCCAGTCACATTTACACAGTAATCAAGGATCACTGTATAAATGTGAATGGTCCCAAAATAGCGCCAAAAGTGTCCGATCTGTAAGCCATACTGTCGCAGTCACGATAAAAATTGCCGCCATTACTAGTAAAAAAAAAATTATTAATAAAAAGCCCATAAAACTATCCCCTTTTTTGTAGACGCTATAACTTTTGCTCTTATTGCGATTTTTTTTTAAACCAAAAATATGTAGAAGAATACATATTGGCCTAAACTGAGGAAAAAAAATGCTTTTTTATATATTTTTAGGGGATATTTTTTATAGCAAAAAGTAAAAAATAGAGCGTTTCTTTCAAAATTGTCGCTATTATTTTGTTTATAGCACAAAAAATAAAAACCGCAGAGGTGATCAAATACCACCAAAAGAAAGCTCTATTTGTGGGCAAAAAAGGATGTTCAATTTTGTTTGGGAGCCATGTCGCAGCACCGCGCAATTGTCAGTTAAATCGACGCAGTGCCGAATCGCAAAATGTGCTCTGGTCTTTGGCCAGCCAAATGGTCCGGGGCTTAAAAAAGCTATTGCACTTACACAAAGATATATTTAAAACAGCATTCAGGTATAATATACACTGCTGGTGAAAGCAGTTCCAATAATCTCACCACCTCAGAAAGAAACAGATCTTTCGTGGTAGTTCCCGGGAGAGACTCAGAACAAATCCCCAGTGCAGCAAGCCGTGTGGTATCCCCTAGACGCATTTCCACATTCTCTCTTTATTAATAGGTGGCTAAAGGTGATGGGGAAAGAAACTATTTCTTTGAAACATTTCTGCTTTCTCTTTAATGTTATATTTGACTACAGCAGCTGCTTAGTTTAATTTACTTCTTATCTTGAGCACTGGATAAGTGACCCTGTTTGCTTTTACTTATTGTACATGTGATCTGTATCATTGATATGGTGGACAGTGGTGTATTTTGGTTTTGTGCCGCCCTAAGCAGGACTAAAATCAGGCGCCACCCCCATCTAAACTTGTCCTATGTCATTGATTCCAGTTCACTGTTACAAACAGTCGATCAAAGGCAATCCCGGCTTTGCTTGGCTGTCCAGCCGGTGGCACAGGAAGGCACGAGAGAGCCACGGAAGGCGGCGGGGTGGTAAGCCGCTCCGATTGCTAATACAAGAGAGCCAACCGCTGGCTCTTAAAAAAACTATACCGGGACGCCACACCCCCCCCCCCCCGAAAAATGCCGCCCGAGGAAAATGCTTTGTTTGCCTTGACGTGTGAATACGCCCCTGATGCTGGATGCTCCTTTAAATGTGGAACAGTGTCAGAGCACACGAAAACTTAAAGCTCAGGGTTTCTTATTTATCTGACCTTTACCAAAAGGATATCTGAGATGATTTTTCCTAATTGGAAAAATCCCATTGTTTATTCCTCAGCAGGTAGACTGCAATTCCTTGTGGGACATGGATTTTCGGTAAAATCTGCAGATTTAAAATTTAAACAAAACTCACTTACATAGCAGTACAGTGGCGACTGGTGGGGGTTTTTTTTTTGGGGGTGTGGCAAGCAGCCCCCCCCCCCCCAGGCCACCGGTGGAGTGGCACTACCCCCCCTCTGCGGCACTAACACACTCCCCCACCACCACCCATTGTCCTTACCTTGGATGTGGGCCATGAGAGTGTGGCGGCTCGGGAAAGCAGAGCAGCTTCCGCAGTGTCTCCTCTCTCCTCCTCCCAGCCAATAGGATCAGCAGACGTTTTGGCCAATCGGGAAAGAGGTTTAATACCTGCTTCCCGATTGGCCAGGAGGAGGATTAGTGTTGCAACAGCGAATTTTCATTCGCTGTTGCAACACACCTGGGTGGGCTCCAGACGCAATGCTCTGCGTCCTGAGTCCACCCTATTTTGAAGCCTATTGGAGCCTATGGCTCTAAACAGTGCTTCAAAAAAAAGCCTATGGCTCTAATCAGTGCTTCAAAAAAAAAACCCTGGCCACTGTAATTTATATGCTCAGTGACCCGAAAGGGGCCGAACACATGAATAGGGGGGTGGCCGCTGCGGCAGTGGATATTATGCATATAGGGGTGGCAAGGATGGGGAGGCGGTGCCTGGGTGCCCCTAATGGACTCATCGCCCCTGTAAAGCAGACCATTTAGTTGGTTCTGCTACGTGTTTAATCAGCATTGCAGATCTGATCAGTGTATTCTGACAGTGGAGAAGTCCCCGCTGTCAGAATACAATAGCACAGTGGAGAGGATTCCTCCATCCACCTTGCCTGTGTAAATGGGGGAGCCATGTACAGCCAGCTTTAGTGTTTAATAGATATCATTGGTAGTTTGCGGATTGCTTTGACTTGTTTTATTTGCTCCTGAAGATTTGGATCTACTTGAATCTTCTTCTCCCATTTCTTACATGGTGGACATGCTGGCTATTCATTGCTGGAAATATTAATAAATATCCACAGTTCAATAATTCAGTAACTATGTGGTACACACAGTTACACAAGGTCTGCACTATGACTTTAGCATTGTTATATTAGGGAACCGATACATTGTGATGAGTGGTGGTGTCAAATGATTAACCTACAGAAAAAACATTTGAAAACCTGTCTGTGGTTTATTTAAAATACCAACACAGAAACACAGATTGTAAGTGAATGTGAGACGGGGTGTAGCCATCGCTGCAAGTGGTTTATGAGGCTACTTAGTTTCATTTTTTCAGACCACTTCAGTGTCATATCTGATATATAACATTGTTGCACATCGATTTCACATGACTGCAGATCCTGAAGGTTTGAATGGAGAACTCCATTGAAGCCCTGGTTCACATTGGTGCGTTTTGACATGTCCATTTGCATGTCAAAATTGCTGGCAATGGCACTGTCCTAATTGGTACGAGGTTGCATTTGCAGTGCCGCACTGGTTTCAAAAAGTAGTTTCTGTACTACTTTTTTTCGATTTTGGGGTGCGATTTCCATTGACATCTGTGCAGAGACCCGCACAGATGTCTGTGAAATCGCCGCTGAAATCGGGACTGACATGCGGGAGTGAAATTGTGCGTGTTCAGCATTCCCGCAGCTCAGTGTGAACCAGGGCAAAATGACACAAAAAATCTGTATTCTCCAAAAACAACCCACACACATACACTGCTTAACCACTTCAGCCCCAGACCATTTGGCTGCCCAAAGACCAGAGCATTTTTTGCAATTCGGCACTGCGTCGCTTTAACTGACAATTGCGCGGCCGTGCGAAGTGGCTCTCAAACATAATTGACATTCTTTTTTTCCCCCACAAATAGAGCTTTCTATTGGTGGTATTTGATCACCTCTGCAGTTTTTATTTTTTGCGCTATAAACAAAAAAATAGCGACAAATTTTTTAAAAAAACGCATAATTTTTTTACTTTTTGCTATAATAAATATCCCCAAAAAATATATAAAAAGAAAATTTTTTTTCCTCAGTTTAGGCCCATACGTATTCTTCTACATATTTTTGATAAAAAAAATAGCAATAAGCATTTATTGATTGGTTTGCGCAAAAGTTATAGCGTCTACAAATTAGGGGATAGTTTTATGGCATTTTCATTAATAATTTTTTTTTTTTTACTAGTAATGGCGGCGATCAGCGATTTTTATCATGACTGCGACATTATGGTGGATACATTGGACACTTTCGGCGCTATTTTGGGACCATTCACATTTATACAGCGATCGGTGCAAATAAAAATGCATTGATTACTGTGTAAATATGACTGGCAGTGAAGGGGTTAACCATTTGGGGGCAGTGAAGGGTATAAGTGTGTCCTAGGGAGTGATTCTAACTGTGGGGGGGCTATGTGTGACACGACACTGATCACCGCTCCTGATCACAGGGAGCTGTGATCAGTGTCCTATCACTAGGCAGAACGGGGAAATGCTTGTTTACATCAGCATTTCCCTGTTCTTCCTCTCTGTGAGACGATCGCGGGTATCCCCGCGGACATCGGGTCTGCGGGACCCGCGATCACGCTCACGGAGGTCGCAGCGGGCGCACGCGCCCGCAAACCACTTCTCAAAGGGCAACATACAGGTTTGTTAATCTGCCTGTACGTGCCCTTCTGCTGACGTATATCGGCGTGAGCCAGTTGGCAAGCGGTTAATGGTTCTGTAATCTATTTTTTAAGGAAATTGTTTCTTACTGTGTTTTTCTGATTCATTGTAACGTCTTCTGTGAGCCCTTCAAACCTCTCCTTTTATTCCCTTAATTCCATTTTTTTTGGAACAAGCACTGCACATTATTTGTGATTATGCGCACTGCTCTATGCGTGCTACTAATGTCATAGTCCCGCGTCCATTTTGGGAGTGAGCAAGAGAGGGTAGCTACATTCCTATATACAGTGGGACCATGGAAAACAAATTTAGCTGCCCTCTGATGCCCTGTACACACGGTCGGACATTAATCGGACATTCCGACAACAAAATCCTAGGATTTTTTCCGACAGATGTTGGCTTAAACTTGTCTTGCATACACACAGTCACACAAAGTTGTCGGAAAATCCGATCATTCTAAACGCGGTGACGTAAAATACGTACGTCGGGACTATAAACGGGGCAGTGGCCAATAACTTTCGTCTCCTAATTTATTCTGAGCATGCGTGGCACTTTGTGCGTCGGATTTGTGTACACACGATCAGATTTTTTGACAACGGATTTTGTTGTCAGAAAATTTTATAGCAAGCTCTCAAACTTTGTGTGTCGGAAATTCCGATGGAAAATGTGTGATGGAGCCTACACACGGTCGGAATTTCCAACAACAAGGTCCTATCACACATTTTCCGTCGGAAAATCCTTTCGTGTGTACAGGGCATAACAGGAAGTCTGATTACAGAAAAAAAACAAAAGAAAGACCCCCCCCAAAAAAAAACAAAACAAAAACATATACTGAGAGCAATAGACTAGGGATTAGATAGATTTATTTTTTGAAAAAAAAATAGATTTGGTTTTACACCAAAGTGTATTGTCACTTTAAGTACCGTTTGCATCTACAGTGACAACAGTGATAAAATCGATGAAAACTCAAGACAAATGCCTCACCTGTTTTCATGTGTGGCTATCTAAAGCCTGATACATACTAGAAGTTTGTTTTCATTCAACTCAGCGGGCTGAAGGAAAAATAACGGAGAGATTGCCGTACTAACATAAGCGATGTTAGTAAGCCGATCTCCCCTGCTGTGTCTTTGTGTCCTAACAGGGAGTCCCCTGCCCAACCAAAACACACTTCTGTAGAACAGACAGTTGTATATACGGCCCGAAAGTCAGCTGGGTTGTGCTGAAGCAGCCTTTTTTGGCCGGTTTTCAGCCCGTGTGTACAAGGCCTAACAGGCCAGCTGAATGGGATGTCATTCTCTCATTGACAGTATGTCATTCCCAAGGGATGGAGAAGTATCTGGTTGAGGAAGTGACAGCATGGAAACAAGCAGATCTCTGCCCTGTATAGAGATCCTGCTGCTGGTGAATTGTCTTAAAGACTATGTAGACTGGTAGACAGGGGTTGTGGTGGCTGTTGCTAGTCTGAGGAGCAGTTCTGATGCTCTGTTAAACTAACCTTGTAAGAAGTGAGGCAGGGATCTGGTGGTCACTAATGCTAGGCCAAAAATTGTCTGAAAATCTTTGTTTCAGCAGCTACCGGCCAACTTTTGGCCCGTGTGTATAGCTCTTCATCTTACAGAAGCCAGTCTCATGACCGGCTTCTATCAAATGGGCACGCTGGAAAACCAACAGCCGATCAGCATCCGATCTTACCAAGCACAGTGGGAAGATTGCTGTACTAACATTTCATAGTTAGTACAGTGACATCCTTGTTTTTTTGTTTAGCCTGCTGGGTTGAACGAAAAAAAAAAAAACTGCCTGTGTGTACCAGGCTTTAAAGTGTTTGTTAACCCCCCAAAAAAATGTAGATCCTGGTCCCTTAAAGCAGATTACACAGCACAGTGCTTGTGCTGTATAATCTAGCCCCTCTAAACTGTAAAAAACCTCCCTGAATCTGCCACTTCCTGTATGCCCTCTCTGCACTGACCACGAAAATCAGGGCTGCTGAGCCCTGACCACCGTGGTCGGAGTACGTCCCTGCATCATACGCTGCTGTCCCCTCTGCTCTCCTCTCTCCCCCTAACCCCCTCATTCCTGCCTGTCAGTTCCCTCTGTGTTTCTGTCTCCGCCCCTCCCTGCCCCCCCCCCCCCCCGCTATTCTTAAAAAAAAGGAAAATTGTCACTGCCAGCACCTCTATTAGAGGCTGGCATAGCACACTATGTAAGTGGTTTCTAAATACTGATTTTGAGCTGTGTTCCGGACGCTCATGTTACTCATGGCCGCTTTACAGCTACGAGACAGAGCTTCTGTGGGAGGAGACGAGCGGCCACGTGATCTCCCCGGCTGACGTCAGAGGGAGATAATGGCCCCTCCCACAGAAGCCATCCGTCGTAGCTGTAAAGCAGCCACGAGTCATGTGACCGGCCTGAAGACAGCTCAAAATCGGTATTTATAATGCTAGTTTTTTAAATAAACGGCTTAACAAACACTTTAACCACTTCCACATTACAGCACTAAACAAATCAGTCACATGACTGCTGTTTACTACTGCCACTAGGGGGAGCCCCACATAGGACCAATGGGGTGATTTACTAAAGGCAAATAGACTATGCACTTTGCAGATGCCCTCTGCAAGTGCAGTTGCTCTAGAGCTTAGTAAATGAGGTAGGGCTTCACTTTGCAAAAAGTACCCAATCACCTGCAAGAAAAAAAAAAACTGCATTTTTGCTTGTACATGATTGGATGATAGAAGTCAGCAAAGCTTCTGTTTATTTATTAAGCTCTAAAGCAATTGCATTTGCAGAGTGCAGCAAGAGAGCCGCACTATGGGCTTCGAAGTAAACCATTGCTTTGCCTTTATTTTTGACAACCCACATTAGTTATAGAGGTAAAAGGGTGTGAGCTGACAACTGTCAGAGAACTGATCATCAGTTGAGTCTTGTTAGACACTCAGAGAAGATTGCTCATGTGTGTGAATATGGACCTCTGGGAAGGAGCTCAGTAGATACTTCTACTCTACTTCTACTCTAATTGGCATGTTGATAGACTTAAAAGGAAATGTGCTTGTTTGATTTAACATTTGTATTTTCTGCATCACTCTTGTATCATTTTGTATTATTAATAATTTATTGTAATTAATGACTCTTAATGACTCACACATTGCACTGAAAAGTGGCACCTCAGATCAAACAGCCAGTGAGCATAGTAGAATAATGCCCCGTACACACGGTCGGACTTTGTTCGGACATTCCGACAACAAAATCCTAGGATTTTTTCCGACGGATGTTGGCTCAAACTTGTTTTGCATACACACGGTCACACAAAGTTGTCGGAAAATCCGATCGTTCTGAAGGCGGTGACATAAAACACGTACGTCGGGACTATAAACGGGGCAGTGGCCAATAGCTTTCATCTCTTTATTTATTCTGAGCATGCGTGGCACTTTGTCCGTCGGATTTGTGTACACACGATCGGAAATTCCGACAACGGATTTTGTTGTTGGAAAATTTGATAGCCTGCTCTCCAACTTTGTGTGTCGGAAAATCCAATGGAAAATGTGTGATGGAGCCCACACACGGTCGGAATTTCCGACAACAAGGTCCTATCACACATTTTCCGTCGGAAAATCCAACCGTGTGTACAGGGCATAACTGTTTGTAGGGGGTGAATCATAACTTTGCTTTGAGTAATATGTCATATGATATCACACAGAACATGCTTCCTTCATATTCAGGCTGTGCACACTAAATGTATGTATGCTAAGGGTCACTTCCTCTAGTTGTATGATAAAGACTTTATATCCCATCTTGATGTTCAAAGCTCTCTAATATTCCTACCACACATAAACCCATTAACCATGCTGGTGTATTTAAAGGGCACCGGTCATGTGTAGGCTGATATTTCTGACCTCTCAAACCTTCACAAACCTTTCTCCTGACAGGTGTTCTGTAAGCGAAACCCCAAGCAGGGCAAAGCAACGGGCTTATATTACCCCACCGTCCTGTTCAGGTGCTGAGAATAAAAAAAATACTCAGTACTTCAAAGGATAGGAGACAAGATTCAGTTCTGTTCCTATTTTGTATGGTATAGTGATCTGTAGACAGGTACAGTCTACTTTCTCCACTTCAGGTGGCACTCAACCACAGCGGCATTGCAGAGGGGGAGGAAGTAAAGAGGAACATGGTTCCTCTATGGTTTCCTGGGACACTGGGAAAGCTATCAGATTGGATGCTTCTGCCCCATATGACTCTGGCAGCCATCTTGGGTCAGGCAGAACCTTTTGAAGTGGTTGTAAACCCTTTTGTGTGACTTCTACCTATAGGTAAGCCTAGAATAAGGCTTACCTATAGGTAGTGGAAATATCTCCTAAATGTGCGCTGTTTAGGAGATATTTCACTTGTAGTGTGCCGATGTAGTCATCGGCGCATGTGCTGTGAAGAAACGGACCACCGTGCCTTTTCTTCCCCGGCGTGTGCCGTGACTGACGGCTCCTGTGCGCATGCGCGGGAGTGACGTCACGTGGCTCTGGCCAGCCACAGAGCTGGAGTCCGTGGCCCCGGAAGGAAGAGGGGCGAAGAAGGACGCGGCCTGCATAGGGGACAGCGCGGGCTTCATTTGCAGGTAAGTGTCATATAATGGGCTAGTATACGATGCATACTAGCCCATTTTGCTTTTAATTGCAGGCTTTGTGGGGAACAAAAGAGGAAGTAAAACCCATTGGGGTTTACTTCCTCTTTAAAGACCATGACTCCTGGGCTTGGCGTGCATTTCGCATGTGGGTAGCGTAGGGACAGGTCGCCCCTCTGACAGGGACAGTGATTAGCAGCAGGGAGAGGTATAGGTTCCAGACAAGTAGAGAAACGATAGGGACATGCCATTTTTTCTGGAGACCTCACCATTTGGGCATGGACCTGCCAGGCTACATTCTGCCCCTCAAGACAGATGCTGTCGGCACATCCGAGACTTGCTATACTACTCATCGTTGTTGCACTGTTATAAATTGCTGAATTTTAACTTTAATACAAGTTCTGTTTTTTGCAACTTCACTGCCGCACCACACTGCACCTCTCACAGACCTGTCAAATGGGGCAGGAAAAGATTCTTCTGCCAATATCTCGGATGGAGATAGGCATCAGAGGGGCACAGGGAGTGATTTCAGGACTAACCTGCTACTTGTGGAGATTAGAAGGTGCCTTAGAACCTGGTACCTTAGAAGGTTGTCGGCATAGAAAGATCTCCCAAGTCTCAACAAAACCTCCATTCTCCAGGACCCAGTCCTTTCCAAAACTGTAAAGTCAGTTTTCTCTGCCCAGAACTCACACCCTGGAGCCCCTCAACTTGTGTGGGTGGGAATCCTGGGTGATATCAGACTCTTCTGACAATAAGGCACAGCATTGTACCAGTTTACTGTATGTTCATCTAATTCAGTCATCTTTCAATAGCTTGTTGTTTTTTTGTTTAAGAACAGAATGACGTTTGTCTTAGCAGTCGTTTCTGTAATCACTTTACTGTGGCTCCTCATCATTCATGATTATATACTCTGTATGAAATTTTACTGTCAGCATTTGTCAGAGGAGTATCTTCCTTTTTTAACTAGTAAGTTCCCCAATGACTGAAAACATTACATCAGGCAAATTACTCACCTTTGTAGAAGTATCTAAAAGGTCTCCTTCAAGTAATTGCAGTACATTTTAATCACCCTATTGGAGAGTAGCCTGTTATGGTACACATGGGATGGCTGAAAAGCTCACATGGAGCTTTAATGCTCTAAGCACAAATTACTGCAAATCATTTGATGCATCTGTAGATTTCAAGGGGAAAGCTAGTGAGATACCAGGTAGTTGTGTAATGCTAGTTGGGACATAGCTAGGTCCTTAAAGTAGTTAATGCATGTTATTAAATTACTTGGGTGAACACAACAATATGTTAGCTAAAAGCAACAAATTGACTTGCAAATCATTAATGTCAAACATCCAATTATACAGTAAACCTGAATAGAGAAATATGCTGGCTGCCACCATCAAGACAATGGTACATATTCATGTGTATTCATGTAAATACTGTTGGATATAATGTTTTGGCACATAGAAGATTTAACATGGTCTTGATAAAGCTTCTTGATTTTAGGGATGCGTTAATCAAGACAGGAATATCATCAAATTTATAGTCCTGTATTTTGTTGCATGTACTTAAAGCGTATCTACTGATAATATGTAAAATCTTATAATCTTTTCTGTATTCTTCACTATGACCAGTGAGTAGACACTGCTGTGTTACACATTTCACAGAGCCTGCCTTCTGAACTACAGAGGTGTTGAGAGGAGGAGTTTCTGGGGGTGGAGTTAGCAGAGGAATCACTGCTTGCAGACATTAAGGTACCATGGGATATGTAGTCCTAAGGCCTCATGTACACTGCTGCTGGTAAATGGACATTTAGGAGCAGTTGGGCATTTTTTTCAGCTACCTCTGAACTTTCCTCTATGTGATCTTATCAGTACATGTACACAGGGTCGTTTATAGTCGTTTCTAGGCAGTTGTTTAGAAGCTTTTTTTGGAACACAAAAAAATGGGTTCAGACGGATGTTCAGAGGCATTTGAAATGCCAAATGCCTGTAACAGCTTGTAAACGCAGCTAAACGCGGTAACTCACATTTAGCAGCGTTTCGTTTACAGATGTTTTTCATTTTAACAAAAAAAAAAACACTTCTAGACGCAAACGCGGCTAAACGTTCGTTTCATGACGCCGGTTTCCAGCTGTCAAATTAAATTGTTCAGGAGAGGTTGAACAACGTCCTGTGTACATGAAGCCTGAACGTGTACAAGAAGCCTAAGGCCGGGTTCATACTGGTACGACAAACGCTCCCACATTGGGAGCTCATGTCTCATGACATGTGAAAATCTATGTTTCCCTATGAGAGCCATCTTAACTGGTCCAACACAAGTCGGTCAAACTTTGAAAATGCTCCCTGCACTACTTTGGTCCGACTTTGATCCTATTTCAGCCCATTGAATATCACTGAAGTCGGTAGTTGGCATGCGACTTGTGCTCTGATGATCTTGAAGGAGAACTCCACACCAAATTTAAAAAAAAAAATGCATGGGTTCCCCCTCCAAGAGCATACCAGGCCCTTCTGTCTGGTATGGATTTTAAGGGGAACCCCCACGCCTAAAATATGGTGTTGGGGTCCCCCCAAAGACCATACCAAACCCTTATCCAAGCACACAGACTGGCAGGTCAGGAAAGGGGGTGGGGACAAGCAAACCCCCCCCAACCGTACCAGGCCACATGCCCTCAACATGGGGGGTGGGTGCTTTGGGGCAGGGGGTCCCTGCGCCCCCCACCCCAAAGAACCTTGTCCCCATGTTGATGAGGAAAAGGGCCTCTTCCCGACAACCCTGGCCGTTGGTTGTCAGGGTCTGCGGGCGGGGGGCTTATCGGAATATGGAGGCCCCCTTTAACAAGGGGGCCCCTAGATCCTGGACCCCATCCTATGTGAATGAGTATGGGGTAGATTGTACCCCTAATCATTCACCTAAAAAAAAGTGTCAAAAATAAAACACAGTACACAGGTTTTTAAAGTAATTATGTAGCTCTAGCATCTCTTCCGACTTCTTCTCCCCTCTCCGGCTCTTCTCCGCTCTCTCTCTGGTTCTTCTCCCTCTGTCTTCTCCCACTGTTCTTCTTTCGATGTTGACTCAAAGCTCTCTCCTGCTCTAATGCCGGGTGCTTGTTGTGCCACTACTTATATTGGCATGGGGCAGGGTCACCGGAGGCCCGCCCCTTATGACGTGACCACCCATCATGCCCCAGGCAGTGATGTCATAAGGGGTGGGGCCTCTGGATGATGTCACACGGTGACCCCACCCCATGCCAATATAAGTAGTGGCACACCGCACACTCAACATTGGTATCTCGGCACTTGAGATACCAATGTCATTACCATGTTTATTGTTATTACCATTCTCATCATCTATAATTGACACCAGCATTATATGTATGTATATACTATATAATAATCAATATGTTTCCTATATGTTCACCAATTTACTCGATTGCAACCACGTGCTACATGTAAAATCTCACTCTCTTGCTCTCCCCCTTATTTATAAAAGAAAGTGAGTGACTACATAAAATGATATGCCAATGCACACATAGGTAATAATAAGCTCTTAAATGTACTAAAGTCTCTTTTTTTTTTTAGTTAAAAATAACAAAAATGTTATACTTACCTGCTCTGTGCAGTTGGTTTTGCACAGAGCAGCCCAGACCCTCCTCTTCTTGGGTCCCTCTTTAGTGCTCCTGGTCCCTTCCTCCTGTTGCATGCCCCCACAGTAATCAGCTTGCTATGGGAGCACCCGAGCCGAGCCACAGCTCCCTGTGTCCATTCAGACACGGAGCCACAGCCCAGCCCCACCCCCTTTCTCTCTTCATTGGCTCGCTGTCTTTGATTGACAGCAGCGGGAGCCAAAGGCGCCTCGCTGCTGTCTCAGCCAATGAGGAGGGAGAGTCCCAGGGCAGCCGAGACACTCCTGCAGCATCGCTAGATCTAGATGGAGCTCAGGAAAGTATCAGCGGGGGCTGGGTGGGGGGATGCTGCTCACAGAAGGCTTTTAATCTTAAAGCATAGAATGCATTAAGATAAAAAAATCTTCTGCCTTTACAACCCCTTTAAAGTAGAATTATAGGCAAAACTTTATTTTTTCATTTTAGATAGAGTAAGGAAGGGTTATAACCGCTGTCAGACTTTTTGCCATCTGTGTCCCATTGGGGAGATTTCTCTTCACATCATGTCCCATGGCCAATACAAGATGTGAGAAGAAATCCCTACAAATTAAGGGAATCCCTTGGGGCCTCCCAGGTCACCAGATTTAGTGTCCCCATTGGAAGATTTCCCCTTTATTACTCTTGGGATTTTCTTTTACTTTCAATGATAAAGGTAAACAGGACAAATAGAGAGGGAGACTCTCCTAAATGGGGGTACAGACAGCAACGGGGGTTCTAATCCTGCTCCACTCTATCCAACGCTATTAAAGTTACACTTTAAGGCTCCATTCACACCTGAGTGTCGTGGAATCCTGGGCAGAATCGGGCGATCCTGCCTGCAATTCCAGAATCGTGGCAAAACACGGGATGCGTTTGCGATGCCATTACTTCTTACTGACACCCCAATCACGATGCGATTTTGACAAGATTGTTGTGTGGTAAATCCACTGTAATCGTAGCAAAAACGCAACACTCGAAACTTGTCCCTCAAAAAGGAGCAGGAGCTTCTTTTGGATGACAGCTTTGCATGTTGCGGTTAGCCATGATTGCAGCATGATTTATCGCGTGACAATCACGGCAAAACTGCACCTCGATTAAAAAGTAATGGCATCACAAACGTGTCCCGTGATCTGCCCGTGATTCCAGGACGCCCAGGTGTGAATGGAGCCTAAGGGAAAAAAGTTATAGTGTATTTTCTGGCAAACACTGGAATCTATATGTGTTTCCTGTTTTATTTACCAAAGTGTTTGTAATTTTACCCAACTATTCTTGTGACACACACAACTTGCCTAGTCAAGACTATTCTTGTAAGAAACACACCTCCTTTAGTGAAAAAACATTGTTCTTCCTGGATGGGTTTCTGGGTGAACTCCTTGGTTGCATAGCTCCCAACCGTCCCTGATTTCGAGGGACTGTCCCTGATATGGAACAAAGTCCCTCTTTCTTCCTCATTTGTCTCTTGTGTTGGTCTGATCTATATAAGGTGTATATAAAATGCACTTTTTATCTTTCAAAAAGTGTTTCCTAGTGCTAAACCTTTCACCCAATTTCTAAATTACCTCACCTTCCTGCCCAGACCAATTTTCAGCTTTCAGCACTGTCGCAATTTGAATGACAATTGCGCGGCCATGCTACACTGTACCCACACAATTTTTTTATCATTTTGTTCCCACAAATAGAGCTTTCTTTTGGTGGTATTTGATCACCTCTGCGGTTTTTATTTTTTTGCGCAACAAATAAAAAAAGACTGAAAATTTTGAAAAAAAACCCACGTTTTTCTTTGTTTCTGTTAAAACTTTTTGTAAATAAGTACGTTTTCTTCTTCAATGACGGGCACTGATATGGCTGCACTGACGGGCACTGATACGGCGGCACTGATGGGCACCGATATGGCTGCACTGACGGGCACTGATACGGCGGCACTGATGGGCACCAATGAGGTGGCACCAATGAGGTGGCACTGATGAGGTGGCACTGACGGGCACTGATGATGGGCACTGATAGGCGGCACTGATGGGCACTGATAGGTGGCACTGATGGGCACTGATAGGTGGCACTGGTATGCGGCACTGATGGGCACTCCTAGGCGGCACTGATGGGCACTCATAGGCGGCACTGATGGGCACTCATAGGTGGCATTGATGGGCACTCGTAGGTGGCATTGATGGTTACTTATGGGTGGCACTGATAGTTGGCACAGATGGGCACGGATGGGCACTGATAGGTGGGCACTGATGGGCACGGATGGGCACTGACAGGTGGCACCGATGGACACTGATGGGTGGCACTGATGACACTGCTTGCTTGCAGTGATGCCCCTAAGGGTGGCATTGCTGGGCATCACTGCAACATAATGGTGCCAATCAGTGCCCATTTGTGGGCACTGATTGGCACAGATTGGGCACACTGGGCACATGTAGATGGCCATGGGGTACATACCTGGCCATCCACATGTTGCCCCTTTCCTGGTTGTCCTAGTGGCGATCCCTGGTGGTCCAGCGTGGTGATCTGAGGGGGGGCTGCGCTGATAAACAATCAGCGCAGACCCCCCCTGCCAGGAGAGCCGCCGATCGGCTCTCCTCTACTCTCCTCTACTCGCGTCTGTCAGACGCAAGTGAGGAAGAGCTGATCAATGGCTCTTCCTATTGACAGCGGAGGATTGACGTCCGGGAAGTGGTTCATATGACGTCCAGCAGGATAACATGCCGCCGCGCGCCCGCGGGGGCGCGCATCGCGGCGATCGGTGGATCGGTGTGTCAGTCTGACACACCGCTACACCGTTCTTGGTAAAGAGCCTCCGGCGGAGGCTCTTTACCACGTGATCAGCCGTGTCCAATCACTGCTGATCACGTGGTAAAGAGCCTCCGCCGGCGGGCGCGCGGCGGCATGTTATCCTGCTGGACGTCATATGACGCCCAGTCAGGATAACTGAACCACTTCACGGACGTCAATCCGCCATAGGGCGGGCGGGAAGTGGTTAAGGGGGTGTGACAGGGGGTGTATACAAATGTGGATTTAACTAATCTTTATTTTGTATAATTCTCCTTTAAGGAAGCGTGGCAGGGGGGTGTCCTATGACTACATACCTTTGCTAATAGGTGTCCTTCCAATAGTGGCTGGTGCTAAACTTTTTTTGGGGGGCGGCAAACAAATCCCCCCAGGTCCGCCCACACTCAGCTCCTCCATGGTGACAATCCCCCCGCACTCACCCCTCCATGGCTTCCTTAGCTTCTCCTCCCAGCCAACCCGATCCGCCTCCTGTCCTGATTGGCCGGGAGGAGAAGCCAAAAGACAATAGCGAATGTTAATTCACTAGTGTCACAAGTAGGTGGGTGCCGGGCGCAGAGCACTGACTTTTTCAAGCCAATTAGAGCCTCGGACTCTAATCAAGTGGCTTGAAAAAAAAAATCCATAGAAACCTATGAGTCTGGCGCCCTGCAGGGAAGTGGTTCCCCTCAACCCCAAATGGACCAGCCGCTCCTCTGTCCCTTGTTCCAAACTAAAAATGTTGGGAGGTAATGTTTGGTATGCATGTCCTATGCCCTGATGACTGTGTCTTGGGTTGTGTCCCTAGATCACATCATATTTGGGTATTGTGCATGCACAATAACTCAAAAACTAGTATAGGCTGGAAGGACCGTGGCTGTGGGTGGTTGTTTCCCATGTAATTAGGCATGGAGATGAAGATGGTAGGTGTGTACTTGTTGGACTGAGGTTATGATGCTTATTCTCTGTCCAAGGAGGCCAGAGGAAAAGCGGCAAAAAAATTAATTGCTTTGTCAGGAACGAAATGTGTCTTCTGTTTAGCTGTGCAGTGTGGAAAAAAGTGTGTAATCACAGGGTTTGGCAGATAAATCTTTTCCAGCTGTGTATTTTACAAGGAGTTTCGCTTTAACAAGTGCTGCTTACTTTTCTGAATGGGTACAAACTTTTCTAGCCATTAATACTCATTTCATACATTACAGTGCCACCTTGTGGAAGAATATATGAAATACAACATTACTTTTCCAGCATGTTGCAGATGTGATGATGGCTGCATGTGAAGTGCGTACCACAGAAAAGCCTTCTTTAACCACTTCAGCCCCGGACCATTTGGCTGGCAAAAGACCAGAGCACTTTTTGCGATTCGGCACTGCGTCGCTTTAACTGACAATTGTGTGGTCCTGCGATGTGGCTCCCAAACAAAATTGACGTTCTTTTTTCCCCACAAATAGAGCTTTCTTTTGGGGGTATTTGATCACCTCTGCGGCTTTTATTTTTTGCGCTATAAACAAAAAAATAGCGACAAATTTGAAAAAAAAACGCATAATTTTTTTACTTTTTGCTATAATTAAAATCCCCCAAAACTGTATAAAAAAACATTTTTTTTTTCCTCACTTTAGGCCGATACGTATTCTTCTACATATTTTTGGTAAAAAAAAATCGCAATAAGCATTTATTGATTGGTTTGCACAAAAAGTTATAGCGTCTACAAAATAGGGGATAGTTTTATGGCATTTTTATTAATAATTTTTTTTTTACTAGTAATGGCAGCAATCAGCGATTTTTATCGTGACTGCGACATTATGGCGGACAGATCAGACACTTTTGGCGCTATTTTGGGACCATTCACATTTATACAGCGATTAGTGCGATTAAAAATGCATTGATTACTGTGTAAATGTGACTGTCACTGAAGGGGTTAACCAGGAGGGGACGCTGTAGGGGTTAAGTGTGTCCTAGGGAGTGATTCTAACTGTGGAGGGGATGGGCTTGTTTACATCAGCATTTCCCCGTTCTTCCTCTCCGTGAGACGATCGTGGGTATCCCCGTGGACATCGGGTCCGCGGGACCCGCGATCACACTCACAGACCTCGCGGCGGGCGTGCGTGCACCCACAAGCCGCATCTTAACAGGCAACATACAGGTACATTAAAATGCCTGTAAGTGTCCTTCTGCCGACGTATATCGGCGTGAGCCGGTCAGCAAGTGGTTAAACAGAAGGTACATATCTTAGTCCATCACATATACCAAAAATAAAATGAATATTCCTCATTTCAGGACGATAGGTGGAGCCATGCTTTATGTCCCATTAGCCAAATGCACATCAAAAACCACAGGCATATAATGCAAAATATAGCTTAATATTGTTGAGCCAGTGGCGGAACGATAGGGGTCGCTGCAGTTGCACTTGCGACTGGGCCCTGCCATTCTGCCGCTGTGGGGGGGCCCAAGACCCGGCATCTCCCCCTGCACCTCTGGCTTGCCATTTGGAATGCAGTGGGGGGAGGTGGGAGGCAGCGATCGGCAGCTCTATTGTGCCTGTGGGCAGTGGGATCTCCCTGGAGCTTGTAGTTTTCTCTTCCCGAGTGTCAGTGTATACAGTGGAGAGAAGAGGGGAGGGGCCTCTGACCCGGCAGGTATCAGTTTCACTTTCAGTGAGTCGGCTCTGCTTGTACACTGCTGCTGATACATGCCCGGGTCAGAGGCCCCTCCCCTCTCCACTGTATACACTCAGAAAAAGAACTACAAGCCTCATGGAGATTCCCTGCCTGTGGACACCATAGAGCTGCCGATCGCCGCCTCCCACCTCCACCAGCCAGGTACATGGGGAACCTCTTGAAGGAGGGGGGGGGGTTAGCAGCCTGGGGACCCTGATGTGGGGGGGGGGCTTTCTGGGGACATTAATGTAAGGAGGGGCTCTCTGGGGAACTGATGTAAGGAGGGGCTCTCTGGGGACCCTTATGTAAGGAGGGGCTCTCTGGGGACCCTGATGTATGGGGGGGCTCTCTGGGGACCCTGATGTATGGGGGGGCTCTCTGGGGACCCTGATGTAAGAGGGGGATCCCTGGGGACCCTGATGTAAGGAGGGGGCTCTCTGGGGACCCTGATGTATGGGGGTGGGCTCTTTGGGGACCCTGATGTCTTGGGGGGCTCTCTGGGGACCCTGATGTAGGGGGGGCTTTCTGGGGACATTATTGTAAGGAAGGGACCCTCTGAGGACACTAATGTAAGGGGGGGCTCTCTGGGGACACTGATGTAAGGGAGGCTCTCTGGGGACCCTAATGTAAGGGGGAGGCTCTCTGGGGACCCTGATGTAAGGGAGGGCTCTCTGGGGACCCTGATGTAAGGAGGGGCTCTCTGGGGACTCTGATGTAAGGGGGGGTTCTCTGGGTACCCTGATGTAAGGGGGGATCCCTGGGGACCCTAATGTAAGGAGGGAGGCTCTCTGGGGACCCTAATATAGGGGGAGGCTCTCTAAGGACCCTGATGTAAGGGGGGGCTCTCTGGGGACCCTGATTAAGGAGGGGCTCTCTGGGGACCCTTATGTAAGGAGGGGCTCTCTGGGGACCCTGATGTAAGGGGGGCTCTCTCTGGGGACCCTGATGAAAGGAGGGGCTCTCTGGGGACCCTGATGTTAGGGGGGCTCTCTGGGGACCCTGATGTAAGGAAAGGGGTCGCTGGGGACCCTGATGTAAGGAAAGGGGTCTCTGGGGACCCTGACATAAGGAGGGGACTCTCTGGGGACCCTGATGTAGGGGGGCTCTCTGGGGACCCTAATGTAAGGGAGGCTCTCTGGGGACCCTAATGTAGGGGACTCTCTGGGAACCCTGATGTAAGTGAGGCTCTCTGGGTACCCTGATGTAAGGGGGGATCCCTGGGGACCCTGATGTAAGGAGGGAGGCTCTCTGGGGACCCTAATATAGGGGGAGGCTCTCTAAGGACCCTGATGTAAGGGGAGACTCTCTGGGGACCCTGATGTAAGGGGAGGCTCTCTAGGGACCCTAATGTAGGGGGGGGGATCTCTCTGGGGACCCTGATGTAAGGAGGGTTCTCTGGGGACCCTGATGTAAGGGGGTTCTCTGGGGACCCTGATGTAAGGGCAGGCTCTCTGGGGACCCTGATGTAAGGGAAGGATCTCTGGGGACCCTAATGTAGGGGGAGGCTCTCTGGGGACCCTTATGTAAGGGTAAGCTTTCTAGGGACCCTAAAGTAGGGGGAGGCTCTCTGGGGACCCTGATGTAAGGAGGGGCTCTCTGGGGACCTTGATGTTAAGGGGAGCTCTCTGGGGAACCTGATGTACTGAGGGGGGCTCTTGGGACCCTAATATAAGTAGGGGGGCTCTCTTGGGACCCTGATGTAAGGGGAGGCTCTCTGGGGACCCTAATGTAGGGGGGGGGGTGAGCTCTCTGGGGACCCTGATGTAAGGAGGGCTCCCTGGGGTCCCTGATGTAAGGGGGGGTTCTCTGGGTACCCTGATGTAAGGGGGGATCCCTGGGGACCCTAATGTAAGGAGGGAGGCTCTCTGGGGACCCTAATATAGGGGGAGGCTCTCTAAGGACCCTGATGTAAGGGGGGGGCTCTCTGGGGACCCTGATGTAGGTGGTGGATCCCTGGGGACCCTGATATAAGTGGGGGATCCGCATTCAGATATGTAACAATATATATTATGTATATATATATATATATATACATATACACATATATATTATATATATGTGTATGCCCGCCAAAGTGTATGACTTTCCTTACTTAGCTGCTATGGGCTCTAGCCCGAGATCTTTTGTAGACCTAGCAACGCCACTGGTGGGGGCCCTTCATGGTTTCTTGCACCGGGGCCCTGAAGATTCTAGTTACGCCTCTGTGTTGAGCTATTTATTCCAGACTTCATACAGCTGTTTCAGGCTTTTTGCCCATCAACAGTGCAGTGTATGAAACCTATTGCAAATATGGAGCAGAGCTTGGAACCCAACAAGACAGTATAACCTGAGGTCCTTGTTTTATACTCCAGCTAGAACAAAATCTGCATGGAGTTTGCATGTTCTCCCTGTGTATTGTATGAGATTTCTCTGGGTACTCCAGTTACCTCCCACAAACTAAAGGTATGCCAGTAAGTTAATATATGTATATATATATACAGTATGCATGTGATGTAGGGACTTTAGGTTGTAAGCTCAAGAGCAGAGACTGAATGTACAGTATGTAAAGATCTGCATACATTGTTGGTCTTATATAATGCACCAACAAATAAATAACTTTTTAACAGTTTTGTTTTGGTAGAGTGATTTTTTTTCTTTGCTTTATGCTGACACAATGCCCTTTATTACCCAAAACAGTAGGAGTAGAAGTAGTTGTAGAGTAGAGTGGAATATTTGAAGGGAACATTTGCTCTCTGGACAAACATAACAAAAACAATACTAAATGATAGCTTTACATTTTATAATATCACTTTGAGATTCACTTAGAAACGGAAAATAGTATACCCATAACTCCTATAAGGTCACTTGAAATCTAAAAAATATATGAAGAGAGGAATACTGGTTAGAGCAGTTTCCTAATACATTTCCAAAATAAATTTCCTTTTTTGTAAAATGTTTAACCAGCTGCTTGGCTCAATGAAGTATAACTACTGAACAAAGCTGAGCTTTTATTTTTACATTACAGTGCCGCCTTGTGGTAAAATACATGGACTACAGCACTAAGGTGTGATTGAGTAACACACACTTGGAATTTAAACCACTTTTGTATGTGAAATACAGGGCGTCTCATGCACATTTTTACTAACTAAGGCAGACCATAGATAATGCAATTTTCTTTCCTCCAAATATAGGTTACTGGAAGTAAAATCACTTGATTTTCACTCAAAAATCACTTGGGGGGAGAATACAGTAATTATTGCTATTGGCTATAACCGCTGGCAATAATCACATGCTAGAAATCTGACATGATGGTTGCACCCAAGTCGATCGATGGATTGTCCATACATGGATTGAATCTCGGCTGGTTAAGCAGGGATTCAAACCATTTATGGCTGGCTTTACTCCATGGCACCATACAAATGGGTAGACCACCCTCACTCCTATCCCATAGAACCCCTCTCCCTAAAATGCTGTCTTCCTTTTGTCTTCCTTACCTCATATGACCTAACAAAGATTTTCAAGAAGCACCCCTTAAAGTAGTAGAACTATAGGCAAAACTTGTTTTTTCTTTTTGGATAGGAGAGTTATAACCCCTGTCAGATTTTTTTTTTCACCATCTGTGTCCTATTGCAGATATTTCCTTTCACTTCCTTTCCCATAGCCAAACAAGAAGTGAGAGGAAATTCCTGCAAATTAAGGGAATTCCCTGGGCACCCCTAGTCACCAGAACTAATGTCCCCATTGGAAGATTTCCCCTCAATTACTTTTCTGGGGACAACCCAAAATTTGGGATTTTCATTTATTTTCACTTTCAATGATAATGGTAAACAGGATAAATAGAGAGGGTGAATATCCTAAACGGGGGTATAGACAGCAATAAAAACTGACAGGTGTTCTAATGTAACTCAATTTTTTGTTTAAAAAAAAAATCTATTTATGTCAATTCCCTTGGGTGATCTATGTACATTGCAGAATACTACCCAGCTTCTTTCGGATCCCTACCTTTTTATTTCTGTTCTGAAAAGATAACTGTTGTTTCATCATGTCCTGTTTTCTGTATGACAGGGTCTGATGCATTAACCAACTGGTGAAATCTCAGGACTCCCATGTTGTAAGCTGCATTGTTGGAATCCCTGTAGGGGATATATTTTTTTTTATTTTGGGCTGCTTTTTTAAATGTTAATGGCTGCAGTTTGAAGTAGACAGGTAACTCTTAATATTTTCATGGCTTGAGTAACAATTGTTAATATATATATATATATATATATATATATATATATATATATATATGTATATATATATATATATATATATATAATTTTCTGCAAAACCATTTGCTTACTGTCCTGAGCCATGAGTTTTTCACCTCATCCTTGTGGCCAGCCATTGCCAAGAAGGTGAGGGGCATCTTAGGGCATCTAAGGGGCAGGTAAGATTTTTTTCAGGTGTATGGGAAGCTGACTAATGGGCTTGTCAGGCAAAACACTTTATGAATCCTGCTTTGTTCAAGCAGCCAGGGATAAAGATGACGAATAACAGGTTGCCACAGTGATTAATCCCACGGTCAAGACACTCTAAAAGGAGTTGGTTCTACTTCTTTTCTAGCAATGTCCAGTTTTTCTTCGAGAACCAGTTTTTGAGCTTTCTCAGGCCAATCAACTGCCTTTAGACTCTTCCAAAGAAGATGCGGATGAGCATTACTATATGAATCTTGCTTTATTCAAGCAGCTAGTGATTAAAATGCAGAATACTAACAGGTTTTCACAATTCATTATACACGTGGTCAAGACACTCTAAAAGGAGTTGTTTCCACTCACCCTGTGTCACCTAGTTTCAGAACCTTCTCAGGCTAAAAAATAGGGATGGGTGAATGGTTTGGCACCCGAGCATAAGTTGAGCCGAACAAATGTGTCGTTCGACCGTTTGTGCACCATCCGAACCGACCACAATGCATTGGGGCACTGAACAATGCATTGCAAGCCCTGATTGGCTGAAGCAGTGAAAGCTTTAGCCAATCAGGGGACAGAGCACTGTCAGAGTCATGACTGGACACTGTCATCATGACTTTATCCAATAATGGCTCATTCCCACCCCACAGTATAAAAGTATTCTTTCAATGGCAGCCATTTTCAGTGTGATTTTGGCATGGAGAGAGATAGAACAGGGCTCTGTTTATTAGTTAGTGTGCTATACTGTGCTATTTTGCTTCAATTCTGAGTGTAGAATATTAGTTTTGTGTCAGTCTAGGGATAGTGTGAGTGTAGTGAGGAGGACCATGAATCAGCTTTGCATAGTGTGCAGCTAGAGTAGGGACAGCTCAGATAG
Organism: Lithobates clamitans; assembly: GCA_037952925.1. Taxonomy (NCBI): domain Eukaryota; kingdom Metazoa; phylum Chordata; class Amphibia; order Anura; family Ranidae; genus Lithobates; species Lithobates clamitans. The sequence continues at coordinate 2,923,839 of JBBGZY010000898.1, forward strand.
TTTCATTGTAGTGTAGTGAGACCGTATCATTCATACATACATTAGTGTGGAGTATAGACAGCTCATATAATTTCAGTGTAGTGTAGTGAGACCGTGTCAGTAATCTTGACATTAGTGTATAACTAGAGTAGGGACAGTTCAGATAGCGTCAGTGTAGTTAACACCGTCTATTTGATTGCGTTACTGCCAGTTTACTTCTGTGTGCATTACTGCCAGTTTAACGCCATTTACTTCTGTGTGCGTTACTGCCAGATAATGCCATTTACTTCTGTGTGTAATACTGCCAGTTTAATGCCATATAGTTCTGTGTGCGTTACTGCCAGCTTAACACCATATTGTTTTGTGTGCGCTACTGACAATTTAACGCCATATAGTTCTGTGTGCGTTACGGCCAGTTTAACGTCATATAGTTTTGCGTGCATTACTGCCAATTTAAAGCCATATCGTTTTGTGTGCGTTACTGCCAGTTTAATGCCATATAGTTCTGTGCGTCACTGTACGTTTGCCGCATTATTTTGCAGTATATTATAGTGTATCCGTGGAGTGTGTCTGTGTAATGTGAGTACTCAATTTAAAGTACACCAAACACCTCTTTACATTGATTAAAGTGCAACTACGTACAGATTTCAACTTCTTCTTTATATTTGCTTATAAGCAACGCCCCCTCTCTCCTAATGTCTGAGAGGACAACAAGGAAAGGCAGACGTTACCTTGGCACTGTAAAGGGGCCAGCAACAAATGTGTCCACAGGCAAAGGTGGACGTGGTGGTCAGTCCTCAGGCAGGGCATCACTTCCTGTGTTTAGTGAGTTTGCCCGTGCTATCCAGCCACAGCATGCAAAAGAGGTGGTGGACTGGCTTACTAAACCTTCCTCATCCTCCTCATCCTCTGTCATGCAAGTAGAGACAAGTGTGAAGTCCCCTGCAGTTGCCAGAGTGTATAAGCCTGCCTCCTTGTCCACATCTATTCCTGCCATAGCCCCAACATCAGCCATTGAGGAGTCAGCTGAGTTATTTGACCACAGCTTCAGCCACTTGCTCCTTGATGCTCAGCTATTACAGAATTCAAATGTTGGTTCAAATGTTGGTTCTGAGGTTGAGGATGACAGGAACATGAGCCTAGAGAGAGGAACACTGGTAGACAAATTGGCATTCATGTTCCCCAAGCCGCAGCGTATCGCCAAGTTATCTCCAGTGGTAATGATGAAGATGGAGATGATGATAATGATGATGAGGTCACTGATGCGACTTTCATGCCAGATGAGCAGAGGAGGAAACTGAAGGTGAGGCGGCACAACCCCAAGGAGGCCGACATCAAGAAAGAGTAGAGAGCAGCCACCCTATTTCATCACATTCTGCAGCTGTTATCTCCTGGCCCACTCCCCAAAGCTCACCTGTCTGGGCCTTTTTCAGCACATCTGCAGCAGATCGCACTGGTGCTATCTGCAAACTGTGTCTCAAGCACATCAAACGTGGTAAAAACACCAACCATTCGGGTACCACATGCCTAACAAGGTATTTAACGTCCAACCACTCAGCCTGTTGGCAAGAGCACCTAAAAGCCACACAAAAGGGGCAAAAATCTGTCCCTCCTCCTCCTCCTTACCCACTTCAGTTTGCCCCTGTGATACCGAGTCATTACCTTTCATCAGGCTCCACTGACAGGGATGATGGTATAGCACAGGGTGTTCCAGGTCCTAGCAGCACATCTGCCACCAGCTGTAGACTGTAGCCGGCAAATTTCTCTGCCCCATCTGCTGCAGCAGAAAAAAAAATACAGTCTCTGCCACCCACATGCCCAGCATCTAAATGCAAGCTTGTCAAAGCTGTTGGCTCTCCAACTTCTGCCTTTCAGCCTGGTGGATTCTGCCCCTTCCCTGAATTTTCACAATGTGCTGTACCACAATGGCAGGTTCCCAGTCGCTACTACTTTTCACGTAAGGCCATTCCATCTCTCTACCATCACAGGGAAGGGAATGTTCTGGCATCCTTGGGCAAGGCAGTCAGCCGTAAAATCCACCTTATTGCTGACACGTGGTCCAGCAAGCATGGGCAGGGACGATATCTTTCGTTTACAGCACACTGGGTAACGCTGCTTGAAACTCGAAAGGATGCAGGACAGGTCTCGGTGCTGCAGCTTGTTGTGCCCCCACGTCTCCATACAGCTGGTGGTGATGATGCCAGACCTGTGAGCTCTATCCCTCCTCCTCCTCCGCCACCTCCATGCCCTCCTCTGCAGAATTGTCCTATGAACATCAGGTACTCCCTAAGCGTCCAAAGGGCTGTTCCCAGAGCCAGGCTAAAAGGTGCCATGCAGTGCTTTGGCTGGTGTGTTTGCCACATGTCCTCAATTTGGTGGTGCAGCGTTTCCTAAGTACGTACCCAGGGTTGCAAGATGTACTAAAATAGACCAGAAGAGTCTGTAGCCATTTCAGGTGGTCATACACAGCTAGTGCTCGGTTGGCTGAAATTCAGCAGGAATTCCACCTGCCCGTAAACAGCCTGATTTGTGACATGGCCACCAGGTGGAACTCAACTTTGGGAATGCTGCAGAGGCTATACATGCATCAGAGGGCCGTCAACGAGTATCTGTGCCAGTACGGCACGATGACAGGCACAGGCTGTCTCGGCTTTTGTTCCCCAGCGCCAATGGCTGATCATTAAGGATGCATGCCCTGTATTGTCACCATTTGAGGAGGCCACAAGGATGGTGAGCAGTGACAGTGTATGCATCAGTGACACAATCCCTGCTGTGTTCCTGCTGGAGCAGACTCTGCGTGGCATTATGGACAGGGCACTGAAGGCAGAGCAGCAGGAGGAAGAGGAGGACTTCTTTTCCTCTCAAAGCTCACTTTATCCAGACACCATCATTCCTATGTCACAGAACACACAGGAGGAGAGAGGGGAGGAGGATGAGGATTCTGGCACTTTCATAGGCTTCAAAGAAAAGGAAGACATGGGTCAATCTGTAAGCAATGGCTTTCCAACCCCAGGACCCTTGGGAGTAGTACGTGGCTGGGAGATGGAAGTTCCAGACGCTGTCATCCTGAGTTACCCAGAGGAGTCTGCTTCTCAAGCCTCGGCAAATTTGAGGAGCATGGGCAACCACATGCTTCAAAGCCTGGGAAAGGACCCAAGAATACGTGGCATAAAGGAGAAGGATGATTACTGGTTGGCAACCCTCCTTGACCACCATTACAAGGGGAAGGTTTCAGAGCTCATCCCGTCCCCACAGAGAGTGCAGAAGATAAAATCTCTTGAGGAGACATTATAGAGGATTTTATTGAATGTATTTCCTGACTCCAGTAGGTTACAGTGTGTTGGAAAACATCGTTTTGAGTCTTCTGTTGGTCAAGAGAGGAGCGTTGGAGAAGGGGTTTGCCTAAGTGAGGCATTTTGGAATTTTAGTCCTTGCGGCTCAGGGCTGTCAGCTTCCACATCCCATCAGCAGCATCTGCATCACATGGTGGACGATTACCTCGGGGCCAAAACAGAGATGGAGAGCTTTCCAGCTGACGATCCACTGACTTTCTGGGTCATGAGAATAGAACACTGGCCAGAACTTGCCCAGTATGCTATTGAGTTGTTGGGCTGCCCTGCATCCAGCGTGCTTTCAGAATGGGCATTCAGTGCTGCAGGAGGTTTCGTTACTGATCATAGAACGAGTCTGTCCACAGACTCCGTGGACTGTTTGACTTTTATAAAAATCAATCAGTCCTGGATTACCAGCTATGAAGCCCCTGATGCTGATATTAAGTCTGATTAAGTCTTTTTGGGATGTGGAATCTCCGCAGGACTTCAAGGCTGCCTAGCTTTGAGGGTGCTCAATCATTTCATCTGGAAGAATGTTTTTGGTATAGGTTTCATGGGCACAATTAACACCCAAAGACCAATATTTCAGCACCTGTTTGACAGGTGCATATCATTGCAATTTTTTACAGCAAGGCCAATTCTTGCTTTCATCAAGAGTACCTCTATTGGGTTAAGGTGTGAAGGTGCCCCAGACACCCAAAGACCAATTTTTCAGCACCTATTTGACAGGTGCATATGATTGCAATTGTCAGAGCTGGGCTCAGCCCTTCCTTCTCTGAGCTGGCCACTCAGCTGTCAGCTAATTGCCAGCTCCTTTCTCTCCACAGTGACCAGCTGTTGTTGATCTGCTCATCAGTCCTGCCTACTTAAAGCCGTCCAGTTCACTTCATCTCTGCCTTCGCCTTTGGTCACATCTCAGAGACTTTTCTCCTGTGTTCCTGTTGAAGACTTGCTCGGCTGATGTCCCTTCTGGCTCATGATCCTGCTTGCTGTACTACTACGATGATCTCTGGCTCTCTGACATTGGCATTGGCTGACTACCCGATCTGGTTACAGAACTCTGGCTATGTAATTGACTATGCTTCCTCTGTTTACCTTTTTATTATTATTAAACAAGTGTGATTAACTTTACTTCTGTCTCAGTCTTATTCATGGTTTCTGACAGTAGGCGAAGGCCATGATTTCAGAAGATGCAGTCAGTCCACTTGTTGGTAATATTTTTTCCAGAAAAACAAAAAGAAAAAAACTGCGCTATAAAGTGAAATTGCAAAAAAATCAGTATTGCAATAAGTAAGTGTATGTACTAGAAACATACATAAACATCCAATGACATCAGATCATTAGTGCAATGATTGCAAAGAAATATTACTAATAATGACTGTATAAGTAGATATTAATAATAACAAAGTCCATAGACATAAAAAGATCAGGAAGAGTCCCTTGATAGTTTTCCGTGAATGGCAAGTAGGAAAGTGGAAATAAGGCACACCCAGCACAGTGATCCTTCACCATCAAACATATGCGCTTACCAGATGGGAAGCACAATAAGGCTCATCTCAAAACTGTATCCTGGTCAGGCAGCTTGACGTAACCACTACTCCAGATACCTATCAGATTCACGCTATGGCTGCTTCTCCTTTGCCCCTATGTGATTAATTCGGGTTGGTGTTTGGTTGGATCCACGCTGTACGGAGGGCTACTGCAGATAGGATACTGGGACCCATCCCACACGCCCATCATCCCTAGCGGTATCTGGAGTAGTGGTTACGTCAAGCTGCCTGACCAGGATACAGTTTTGAGATGAGCCTTATTGTGATCTTTTTGTTTTATAATATTTTTTCCAGATTGGATGACCAGGATCACCGCATAGATCAGTTTGCCTCGGCGTTACAAACGCTCCTGAGTCGCACGGCTAACCTGGAATCTTCCACTATGGCTGCTCCGGTACAACCTGTGTTGCAGGCCGTCCCTGCTGCTGCTCCAGTTACTGTGCAGGCACCCGCCTCGAGTATTACCTCTATAAGCATGTCTGGTTCCGCTCCGCTTCCCCAGTGATTTGGGGGCGATCCAGTTCAATGCAGAGGGTTTCTTAACCCGGTTGAGATATACTTTGAGATGCTGCTCCAGGCGTTTCCCACGGACAGAAGCAAAGTAGGTTTCATGATATCTCTGCTTTCTGAGAGAGCCTTGGCCTGGGCAAACCCTCTATGGGAGATGCAAAAACCCGTGGTCCTGAGTTACCCAGAATTTGTGTCTTTCTTCAAAATTCCCGCACGCTCCGCTTCTGCTACCAAAAGCCTCTTGTCCATCAAACAGAGTACTAGAACTGTTGCCGATTACACCATTGAATTCCGTACTCTGGCAGCAGAGGTTGCTTGGAACAATGAGGCCCTCGTGGCTGCCTTCTCTCATGGTCTCTCGAATAACATCAAGGATGAGATAGCAGCCCGAGATATACCCACTGAGCTGGAGAGGTTGATCACATTTGCCATCCTCATTGACTCCAGACTCAGAGAAAGACTCTCTTTTAAGGAGCGCTGGCGCAAGCCTCCTGTACATTTGTCTCCGAGCTTTGCAGTCCCACCCTTGCCTCCCTCACCTCCCATGCCTCCTGGTACCGAGTCGGTCTGTGAAGATGAACCTATGCACTTCACGCGTCTCTCTGCTGATGAGAGAGCCCTTAGGAGGAGGGAGAGATTGTGCCTTTATTGTGGCCAGGCTGGTCACTTTTTGAAGTCTTGTACTACCCGTCCAGGGAACGCCCAAACTTTGAGGTTCCGTCACGGACAGACCTTAGGTGGAGTTGTTTCGTCTCCAGTTTCCCAGAAAGATAAGCCCCTGGTTTCGGTTACCCTGTCTTGCGCTGAGTCATCTGCGGAGATACAGGCTCTAATCGACTCTGGGGCTGCAGGCCTGTTCATTGATGCTGCCTTTGTATCGAAGCACTCGATTCCGCTGCAGCTGCGTGACACTCCACTTGCCATTGAGGCTCTTGACGAGAGACCTCTACAGCCTGCCCATGTGACTCATGAGACTGTTCCATTGTCCATGGCGGTAAGGGCCCTTCACCATGAGATAATCCAATTCTGTTATTTCTGTTATTTCCTAACTTAAGTTTCCACTGGTTATTGGTTATCCTTGGTTACAGAGGCACAACCCTTCTTTTGATTGGCTCCATGCTGAGGTTCTGTCCTGGTCGCCACAGTGCAGTGAGAGATGCTTCCAGAAGGTAGCCAAGGTCCTGTGCACCTCTTCACTCTCCTTCCTACTGGAGTACCGCGACTTTAGCGATATCTTTGACAAAGGTCAAGCCGGTACTTTGCCTCCACACCAGTCATATGATTGCGCAATTGACCTTCAAACTGGTGCTATACCCCCTCGTGGCCAGGTTTACCCTTTGTCGGTCTTGGAGGATAAGGACATGGAGGTGTATGTTGCAGATGCACTTTCTCATGGTTTCATCCGCAAATCCTCGTCTCCTGCTGGTGCTGGTTTCTTTTTTGTGTAGAAGAAGAGTGGTGAACTGAGACCTTGTATCGATTATAGGGGTCTCAATAATTTCACGATTAAGAATGCCTTTCCCATTCTGTTGATTACGGAGTTATTTGACCGCCTCAAGGGAGCAACAGTTTTCACGAAGCTTGATTTGACTCCGCATACAATCTCGTCAGGATTATTGAGGGCGACGAGTGGAAAACTGCATTTAATACCAGATCAGGTCATTATGAGTATCTCGTAATGTCATTTGGCAGCCTTTGTTTCCAGGAGTTCATCATTGTCCTCCGAGATTTGTTGCAGTTATGTGTGGTGGTTTATCTCGACGATATCCTCATATTTTCCAAGTCCCTGGAGAGCCACCACACAGATGTCCGTCGTGTGCTTCAGAGACTATGAGAGAACAATCTCTATTGTAAATTGGAAAAGTGCGAACTCCATTGTGAACAGGTGAAAATCCTGGGCTATGTCATTTCCATTGCTGGTTTTTCAATGGACCCAGAGAAATTTTCAGCAGTCCTACAGTGGCCTCAATCCATGGGTTTACGTCCTCTGCAGAGTTTTCTTGGCTTTGCCAATGATTATCGGAAGTTTATTCTTAACTTCTCGTCTCTGGTCAAGCCCCTGACTGATATGACCAGGAAAGACGGCAACCCACAGAGTTGGTCTCCGGAGTCCATTAAGGCCTTTGAGAGTCTAAAGGTTGCCTTTGTTTCTGCTCCTGTATTGGCACACCCTGATGCTACGTTGCCTTTTATCCTAGAAGTTGATGCTTCTGAGACTGGAGTTGGCGCCCTTCTGACTCAATGTCCTAACTCTGAGTGCGCTATGCATCCGTGTGGCTACTTTTCCAAGAAATTGTCACCGGCGGAGTGCAATTACGAGATTGGTGACAGAGAGCTGTTGGCGATCATTTTAGCCCTGAAAGAATGGAGACATCTCCTTGAAGGTACCACTGTGTCGGTTCTCATTCTTACTGACCATATGAATCTCACATTCTTGTCTGAGGCTAAGCGCCTCTCTCCCAGAAGGGCGCGTTGGGCTCTTTTCTTGTCGAGTTTTAATTACATTGTCTCATTCTTACCCGGTACTAAGAATGTTGGGGCTGATGCCTTGTCATGACTATTTTCCTCCACTTCCAAGATGGAGCCGGTTCCGGTTCCTGTGATTCCTCCTGATCATATTCTGGCTACGGTTTGCACCAGTCTTACTTCTCCTTTGAGTGACAAAATTCTTGCTGCTCAGGTCGATGCTCCTCCTGAGAAACCTTGTGACCGCTGCTTTGTTCCCGAGAGTCTCTGTACTGCCATGCTCCAGACTTACCATTCTCCCAAGGCTGCTGGCCACCCTGGGAAGAATCAACTCTTTTGGGCCATTTCCCAACAATTCTGGTGGCCTAGTCTACATGCTGATGTAACCGCCTTTGTAGCTGTCTGTTCCGTGTGTGCTCAGAGTAAGACTCCACAACACCTTCCAGTGGGCCTCCTACAACCCATACCCAATGGAGATAGGCCCTGGAACCACCTGTCTATGGATTTCATTGTGGAGTTACCCAACTCCCAGGGCAAAACAAATATCCTTATGGCGGTTGACCGGTTCTCGAAAATGTTGCATTGTATTCCACTCAAGAAGTTGCCTACTTCTAAGGAACTGGTTTCTATTTTTGCTCGGGAGATCTTACATGAGCTACCCAAGATGATTGTCTCAGACAGGGGTAGTCAGTTTGTGTCCTGGTTCTGGCGAGCCTTTTGTGCACAGTTGGGTATTCAGCTTGCTTTCTCCTCTGCGTATCACCCACAGTCTAATGGGGCCGCAGAACGAGACAATCAGTCCTTGGAGCAATTCCTACGTTACTTTATTTCTGACCATCATAACAACTGGTCAGACCTCTTACCGTGGGCGGAGTTTGCTCACAATACTGCCTTGAATTCAGCTTCCTGTTTGTCCCCGTTTATGGCGAACTATGGTTTCCAACCTTCCGTGTTGCCTGCCTTGTTTGTTCCACAGAGTATTCCTGCGTTAGAGGAGCATCTCCGTGGTCTTCGTTCCACTTGGGCACAAGTCCAGGAGGCTTTGCGACATGCTAACGATAGGTACAGACTCCATGCTGACCGCAGACGCCTGCCTGCGCCTTCCTACCAGGTTGGGGACAGAGTCTGGCTGTCGTCTTGCAACCCCCAACTTTGTGTTCCTTATTTGAAATTCGCACCTCGGTTTATTGGTCCTTTCCGTAGCCCTCGCAGGATTAACCCAATGGCTTATTTGTTGGACCTTCCTCCTAGTATGCGCATCTCTACTGTGTTTCATGTATCCTTATTGAAATCTTTGGTCTGCAACTGCTTTACCACCTTGGTTCCACGTCCTCACCCTATACAGGTTGAGAACCATGAGGAGTATGAAGTACAATCAGGTTCCGTGGGCACATACAGTACCTGGTGCATTGGAAGGGGTACGGTCTGGAGGAACGCTCTTGGGTCTCATCCTCGGACGTACATGCATCTGTCCGCCTCCGTGATTTCCATAGACGGTTTCCCCTCAAGCCCAGTGGTCCTCCGAGGGGGAGGGGTCGTTGAGGAGGGGGTACTGTCAGGGCTGGGCTCAGCCCTTCCTTCTCTGAGCTGGCCACTCAGCTGTTGGCTAATTGCTCCTTTCTCTCCACAGTGACTCAGCTGTTGTTGATCTGCTCATCAGTCCTGCCTACTTAAAGCCATCCAGCTCACTTCATCTCTGCCTTCACCTTTGGTCACATCTCAGAGACTTTTCTCCTGCGTTCCTGTTGTAGACTTGCTCGGCCCTTCTGGCTCCTGATCCTGCTTGCTGTACTACTACGTTGATCCCTGGCTCTCTGACATTGCCATTGGCTGACTACCTGATCTGGTTACTGAACTCTCGCTATGTATTAACTATGCTTCCTCTGTTCACCTTTTTATTATTATTAAACAACTGTGATTAAATGTACTTCTGTCTCGGTCTGAATCATGGTTTCTGACAGCAATTTTTTACAGCAAGGCCAATTCTTGCTTTCATCAACATTACCTCTATAGGGTTACGGTGGGAAGGCACCACCGACACCCAAAGACCAATTTTTCAGCACCTGTTTGACAGGTACATATCATTGCAATTTTTTTACTCTGTGGGGACAGGGTGGGAAGGTGCCATCAACACCAATTTTTTACGCATCCGTTACTTCTATCCAAAGTCAAAGTGACACCAGAATGTATCCAAAAAATCTCTAATCTTGTTCCCTGTGCACTACATTGTGCCCTCATCATACACATTGGCTCCCCAGCTGTTGCTGAGCAAAAAAAAGGCAGCTTGCAGGGAAAATGTCATTTTTTTGGCTTTATAAATGCAATTATTGCTGCAGCAGATTCTAGACATGGTACAAATCTGCCACTTTACAGGTAGACTAAGGGGACCCCCCAGGCACTATATTGAAAGGATTTTTTCATTTTTATGCTTTCACTTTAAAAATAAAAAAAATCACTGCTCATTTAAAAATGACGTTTTTCACAAACTTTTTTTTATTGATACATGTCCCCCAGGGCAGGACCCGGACCCCTATAACCATTGTATGCCCAATTACTTCAAAATGGACACTTTTGATTTTTGACGTTCAGGTCCCATTGACTTTAATAGGGTTCGTTATTTGTGTCCGAACTTTCTCTGTGTTCGAAAAGCAGGATGGGAAAATGATGCCCTTTTAAGGCGGAAGGTGTCCGGCATATAGAAATAGGTCAATGTGGCCCTCATGGGGTTGGCCTGATTTACATGACTTTAAAATCAGAAGATTCTGTGTCCTTCATGGAATTACTCAATCGCTGCATTGATCTTAAAAGGGAAAATTAAATTACAGCAAAAATCTGTGATTGTTGTTTGTCTGGCTTCCTGCTTCAAATTAAACATATGTTGTGTTAAAAAAAAACATAGTTGGTAAGGTCCTGAATTGTCCTGGCTTTCCTATTTTCCCCTGTCAGCGTGTGCATGCCTGGAGATGATGATCAGGATAATAGTCTCGCCAAACATTCCCGCAAAGTCAATAGAACTTCCCTGTTTATGGAGTTGTCTCACACATTCCAGATTCCTGGCCAGCCTTTTGCTCTCTGTGCTTTTTGTCATCTGACAGTAAGTTCCTCAGTCTTGAGGCTGGACAACATGATACTGGTGTACTAGATCAAGAGGCAGGGCGGAACCTGCATCCTTATAAAGCCCCATACACAAGGGCTGAATATCATCCGGTATCGGCCAGTTCAACAGATACCGGCTGACATTCTGCGTCCAACAGGCTGAATGTCTGGCCTCTGTTGAAGGAGCATGACCGAAAAAGATCTGCTAATCAGCATCCAAACAGCGCTCTCAGCAAAAGGCTGAAACCGCTGACTGGTATGTTCTGGCAGAGGGGCATCCCTCCTGTCAGAATACAATAGCACAGCGGGAGATTGGATAGGTACAGCGAGCTCCTTTCAAGCCCTTCAGTTTTTTCTGTAGTGTGTACCTAGCTTTAGTCTATTGAGAGAGGTAAAGTTGAATTGGGTAGAGAGGAGTCTTTCCAACCTTTCAGCAATCTACATGCCAAGGATTCAAAACTTCTAGGAGGATTCCATATTCCGTGTACCTGTTGGACAACGAGTGGTCCCTGCATCCAGGCTCCTTCAAGTAGATCATTGAGTTAGATCTGTTTGTATCTCCTTACAATTGCAAGCTGGAGAGTTTTTCATAAAGGGCCTAGGTCACCAAGTCCTGGAAGTGAATGTTCTGACAGATCATTAGAGGTTTCCTAAGCTATATGCTTTCCCTCCAGTCCTCACCATACATAGATTCCTAAAAAAACTGTTAAAAACAATGGAAGCCATTGCAGTGTTTCCCTCTTGGCCAAATAAACTTTAATTCAAACTCAGTTATTGAGACCCAGCCCCTCTATCTCTTAGATGAGATCTTCTGTTGCACGGTGTGGTACTCCACTCTTGTTCATCTCTTCTCCCGTTATTGACTGTATCTATACTTCAGGAAGATGGTGAACTAATATAGTTTACAACAGGATTTGAGTGAAGTGCATCCAGTTACGGCTGCTTCCGACTTTTTTGTATAAATCCTCAGGTCCACTACATTCTGGACACTACATACCCCTGGATATTGGGCTGATCTCCAGCTCTCGTAGAGTGCAGATCTGGGCACTCCAGACTTTCTCCAATGTCTCATGGACAAATTACGCCTTGCTCATCATATTCTTGCTTCTTTTGACTCTAGAGAGAAACAACTCTCCCAAAGCAGGATTTACCATTTGCACTTATTGGCAGCTCCAGATGGAATCACTTTCAGTCCAGTTAAAGTAACAGTGATCCATGAAGACAGCCTCTCTAATGCAGTGGCGGCTGGTGCTCAATATTTTTTTGAGGGGGGGTTGGGGCGGCAAACAAACCTGCCCCCCCACGAGTGACAGACGGCAGCGATCAGTGGTCCCAACCCCCCCCGCGGGAAATGGTTGGCGGCGATCAGGCCCCCCCACGGGAGACGGATGATAGCGATCAGTGGCCTTACCTTTTGGAGGCCGATGCTGCTCTTCGCTCCAGTTTGCCGAGGGAAGAGCCGGGCCATTGCTTCTCCTCCCGGCCGAACAGGAGTTGCTTCTCCTCCCGGCCGAACAGGAAGTGGGTCCTGAGACCTGATTGGCCGTGAATCCTAAGACTTGCTGGCCAATCGGGTCTCAGGACCTGCTTCCTGATTGGCCAGGAGAAGAAGCAGGAAGACATTAGCGAATAATAATTTAATAATGTCACACAAGTGGGTGGGCTCAGGGCACAGTGCTCTGCAGCCTGAGCCCACCCTTTTTTTAGGACAATTAGAGCCTCAGGCTCTAATCATGTGCTTAAAAAAAAACCTATTGAAAGCCATGTGTTTGGCACCCTGCATGCAGATTAGGGGCCGGGCGCATGGATTAGGGGGGTGGTGCCCCTGAGCCCCTAATGGACGGACTGCCGCTGCTCTAATGGCTATCATTTCCAGCCCGAAAGTTTGCACAGATAAAGACCTTAGGCAATGAGGGGCCCTTTTTGATGTTTTGCTCAGTTTGCATATTTTTCTCCCTGCATGCAGAACTACATAGGAAGACCAGTTCCAGTCACTGGATGTCAGGATACTTTGAGCTTACTCACAAGCTTTGGCTTCATTAGAGATTTAAGCCATTTCTTTGTCACTTTTTCCGGAAATATTATAGAGAAGGAAACCTCATCCAGATTCATCACTCAATACAGAAGCGATGACAGCACGCTTATCCAGGAGTGTGTGGATTTTGTGGGCTCCCTGTAAAGGAGGAAAGAATTGTAGTTGGGTCATGTGTCATCAGTGGGCCACAGATCTTAAAGTGGTAGTAAAGCCCACTATGTGATTTTTACCTACAGGTAAGCCTATAATAAGGCCTACCTGTAGGTGAAATAAATAACTACTAAACGTGCACTGTTTAGGAGATATTCACTCTGCATGCAGCCAGTGACATCACCGGATCCTGCACACTACAGGTCCGGCCTACCTTGCTGGAACTTCAGAGCTTCGTGCCGGAACCAAGGGACTCGCACACGTCATCGTGGCTCCGGCCAATCACACAGCTGGAGTGCGCAAATCCCAAATAGACCGGAGGAAGATGTCAGCCCTCTCAGTGGTGACAGCGCGCCGCCGGGGGTCTTTTTTCTAAGTTAAGTATTCCATAATGTGCTAGTATGTATTTTTTTTTACCAGCCATTGTTTAAGGATGGTGTCTGGTTGTTTGTCATGAGGGTGTGGCATAGTGCGGTGTTGCAAAACAAAATATACATCATGTCCGTAAGGCTGCCAAGGAGAGGTAGACACTCACAGGCCACTAAAAGAGGGCAAGCAGGCTCTGTATCTACAGTCAACAGCACTGGTTGTGGATATGGTGCATCCTCTGCAGGTGGCCATGGGACACGCTTGTCCTATTTCTCTGCTGCTTGCCGTGTTATTGAGCCAGAACATGCAGAAGAGTTGGTGGAGTGGATAACAAAGCTATCCTCATCCTCCTCATCCTCTGTCACCCAGGCTCAGAGTATTTTGCCTTCCTATGCAGCTGCCAAAGTCGCCTATTCCACTGGCTCCTTGTCCACAGTCACTCCTCCCGTAGCCCCACCATCATGCACACAAAGGAGTCCCCCAAATTATTCGACCACAGTTTCAGGTACTTGTTGCTGGAGGATGCTCAGCGATTTGAAGGCTCCGATGTTGGTTCCCAGGTTGAGGAATGGAATAACGTGATCCTAGAGAGAGGGGGTGCCCAAGAAGGACAAGAAACTGGCAGCCATGTTCCCCCAGCTGCAGCATAGTGCCAAGTTTGCTCCAGTGACGAGGAGGGAGAGGATGATGAGGTCACTGACTCTACTTGGGTGGCTGATAGAAGAGAGGAGGGGGAGGAGGAGGCACAAATCCAAAGAGGCAGGATGTCCTCAGCTTAAGGGCAGCCACCCTACTGCATCACACCGCAGAGCTCCGCAGGTGCAGGGCGCTGCTGACTCCCCGCTGATTTTGAAAAGTTCCTTAGTGTGGGCCTTTTTTGACACGTGTGCAGCAGATCGCTCCTTTGCTGTTTGCAACCTATGTCTGAAGCGGATCAAGGGTGGCCAGAACAGCAGCCGCTTGGCCACCACATGCTTGACCAGACATATGACGACTTCCCATGCAGTCTGTTTCATGTATACTATATTTGAGATTTAATATCTCTCAGATATGATTTGGGTTAAATGAGAGTTCTTTGACCATGAGTGAAAGCTTTAACACAATAACAACATTTATTGGTGAGTAGTTGAAAGTCTATCTAATACACAACCATCTTTCTATAGTCTACACCAAGGAAGAAAATATTAGGTTAAAATAAGAGAATTACATGAAGGAATACAGAGTATATTCCTTAAAACATTAATCTACAAACATATTTAGTTACAAGTAAAATGCAGACCTTTCCCATAATTACCCTTTGCACCAAGGTTCCATCCTGATGGCTGCTCTCCCATAAAAGCGTGTGTTTCCCTCCCATCTAGTCTGTGTATATCATTACAGGCTGATGCTTCATTGGTTGGCATAGCATGGCTCTGATTGGTGAGCTTCCCTATTCCTCGTTAAGGACTGGCTACATCTCCAGTCCCTATACTTTGCATAAGTCAGCCCCCTTTAATGCAAATCCTTGTGACTATTCTGAGCAGGAAATTAACTTGAATTTTCCCGGGAAGTTAGGTAATGATTACGGGTTCGCCTCCCTTCATTGCATATCCCAGCATGGGATCCTTTGAAGTGAGTATGTGTAAAACCATGAGGTTTGGATGCCAATGTTTGTATACACAAGCCTAGGCACCGACTTGTCTGATCTACCAGAGATTTCTGTGAAGATAATATGTTCTGCCCTACATAGATACAAGCTAAATGAAATATATACATAATTAAAATATTTTGCAGCTATTAATGGAGATTTCACATAAACTCATAAGGCAAAAAGTCAGTTGGCAACAGCACTTGAAAGACCCACATCAAAGAAAAAGGCGGACTTCTCCTTGCTCCTCATCTGGGATCTCCAACCCCACTATACCTCCAGTCCTCCCAAAAACCTGCACTGAGAGGAATAAAGGTATAGCAATAGGTGTCCCAAATACTTGCAGCCAATCTGCTATCAGTACACCACCATCTGATTTTAGCAGGCAAATATCCCTAACCCAGTTGCTAAACCGTAAAAAGAAATTCGGTCCCAGCCATCCACATGCTCAGCATCTGAATGCTAGCTTGGCCAAATTGCTAGCTCTGCAACTGCTGACTTTTCAGCTGGTAGACTCTGCCCCCTTTCGTGAATTTGTGGAATGTGCTGTACCTCAGTTGCAGGTTCCAAAACGCCATTTCTTTCCACGGAAGGCCATTCCAGTTCTCTATTGGCATGTGGAAGGCAATGTTTTGGTCTCAGCAGTAAGGTGTATATTACCGCTGACTCATGGTCTAGCAGGCATGGGCAGGGATGTTACCTTTCCTTCACGACGCACTGGGTAACTCTGCTGGCAGCTGGGAAGGATGCAGGACAGGGTTCAGTATTGTTGGTTCTGCCACAGCTCTCTCCTCCACCACCTCCTCTTCTTCTTCCTCTATGGCCTCTTCTGCAGATTTGTCCTCAGAACCAGCGGTGCTCCGTAAGCCTTCAAGGGGCTACGCTAGCACTCAGGCAAAAAGATGCCATGCGGTGCTTGAATTGGTCTGCTTAGGGGACAGAAGCCACACTGGGGCAGAGATTCTGTCAGCTCTGCATGGGCAGGCTCAGAGGTGGTTGATGCCATGCCAGTTTCAGCCAGGAATGGTTGTATGCGACAATGGCACCAACCTTCTCTCTGCCCACTGACAGGGACACTTGACCCATGTCCCATGTTTAGCACACGTCCTGAATTTGGTGGTGCAGCGGTTCTTGAGCAGGTACCCAGGCTTACAAGATCTCCTCCTGAGGCAGGCCAGAAAAGTCTGTGGTCATTTCCTCCGGTCATACAATATCAGTGCTCGGCTGGCTGACATTCAAAGGGAATGCAACCTGCCCACCAACCACTTCATTTGTGACATAAGTTCGACTTGAACATCGGCCGTTCGACTGTTTGTCGAATTACGAACATTATGGGCCGTTCGCGCCAAATTTGAGTGGCGCATCACGGCCCATAATTCACTGCGGAATCGCTGTGCATTGCTGGCTGATGATTGGCCAAGCATGCACTATGACCCACATGCTTTGTCCAATCACAGCGCGGTAAGAACGGAGAGCCAGGGTGGCTTTGGCCAATTATGCCTCAGTGGATTTAGTACATGCCCCACACTATATAAGGCCGCCTGGAAGTCGACCTTGTGTAGTGTGTTCCGGCGTGCTGAGAGAGAGGGAGAGAGACAGTGTTATTTCATTTGAGTTAGATAGAGTAGGCAGGCGAGTCAGTTAGCTGCAGTCAGTGTATTGTGTATATATATATATATATATATATATATATATATATATATATATATATATATATATATATATATATATATATATATATATATATATATATGCATCCCAGGTGTTGTGTATATATATATATATATATATATATATATATATATATATATACTGTATTCAGTTTAGCTAGATCCGTTCCTGTTATTCTCTTTCTAATATACTTACAGGCAGGCAGCTGCAGTATTTTTAGTCAGTGTATTGTGTATATATATGCATCCCAGGTGTTGTGTGTGTATATATATATATATATATATATATATATATATATATATATATATATATATATATATATATATATATATATATATATGTATAGCTGCAGTATTTTCAGTCAGTGTACTGTATCCTGTGCACAGTGTGCAACTAAAGCTAACTGCAGCCAATTGCTGGTATTCTCTTTCTAATAATATCTCAGGCAGGCAGCTGCAGTATTTTCAGTCAGTGTACTGTATCCTGTGCAGTGTGCAACTAAAGCTAACTGCAGACAATTTCTGGTGTTCTCTTCCTAATAATACCTCAGGCAGGCAGTTGATTCAGCTAGCTGCAGTATATTAGTGTACTGTATCCTGTGCACAGTGTGCAACTAAAGCTAACTGAAGACAATTGCTGGTGTTCTCTTCTTAATAATACCACAGGCAGGCAGCTTCAGTATTTTCAGCCAGTGTACTGTATCCTGTGCACAGTGTGCAACTACAGCTAGCTGCAGACAATTGCTGGTGTTCCCTTCCTAATAATACCACAGGCAGGCAGCCTCAGTATTTTCAGTCAGTGTACTGTATCCTGTGCACAGTGTGCAACTAAAGCTAACTGCAGCCAATTGCTGGTGTTCTCTTCCTAATATACTTACAGGCAGGCAGCTGCAGTATTTTCAGTCAGTGTACTGTATCCTGTGCACAGTGTGTAACTAAAGCTAACTGCAGCCAAATGCTGGTGTTCTCTTTCTAACAATACCTCAGGCAGGCAGCTGCAGTATTTTCAGTCAGTGTACTGTATCCTGTGCAGTGTGCAACTAAAGCTAACTGCAGACAATTGCTGGTGTTCTCTTCCTAATAATACCTCAGGAAGGCAGCTGCAGTATTTTCGGTCAGTGTACTGTATCCTGCGCACAGTGTGCAACTAAAGCTAACTGCAGCCAATTGCTGGTGTTCTCTTCCTAATATACTTACAGGCAGGCAGCTGCAGTATTTTCAGTCAGTGTACTGTATCCTGCGCACAGTGTGCAACTAAAGCTAACTGCAGACAATAGCAGTGTTCTCTTTCTAATAATACTACAGGCAGGCAGGCGATTCAGCTAGCTGCAGTATAATCAGTATATATATACATCCCAGCTTTGTGCAGCTACATCTTACTGCAGGCCATTCCTTGTGTACCTATTCCAATACATCAAAGACAGTATGTCTGGAAGGCCAACAAGGAGAGGCAGACAGTCACAGGCCAATAAAAGAGGGTAAGCAAGCTCTGTGTCTAGAGGCAACAGTGCTGGTCCTGGACAGGGTGCATCCTCATCAGCACGTGGCCGTGGGGCACGCTTGTCCTTTTTATCGGCAGCTGGCCATATTGAGCCACAACATGCCGAAGAGTTGATAGAGTGGATGACCAAGCTGTCCTCATCCTCCTCATGCTCTGTCACCCAGGCTACCTTGGCTGCCAATGCAGGTGCCAAAGCGGCCTATTCCTTGGACTCGAGGTCATCATCAGTTACTCCTTCCCTAGCCCCACCGAAGGAGTCCCCCGAACTGTTCAACCACAGTGTCGGGTACATGCTGCAGGAGGATGCGCAGTGTTTTGAAGGCTCCGATGATGGTACCCAGCTTGAGGAAGACAGTAACGTGAGCCCAGAGAGAGGGGTTGCCCAAGAAGGACAACAAACTCGCAGTCATGTTCCCCCAGCTGCAGCATACTGCCAGGTTTGCTCCAGTGACGAGGAGGGAGTGGATGATAAGCTCACTGACTCTACGTGGGTGCCTGATAGGAGAGAGGAGGAGGAGGCGGAGGAGGAGGAGGCACATCTCCAACAAGGCAGGATGCCCTCCAGGGGCCAGCTTAAGGGCAGCCAAATGACTGCATCACACCGCAGAGCTCCGCAAGTGCAGGGCGCTAGTGACCGCGCGTTATTCCAAAAGTTCTTCGGTGTGGGCCTTTTTTGAGACGTGTACAGCAGATCGCACCGTTGCTATTTGCAACATATGTCTGAAGCGTATCAAGCGTGGACAATACAGCAAGCGCTTGGGCACCACATGCTTAATCAGACATATGTCGAGCTCCCATGTAGCCGTTGGCAACACTACCTAAAAGACCCACACCAAAGAACAAGGCGGACCTCTCCTTGCTCCTTCTAATCAGCTGGGATCTTCAACCCCACTATACCTTCAGTCCTCTCAGAAACCTGCACTGAGAGGAATGAAGGTGTAGAATTTGGTGTGCCACTGCCAAGTACTTGCGGGAAATCTGCTATAGGTACACCAACATCCGATTCTAGCAGGCAGATTTCCCTACCCCAGTTGCTCCACCGGCGAAAGAAGTTCGCTCCCAGCCATCCACCGGCGAAAGAAGTACGCTCCCAGCCATCCACATGCCCAGTGGTTAAATGCTAGCTTGGCTTAATTGCTAGCACTTCAACTGCTTCCTTTTCAGTTGGTAGGATCTGCCCCCTTCTGTGAGTTTGTGGAATGTGCAGTACCTCAGTGGCAGGTTCCCAAATGCCACTTTTTTCACGGAAGGCGATTCTGGCTCTCTACCGGCATGTGGAAGGCAATGTCCATGCCTCGCTGGACAGGGCGGTCAGGGGTAAGGTGCATATTACCGCTGACTCATGGTCCAGCAGGCATGGACAGGGACGTTACCTATCTTTCACCGCACACTGGGTGACTCTTCTGGCAGCTGGGAAGGATGCAGGACAGAGTTCAGTAGTGTTGGAGGTTCCGCCACCACGTCTCCAAAATTCTACTAGTGGTGATTCTGCCACACCTCTCTCCTCCACCCCCTCCTCTGGCCTCCATGGCCTCTTCCTGTGCTAATTTGTCCTCGGAACCAGCGGTGCTCCGTAGGCATTCAAGGGGCTACGCAAGCATGCAGGCAAAATGATGCCATGCGGTGCTTGAGCTGGTGTGCTTGGGGGACAGGAGCCACACTGGGGCATAGATTCTGTCAGCTTTGCAGGGGCAGGTTCAGAGGTGGTTGACGCCACGCCAGCTTAAGCCAGGAATGGTGGTTTCCGACAATGGAACCAACCTCCTCTCCGCCCTCCGACAGGGACAACTGTGTCACGTACCTTACAGCAGAGTCTGAATGTTGAGGGAGGCCTCTCGCACGGTCCTGGTCCTGACACCCCTGGTAGTAGGGACAGGGAGTGCCGGGGCACAGAAGGGTGCAGGTGCCTGCGGCTGGAGAACTGGAACTTGGAGATTCGGAATCCTCCGGAGGCTAGATGAAAGATAGGTCACCAGAACTGTTAGTAGAAGCCGGGCAGGCGTGGGTTCAGGGACAACTGCAACGTCAGGTCAGGCAAAGGTTGGCAACGGGCTGGCAGCGAGGTATCCAAAACAGAAGACAGTTCGTGGTCAAGGTCAGGCAGAGGTCGGCAACGGGCAGGCAGCGAGGTACAAAGTCAGGAGGCAGAGCCGTAGTAGATAGTCCAAGCCAGGGTCGGTATAATCCGTAAGGTAGGTAGCAGACAAGGGAGATCCGAGAGAGTGGTCAGGAAGCCAGGTAATCAGGAGCAAGTAACAGGTCACACGGACGTCAGGAAATCAGGAACTAGCTGAAGACGATCCAGCACTAGTGTCAGGCAAGAACCTTGTTTATATATGGCGCCGAGCGCCGGGATTGGTGGACGTGAACGTGCGTGCGTGAGAACGTACACCCGCTCGTATGGCTGTGCGGGTGCGTGCATACGTTCGTACGGATGCGCGGTTGTGCACGTCCGATCCGGAACTCGCTCGTATCTGTCGGGGACACCGCGCATGGCCGTTAGACGCTGCTGCATGGAGACGGGAGCTAGTGCTGTGAGTTCTCTGACATTGCCCCCTCCTTAAGGGCAGCCTCTGGATGCCTCTAGACACCGAACCCTCTGAGCGGGAGCGGTGAAAGGCCCGTATGAGTCTTTGAGCATGGAGATTTGTTTCAGGTTCCCAGGAATTTTCTTCTGGGCCAAAGCCTCTCCATTTGATTAAATACTGGTTTTGCCCTTGCCGTTTCCTATGGTCCAAAATGGCTTCAACTTCGAATTCTTCTTCCCCATTCACAATTATAGCTTCAGGGGGTCCTACCTCCCGATCTGGAAAGGAATTTGGTACATCGACCTTGAGTAGTGAAACATGGAAAACAGGGTGGATCCTGAATGAATTGGGAAGTTCGAGTTCATAGGCGACTGAATTAATCTTCTTCTTGACTGGGAAGGGCCCTAAGTATCTAGGTCCCAGTTTTTTAGAAGGGCATGCCAATTTCAGATTCTTAGTAGCCAGCCACACACGATCACCAACCTTTAGCTCCAACTCTCCCCTTTTTTTCTTGTCGAAGAATCTTTTATTATCTTCCTGTGCCTTAGAGATAGTTTCTTTAAGCAACTTATTGTTTGCAGCAAAGAAATTGAGTCTGTCCTGGACAGCAGGTACAGGAGAGTCTGGTATGAGTGCTGGCAAAAAGGAAGGGTGAAACCCGTAGTTGGAGAAGAAGGGTGACTGGTTTGTGGTAGAGTGCGTAGCATTGTTGAATGCAAATTCCGCCAAGGGTAGCAATGAGGCCCAATCTTCCTGAGAAAAAGAAGAAAAACAACGTAGGTACTGTTCCAACGTTTGGTTGGTGCGTTCAGTTTGCCCATTGGTCTGGGGGTGATATGCTGAAGAAAAGTTCAGTTTGATGCCTAGTGTCTCACACAATGACTTCCAAAATTTAGATGTGAATTGTACTCCACGGTCAGAAACAATGTCACTGGGAATTCCGTGGAGTCTAACAATCTCTTTAATAAACACTCTGGCAGTCTCGGTTGCCGACGGAGTCCCTTTCATAGGGATAAAATGTGCCATCCTGGAAAAACGGTCAACGACCACAAAGACAGATGAGAATCCATCAGAAGGAGGAAGCTCGACAATGAAGTCCATTGCAATTTTATCCCAAGGTCTTTCGGGGATGGGCAGTGGTCTCAGTAGTCCCCATGCTTTGTTCTTGTTACTTTTATTCCTAAGGCAGGTCAAGCAAGAGTTTACATAAATTCTACAGTCCTTTGCAAGGTTGGGCCACCAAAAATGCCTTTGAATTAAGTCCATGGTCTTGTGACCCCCAAAATGGCCCGCTAAGGGATAATCATGACAGACCTGTAGAATGGTGGTACGTAGACCTTGGGGAACAAAAATCTTACTCCCTTGCCAGAAGAGCCCATCTTTTTCTTGGAGGTTAGTTCCTGGGGGTATCGTTGTCCCTAAAGATGCCTGACGGATCTGTGATATCACACTGGATTGGGTCAGTAAGAAATTTCCAGCTTGCAGGATCGTATCTGGTGGTGAAGGATCCACAGTTTCCGTGAACATGCGGGATAGCGCATCGGGTTTGATGTTTTTAGATCCTGGCCGATAGGTAAGGTGGAAATTGAAACGGGAAAAGAAGAGGGCCCATCTTGCTTGTCTGGGTCTGAGGCGTTTGGCAGTCCTGAGATACTCGAGATTTTTATGATCTGTGAAGATCAAGATGGGATGTGCTGCCCCCTCTAGGAGATACCGCCATTCTTCCAAGGCTGCTTTTATCGCCAAGAGCTCTCGGTCCCCAACGTCATAATTTCTCTCGGAGGCACCTAATTTCTTGGAGAAGAAAGCCACAGGGTGCATTAAAGATTTTGGCCCTTGGCGCTGGGACAGGATGGCCCCCACAGCATTCTCTGATGCATCCACTTCCAGGGTATAAGGTAGGGCAGGATCAGGGTGTTTCAACACCGGAGCAGAGGTAAATAGCTCCTTTAATTTGTCGAACGCAGCTTGGGCTGCTGTGGTCCACTGAAAACGGCTTTGCTTCCTTGTAAGATGTGTGATGGGTGCTATAATACTGGAGAAATTTTTTATTAAATTTTCTGTAAAAGTTAGAGAATCCAATAAAACGTTGCACCCCTTTCTTATCGGTTGGGGGTGGCCAGGACATGATGGCTGAGACTTTCTGAGGATCCATTGCTACACCCCGAGTTGATATTACCAGGCCGAGAAAGTGAATGGTCTGGCGTTCAAACTCACATTTCTCGGCTTTGGCAAAGAGTCCGTTTTGTCTCAATCTCTGAAGAACTTGCCTCACATGGTCACGGTGTGTTTCTAAGGAGTTTGAGAATATCAGGATATCATCCAGGTAGACAATTACGAATGAGTCCAGAAAATCTCTAAAAATGTTATTCACAAAATGTTGGAAGGTGGCTGGTGCATTGCAGAGTCCGAATGGCATAACTAGGTACTCGAAGTGGCCGAAGCGTGTCCGGAAAGCTGTCTTCCACTCATCACCCTCACGGATTCGAATCAAATTATAGGCACCTCGCAAATCCAATTTTGTGAATATCCGGGCCGAGCGAAGTCTCTGAAACAGTTCTGGGATCAAGGGAAGAGGATAGCGATTCTTAATTGTTATTTTATTTAGGTCTCTGTAGTCCACACACGGGCGGAGGGAATGATCTTTCTTCTCTACGAAAAATATTCCAGCACCAGCTGGAGAAGAGTAATGTCTGATGAAACCTTTCTTGAGGTTTTCGTTAATATACTCCTTAAGGACCAGGAGTTCGGGTTCCGACAGGGGAAAGATTCTTCCAAACGGGATTTCTGCCCCTGGTAACAGTTCAATTGGGCAGTCATAAACCCAGTGGGGAGGAAGAGTATCTGCTTTATGCTTATCAAACACATCCAGGAAACTATGGTAGACAGATGGAACCAGTTCTTGGGACTCTGACGTAGATTTTAAACAGCCGAGGACTGGGGTTACATGGTGGAGGACCTTGAGGCAGTTCTGGAGGCAATAGCTGGACTGGAACACTACTTCGCCCGTAACCCAGTTGATTTGGGGATTATGGGCTTGTAGCCACGGCATTCCCAGAATAATTGGAAACAATGGGGATGAGATGACGTCCAGGCACAATAGTTCCTGATGGTTGGGTAATATGCTGGCGGGCAGTGGTTGGGTTTCATGCGTAATAGGCCCGGATTTCATGTTTGACCCATCTGCAAGTCGTATGGAAAGTTGCTGTTGCTTGGGTGTTAATGGGATGTCATGTTGTAGGGCAAAGGCACGGTCTATGAAGCAGCTGCAGGCGCCAGAGTCAATTATGGCCCGGACCCGGAGTGTTCCTTCTGGAAGCTGCAAGGAAACAGGGACAGCAATGTGAGCAGATCTTGTTACAGTTAGTGTTCTAGGTTCATGAGGTAGATAGTTAAACTTACGAGCTTTATTTGGGCACATATTTGCGTAGTGGCCGGCCTCCCAACAATAGAGGCAGAGGTTGTTCTGACGTCGACGCTGTTTCTCTTCGGGTGACAGTGGTGAGCGGAGCAACCCTATCTGCATTGGTTCCGGAGCTTCGGAGGTGGCAGCAGGTACATGGGAGGTGGACATAGTAGGGTTGCTAGGAACTTTGGGCAGCATCCAGGTGGGTCGCATCTGACTGGTTCTTTCAGATCTCCGTTCCCTTAGACGACGGTCTATCTGGATGGACAATTGGATCAGGTCTTCCAAAGAGTCTGGAAGTCCAACTCGGGCCAACTCATCTTTCAGTGCCTCAGAGAGTCCCATGCGGAACTGATAGCGGAGGGCGGCGGTGTTCCACTGAGTATCGGAACTCCATCGCCTAAAGTCAGTTACGTAATCTTCTACTGGCCTACATCCCTGCTGGAGAGCATGAAGACTGGCCTCTGCAGTGGTAGCTCGTTGAGGGTCATCATACATTTTGGCCATTTCATTCATGAAAGAGTCCATAGTATCTAATAGTGGACTGGCTTGCTCCAATAAGCGGTGAGCCCAGGTTTGAGGTTCCCCCTAGAGTAGTGAGATGATGAACCCCACCTTGGTGCTCTCCAAAGAGAAGGTACGGGGCTGTAGCAGGAAGTATAGCTGGCAGGCATTTTTAAAGGCACGGAACTTGCTGCGATCTCCGAAAAACCTCTCTGGAGTGGGGACTCGAGGCTCTAGGGGTGGCACCATTATTGCAGGTGCTGCTGCTGAGGCCACTGGACCGGGAGACCGAGCGGCTGTAGCTGCCTGGTGAGTTGAGGGATTTGGAGACAATGACTCCACTCTTTGCTCAAGTTGCCGGTAGCCATCTTGTAGGCCCTGGACTGCCTGGGTAAGGGCCGAAATCTGTTGGCACAGAGTGTCTAGAGGTGAGGTCCCCCTTTCAGACTCCATCTTGGCTGGATCGTACTGTCACATACCTTACAGCAGAGTCTGAATGTTGAGGGAGGCCTCTCGCACGGTCCTGGTTCTGACACCCCTGGTAGTAGGGACAGGGAGTGCCGGGGCACAGAAGGGTGCAGGTGCCTGCTGCTGGAGAACTGGAACTTGGAGATTCGGAATCCTCCGGAGGCTAGATGAAAGATAGGTCACCAGAACTGTTAGTAGAAGCCGGGCAGGCGTGGGTTCAGGGACTACTGCAACGTCAGGTCAGGCAAAGGTTGGCAACGGGCTGGCAGCGAGGTATCCAAAACAGAAGACAGTTCGTGGTCAAGGTCAGGCAGAGGTCGGCAACGGGCAGGCAGCGAGGTACAAAGTCAGGAGGCAGAGCCGTAGTAGATAGTCCAAGCCAGGGTCGGTATAATCCGTAAGGTAGGTAGCAGACAAGGGAGATCCGAGAGAGTGGTCAGGAAGCCAGGTAATCAGGAGCAAGTAACAGGTCACACGGACGTCAGGAAATCAGGAACTAGCTGAAGACGATCCAGCACTAGTGTCAGGCAAGAACCTTGTTTATATATGGCGCCGAGCGCCGGGATTGGTGGACGTGAACGTGCGTGCGTGAGAACGTACACCCGCTCGTATGGCTGTGCGGGTGCGTGCATACGTTCGTACAGATGCGCGGTTGTGCACGTCCGATCCGGAACTCGCTCGTATCTGTCGGGGACACCGCGCATGGCCGTTAGACGCTGCTGCATGGAGACGGGAGCTAGTGCTGTGAGTTCTCTGACAAACTGACCCATGTGCCCTGTTTGGCTCACGTCCTTAACTTGGTAGTGCAGCAGTTCTTGGGCAGGTACCCGGGCTTACAGGATGTCCTGAGGCAGGCCAGGAAAGTCTTTGTGCATTTCTGCCGGTCATATAATGCCAGTGCTCGGCTGGCTGACCTCCAAAAGGAATTTAACCTGCCTAAGAACCGCCTAATCTGTGACATGCCCACCAGGTGGAACTCAACGTTGGCTATGCTGCAGCGGCTGCACACACAGCAGAGGGCCATCAATGATTACCTATGCGACTATGGCACCAGGACAGGGTCAGGGGAGCTTGTTTATTTTCCCCATGCCAGTTGGCCGTGATCAGGGATGCATGCACTGTCCTGTCACCATTTGAGGAGGCCACGAGGATGGTGAGCAGTGACAGTGCATGCATCAGGGACACTGTCCCTTTTGTCCACCTATTGGAGCACACGCTGCGTGGAATAATGGACAGGGTACTTTAGGCAGAACAGAGGCAGGAAAAGGAGGACTTCCTTACCTCTCAAGGCCCCCTTTATCCAGACAGTGTTCCTGCGTGCCCGCCGATCACACAGGAAGAGGACGAGGAGGATTGTGTTAGCATGGAGGTGGGGCCACTCAGCATCAGCAGCAGTGTTCAAGGGATCGTTTACAGTCCGAAGAAACCCATGGACTTGTACGTGGCTGGGAGGAGGTGGCTGTGGATCATGTCGTCCTTAGTGACCCAGAGGACTCTGGACCGAATGCCTCAGCAAACCTGCTGCATGGCCTCCCTGATCCTGCAAACCCTGCGGAAGGATCCTCGTATTCGTGGTATCAAGGAGAGGGATCATTACTGGCTGGCAACCCTCCTTGATCCACGTTACAAGGGTAAGGTTGCGGACCTTATCTTGCCATTGCAGAGGGAGCAGAGGATGAAATATCTTCAGGAGGACTTGCAGAAAGGTTTCTGCAACGCGTTTCCAGAGCCTGGGAGGTTACAATTTCCTGGTCCTCCTGGACAACGTGTTGCTGAGTCTTCTGTCAGTCACAGAAGGAGCGGTGGAGAAGGTGGCCGTCCGACCGATGCGTTCAGACAATTTTTTAGTCCGCAGCCCCAAGGTATGATCGGTTCCAGCAACCATTGCCAGTGTCTAATTCACATGGTGCAGGAATACCTAGGGGCAAGATCAGACTTGGACACCTTTCCCACCGAAAATCCTCTGGGTTACTGGGTCTTGAGGATGGATCACTGGCCAGAGCTTGCACAGTATGCAATTGAGCTACTGGTCTGTCCTGCATCCAGCGTTCTTTCGAAAAGCACATTCAGTGCTGCTGGAGGCTTTGTAACCGAATCTGTTGATCGGCTGACCTTCATAAAAATGAATCAGTCTTGGATCACCAGCTACCAAGCACCTGATGCTGATCTAACCGAATAATTTTTTTTTATGTCAGATCCCTTCAAGACTGCCTATGCTGATGCTGAGTGACTATCCTGTTATGCTGAGTGACAATCCTCTTCCTCCTCAATGTTCATGCTGATAGCTTGTAGGAACATTTTTGGTTCTGGGAACCGCCACTAGTGGCTAAGGCCCAATTTTTCTGCCCCTGTTTAACAGGGGCATGTATTCACAATTTTTGATGCAATACTTTGCAGCAGGGCTCATTCCTGCACTCCAACTAGAGTATCTGTGAGGGGTTGCAGTGTTGTGGCACCAGCACCCATGCCCAAGGCCCAATTTTTCTGCCCCTGTTTAACAGGGGCGTGTAATTACAATTTTTGATGCAATATTTTGCAGCAGGGCTCATTCCTGCGCTCCAACTAGAGTATCTGTGAGGGGTTGCAGTGTTGTGGCACCAGTGCCAAAGGCCCAATTTTTCTACCCCTGTTTAACAGGGGCATGTAATTACAATTTTTGATGCAATACTTTGCAGTAGGGCTCATTCCTGCGCTCCAACTAGAGTATCTGTGAGGTGTTGCAGTGTTGTGGCACCAGCACCAGTGCCTTAGGCCCAATTTTTCAGCCCCTGTTTAACAGGGGCATGTAATTACAATTCTTGATCTAATATTTCACAGCAGGGCCGGTTCCTGTGCCCACCAAGAGTAACTGTAAGGCCTTACAGTGTTGTGGCAACACCACCATACCGTCCACCACCAAAGGCCCAATTTTTCTGACCCTGTTCAACAGGGGCATGTAATTACAATTCTTGATCTAATATTTCACAGCAGGGCCCGTTCCTGCGCCCACCAAGAGTAACTGTGAGGCCTTATGCCCTGTACACACGATCGGACATTGATCAGATTCCGACAACAAAATCCATGGATTTTTTCCGATGGATGTTGGCTCAAACTTGTTTTGCATACACACATACACAACACACAAAGTTGTCGGAAAATCCGATCGTTCTGAATGCCGTGACGTAAAACACGTACGTCGGGACTATAAACGGGGCAGCAGCAAATAACTTTCGTCTCTTAATTTATTCATTAATGCGTGGCATTTTGTGCATCAGATTTGTGTACACACGATCTGAATTTAAATGATCGGATTTTGTTGTCAGAAAATTTTATATCCTGCTCTCAAACTTTGTGTGTCGGAAATTCCGAAGGAAAAGTCTGATGGAGCCCACACACGATCGGAATTTCCGACAACACAATCCGATCACACTTTTTCCATTGGAAAATCTGACCGTGTGTACAGGGCATTACAGTGTTGTGGCAACACCACCACACTGTCCACCATCAAAGGCACAATTTTTCTGACCCTGTTCAACAGGGGCATGTAATTAATATTCTTGATCTAATATTTAACAGCAGGGCCAGTTCCTGCGCCCACCAAGAGTAACTGTGAGGCCTTACAGTGTTGTGGCAACACCACCACACCGTCCACCACCAAAGGCCCAAATTTTCTGACCCTGTTCAACAGGGGCATGTAATTACTATTCTTGATCTAATATTTAACAGCAGGGCCCGTTCCTGCACCCACCAAGAATAATTGTGAGGCCTTACAGTGTTGTGGCAACACCACCACACCGTCCACCACCAAAGGCCCAATTTTTCTGACCCTGTTCAACAGGGGCATGTAATTACTATTCTTGATCTAATATTTAACAGCAGGGCCCATTCCTGCACCCACCTAGAGTAACTGTAAGGGCCTACAGTGTTGTGGCAACACCAACACCTAAGGCCCAAATTTCTGCAGAGTATATAGGGCAGGCCCCTACTTTCAAACATCCAACTTACAAATGACTCCTACTTGCAAACAGAAGGAAACAACAGGAAGTGAGAGGAAATCTACCCCTAGGAAGGGAAATTCTCTCCTGTAAGAGTTCCTTGTTTCACTAAAACCCCCACATTTTCAAAATCTAATTGCCATTGGGACAGAAAGTGAGGTGAAATCTTCTGAACAGGTGCACAGACAGCAAAACAAATGTCACAGGGGTGATAATCCTTCCCTATGTTTTCCAAAAAGTTAAAAAATAGATTTTTTGGCTGGAGCTACACGTAAACAATGTACTAGTTCAAAACTACACACAGTTTCTACTTAAGAACAAACCTACAGTCCCTGTCTTGTTTGCACCGCCTGTATATTGCTGTTCAGAGTATATAAGGCCTGGGGGCCCAACGCCTTTCCTTTTTTTATTTGGGTGCGGGGTTCCCCTTAATATCCAAACAAGACCCAAAGTGTCTGGTAATGGGCTGGGGGGGGGGGGGGTCTCAATGATTTTCATCCATATTGCCAGGACCAGACATGACATTAAAGCCACAAGCAGTTTAAAATGACTTTTTTCCTTTAGAAATGTCATTTTGAGCAGGGACTGTTCTGGAAACACAGGAAACATGCGCCACTTTACAGACATACTATAGACACCCCCCAGACATGATATTTAAAGGAATATTTCACTTTTATTTTTTCACTTTAAGCATCATTAAAATCACTGCTCCCGAAAAAACGCCATTTTTAAAACTTTTTTTTGCATTGATACATGTCCCCTGGGGCAGGACCCAGGTCCCCAAACCCTTTTTAGGACAATAGCTTGCATATTGGCCTTTAAAATTCGCACTTTTGATTTCTCACGTTCGAGTCCCATAGATTTTAACGAGGTTCAAAAGTTCGGGCGAACTTTTGGTCCGTTCCAATGTTCTGATGCAAACCGAACCGGGGGGTGTTCGCCTCATCCCTACCCACCAGGTGGAACTCAACGTTGGCAATGCTGCAGTGGCTGCACAGGCAGCAAAGGGCCATCAATGAGTACCTGTGTGAGTATGGCACCAGGACAGGGTCAGCGGAGCTTTGCTTCTTTTTGCCACGCCAGTGGCTACTGATCAAGGATGCATGCACTGTCCTGTCACCATTTGAGGAGGCCACAAACATGGTGAGCAGCGACAATGAGGTAAGAGAGAGGTAAGGAAGTCCTCCTCTTCCTCCCGCTGTTCTGCAAACTTACGCTGCATGGCCTCCCTGATTCTGCAAAGCCTGCGAAAGGACCCTAGGATTCGTGATATCAAGGAGAGGGATCATTACTGGCTGGCAACCCTTCTTGATCCACGTTACAAGGGTAAGGTTGCAGAACTCATCCTGCCTTCGCAGAGGGAGCAGAGGATGAAACATCTTCAGGAGGCCATGAAGAAAGGTTTGTGCAATGCGTTTCCAGACTCTGGGAGGTTATAATTTCCTGGTACTGGACAACGTGTTGCTGAGGCTTTGTTCAGTCAGAGGAAGAGCGGTGGAGAAGGTGGCCGGCAGACCGATGCCTTTAGACAATTTTTCAGTCCTCGGCGCCAAGGTCTGATCGGTTCAAGCAACCATAGCCAGCGTCTACATTACATGGTGCATGAATATCTAGGGGCAAGAGCAGACTTGGAGACCTTTCCAACAGAGCATCCACTGCGTTACTGGGTCTTGAGTAGGAATGAGCCGAACACCCCCCGGTTTGGTTCACACCAGAACATCCGAACATGCCAAAAATTTGTTCGAATATGCAAACATCGTTAAAGTCTATGGGACACGAACATAAAAAATCAAAAGTGCTAATTTTAAAGGCTTGTATGCAAGTTTTTGCCCTAAAAAGTTTTTGGGGACCTGGGTCCTGCCCCAGGGTACATGTATCAATGCAAAAAAAGTTTTAAAAATGGCCGTTTTTTCGGGAGCAGTGATTTTAAGAATGTTTAAAGTGAAACAATAAAAATGAAATATTCCTTTCAATATTGTGCCTGGGGGTGTCTATAGTATGCCTGTAAATTTGCACAGTTTTCCCGTGTTTAGAACAATACCACAGCAAAATGACATTTCTAGGGGGCGCATGCGCGACTCTGAGCGTGATGGACGTCTGAGACTTTAGCTCCGTTCAGTCCGGGAAGATAACGGCTTTAGCAGGGCCAATATCAGATCTATTTTCAGCGATCTAATCACCCCTCGAGCCCCTTATGCTTGGTGCATGCCTGGGAGAAGGAGAAAACCCAGAGGATCGGCGCAGCACACCCTAACCCACTATCTCCTCCGCGCCCGTGATCTTGGCGGCATGTCTCAAAATGGCGCTGCTGGGAGAAGCAAACCTCCATCTCCGGCCTCATCACCAGGATATCCCACAGTTCGGACGCCTCCCCTGGACCCTAGCCGTGAGTACACAGCCTCTCTTACCAAGTTAGATCTAGAAAGCAGTCTGGAGGCCATGTACGCAAGGCTAGCTACAAAGTTCCAGACTGAGCTGCACAAAACTTCTCACACACTCTCCCAGGAGATCGCAGCCTTAGGCTCCAGGACAGAAAGACTGGAAACTAGGCACGACGAGCTGGCAATTGCATACAGTGACCTATCCAGAGAACATGATTCCCTAGCCACGGCCTTTTCCCAAATGCAATCCCAAATCGAGGACCTCGATAACCGCAATAGACGTAACAATCTGCGGATAAGAGGTATACCGGAATCCGTTACGGATCTCATCCCCACAATAATTCGCCTATTCAAATCTCTGCTCCCTGACACCGATGCCGGAGCGTTTACCTGTGATCATATCCACAGAGCCCTCAGACCCAAACCTCCAGATGACAAGCCCCCCAGGGATATTGTTCTTTGCATGAAGGACTTTTTAATTAAAGAGGAGATCCTCAGAGCTGCTCGCAACCAACGCATCACTCTGGACGATCGTACCATCCAAATTTACCCCGATATTTCTCCCGCCACCTTGGACAGGAGACGTGGCCTGAAAGAAATCACATCTGCCCTTCAAGCTGCACGCATCCGCTACAGGTGGGGCTTCCCTTTCAAGCTAGTAATTCCCCACAATGGCACCACTTACTCTGCCACATCACTCCTGGAAGGCCAAGAGGTCCTGGTCAAATTGGGCCTTTTGGAACCAGAAGTCATCCGTCGGCCCCCTTCTACGCCTAGACCTTCACCCATTTGGCAGACCCCCCCAACTAGGAGAGACAGACGGAGGATCAGATACGACATCGGAGACAGATTGGAAGATCCCTTTCCTTGATCATCTCAGCGTAGCCGACAACTACAAGATACCCCAGCAACTTGCACCACATACCAGTTTACAGAGACCCGGACGTCGGTCCCTTGGAGCTGCGACATGCACACCCCACCCAGCAGTAGCTTGCAGATTCTGACCTTTTTTATTTTTGGAGTCATTACTGCAGGCCTGTTCTCTTTTTGTTTTTTCTTATTTTTTTGGGTTTATACCCACTTGATCTACAAAGTTCAGAACATTTTTCAGGCTGGATTCGAGACCTCACAGTCTCGGGAGTAGGTATTTTTCTTATCAGGTTTTCTACAATTACCTGATCCGGTTTCTAGTTATGATGACATTTGTGTTACTATCAGTCCTATGTTTTTTTTTCTTATCTTTCTCTCCTTTTATTTTTTTGGTTCTCTTTTTTATCCACAGGTTTTGGACTTCCGGTAGTCTATGTTTACATCGACTCTTTATTGCATTATTGTCTTGCAGGATACATGCTTCATTAAGCCTTTATGGCTTGCATGTTTGTATGTCACACTTCACTACCCTCCTGTGCATGAGTGTGTCGGCCCTCAGCTTGACCCTTGAAATGATAGATACTGGTCATAAAACACATTTGGCTCCTATCTATCCCCAGATTATAGTGAATAAAAACATTTACCATGGTAATTAAATGTGTATCACACAATGTTAAGGGATTTAACTCCCCACCTAAAAGGAAGAAGGCTTTTGCCTTTTATAAACAGCTGGGAGCTCAAATTCTCCTATTACAGGAGACACATTTTGCACATTCCTCACACCCTAAATTCCTCCACAGAAGCTTTCCTCAGACTTTCTGCTCCTTACACCAGACAAAAAGTAGAGGAGCCGCCATACTCTTGCACAGATCTTTCCCAATGGAAGTCAAACAGGTTTTTAAAGACAAAGACAGCAGATATGTCATAATCAAAGGCCAGATTCATAACAGAGAACTCACTATTGCCAGTATTTATGCTCCAAATGACTCCCCCGCCTCTTTTTTTCACTCATTCTTTGACCGCCTCTCTCATTTCCATTCACCACACATGATTATTGGAGGTGACTTCAATATGGTTGCCAACCCCAACCTTGATAGATCCAAGTTGTCCCCATCAGCCAAATCATTTCCCCGCTCTCTCTCCAGTGGCTTACTGGAACATCAGCTAGTAGACTCCTGGAGAGCCCTCAATATTGGTTCTAGAGAATACACATTCTACTCCTATCCTCATAAAAGTTATGTAAGATTGGATTATATTTACACTACCCCAATAATTCTCGCTAACACCACAGACGCTAGCATCCACCCCTGCACTTGGTCTGACCATCATGCTACTGGCTTCACCACTACTTACATTAGGCTTGCACCTACCTCTTACTCTTGGCGTCTAAATGAAGCCCTCCTCTCAGATGCAGTGGTGGAGGCAGAAATCGCACGAGCCATTGAAGAATATTTTAATTTCAATGCCATCCCAGAAACCCCCCCTGCCGTGGTCTGGTCAGCGCATAAGGCAGTCCTTAGGGGCAAATTAATTAGTCTAGCCTCATCCCAGAACAAAATTGACAAACAAAACATCTTAACCCTTACTAAAGACCTAGATGATCTATATAAAAATACTAATCTCTTACACCTAGACTCCACCAGACAGCTGATTGATCAAAAGAGATTAGAGTTGGATGGCATCCTGTCAAAGAGGGTAGAAAAATCTCTGCGATGGTCTAAAGCCAAATTCCTCCTTCACGAGAGCTCTGCCTCTACCCTCTTCGCCAGAAGGTTAAATCACTCATCTCGCCCACCCCACATTTATAGATTAGCGACCCACTCAGGACATCTCACTTCCCATCCCCTAGAGGTCCTTCATATCTTTGAACAATTTTACTCCTCTCTGCTGGCCCCCTCTCAATTAAAACCCTCACCAGATGATGAGGCCTGGTTTCAGAACATTCCTCTACCACATCTTACTCCTACACATCTTGATAAACTAAACACCCCCATCACTTCAGCAGAGGTTTTGAATGTAATCAAATCCTTAAAATCAACCTCAGCCCCAGGTCCCGACGGATTTTCCTCCATATACTATAAAAAATTTTCATCCCTCCTCACCACTAGGTTGACCCATTTATTTAATTGTATTCTACAAGGGGGTAGTTTCCCTGAAGAGATGTTACTAGCCAATATGTCCCTGATACCGAAACCCCACAAAAACCACACCCTACCACAAAACTACCGACCTATCTCGGTCATTAATAATGATTTACAAATATTTAGCAGGATCATGGCAGACAGACTAGCAGGTGTTATCCCCTCTTTGATTTCCCCTTTTCAATCGGGTTTTATACCCCATAGACTTATCACCGATAATATCCGGCTAGCGACAAATATAATACAAGATGCCAACCTTTTTTCACGTAAACTCCTCATGCTTAGCCTGGACATACAGAAGGCATTTGATAGCGTCTCATGGACATACATCACCACACTCTTACAGAGGATGGGTTTCCAGGGAGCATTCCTTCAAGCTTTCTTGGCCCTTTACCGTAACCCGAAAACCCGGATTAGGCTCCCTGGCTGTAACTCTAGGTTTTTTGACCTAGGCAAGGGTACGAGACAAGGGTGCCCGTTGTCACCTTTAATTTTTGCGTTAGCCCTCGAGCCATTAGCCATAGCTATACTCCAAGACCCTGATATTTCGGGTTATGTTAGGGGCCATTTGACATACAAATTTGGAATTTATGCTGATGACGTTCTAATGTTTCTCACCAACCCCCTGGTCTCTCTGCCGAA
Organism: Lithobates clamitans; assembly: GCA_037952925.1. NCBI lineage: Eukaryota > Metazoa > Chordata > Amphibia > Anura > Ranidae > Lithobates > Lithobates clamitans. Next base: position 2,959,038 of record JBBGZY010000898.1, read on the forward strand.
CTTATTTCAAACTCTTTCTAGGTTTGCAGAGATCTCAGGTCTATCCATCAACATGGCTAAATCAAGCGCCCTTCCTATTGGCTACTCTCCTGGAGAACTGCGACATCTTCAGTCAGTCTATCCCTTTATTTGGGCAGATTCTCACCTTCAATATCTGGGAATCAACCTGACTAAGGATTACCGCAGACTCTTTGAAGTAAATTTCCCACCTATGGTTTCCAAAATAAAAGGTATCCTCAAACTATGGTCACACCTCCACATTTCATTTCTGGGCAGAATCACTGCTCTTAAGATGACTATTCTTCCTAAACTCCTCTACCTTTTTAGATCCCTGCCTCTTAAAATTTCTAAAACATACCTCCACACTATTCAGGTGTTGCTTAATAGATTCATATGGAAAGACAAACCCCCACGCTTTGCCAAAGAAGTCCTTTACCGTTCTTCCAAAAGGGGTGGTCTAGGGGTTCCTCAAATATGGCTTTACTACCTAGCCAGTAGATATACCCAACAAGCGCAATGGAATATTCATAACTCCAGAGTCCCTTGGGTGCAATTTGAAAGCGAATCCATTGCTCCTCTATATCTCCCTGGCCTTATGTGGTCAAACAATCAAAACAGACCAGAAGTAGGCACTAAAAATCTGATCACACAAGACGGTCTTCAACTTTGGGACACATATAAAAAAACATACAACCTCATTTCAGCTGTCCCTCTAGGTGCCTCATTCCTAGGTGATTCTAGATTCCCATTGGCCTTTGACAGACCCTCCTCTTTTCAACTCTGGATTGACCTAAAACTAATTACGTTAGATAAATTTTTTATAAACTCAAACGTTATCTCTTTTTCTCAGTTACAATCCACATACCAGATTCCAAACACTGAATTCTATCACTTCTTACAAATACGTCACTTCTTCCAAAAACACTACACTGGACCTGTGGCGACCTCCACCACTCTATATGAAGACATATGTCACGACTCACCCCGCCAAAAAGGTCTGATCTCACTAGTCTATATCAATCTAGAAGCTAACTCAGAAGGAACAACCCTAAAATATAGAGCTCAATGGGAATCGGAACTAGATTCTGAGGTAGATGACATTGACTGGGTGAAGGGCTGGCAGAACCTACGCAATTGCACTAAATCCATCATGGTCCGCGAAACTGCTATTAAACTAATAACACGCTGGTACTACACCCCAATGCGAATTCACAAGATCTACCCACAATCATCCCCTCTCTGCTTTAGGGGATGTATGCAACAAGGCTCATTTCTCCACATATTTTGGGACTGCGAGAAACTACGTCCAACTTGGAATGAGATCCTTAAAGTTATGGATAAATTAGCAGGCAAACCTCTTAATATCTCATACCAACACTGCTTATTATTTCAATCCCCTTCAGACACCCCAAAACCTTTGGAAAGAGAAAAATATCCTGGACGGCCGCACACCATAGAAGACATCTTTATTGATATGAAGAAATAAAATCCAAATGCAGTCACCTCATGTACAGGGAGGAACAGGAAAGATAGCTAACATGTTTCACGCCCCATCATGGCGCTTATTCATAGCTGAATGATTAAAGTTTGATCATGGGTATATATAGGGACTTCAGGTTTTGATAGCCAATCCAGAGATGGTCTCAAATAGAGACCTGCCCACATAATCAAACTCTAGACCGACACCCAAGAGATAGGAGACACCTGGGATATGAAGTTGAATTTTAAATCAAAATTTGAAGACAAGATAACATGACAATGTAATAATGCCTATAAAGGTCCACCAAACTAAAAAAGTTTACTAAGTGAACCAGTGCGCATATATATATGTATATACATGCGCTAGACACATGATTATTTTTACTATTCGCATTATTCAACTTCTCCCATTGTGTACATCCATAACCTTGTGATGAAGACCATGATAAATACTAAAACAATATTAAACAATAGCAAAGTACAAAATAACAACACTAATTTTCAAATCATAAATGCTAAATAATCTCAAAGGAAAACTTGTGTATAAATGATGATAAACAAAATTCGTAAAAATGTAAAACATGCTGAAACCATACAAAAACGCAAAATCGCAAAATAACATGTACAAGAAATTGATGCGAAAATACCAATAATCCTATTCCCAGCACTATCAATAATGTCTTGGTAACTGCATATGTATACATATATACACATCATCCTGAAATATATAAACCTAATTACATTTGAAAATTGTGTAAATAAAACCTTGATTTTCGTTTAAAAATGATTATATATAAATCATTATTCCCACATAAATCCATGCACTCAAGAAAAACGCAAGCCCCATTCAACGATGTCTAGAATCCATTCATATTGGATACATAAACAAAAAATATATCTCAAATTTGCAACAAACGGCCAAGAGAAAAAAAAAAAGAATAAAAAGACAAAAAATCGTCATCCAATGGGGAAGCATTTAAATGGTGCAAGGAAAAGGTGGGAAAATAGAGAGGGACCCTAAAGGAGTTACGCTAACATCTTTTTAATAGACTAGCTATATGTGCTAAATAACGTAAACTTCAGACGGTGGTCCAAAATTTATAGAGATCTATAAATATTACCTGGATGGCTATGCAAGGAACAGTAAACAAAGAGCAATGATCTCGTTGTACCTGTAACTGCTATGGGAAAGGTGGTCACGCTTATGATTTTCTCAGTTGAATCTCAAAGAACCCAAGAAAATCAACAGATAATGTGTGGATAACCTTTGGTTAAACTGATCCACTCTATCTGTATAGCTTTTCATTGGATGGTTGCTCTACATTGGAAATCGGCTTCAGTACCATACTCTCAAGTTATTGCAAGAATAGATCACATGATGTTGGCAGATAAAATCTACCACACCCTACATGACACTATACCTAAACATGATGCTATCTGGAACCCTTGGTTCTTATTTAGGCTCCAAACCTGACAGACCTATGGTTTTCTTTTCTTTTCATTTTGATTTTGTAAGTTCTATTTTCCCGCTTTGGACTTTTTTTTTTTTTTTTTTTTTCCCTTGATTTAGTCTCTAGATACGTCTCTTCTATTTAGCTAAATCTCAGACTTTCAGAATAGCTCAATAGCTCTAACAGATATGTATAACTCAACAGTTCATATTTGTACTTTGTCTTTGCATATAATTTGTATCCCTACACCCCTGTATTCAATCCACTGATTGTCTTGGATTTGTAACCCTCTCTCTGTTATTCTTTAAAAATAAAATAAAAAACTTTTTGAAAACAAAAAAAAATGACATTTCTAAAGGAAAAAAAGTAAAGTAAAAAAGATCTTTGGGTCAGGTATGGATATTAAGGGGAACCCCGCACCCAAAAAAAAAAAAAAAATGGAGTGGGGGGCCTCCAGGCACTATATACTCTGAACAGAAGTATATATACTATACGGCCTGCCCTAAAATTGGGGCAGAAAATTGGGCCTTAGGTGTTGGTGGTGCCAGAACACTGTAAGCCCTCACAGTTACTCTTGGTGGGCGCAGGAACAGGCCCTGCTCTGAAATTTTATATCAAGAATTGTAATTACATGCCCCTGTTAAACAGGGGTAGAAAAATTGGGCCTTAGGCAGTGGTGTGGTGATGGTGGTGGTGCCAGAACACTGTAACCCCTCACAGATACTCTTGTGGGGCACAGGAATGGGCCCTGCTGTGAAATATTTGAACAAAAATTGTAATTACATGCCCCGGTTAAACAGGGGCAGAGAAATTGGGCCTTAGCCAGTGGTGGTGGTGGTGGTGCCACAACACTGTAACCCCTCACAGTTACACTTGTTGGGCGCAGGAATGGGCCCTGCTATGAAATATTTGATCAAAAATTGTAATTACATGCGCTTGTTAAACAGGGGTAGCTAAATTGGGCCTTGGGTGATAGTGGTGGTGCCACAACACTGTAAGCCCTCACAGTTACTCTTGGTGAGCGCAGGAACGGGCCCTGTTGTGAAATATTATATCAAGAATTGTAATTACATGCCCCTGTTAACCAGGGGCAGAAAAATTGGGCCTTAGGCAGTGGTGGTGCCACAACACTGTAACCCCTGACAGTTATGCTTGATGGGCGCAGGAATGGGCCCTGCTATGAAATATTTGATCAAAAATTGTAATTACATGCTCCTGTTAAACAGGGGCAGAAAAATTGGGCCTTAGGCAGTGGTGGTGGTGCCACAACACTGTAACCCCTCACAGTTACGCTTGTTGGGCGCAGGAACGGGCCCTGCTGTGAAATATTTGATCAAAAATTGTAATTACATGCTCCAGCTGAAAAATTGGGCCTTAGCCAGTGGTGGTGGTGGTGAACGGCACTACGGTTGCACTGTTTTGTGTGCTGTGTACACCACCAGAAAAGTAGGAGCAACTGCACTACGGCTGCACTGTATTGTGTGATGTGTACACCACCAGAAAAGTAGTAGCAACTGCACTACGGTTGCACTGTATGTTTACACCACCAGAAAAGTAGTAAAAACAGTACACCACGGAATGCACTGTAGATATACGCTACACTGAATGCTGCAGATTGTATATATATATATATATATATATATATATATATATATATATATATATATATATATATATACTAGACTGGCTGTATTTATATCAAATACACTGCCTGAAGTAGATTAGAAATAGTATCCCACGAAATGCACTGTAGAATGTAGATCTCTAGGCTACACTGACTGGATGCTGCAGAGTATATATATATATCTATATATCTATCTATCTATATATATATAGATATATATATATATATATATCTATCTATATATATATATAGATAGATAGATATATCTATCTATCTATCTATATATATATATATATATACTAGACTGACTGTATATGTATATTAAATATACTGCCACTAACTGAATAACCTGCCTGCTCAATCTAAATCAAGCTATGTCTCCGTCCACGCCAACAACACTACACAGGGCCGCCGTGCAGGCAGCCTTATATAGGGTGGGTCGTTGACTTAGTCCCCCTGAGCCATGATTGGCCAAAGGCACCCTGCCGTTGGCCAATCATGGCTCTCTTAGCAGAGGGCGCTGGGATGGACCAAAGCATGCAGGTCAGGTGCATGCTTTGGCCAATCATCTTACAACAATACACTGCAATCTCGCAGTGCATTATGGGGCGTTTTGCCGGCGTTCGAATTTCCCGTGAATGCCCCATAATGTTTGTTCTTCCTATGTTCGACCCGAACATCGAGCTCATCTCTAGTAACAACAGTTATATGTTTCATGGTCCAGAATAAAGAACCTCTAAATGATATCAATATTATGCCCCAAAAAAATATAAAAACACAATTTTTTTTGTGAAAAATGAAAAACATTGTAAATCATTATATTTATGCAGCCAGGAGCTGGCTAAGATTGCCTGTGCTATTAGGAGATACTCTGCAGCACTTGCTACAGTGTGGATGGTTACTCTACTGTTAAACTTGGAACCAATGTTGCCATGTCCTGAAGGCAGAGTGGAGCAAAGGATCTTGGGGCATGTAATCGGAAGAGCCACGTTTACACTGAGATCAGACTGCCATGGACTATGAATACCAGCCGGCTGGAGGGGAATGCTGGGAGAGGTAATATAAAGCCTGTGCGGAGGTGGGATCACTGCAAGCAGTGACTCGGACTGTAGATTGTGTTGCAGCCTGTGCTACAGAGGGAGAGAGTCATTGCGAGCAGGTGCGGCTGTATCTGCTGCCAGCAACATCTGATCGTTCAGTGGCAGCCTGGAGGCCACCCTCCTCACATCCACTCCAGATCCAGCTGGATGGTAGCATGGTGCGACGCAGGGTCGACCACTGTCCCTTGAGCCAGACTTTGCAGAGGCCTACTGCGGAGTCCTCAGGCCACACTCCAAAACAGAAGGTCGCTGGAATTGATGAGTGGGCACTTGCCCATACACCAAAGGACACTGCATGCAGACACCATTGCCTTATTCACTCCACCAAGCCCTGTAAGTGGACCCTTGCTTCATTTTATTCCACACTGAGAGAATCTAGTGTTCATCTTTCTTGCCAGGACACGTTTTGCCCATCTTAAAGAGCTACCTAAAGACGCTAGCCTTTCTATTCAAAGGACTACAGCATATCCCCCCCACAAGGGATAGGAACATTTGGTGCCTACCTAGGCCCACACAGTAACCAAGGACTCTACTTATTAAAGAATAGGAATAAGAACTCTAGAGTGTTTGCTGAATGTGAATTTAGAGTTTATACATTACTGGGGTTGCGGTGTCAGGAGATTAAAGGCAGAGGTTTGACAGAAGTCTAGTCATTCCTCTACTCTTTTTGGCCTGTAGCCATAGACCCTATACAGCATAAAATTCTGCTGATTATATGTTCTTGGAGTGTTCTTATTGTCTGTTTCTTAATTGGCTTTGCCATCAAGCTTATTGACAGTGTCTTATCTATACTGCATGTTACAAACCATGTTGCTGAATGCACTGCCATTATTCTGTCAGTATACAAATTTAACTGGTTTACTTTGCATGTGTGTGTGCCTTTAAATTCCTTTGTTTATAATAAAAATGTCCGAACCCAGAGTGTCAGAGGTGTCTGAGGACTTGCTTGGTCAATACAACCTGTGGGGAACAGAATCTTTGTGCGGTCCTCATGGGGGTAGCGCTATATTTATTAGGAAATACAAATTAACCTTTTGATGTAAAATATAATGTGCCCAGCTTCATACTGCAGGTGCTGTAAAGATACTCAGTATAAATTCAGTTTACCATTGTTAGTGAATGAGGCCTGTTTAACTATTCAGAAGCAAAAAAACAAAAAATAAAACATCAGTAGCTCTTTCTATATCCATTTCAGAATTTTAGATTCAAAACTTTTCATTATTTCTTGTTCTATTCTCTGGAGTGTAAATAGTTCTCTAGCAGTCTTGTAGTGACTTGCATCCCTTTCCTTTGAGACAGAAAGCCAAATGAAGCATTACCCAAGGGCAAAGACTGCTCTCAGTGAGGTCTCTGGTAGTACACACTCAAAGCACGCGGTGTGGGCTGATTTATTAAAAATCTGGAACAGAGAAAGGCGTTATTGTTCTCCACATAAGCAGTCAGATCACTCTTTTCTTTTTCTTAACTGCACTAGAAGAATGGTAGCTCGACTGGTCTCATGCTCTTAATGGTCAATGCAATGCTTTTCTTTACTGCAATTTTTATAAAGCTATCCCAACATTTATACTGTATATGTATATATACGTATAATGTATTATATACATATCAGTATGGCTGTTACAGCACTTCCTCAGACTCAATGCTTCCTACACTGAGCTCATAATATTAACTCTACTTCTTCCCCCCTACGCCCATGGCGCCTCCTCCAACTTTTCCATGGAGATCAATAACACAACTATCAGCCCTTCTCATGCCAGGGTGATCAATGTAATCCTGAATGCTGACCTCTACTTACAGCCCCACATCCAATTACTGTTCAAATCTTGCGCCTTAACCCCTGTAACACTTGTAAAATACACCCCTTAATACACCCCTTCTTAAAGCCTAAGTTTAACTAAAACTAAAAACAGAATAATCAGAGCAAGGAACATAACTTACAATTATTGGGATTTGTCGCTTGTCTAGAATGTTTTGCTTCAATTAGAAATCTTGTTATGTCCTATCACTTCCGACCCCCAACCTGCCGTAATCTTCCACTGTGGCAGGGCTTAATACATCTAGTGGGCTGTCAGGTGCTGTCATCAAGAGAGCTTGGCTATGCCCATCCCTTCTTGCCTGATCCGCCATTCATAGAAACCGTGCTACAGCTTCTATGACTGGAACATGATCTCTGAATGGCTATCCCTATAATCATAAGGAAAGTAGGGAGGGCACTGGCAAGCAAGTCTACGTCAGCTCCAGAATGCCTGAGTCTTCTGGGATCTTTTTCCTCTTGCATCCCGATGGTAAAGTGGGCCAGGTGGCATCTCTGCGGTTTTCAACAGGGGTTTCCATCCCAATGGAGGAGGAGATCCTTGTCTCAGAGAATTCTAATCACAATATCAATGAAGTCCAGCCTATGGTGGTGGACGAGACCACCCAACCTTCAAAATCACTGTCATCTTGGCCTCATCTTATGGATCACTCTGCGAGTTGGTTGGGTTGGGGCGCTCACTTCAAAGATCAGTTGATCCAAGGAAAATGGCAGTTCAACTCAGAGGGCATAGTCTCCAACATCCTAGAACTGAGGGCGGCCTGGAAGGCAATATCACACTTGGCACCTCTTCTCAAAGGCAGCTCTCTCCTGTTACAAATGGACAACAGAGCGGCAGTAGCCTATGTCCAGAACCAGGGCGGAACTCACAGCAGATCATTATCCATCGAGTTAGCTCCGATTTTAGCATGGGCTAAGAAGAATCTTGTCAACCTCAGAGCGGCCTATTAACCAGCTCCCCAGAATCAACTGGCAGATCGCCTGTCCAGGGAATTCATCAACAAGTGGTCTCTGGACCATGGGATGTTCCAGTGAATTTATCAGCAGTGGGGCAATCCTCAGTTGGACCTATTCGCATCCCCACTGAACGCCAAGACACCTCAGTTCTTCACAAGAGGCCCTGCCCCGAAATCGGCGGGAGTGGATGCCTTAGTCCAGCCATAGACCTTCCAATTGGGGTACGCGTTTCCCCCAATTCCTCTGATTCTGAGATTCCTTCAACGTCTAACAAAGGAAGAAGTGACCATCCTGGCAGTGATCCCTTACTGGCCAAGGAAGCCTTGGTTCTCACTCTTGACCCAACTGTCTCTTTGCAACCCCCTAGTCCTTCCGAAGATGCAGAACCTTCTGTCCCAAGGGACTTTTGTCCACCCACATACAGGGATCCTGAATTTAAGGGCTTGGAAGTTGAGCAGAAAAGGCTGTAGGAATTAGGATGTTCTCAGAAAGTAATCCAGACACTGCTCCAAGCCAGAAAGTCGTCCACCAATAATACCTATTATAGGATATGGCAGCAATTTTCTGAGTTTGCAGAAACTAACCAATTTAACCCGTTAAGACCAGGGTGAATGACATTCTCCTGTTTCTACAGAAGGGGCTAGATTTAGGTTTGGGGCTTAGTACTCTTATACTGCGTACACACGATCGCACATTCTGACAACAAAATCCATGTTTTTTTTTCGACGGATGTTGGCTCAAACTTGTCTTGTATACACATGGTCACACAAATCTTGTTGGAAATTCTGAACGTCAAGAACGCGGTGATGTACAACACGTACGAAGGCACTAGAAAAGGGAAGTTAAATACCAAGTGCGCCACCCTTTGGGCTCCTTCTGCTAATCTCGTGTTAGTAGAAGTTTGGTGAGAGACAATTTGCGCTTTTTAGCCTCGTGCTTTTCAGATCATTACTGCTCTTCAGTTTGTGCTTCTGTGTTCGTATCTTGTTTTCAGTGCGTGTAGTTAGTTCGCATTTGTTTTTCGGTGCGTATTATTATAGTACGTATTTAAATTCCAGTGCATTCTTGTCCGCTTGTTTCTGATTTTCAGCTCGCTCTTCTCAGGCCTTTCTGTTTTTCAGTGCTTTCTGTTAGTTCGTTCTGACCAGCCAATCATTTTGAAGCCATGTTGCGGTTACGTACTCGCCGTAGAGTTCGTGCTGTGCAGGGGCTTGGTGTTGGGGTTCTTACTTTGACTCAAGCCCAGTCCATGAACAGGGAGGGGAGGAGTTCATGGATGAAGAATTGGTTGCTCCAGCGTGACCAATTCTTTCATATGCCTTTGTTGCGGGAGATGCGTGAGAATAATCGTGATGATTTCAGGAATTATCTCCGGATGACGGACCCCGTTTTTCACCATTTGTTGGCTTTAATGTCCCCTTATATTAGCAGGCAGGACACCTACATGTGGCAAGCTGTGACTTCCGAGCAGAGGCTAGCCACCACGTTGCAGTACTTGGCAACAGGGAGAAGTCTGCAGGACATCAAGTTCTCGACAGGCATCTCCCCCCAGGCTCTGGGGATCATTATTCCAGAGACCTGTTCTTCCATTATTCAGGTCCTGCTGAAGGACTATCTTAAGATAAGATTTCTCCTTTAACATCACATTATATGTATTTAATGTTTGCTAATGTATTGTATTTCTTTCATCATTCCCTAATTACCATGAATGTAATATGCTGTGAATGTCCTCTTTATCCTCATGCATGCTGGAAGCTTTTAATGCTCCTTTTTTGTCCTTCATGCATATTTGCATTCACTAACCTCCCCAGCATGCTATGCTAGGCTCATACACTGTAGGCAAGTAAAGGCGCAAAATTGCTGGGCATTCCTATGTACCCATTATGTAGATGGCAGGAGGTGATAATCAATAAAGTCCATCAAAAGTCTATGTGGGGAAAACAGGGGACTCAATAAAACGTTCAAACAAGTATTTCAAAGTCCACACTAATGGCTGCCTTCCTGGAAGAGCTGAACCTAAGCCCCAATAATCTGCAAAAAAACACAAGGAGAGGAGGCGCCTCTAAGTGCAGTATTAAAACCAATTTTAATAAAAACTCTGTGCAAACCACTCACATTTAGTAGATTAACATTAAGCATGTAATGTAACTAGAAATCCAGGAGGAGAGGGGTCCGTCAGGTCTGTCACTAACTGGCGCTGGGTCCTGCTGTGCGTGCGGCTGTGCCCGAACACCGCTGAAGCCGGCCGCGGTGATGAGGTTCCAAAGCGAGGCCTGAGACGCTGATGGAAAGCAGGCGCGGAGCTGTGACGTCACTGGGATGCGACGCGTTTCGTGAGCGTGCAGGCTACGATAGCACGGTAGCCGCGCTCCTTCATCAAAGCGAGCTTTGATGAAGGAGCGCGGCTACCGTGCTATCGTAGCCTGCACGCTCACGAAACGCGTCGCATCCCAGTGACGTCACAGCTCCGCGCCTGCTTTCCATCAGCGTCTCAGGCCTCGCTTTGGAACCTCATCACCGCGGCCGGCTTCAGCGGTGTTCGGGCACAGCCGCACGCACAGCAGGACCCAGCGCCAGTTAGTGACAGACCTGACGGACCCCTCTCCTCCTGGATTTCTAGTTACATTACATGCTTAATGTTAATCTACTAAATGTGAGTGGTTTGCACAGAGTTTTTATTAAAATTGGTTTTAATACTGCACTTAGAGGCGCCTCCTCTCCTTGTGTTTTTTTTAGGCTCATACACACCTAGCCTAGTCACTTGACAATGTATTTTGTCAGCTCCATAGTAGTGCTTTACCCTAAACACCCCCTATAATGTGTTTAACCTCCCTGGCGGTATACCCGAGTCTGGCTCAGGGTGGAATTTCAGAACCAAAAGCGGTAACCGTGAGCCCGACAGGATCTAATCGCAGGATCCAGGAAGAGCTTACTTACCTTGTCCCCTGGATCCTGCGATGTCTCCCCGCAGTGTGAGCGGCTCATCCTCCGCTCGATTCATCACGGAGTGAAACACATACTATACATACAGTACACTGTAATCTTACAGATTACATTACTGTATGAAATTATTTCACCTCCCTTTTGTCCCTAGAGGTTTCTCCAGTGCCCTGCATGCAGTTTTATATGATAAAAACTGTTCTTTCTGCCTGGAAACTGGAGATTGTCCATAGCAACCAAAACCGTCCCTTTACATCAAAAGTGGTTTTAGTCAGCTAGAAAACAGCGATAATAAATTAGAATCACTCGCAGAATTGAACGATATTGATTTGTGGGGAGATCTGTCATCAAACACTGAAAAGTAATGACAGCGACAATTCTGCAACTGAGCAAATTTCAGTGTTTCTGATTTGATTACATTATTGAATAATTTTTATAATTATTATATTATTATTTGTTATAATTATTTATAGTTATTTATTATATTACAATTTATGATTTCGTGTTTCAAACTTTATCATACCCAGGATGTCTACTAGACTCTTGTTTGGACAGATTTAAGTGAGTTATTCCTAACAATTACAGGCCTACAATATAAAACGCCAAATTTCCATGCAAAATAATTGTACCGCTTTCAGCATCAAAAACATGAAATAATCATACCGCCAGGGAGGTTAAATGTTATTTGTGTCTTTAAATTCAAGCAGAGTGCCAGAGGCTTTTTTTGGGGGTCCCAAAACCATTTGGAACCCTCCCTCCCCCCAACCGCTAAGTCAACCGATACCAATCCTCTATCTGCTGACTTTGCCAAACCCATACACACTATAGCTACCTCTTTTGGGGTCATATTTCTGGATGAATTCACCAAAGCATGTAGTGAAAGGGCCTGCCTGAATACTTTCAAATGGTATTGTTTAAAGTTTGGTTCTCCTATTATCTTGATAGGTAATTGCAGAATGTAAAAAAGTGCTTCAATTTGTACAGTGTGTATTTATATTTTTGGTTTATGACACTTCTTACCTGTCCAGTGGGCTGCTAATAGTGTAAGTAAGGAGGGGCTGGCCAAAGTAACACACATTATTTATGCATTCAGCTCTCAATGAAGTGGAGAGGGTTACCTGTCCAAACCATCTACCCCCCCTTAAAATTTGTACTATGGGCCATCAGAGGGGCCCATTTATTCAAATAAATGTTATACTGATGTTGGCCAAGAATGTCTAATCTGCTTGCAATGGTATGTGCAAAAGTGCTAATTTTTTTATTCTTGTTTGACTCCACAGTTTCTTTCAACGCCACAGGAATGGCAGACTGTGGCTTCCCAATTTGCCCAGGGGTGGGACTTTCCCAACTGCGGAGGGACAATAGATGGGAAACACGTCCACATCGTGCCACCCCCCAACTTGGGGTCATACTATTATAATTACAAGGGGTTTAATAGTATAGTGTTGTTTGCTGTGGTGTCGGCGACTTACGAGTTCCTGTATGTGGACATGGGGAAAAATGGTTCGATGTCGGATGGTGGAGTCATCGCCCACACAGAGTTTTCCAGACGGCTCCAGAATGGCAGCTTGTCACCTCTGGAAGACAATGTGGAAGGACTCCTGTTCGTCTTCGTCGCGGATGAAGCTTTTGCGCTGGGGACCATCTTTTGCGGCCATTCCCGATGAGGACCCTCGTCCCGGACCAGAGGGTTTTTAATTACCGGCTGGCCAGATCCAGAAGAGTGGTTGAAAATGCCTTTGGAATAATGGCCAGCTGGTTCCGCCTATTCTTCACTGCTATTAATATGGCGGAATATAAACTCAATCACACTGCTGCATTTTACATAACTATTTGCTCAAAAATGCAGCAAACTATGTGGCCTCAGTTGGGACTGAGGCCGGCTTATTACCAGATCCAACAGCCCTGACGGCTCTTGAAGCTGGCTTTCCTGGCTTGCCCCCCCCAAAGTGCCCGCGAAGTTCGCCAAAAGTATCTGGAGTACTTTGCGGGTAGGGGGGCCATTGATATGCCACAGAATATCTAAACATTTTAAAAATAAATTTTTTTTGGAGAAACTAAAATAATAATTCCTTTGATTTAGTGGTTTTGTTTTTTTTTTTTAGCTCTCTCCTAGGTCCTCCAATGTGCTTTTTTTTGGCCATTTTCTTCAACAGTGCAAACATAATTTATTTGATACATGAGGTGACAATCTCTTCTTCAGCGAACTATTATGTTGTGGGTTTGCTACACACACACCTTGTTTTTGTTGTTAATGTATGTAATGCATTACTGATAAAAATATTCATAATTTTCAGCACCATGAATAAATTGTGGGAGTTATTTACTAAAGGAAAATCCACTTTGCACTCCAAGTGCACTGCAAAAGTGCACTTGAAACTGCACTTGAAACTGCAATGAAAGTGCACTTGTAGTGCAAAGTGGATTTGCCTTTAGTAAATAACTCCCATTGTCACTGTAAACATGAAACTTAGTACCAAAACTGCTATTGAGCATTGAAAGAAGAAGCCATACATTGTTGATTTTCAACATTTTTACTCTGTGCACATTCACATGTGCATTAAGAACATGTCAAACACAAAAATGTTATTCCAAAAATATGTTGGTTTGTTCAAAAACACTTTTCTTAATGCAAGTGTTTTTGAACAAACCAACATATTTTTGGAATAACATTTTTGTGTTTGACAGTACAAAAAATTGCCTTTTTTGTGGTAAACAGGCATGTTTAAAAGCATACATCAATACACAACTCAGGAACTTACAAAGTTCAACTTTGAGAAATTGAAGGCAATATCAGACATTAGTATGTCCAAACTGTGTTGATCTTGCCTTCATCAGATGGGGTGATGTCACCCCTGTGAAAGCCAAATTTTGAAGATGCACACAAATTGAGAGTCAAAATGGGGATTTCACTCCTGATCCCATGCCTAATGTCAACATGTGGTAGCTCCCATCATGGGGGATCAATGGACGTGTTTCGGGGGTGCAACCCCTTTCTCTCAGTTACTTGAGTTGCGAGGAAGGGGTTGCACCCACAAAACGCGTACATTGATATCCCGTGATGGCAGATAGCACATGTTGACACACTGTGTGCATCTTCAAAATTTAGCTTTCAATATGCTTCAAAAAAGTTAGAAAAATCTTTAAAATATAAAAAACTTGAAGAATTTTTGTGTGTTTTAGATTCTGCCTAAAACATCAATGATGTTTTTGAGTCTTTTTTCCCACATCATTGATGTCTTACTTGATCTTCTGTAAATCACGATTGCACACCATGATCTTCCCGATGAGGATCTGTGCACTTTCGAAATGTGTTTCTTCTTCCACAACATCCACATCACCTAAAATTTAAAAACACACCATGTATTATAAATATGCAGGCATACATCTCTTACCTGAAGCTGTGGTCTCAGACACTCACCTGTTGTGGTCAGTTCTGCCCTTTACGACAGAACTGTACCTTAGACAATGATTATGACACCATGAGCATACAACTAAAAAAGAAATTTGCCGATAAGGAATATCCTAAAGAACTAGTGGAACAAGCATATAATTATTATGCAAAAGGCAAACCGGCCAAAAAAGAAAAAGAGATAACGGATCATTCCATCAGGTTTATCTCCATCTTTAACTTCCAGTATAAAAAAATGGAAAATATATTGAGGAGACACTGGAACATTTTGCTACAGGATCCACTTGTCAAAACCTTTCTCCCATCTACACCTAGAATTACCTACTGGAAAGCTCCTAGTCTTAAAAACAAGATTGCCCCGAGCAAACTGTCTATTGACATATCCACCTCCAATCCCACCACCCTTATACCATTAGTCGGCATGTACCAATGCAAGAAAGCCTGCTGCAAGACTTGTTTGTTTGTTGAACAAGGCAAAAAATCTTTCCATTTCAAAGGCAGAACTTACACATTAGAACAATTCTACAACTGCTCATCCAACTTTGTCGTGTATGACCTTACATGCCCCTGTGGGTTGATTTACGTTGGGCGAACCATCTGCCCACTTAGGCAGCATTTCGGCCATCATCGACGACTCATTGAGGGTGGAAAGGACAAACACAGTGTTCCTCTGCATTTTGCTGAGTATCACAATAAATCCACTATTGGTTTGTCAGTTTGGGTTATAGAGCAAATCCCCAAATATATGTCAGAAGCTGAACGTTTCAAAAAATTGTGCGCAAGAGAGACTTTTTGGATATATTGCCTTGATGTACTCTCGCCTGGTGGCCTCAATGAAGGGATAGAGATATCCATTGTCTTATAATAACCCTCTTAATACTCTACCCTAACCATGTGAATTTACATGTCCTACTTACGTGCGTATGCACATGTGTATGCGGCTGCCTATATGTATATGTATATATGTATGCGTGTCCATATGTGTATATGTTTATACTTATTTATATAATCTATTTCTATATTTTTCTGATATGGTTTTACCCCATTACACACATATACATATATAACTTCTGTCATTAATATTGTTTACTGCAGGTTTCTCCATATCTATGTCCCTTTTCTATACATGGGGGTGGTGGGCTCGTTTGCTCATTTAGTAAGTATTGGTAACCCTATAGATAACATCTCAGCGGTCCCCCCTTCCCCCCCCTTCCTCTCCCTCTTTCTATTTTCATCTTTTTCCTTTGTCCTTTACCCCCTCTCCCTCCTACCCCCCCCCCACCTTGTTATTTATCTTCATCTTCTTTTTTTATCCCCCTCCCCCTCTACCTATATTAACTTTCCCATATCCCTATCTTAGATATGGCAGGATATTTGTTTATACACATAATTAAAATAAAACAATTATTTCCCTAATGTTTCTCATGTGTATATGTATGTATGCATATGCATATATATATCCATTTTTTGACAATTATTATTATTATTATGATATATGATCTCACTCCCGTTGTATTTTACCAATGATTTATTTCACTTATCCATCCATTTTTATATTACCCCCTTTAGGTACATCACATATAATTCATTCCCATATCTCTGTTAATAATATAGCCTTTCCTTAGGGATGAGATTTAGTATTATTTATTATTTATTATTTTTTATTGTTATTTTTTATTTTTATCTTTATCACATTGCTGACGAGTGGCGTTGCTTGTTTATCTTTCTAAAGTCACTTCATAATGTATTAATAATTTACTGTGGCTGTCTTTTATTTTTGCTCCTTCAAAATTTCTGTTTTAACAAATTCTGTTTTTATCCTATTTACCCTGTTTTACATTAATCTGCCTCAGATTGTGCTCTGCTGAGAAAGTGTTTTAACCTACTATGTGGTTTTAATGTCCGTTTTAATGTCCCCCTTGCCGTTTATTACTGATCCCTTGTTTGTATTATGGACATCCTGGCCCCGCCCCCTATTAGACTATTTAAAGCTTACTGAGGCTTCACCATCCAGTGCAGAGCAGCAGCGCGGCTGACCGGCGGCTCTGGCGTCCTACCTCCCCCCGTTTGGAACCCTTATCTCTGCACTCTGGATACCATCAGGCTCCTAGTATAGCAGGATTTGAATTAGACTGTCAGCTGTAGGAGACTGCACCCTGCTGTACCAACCCATCCTTCCACTTCTGGATTTGACATGGAATCAGCCCTGCAGGAACCGCTGTGACCTGTAGTCTCACCGCATCTCTTCAGCCCAGCTAATAGACCGGCATGCAACTCATCTAGCTTTAATGTGAGTGGATATTGTTGTTTCAATAAAATGTTTTTATGATACATACTCAGAGGCGCCCCTCTCCTTGTTATTGTTATAGCTCGCTGGACCCCGCTTTTGGCTCCTTGGGTGGCTGCCCTGACTGACCTCTGCTACATGTTCCCCAGTATGCATGCATGAACTTACACATGCATCCTATTAACTAAATTTTAGCTTTTGGACTGATCGGTTCCTTATTAAGGTAACTGTGCTTTGCGCCTTTTTACTTGTTATACTGCTTATAGAGGCCTATATTGGAACAAGATTAGAAGATTTTAGCCTGACATTAGGGTTTGTCTTGTGTTGTGTCTTGCAGAGAAAATGGATCCATTCAATGATAGGGAATTTCTACCAATATTCATTGACATGTTCAGGGAGCTGCCCTGTCCGTGGCAGGTGAACCACCCGTTTTTTAATAAGCTAAGAAAGAGGAAGGCAGCTCTGGAGAAACTGCTTGAATTTGTGAAGCTGATGATCCCCACCGCAGACAACACCTACTGTATGTGAAGGCCAAAATTGGTGGCATGAGGAGTACTTATCTTAGGGAGCGAAAGAAGGTCCAGGATTCCATGAGATCAGGAGCAGCAGATGACGTTTATGTACCCAGGCTGTGGTACTATGACAGACTGCTTTTTCTGTCAGACCAGAAGGAACCCAGGCCATCACTATCCACTCTTCCTTCAAGGCTTCCTTCGACCTCAGCTGAGGCTTTCATCAGGTAGAGCATCATTCAACATATTTCTTGTCGTAAAATGAATGATGTAAACTAGATGTTATTATTGATGACTAATTTCTAAATTCAACAAAGTGGTTTACATATCAATAGACAGTAGAGGCCAAAAAGGATTGGGACAAGAATGAAAAAGGCTAGGGTCAGAATGATAGTCTTTTCAATTTGCAACAGTCATGAGCACAAAATTGTGTGTGATTGATAACCAAAAACCTAAAACTGTCCCTTTTATATACACAGGAAAGCTTCAGTCAGGATGTGGCGGGGGTAAATGGAAGCCAGGAGGTCGACCATTGTCCTCCTCCTCCTCCTGCCACAATTACAACACCAGAGCCACAGCCTGGAAGGAAGCATCTAAGGAAGACAAGAGTGTGATGGCCTGAGTTCAGTCTGGTCTGGCAAAAGATGCAGGCTGTTGTATGACCACAGCCTGGGGACATATATGTCATCTGCTGCTGTTTCTGATCTCTTGGAGTCCTGGACCGGATTGTGCTCATTATATGGACTCCTCATGCCACCAATTTTGCCTGTAAAATAGTTTTGATGTGTGCCCTGGGGTACAAAGGCTTTGCAAATTTAACCAGTTATTCCAGCGTTGCCTTCCTCTTTATTTTGTTAAGACCCATAATAAAGGTCTTTTTTTTGGACAAATACTTGGCTATGTGTTTTTCTTCAAAACGGACAGTTTGTTTGTGAGTAGGCAGGTACATTTCAAAAATACAATGTCAAATTAACAAGGGACACCAACCAACCTCCTTGAGGTTAAAAAATACAAAATAATAATGGTGTTGTGGAAACTTGACACACAAAACGAAAAAAATTATTATGGCGATCTGACGAAAAAAATATCTAATATTATTAAGAGATCTCGAAAAATAATAAAGAAATCAGTTTGTCAGAACTCTGTTTGAATATCAGCAGCAAAACAACTTCATTATTCTAGCATTATAAAGAAGAAGAGAATGCGCTGCATTAAAAGATTTTAAAATTTGCAGCGTGACAAATGTGCTATCTCCATTAAGAACGCTAGTTTTACCAGACCGAGCGCTTCCATCACGTACTTGATTCAGAGCATGTGTGGAATTTTGTGCGTCGGAATAGTCTACACACGCTCGGAATTTAGGAGAATGGATTTTGTTGTTGGAAAATTTGAGATCCAGATCTCAAATTTTGTTTGTCGGAAATTCCAACGGAAAATGTTCGACGGAGCCTACACATGGTCGGAATTTACAACAACAAGCTCGCATCGAACATTTTCCGGCGGAAAATCGGACCGTGTGTACGCGGCATAAAAGTACAAGTCTCAGCCTTATCAGTCTTAACCGATACCAGATGGGCCTTGAACCCTTTGATAGAACGATTTCAGAGATCAGTTTTAAGGTTAAGACCACCTAGGAAGACACTGTACCCAAAGTGGGATTTACCTTTAGTACTGAATACTCTGACAGCACCTCCATTCGCACCTACCGAGGATTGTGCTCTGGAAAATATTACTCTGAAGGCTGCCTCTCTAGTAGCTGTCACCTCAGGCCGTAGGATTTCGGAGATCCAAGCCTTGGGAGCTCAAGATAGGTACATTACATTCTTCCCGGACAGTCGTTCTACAGCCGATTCATCAGTTCATATCCAAGGTTCCGACTTTCTACCATTTTATTCAGGAATGGGTTCTCCCGGCTTTTGAAGAAGACCCAGCTACGTCAAGATTACATGAACTAGATATTGCAAGGACGCTTTGTCGATACATCAAGCTAACTCAGTCTTTCTGCAAAGACCAACGCCTATTTGTTATTCCAAATGGAGTTAGGAAAGGGTTGGCAGGATCCAAAAGAACTATAGGAGGCTAGTGGTCTTCCGGTTCCAGGGGCAATCAATGTGCACTCGACTCAGGGGATAGCCTCTTCCTGGGCGGCTTTAGCACAGGTCACTCCGGAAACAATTTGTCGGGCGGAAAGTTGGTCTATATTTACCACGTTCATGACCCATTATAGCCTGGATCCAGCCGCACTAACTTCTCGTGATTTTGGGAAAAACATTACAGTTTTGTTACCCCAAATAAACTATATCTTTTACAGCAACCCTCCCTATGAGCGTGTTATTTACCATGTGTATGCTGCCATGGAGGCACCAGGAAAACTGAAAATTGAATACTTACCTTTCCGTAATTTTCCTTTCCTGGTGCCTATCCATGGCAGCATATGCCCTCCCTTACTATAATCTGCATTTTTTTAGACTAGTTACAAGAATGACATGGGGGGGAGGGGCAACTCTTTATTTTATAGATTTAAAGTGGTCCTGTGGGTTGGTTGTGGGCGGAGAAACCAACCATGTGTATGCTGCCATGGATAGGCACCAGGAAAGAAAAATTACGCAAAGGTAAGTATTCAATTTTCCGTTTTAAGGCTGGGTTCATCCCATTGTCGCATGTGGCTCCCAGCAGGGGTTCGGTGCGTCCTGGTTCACCATTTCAGGTCCGATTTCAGCCTGAATTTTTGGCTGAATTTCGACCTGAAATGGACCAAAAGACGCACAGGGCTCCTGTGCAAAGTTGCACCGGAGCCGCAGCGGAGATATGTAAACCAGCTCCATAGAGAGCCGGTCAAAATCTCCTGCTATTGCGAATTCGCAATGGTGTGACCCCAGCCTTAAGGATAAGTTCACCTTTCATAACATGGTATATGTTACACCCATACTCGGGGTGTAACATGTAACATGTTATTATGAATGGCCCAGATCCACCCACCCGGCTGCGTCATTCAATCACAGTGCTTTGTGAATGGAAAACTACAGGGTCCAGCAGCCTTTCCGGCTGTCGGCTTGTAGTTTTCAATGAACTACCACAGCGCTGTGAGTGCTGTGGTAGTTTATTCATTTTTCCTGTCAGCATGTATCGGCTTCCTCGTACGAGGTATGGGCATGCCTATACACTGACAGGTCTGCAGGAGACCTTTGTGGCATCAGCGATCTGCTGATCGGTGGCGCTATGCTTTTTTATCTCCAAACAAAATGTGCATTTATTATTTTTTCTGAACTTATAAAATAGGATCTCTTCTGCATTGTCAGCTGAAGACAATATATGAAGATATTTCTGACCCTTGCTACAGCTGAAGTAAAACAGTGAAGCACAGCTCCAAACAAAACATTTTATAAAAATAATTTTGGATAGAGTGAGTGGGAAGTTGTGCCAGGGTATACATGCTGACTGTTTCCCCATTGAGGAGATTCCTCTTTTCTATTTGTTCTGACACTCATCACATGGACAGGAATTGAGGAAATACTGTATTTCACATACAGACTGCTGTAAACAATTCCTGAACCTTCTCCTTCTACTTTAAAAATTCCCCCAGTTCAGGGGCCTTCTAGTGTTTTGTCTGACCTTTCTCAAGCAAAAAGGACTTTTCTGTAATTTTCTGTTCTGTCAGTATTATTAACAAGAAAACAACATAACAAATGGTGAAACAGCAACTGAAAAAGTGTTTTTTTTTTTCCCTCTACCTCACTGACAGCCTTCTAGTCCATAGTGAATGTGGGTGCTGCCATTTCTGACATGCAGATTTTATAGCTGCAATACCTTGGACTGACTTCACTCTGACTGTCCCTATCTGCATGTTTGTTCTAGATTGATGCCTGACATCCCTTCTTCAGAAAATGGTAATCAGTCGAAGCTTCTTTATTAAGCTGGGTGCACACGCACAGATGTTTTTTGTTCAAGCAGCCGCTTAAACAAAAAAAAAGAATGATCCCCACATTCACATAGGTGATGTAGATGCACACCCCATTGGAATACAGAGATCAGCTCTGCAGCTAATGACTGCATGCGCTTGTGTGCGGGTCTTAGTGCCCAATACGGAGACCCTCATGAATGCACTTGCTAATGGCCTGGGAACACGGACTCAGGGCCACGGTTATGCAGAGCTCCAATTAAGGTGGCGCCCCACTTACCAGCACAGCTGTAGCTTGCCACCTCACTCCCAGTGACAATAGGAGCTCCAACTAGTCCCTTAGCGCAGAACTCTTGACTTGAATTCTTCCTTCCGTACCCTTGTTTTCCGTACCTCCAGGTTAGGTCCCTAGGTCCCCCGTGCTGCAAAGTTGGTCCCAGGTATGTGGCTCGCTAGGGAGGGGGCCAAGCTTACCAACCTCCTCACTACTGGGGTAACCGTCTCCCATGCCAGGTACTGACCTTCCACTGACTGGTTGCTATAGCATTCACGCCACCTTGCTGATTGCCCTGGTTACCGATAACAACGGCAATATAGCCACATCTCCCACACACTCCTCAGCATGTTTAACTCTTGCACAGTAGCCATCTCACACCTCTTCATCCCCTCTGTACAAGCCCTGTTCGGGATACGCATGCACCCCTTTGTATGAAAAACTTCCGACCAGACACTGATATGGTTAAAGAAACTTTTACTGAAGAACTTTGCAGCAAGTACAAACATTCCAACACAGTCTCTTACAGGTATGCAATTAAAGGTCCTATGACATACTCTCTCTCTTCTCCACCCCAGGCTTCCAGACCATAACTCTAATGCCGCGTATACATGGTCAGATTTTCTGATGGGAAATGTTCGATGTGAGCTAGTTGTTGGAAAGTCCGACCGTGTGTATGCTCCATCGAACATTTGCTGTCGGAATTTCTGTCAACAAATGTTTGATAGCAGGTTCTCAAACTTTCCACCAATAAAACTTGTTGTCGGAAAGTCTGATCGTGTGTACACAAGTCCGTCGCACAAAAGTTCATGCTTGCTCTGAATCAAGCAGAAGGAGCTGCACTGGCTATTGAACTTCCTTTTTCTCGGCTTGTCGTACGTGTTGTACGTCACCGTGTTCTCACGTACAGAATTTTTGGCAAACATTTGTGTGTCCGTGTGTATGCAAGACAAGTTTGAGCCAACATCTTTTGAACAAAAATCCACGGTTTTGTTGTCGGAAAATCCGATCGTGTGTACGCAGCATTAGTGTGATAAAGTCCTTGGTTCAGAAAGTCAATTTTATCTTCTGTGGGACCCTGCCTGAGTGCCCACAAAGGGGTTGCTCTCCTTAGAGGTGTCAGCTACATAAGTCCATAGCTCAGTTTGCTCTCTTTCCCATGTGCTCCATCCGGCCTCAGAGCAGAGCCCTGTCCCATTTTATAGCAACATAGGGTAGAGGGCAGAATCCAAAAAGACCAGGAAAACACAGAGTCTATAAACACAGAGCCCATAGGTGTGCGCAGCCTATTCCATTAGGGTGTTCACCCCAAAGCTCAAACACATATGCATGTGTTTGTATATATACGGAAGGAGTCAGAAGAGCAGTGAATGGTGTCATAAGGGCAGACATTGGTGGTGTCAGTAGGACAGTTACAATATTATTTAAATTATTTTTTTGCAACTTAAGAGAAAAAAAAAGATTTTTTTATTTATTTGGTCAAATATCAGGGGTCTAAACATTGGAAATATGCACCACACTGGGTGATTAGGGTGTGCCCAGGCACACCCGGCACACCCTGTGCGCCCACCTATGACAGAGCCTATGTTAACCCTTTACTTACCCCCTGGCAGCCTGATAGCTAAAGCACAATAGTCAACTCAAAGTAATCATGAGTTAGCAATAAACAGTGGTCTGTCAAAATTAAAAAACATTTTTAATTTTGCACCACACTGTTAACAGCAGTCTACAACCTGCTTACATGCTGATTGAATGCTGGTTTTCCACAGATGCTGTCATTAGATCGGCTTCTGTTGAACAGAGAGGAGTAGACATGGACCCAAAGTCAGCCGGTTCCTGCTGAACTGACCGACGTTATATATGTACCCAGCTTAACTCTCTGTTCAGGCTTTCTGTAAGCGGCAAAGAAATGTCTTCCAGGAGTGTAAATGCTTGAAGGTAAAACAAATCTTGGACACAGTTTTGCAAATTGGGAATGTGTTAGTAAATCTGTACATCTCATTGCAACTACTTTGTGTATCCATGTAAATTAAACCATTTTTTTTAGGATAAATTGGACCTTTTTTGGTGGTAAAAGGTAATGGACATCTTCTGATTTATTTTTATTATCAAAATAAAATGGCCCAAGATAATAAAAAAAATAAATTGTTTACATGTTAGCTATATTTTTCAAGCCAGTATCAAAAAAGAAACCCCAAAACGTCTACAGGGATACCACATATGTGTTTGTTATTTGTTGTTTGTATCTGTAGTAGGGCCAACAATAGTAGAAACAATAGTGTGTATTTTTTTAAATCCTACTGAAAACGTACTGACCCTGACCCCCAACCTTTGGCCCTGACATTGGCTGCGACAAAGAACTAAATGAATCACTGATCTAGCTGTTTTATCTTTATTATTATTATTATTATTATTAATACAATTTTTATGCACAGACTTTTTTTGTTTACATTCTATTGCTCTATCTAGGAGAACATTTTTTTCTCCCAATTCATAAAGTGAGCACAGGGGTGGGTTTTACTGATTGATCACTGTGAGAACTAATCACAGGCTATCATGGTGATCACATGAGCTGGTCCTCCCGCCTCTTGATCCTTAGTACGAAACCAGGAGTTGTCAGTGATAGCTTGGTCTTTGTGTTCGGAGCGTGCTATATGGCATTCTTCCAACACAAACCTTTGTGCTTATGCGGTGCCTCAAAAGAATGTCCACTTCTGTAAAGCGGCATATATAGTATGTGTGACATCGGTGGCAACAGATTAAAATGATAAAGAATGTTCAAACAGAAATGACTTAAAGCAGAATGTCACTCTACAAATAGACTTTATTCCCTGCCTCCACATTCCCCCCACAATAATAATAGATGTTTTTTTTCTGCTGGCCATCTCCCCTGCTTCTTTTTTGGCCTAGGTGAAAATTAAGTGTCCTGCTCAGGTAGCTCTCTGGAATATTCCCGTCACATTTTCAAGTAGAGTGGTCAGAGTGTGGAGTTGGATCACGCCTTTGGGGACCAAGGTGCCTGAATCCAGAAGAGACAGTCAGCTGAGGAGACCAAAGTGTGGGCATGGGATACATGCTATGACACCTGAACAGCGGGTCACTGCAGGGCAACACTGGATTCCTGGGGAGTATGTTTTTTGAAGAGAACCCAGAATAACAGGTAAGAAGGATGGGGGGAAGAAAAAGCAGGGGGGGGGGGTGAAGTTCCGCTTTAAAGCAACTCTCATAAAAAAAACTATGCTGTTCAGTAGAAATCTTTCACTGAAGTTGGCAGGTAAACTCATACTTCCGGGAGTGTCCATCTCCTGGGTGCTCTTGCTGACTTCCACAGGAATATCGTATCATGTAACAAGTGGAGATCAGCAGAAGAAACCAGAGAGAGCTGCAGGAGATGCTGGAGATTCACACTCTCAGATGTGTTGTAGATACCCTTTAGAAAATCGTCTTACGGTACTGCAACAAATGGTAACACTTGCGACAGATTTCTGTAAGTGTTGATAAGGTACATATGAATCAGTCTGACCGATCTGTTGCAAGAATCTCATCTGCAAGGTGGTAGAGTGAAGCTATTTGGAGTAGTTCGGTGAGTAATGGAAATGTATTAAAAATCAGTTCCAGAGAAATGTAAAGACACGTTTTGTTGCAGAATTGTCTCAAAGATGCAATACAATAATTACACGTGGGACACAATCAACAATTTACTCCAGCAGAAGACGTCTTATTTACCTGCACTTTGCTTGTCATCGATATGGCAGTATTTATTTATAAATTTGCAGCAACCGTACAGTAAAAGTGGTGCAAATAAGAGCTACTTGAATTTGTCATGCACTTCATTCATTATTAACAATGAAAAGGTAACAGAGTTTTCATAAATTTGAAGCAGTGTTAACTTTTCTTGACAAAAATATTTTCGTCATAGTTTTTGTCAGCGGCATGTTTTTAGTGATGAAAAGTAAACGCAAATCAAATCAAATGTTCGTCAATGAACGAAAACAGAACAAAAATGTGAAGGAGGGACTGTGCTGCCCCAACGGGCCATAGAATTTATATATATTGTTTCTCTGAACCATTTTCTATGGACGTTTATGTTTAGTTCACATGCTGCCATCTAGTGACCTATTGTGGTAATGCACCTATATGTTATTTCTTTGTCTGATTTATGACACACTTCCTTTCTGTGTAATGCTCCACCCTTCTTCCTGTGTTTGTACTTCCTGTGTGATGGAGACAGCTTAACAGGCCACATGTAACATGGGCACATGTATTCTGCATAAGTAAGCTACAGACAGTATCATCTTTTGACCACATAAATACTACAACCTGTTCATCTGTTTGTATCCTGTCATCTGTTGTAACCTGATGTTCAGAATAAAAGCATCTTATGGATGGAATCGGTATTTGGTGAGTTCAAACTATCTGATGAGGATTGCCTTCAGTGATTATATCTTATACAGGCCAGGCATAGAGGTCTCACAAGGGATAGTCGCTTCACAACAATCGGAGTCAGAATAATCAAAAGATGTATAGAATTCCTACAGCCTGCTGTGTATATGTGTGTGCCCGATCTGCAATCAAGCTCAGTGCCATCCGCCATCTTGGGAAAGCACATGATCGCACAAGCTTACTACACCTCATGTGAACAGTTCTCTACATTGAACTGTGTTACCCCACCTGTCTAAGCTGCTGTTCGTCTTCTTAAAGAGACAGTACCATTTCTTGCAAAAACGTGAAAAATGTCTAGACAAGACTCTGAGCACCCTTTTGTGGCTGAACCAACGCAGATTCATCATGCCTCTGAACCCGCAGATGTACAGGGAGCAGATTCTGCAGATATTGCCGAACAGAGCGTAAGACTCAAACATACAATAAAACCTACACAGAAACTCAGAGAAAATTATGAAGCCACTAGAGATGAGTTTTCCAGCAATCTGTCAGACTTATAGGACAGAACTTCACACTGCATGTCAGTTTTGTCACACTTTAATGATCGACCAGTTGAACTAAGAGACTCTATAGATCGCTTATCTGCCGCGTACGAACGCTACCAGCGGCTGTTTGCAAAATACACAGCTTTCTTGCAGGACTGTAGTATAGGGGACTCTTCAGCAGAACTGACCAGGGCTGATGCACTAAACCAACAAAGGAATCTCTTAGTGCAAAAAGCCCAGTGTAAGGCAGAACTCCGCATTGCTCAACTGCAGGAGACCAGATCTCACAGATCCACATCAACCCAGCACACTACACGTTCTTCTAGATCCTCTCACTCCAGAAGTTCAACATTAAGCGATAAGATAATAGAGGCCCGCCCTGATGCGGAATCAAAAAAAGTGCAAACCTCCTTTACCAGAAAGGAAGCAGAAATAGAAACACAAAAGGCAGCTCGTCAAGCAAAAATGGTAACTTACCAAGCAGAGATGAAAACTCAACAAGCAGAGATAAAAGCTCGACCAAGCAGAGATGGAAGCTCAACAAGCAGCTCAACAAGCAGAGATGGAAGCTCGCCAAGCAAAGATGGTAACTCACCAAGCAGAGATGGTAGCTCAACAAGCAGCTCAACAAGCAGAGGCAGATGCCCAACAAGCAGAGGCAGATTCCCAAATAAATATCCTGCAAATGGAAAAGGAGGAAGCAGCTGCCCTAGCAAGGCTGAGAATCCTTGAACAAGTGATGGGAGAAAGTGCTAACTCAGACTGTTCTATCCCAGCGGAACTGCAAGGCCCAGTCAAACGCACCAGTGAATATGTACTAAAGCATAATGTTTGCAATGATACAGAGTTATCTCCCGTACGTCTTACTAACAACACTGTTCTGACTCTCAACACAGAGACCTCTCAGCTCCAAATGCCTGAGCTTCTTTAAGTCTACAACAGAAGCGCATCTATGCAGCAAACCGCATTACCTTATGCTGACAACAAGGTGACTTCCAGTGACAAGCCACAGCTCAAGCCACAGCCAGCACAAGCCTTAGGGACTACACCACAGTTAAACGCTCTTGCAACATCATTTCATCCTGGCAAACCTCACCCTTCTTCACCAGAGAACTTTCACACCCGAGGGGTTCCACAAGTTACTTTGGCACCAAAGAGTGAGAGATCGGACTTGAATGACTTTGCCAGCTATATGGTACACCGTGAGCTCATTAAAACTACCCTCTCAAGGTTTGATGACTGTCCAGAGAGCTACAGGGCCTGGAGATCGACCTTTAAAGCTGCTATTGCTGATCTCAACCTTACTACCAAGGAGGAACTCGATTTGCTCATAAAGTGGCTGGGGCCAGAATCTGCAGATCATGTTAAAAGACTGAGAACAGTGCATGTTGACCACCCAGATGCAGGCCTTGTTGCTGCATGGGCAAAACTTGAGCAAGCGTATGGTAGCTTTGAAGGCATAGAAAGCGCTCTATTCAAGAGACTACACAACTTCCCAAAAATAGGGAACAAAGACTATCGCAAGCTCCAAGATCTGAGTGATCTTCTCATGGAGCTGGAGTTGGCAAAGACAGACCCACGTCTACCTGGACTAAGCTTCCTGGATGCTGCTCATGGTGTCAATCCAGTTTTGTCTAAACTGCCATATGGCCTGCAAGAGAAATGGGCACAACAGGGCTCAAGGTACAAAAGAGACTATGATGTATCTTTTCCTCCATTCGCATATTTTTGCAGATTTATCAGCCTGGACAAGAAACGATCCCAGCTTCAGCGAACCCAACTTGCCTGCTTCATCATCATCTTCATCAAGGTATGATAACATTGCAGCTAAATGTAGAGACTTTAATAGAGCAATAAGGACAGGCATCTCACCACCCTTATCCTCTCCTGCTCACCAGAGCGATATGGGTGACAGAGATAAAGACCCTAATCGTCAGTGCCCTATTCACAAGAAGCCTCACCCCCTAAAGAAATGTTGTGGGCTTAGGGCAAATACGCTACAAGAGCGCAGGGAGGTTCTTCAGAAACTTGGAATATGCTACAGGTGCTGTGCTTGTTATGGACATTTTGCTGAAGACTGTAAAGTTGTCATCAAGTGCACAGAATGCAGTAGCGGCAGACATGTTACAGCTATGCATCCAGGCCTACCCTCAGACAATTCACAGCAGCCTCCTACCTCCAGCCCTGTCTCAAGTCATGGCAGGGAGCAACAAGGTCATGCTCTAGCCACAGCTAATGTTTCTTCTTCATGCACAGAAGTCTGTGGAGAAGGCTTAGATCACAAATGCTGTGCTAAGATATGCCTAGTCAAGATATACCCAAAGGGTCAACCTGAGGAAGCTATTAGGATGTATGCCATAATAGATGAACAGAGCAACAGATCCCTGGTTAAGCCTAAATTCTTTGAGATCTTTGGTATAGAGGGACATGCATCACCGTATACTCTCAGAACCTGTTCTGGTCGTGAAGAGACCTTTGGCAGAAGGGCCAATGGGTTCATGGTCTCTCATATCAATAAGGGGGAGGGCATACCCCTACCAACATTAGTCGAGTGTGGCCAGATACCAGATGAAAGGGAAGGAATTCCTACTCCAGAGGCTGCATATCACCATCCTCACTTGAGGCACCTTGTTAATGAAATTTCTGCAATGGACATGGATGCTGAAATCTTGATCTTGCTAGGAAGAGACATTCTCAGAGTACACAAAGTATGTAAGCAGTACAATGGACCTGATGATGCTCCTTACGCACAAAAACTTGACCTAGGCTGGGTAATCGTGGGCAAGGTATGCTTGGATAGTATGCGTACATCATCTGAGACTCACTCCTTCAAAACTTACTTGTTGGGAAACGGACGTGCATCCCACTTCAAACAGTGCCCTCGCCATTATGAAGTAAAAGAGAAGCCTCTTGACATCATCCAAGTACCTGATGTCACTCCTAACCTTTGTGATGACAACCTAGGTACCACAGTGTTTTGTACTACAAGCCATGACAACAAAATAGCCTTGTCAGTCGAAGACAGAGAGTTCATCAAAATAATGGACAAAGAATTCTTCCAGGATGAGTCTAACAGCTGGGCTGCACCATTACCTCTTTGTGCTGCAAGAGTTAAACTCCCAACTAATCGTGAACAGGCTCTTTCCACTTTCCAGATTCAACGAACACTAAGGAACAGGCCTGAAATGAAGGACCATTTCATCACCTTTATGAAAAGGATCTTGGCAATGATCACGCCAAACCAGCTCCACCACTTCAAAGACACGATGAGTGCTGGTACCTGCCTTTCTTCGGATTGTATCATCCAAGTAAGCCAAAGCAAATCAGGGTAGTATTTGATTCCAGTGCCAAGCATCAAGGCGTATCCCTGAACGATGTTCTTCGCACTGGTCCAAACCTTGTAGGTGTACTTATGAGATTCAGAAGAGAGCCAGTTGCCATAACTGCTGACATTGAACAAATGTTTCATTGCTTCACTGTGCGTGAAGATCATAGGAACCTCCTAAGGTTTCTGTGGCACCGTGACAACATGGACAATGAAATGATTGAATACCGCATGAAGGTACATGTTTTTGGGAATAGTCCCTCACCTGCTGTTGCAACATACGGTTTACGAAGGACTGCCCTTGACGGAGAAAAGGAGTATGTTAAGGATGCTCGACACTTCGTTGCAAGAGACTTCTATGTGGACGATGGACTTAAATCTTTACCTGCAGACGAAGAAGCCATTGACCTGCTCCAAAGGACACAAGGTATGCTTTCCGAGGCTAACCTCAGACTACACAAGATTGCTTCAAATAGCGTTGCTGTTATGAAAGTCTTTTAACCTGGCAATCATGCCACAGGGTTTAAAGACTTGAATATGGGAATGGATATACCACCTGTACAGAGAAGTCTGGGCCTACGGTGGGACTTATTAAAAGACACCTTCGGCTTACAAGTCAGCTCTGCAGACAAGCCATTACCAAACGTGGTGTTCTGTCAGTGGTGGACAGCCTATACGATCCATTGGGATTCAAAGCCCCCATCACCATACAAGGTAAATCCTTACTTATGCCGCGTACACACGAGCGGACTTTTCGACCGGACTGGTCCGACGGACTATCCAATGGACTTTTGATGGACTTCCAACGGACTTTCTGAACGAACAGACTTGCCTACACACAATCACACCAAAGTCCGACAGATTCGTACGTGATGACTAAAATAAGGACATTGATAGCCAGTAGCCAATAGCTGCCCTAGCGTCGGTTTTTGTCCGTCGGACTAGCATACAGACGAGCGGACTTTTTGATAGGAACTCTGTCTGGTGGAGTTCCGACGTAAAGATTTGAAACATGTTCTAAATTTAAAGTCCGTCAGATTTTTCGACCGAAAAAGTCTGCTACAGGTCCGATAAAGCACACACATGGTCGAATTGTCCACCGTATTCGGTCCGCCGGACAAGTCCGGTTGAAAAGTCCACTCGTGTGTACGCGGTATTAGACAGTTCTCAGAAACTATTAAAGATTGGGATGCTCCACTACCAATAGACCAGCTTTCGAAGTGGGAGTCCTGGAAACAAACTCTACAGGCCTTAGATGGAATCCATATACCACGCTGCTACACCTCTGCCTCCCTTGCCACAAGTCAGAGGAAAGAGCTTCACATCTTCTCAGATGCATCTACTGAGGCCATAGCAGCTGTCGCTTACCTCAAGGTAAGAGATTCTAATCAAGCCCACATTTCTGTTTGGGAAAGCTAAGTTACCTAGGCCTGAACACACAATTCCCAGGCTTGAACTTTGTGGGACTGTACTAGCCGTAGAAATATCAGATTTCATACTGCGTGAGCTAGACATTCAGATAGATGACGTCAGATTCTACACAGACAGCAAAGTTGTTCTGGGCTACATATACAACTAGACTAAACGTTTCTATGTCTATGTCAGCAACCGTGTAGACATAATAAGGAAATCATCTAAACCTGAACAATGGCATTATGTTCCATCTGAAATTAACCTTGCAGATCATGCCACCAGGCCAGTGTCTGCAAGTGTCTTTGCAAATTCTTCTTGGCTAACAGGTCCTGAATTCCTGCTGGGTCATCCAGAGGTAACCACAGCTGATGTCTTCAATCTTCTACAACCTGACAAGGATCCAGAGATTCGTCCTGAAGTCAAGACCTTTGCCACTGATCTTAACCCTAACCTCCAACTTGGAGACCTTGTTTTGCTCAAGGACCAGCAAGCTGAAAGAATTGAATGGTCCATGGGACTCATTGTAAAGACCGTTCCTAGTGATGACAGTAAGGTATGTAAAGTGGAGGTGAAAGTTTCAAGACAAGGGATTGTAAAGACTTTTATCAGACCTATCACAGGACTTATTCTGCTCTTGCCCTTTGGAGAATGAACTTGTTTGCCTACGCTGCTGGATCCTATCTGTGACTTCAAGAAGAAATTTTCTTTAACTTTAAGTGACACTCCTTGATGCCTTATTGTAGTTATTGTTATTGCGTTATATGCATGTTCTTTTATGTCTTTCAGGTCTTCAAGACATCCAGCAAATTACACTGTTGTTATTTGCAGTTGCATCACTACCGTTCTGATGTATTTAGTGACATTTACCATGCCAGACGGGGAGTGTGCTGCCCCAACGGGGCATAGAATTTATTGTTTCTCTGAACCATTTTCTATGGACATTTATGTTTAGTTTACATGCTGCCATCTAGTGACCTTTTGTGGTAATGCACCTATAAGTTATTTCTTTGTCTGATTTATGACACACTTCCTTTCTGTGTAATGCTCCACCCTTCTTCCTGTGTTTGTACTTCCTGTGTGATGAAGACAGCTTAACAGGCTACATGTAACATGGGCACATGTATTCTGCATAAGTAAGCTACAGACAGTATCATCTTTTGACCACATATATACTACAACCTGTTCATCTGTTTGTATCCTGTCATCTGCTGTAACCTGATGTGCAGAATAAAAGCATCTTATGGATGGAATATTATTTGGTATTTGGTGAGTTCAAACTATCTGATGAGGATTGCCTTCAGTGATTATATCTTATACAGGTCAGGCATAGAGGTCTCACAAGGGATAGTCGCTTCACAACAATAGGAGTCAGAATAGGGAGATTTATCCACATGGAATTTTTCCTTTCCTGTCTGTCAAAGCCCCAGCCCCCTGACAAACTGTATTGGCTGAGAGACACAGGCTCCCTCTGTCTGCCTAAACGCGGCAAAAAACATTCCAGCGCTAGATCCTGGGTTTTTCTCTTTAACAATGCTTTAATCCGCAATGCCTCTTTGGGGTGCAGCCCTCCTCAGACTGGGAAATCTTCTAAAAAAAAACACACAGGAGAGCACAAACACCTTGTGCATTACCATAGACAAGTTTATGACATCTACGAAGACAAATAGATACTCACAGGTGGATAAAAACAATAAGCATTAATCTTAAATGCTTCAGTCGAAGTGATGTGCCCGTCATAGGACCAAACCCGATTGGATGGCTGACGCGTTTTGGTGGACGAACCCCCCTCCTCATAGCTGATCCAACCTATTGTTCAGTGGCTATTTAAGTGGTTATGTACATAGGGTCCTCCTCCAAAAAAAGGGGGGAGGGGGGAGTGGGAAGAGGGAGGGAGGGGGCAAGCTAAAAAGGTAAGGTCAGTTAAATAATCTGTGTAACCCAACAAACACAAGATACCATAAATGCAATATCCATCCAAGCAAAAAAAAACATCAATGCCCTGCAAACCATGTGGTGAGTGTTTTCCCACCTGGTGAGATTATTACTCCAGGAGTATATAATGAGTTTGGAAATTTTAGAGAAATGCTTACATAATGCATTACAATTTAACTAAACCCATTAGATTTTAGTTGACTAAAAGATGACTAAAACTAAAGCAATTCAGATTACTAAAATACGACTAAAACTAAAATGGCATTTTAATCAAAAGACTATGACTAAAACTAAATCGGAATTTGATTTCAAAATTAAAGTGGTTCTAAAGTTTTAAAGGGGTTGTAAAGTCAGTAGGTTTTTTTATAATAATGCATTCTATGCAATAAGATAAAAAGCCTTCTGTGTGCAGCAGCCCCCCTCGGCCCCAATAATACTTACCTGAGGTCCCTTTCTGTCCAGCGATGTCCATGAATGTCTCAGCTGTCCGTGATTCTCCCTTCTGATTGGTTTAGACACAGCAGCGGCACCATTGGCTGTCACTGCTGTCAATCAAATCAGCTAGCCAATTAGGGAAGAGAGGGGGCAGGGCTCCATGTTTGAATGTTCACAGGAAGCTGTGACTCGGCTCAGGTGCCCCCATAGCAAGCTGCTTACTCTGGGGGCACTAAACAGGAGGGAGGGGCCAGGAGCACAGAAGAGGGACCAGAGAAGAGGAGGATCTGGGCTGCTCTGTGCAAATCCACTGCAACAGATGAGGTAAGTATAACATGTTTGTTATTTTTATGGAAAAAATAATGAGACTTTACAATCATTTTAAGGTTTTTCACCTTAATGCATTGTATGCATTAAAGTGAAAAACCTTCTGTGCTGCAGCTCCCCTCAGACCCCCCTTTTTCTTACCTGAGCCCGATCTGATCCAGAGATGTGCAAGAGCACAGCAGATCCAGGCTTCAGCCGCTCTCTCTCTCCTCAGTGGACAGATTAATAGCAACAGGAGACATTGCCCCCCCCGCTGCTGTCAATCAAGGGGGGCTCAGTAAATTAGACCCCTCCGCTCCTACTTTCTTAGGGGGTGCATAAATATATTTTCCCGGGCCCCATCAGGGGCTCATGAAGTGGTAGCTGAGTAGGGACTATTTTTTCATTTTCGGGCGCAGGCGCCCAGTCGCATTCTCTAGTATGTTTCGGTGGCTGCTCTCCTTCCCTGATGCTTGGCGGAGTAATCTGTACAGTTCTTTACCTGCTCCGCTGTCTCAGGGACTGATGTGAGACAGCTGGCAGGGGGGGGGAGCAGTAATGCTAATCCTGGCGGCGGTGTCCAGTAGTGGCCAGTAGTGGGCAGCGTGGCAGGCACTGGGCAGCACACAGTGAGTTGAGGTGTTACAACACCCGTTGTAATCCACATCCTCACAGTGCCTTATGATTGACAGCATAAGATATTCATTGGCACAGGAGGTGCTCTATGGCTCTGTCAAAGTGTGTCACATGCTGTTGTGTGCTGACTTTGTTACTTTATGGCTGTACTGTGTACAAAGTCAGCACACAACAGCATGTGACACACTTTGACAGAGCCATAGAGCACCTGCTGTGCTGTGTGAATGATTATCCTATTGCTATAAGGCCACAGGATGCTTTAAAAACGCTCCTGCTCTTGGCAGCAGCCTTTTGCCAGAAAGAACGCCTGACGCTTGTAAAAGTGTCTAATGCTTTTACAAGCGTTTAGGCTCATTTACAGGTGTCAAGCACTTGGGCTTTCATTTGATTGGCCAGAATAATATGTTTTTCTGGTCACTGAAATGTATTATCGTTTAAGCACTAAATGTGCCTAGCGTTTAGGAGCATTTATATACATCAAGCGTATTTTTGGTCAAGACACTGCTGCTGCTGGACGCACTGGCCCTGTTATATTTTTTTCCTGCTTGTAAACACCCCTGCCACTAAAAATTCTATGTGTGCATGGACACATATAATAACATGGAGGGGTGTTTGGAAGCAGTAAAATGTATGCATGAGGCCTAAAGATCAAAAGGAACTGCGAGATGCTACTATACACATGTGTTTGTGCGGGGCAGTAAAAACGCACAGCTGAGCTGCATTTTTACAGCCCCCAACCACTCCCCTTTAACCACAGCATTTTTTATGAGAGCTGGGGCCGTGCTGCGAGCTTGTCTTTTTAAACACACACATTTCCGACTGGGATCAGCAACCAGGAGTGTGTGTATATTTGTAAAAGCAGCTGTCAGGTTTCATGTGGAAGTGATACGAGCCGTTCTGAAGTTACCGTTCACTTCCACCACTGTTGCACCATACCCCCCCCCCCAATTTTTGAGGCAGGGGTGGGGCTGAAGGGGGCCCCGTCAGGTAGGCTGTACAGGGCCCCATGATTTCTAGCAGCGGCCCTGCTCAAGAGCAAGCCCGCATGGATGCGCCCATTGAAAGCCGCTTTATGTGGGGAAGGGCACCAGATGAAGAGGAGGGGCTTGAAACACCAGTGGGGAACCCCAGATTAATAGGATCGGAGCTGTTATTGCACAACTATCGGGGCTACTATTGCACACAGCAGGTAAGTATAGAGATG
This sequence comes from Lithobates clamitans, assembly GCA_037952925.1. NCBI lineage: Eukaryota > Metazoa > Chordata > Amphibia > Anura > Ranidae > Lithobates > Lithobates clamitans. Next base: position 2,994,964 of record JBBGZY010000898.1, read on the forward strand.
TTTATTACAACAACTTTAACACTGGTTTGGAGCAAGGCTTCTGATAACATACACACCCCAAAAAATGTGCTGCAAATGCCTTATTTGTATGGAATTTGCGAAAGAAATGCAGTTCATCCACCTGAACAGTAAGCTGCAATTGGCACAGCTCACAATGAAAAAAAAAAAAAAAAACCCAACAATTCCAAGCGCACATAATTTGTTCATAGTCCACTTACAGGCAATTTAAGTCCTTTAAGTGGGAAAAACTCCAAATTATTGGTACATCTGGTAAGCAAATATTGCCACCAAGTGGCCAGCTTTGGGATTCTGTTCTTTTTATCATTCTGACAGATGTTACTGTTCAGGCAAAGCATTTTTCTTAGAAAAATTTAGTTTAGTGAGGCAGACAGACTGCTGGTTAAGTCGATACTATAAATTGCTGACAGCATTATGATGAAGAAGTAATACTATTTTTCAGTGCTGCTTGCATAAAGACTTCTCTGCAAGAAGTTAGTCATCTCTTTGAGACGGGAAGTTGCAAAATCCCCAGCTGTTGATTTAGGAATTGGTGAACAGTAAATGCTTCACATTTGTAAATTCCTACTAGATCCCCTTTCTGTTGACTGGCTTTTTGCACGTCATGCGCAATTATAATCTTGTTCTGCTAAGTGGTTTAACCACTTAATGGCAAACGCCTCATTTGTGGTATATTGTTTTCAGCATGTGAAAATTGGAGAGATTGCCCACAAACCTCAATAAAAAAGGATTTACAAAAAACAAACTAAAAATATAAATGTGATTCATAGTAAAGGATTGGGTAAAGAGTTATATAAGGGAATAAGAAAAATAAAGGTGAAGGTCTGCTTGTTAAGGACATGAGTGCAAATATTATAATTCACTTAATTCAAGTTAGTGTGCAGCTATACTGCCATCCCTCTGTAAAGCGATCATTGGTGGTTGTAGGGTGGCCTGAATGCTTGAATGGGTCGCGTTTGGCCAAATGTGTCACAAAACATAGCATCGCAGCTGTGGCATGTGTACAGCTCTGAGCAGCTACATTTCTGTGTTTAGGTGGGAGGTTGGGGGTTGATAAAATCACCACCTGCTTTTACCCCCCCCCCCCCCCCCGGTCGCTCATGTGAATGATCAGCTAATAGTATCACAAACCAAGGTACTAAGAGTATGGTCACTACAGAATGTCATGTACTTTAGTTGAAAGGTCTAGCCACACCCCATAAAGCAACTCCATATTTTGACCACATCCACATTTTTTATGGTACATGAGGCACACCACCATTATAACCCCAACATTGCCCAGATAGGTAACGTAATTCAGTTTTGAGCTCCACCCCTCTGCTTCTGGATTTTTCACTTACAAGGGAGTGATGCATGTCATACTGTCCACTAGGGGAGGGCTGGCAGCCTTAAGCCGGGGGTGCAAGTCCAGTTGAGAGGCCCAGTGTACCACCAAATCAGCTCACCATCCATGCCCACCTGGTTTTATAACGGCTATTGATGTTATGAAGCAAGACAAATATGACACAGCATGAACCCGATCTTGGTAAAGAGCCGATGATGCAGCTCTTTACCCATGTGATCAACTGTGTCCAATAATAGCCAATCACATGACAGCGTGTGAGATGAGGAGAGCCAATCAGCGGCATCTCCTCACAGGGGAGACTGTACAGAAAATCAGGGCACCGATTACAGTGCAGCCCTAGCAGTGCACAGCAAGTGACGCCAGTCTGTGCCCATCTGTGACACCAATCAGTGCTGCCTTTCAGTCCCCATTAGTGCTGCCCATCATTGCCCCCTATCAGTGCCACCCTTCAATGCCCATCATTGCCACCCATCAGTGCCCAACTGTACTGTCCATAAGTGCCACCCATCTGTGCCGCCGATCAGTGCCACCTATCAGTGCCACTCATCAGTGCTATCTATCAGTGCCCACCAATGCCACCACCTATCAGTTCCGCTCATCAGTTCCGTCCATCAGTGCCGCCCATCAGTGCCACCTATTAGTGCCCATCAGTGCTGTCCATCAGTGTCCATCAGTGCCACCTATCAGTGCCCATTAGTGCCCCCATCATTGCCACCTATCAGTGCTGGCCATCAATGCCACCTATTAGTGCCATCCATCAGTGCCACCCATCAGTGCTGCCCATAAGTGCCACCTATCAGTGCCACCTATTAGTGCCACCTATCAGTGCCCATCAGTGCCACCCTTAAGTGCTGCCTATCAGTGATCATCAGTGCCACTAATTAGTGCTGCCTATTAGTGCCCATCAGTGCTGCCTATCAGTGCCCATCAGTGCCGCCTATCAGTGCCTCCTCATCAGTGCCCTTCAGTGAAGGAGAAAACTTTTTTTTTCAAAATGTTTGGCCTTATTTTCATTTTTTAGCAAAAAATTAAAAAACAATGGTGATTAAATACCACCAAAAGGAAAACTCAATTTGTGTGGAAAAAATGACAAAAATGTAATATTGGTACAGTGTTGACCTCGTAATTGTCATTCAGAGCCTAGCCGCACACTGACAGCGGGAATGAAATGTGTGAGTTCGATTCAATTCCTGCACGTCTGACTTCGGGGGAGATTTCAGCGACATCTGTGTGGGTTCCTGCATAGATGTCTATGGAAATAGACATCACTATTGGTTTTGAGTTTATAATAAGTTGTTCACTGCATTTTATATGTATGGTATACATTGGTTTAATCACCTGATATCACTGCATTTATATGTATGGTATATATTGGTTTAATCACCTGATATCTTCACAATTATTCTAGCTTTGATACATTTAGATGTGTATCAGGTTATCTATGCACTTTAGATCACCCATTTAAATTTCAAATTGTTACTAGCGCTGCACCATCACTTTTCCAAAAAGAATCCAGATGGATGCATACCCTTAATACTTTAGTGCCAGGGGGCCTGAATATAGAATTTGACTTATGTTATTATGATAACTCCATCTCTTTACCATCTTTTTTGACATGTTTTAATAATTTTGATCATTTTACATATTTATGTGAGGGTCACTTCAAGGTCGATAAACCCCAACCATGCCGTTGCCCTTTTGTTAGCAAGAGCGATGTCGCATCAATATATATATATATATATATATATACAGTGGGGACGGAAAGTATTCAGACCCCCTTAAATGTTTCACTCTTTGTTATATTGCAGCCATTTGCTAAAATCTTTTAAGTTCATTTTTTTCCTCATTAATGTACACACAGCACCCCATATTGACAGAAAAACACAGAATTGTTGACATTTTTGCAGATTTATTAAAAAAGAAAAACTGAAATATCACATGGTCCTAAGTATTCAGACCCTTTGCTGTGACATTCATATATTTAACTCAGGTGCTGTCCATTTCTTCTGATCATCCTTGAGATGGTCCTACACCTTCATTTCAGTCCAGCTGTGTTTGATTATACTGATTGGACTTGATTAGGAAAGCCACACACCTGTCTATATAAGACCTTACAGCTCACAGTGCATGTCAGAGCAAATGAGAATCATGAGGTCAAAGTAAGTAAGAGGAGATCTCTCTAGAGGCAGGCAAAGCCACATTTTATCTAAAACTAAAAAAATTAAGTTTCGCCTCTGAAGAGTGATCCATGTTTCAGAGAGCATTTGACAGGTGGTGAGGAGATATTGTATTGCCTCCTCATCTCCTCTTTTAACCCCCAGGATGACAGACCACCGCGCCGTAGTCGCATATGTTGTGCTCGATTGCGGGGCAGTTGCGAAGCTCCATTCACCTGAAAGGGTAATTTCATCGGGTGGTAGTGCCTGTCAAGCACGACAGGGGGTATAATTCCTTAAGTAGAAATAAAGGCAAAACTTTTTTCCCCATTTTGGATAGCATAAGAGGGGTTAATTCCCCTGTAAGTTTTTTTTTTGCCAACTGTGTCCCATTGGGGAGATTTCCCTTCACTTCCTGTTCCATAGGCAAAACAAGAAATGAGAGGAAATCCCTGCAAATTAGGAGAATCTCTTGGGACACTACAGGTCACCAGAACTAGTGTCTCAATTGAAAGATTGACCCTCCATTACTTTCCTGGGGACAACCCAAATTTTTGGAATTTTCTTTTACTTTTATTTCCAATTATAATGGAAGACAGGGCTAATAGAGAATGCGAGTCTCCCTAAAAGGGGCACAGACAGCAATACAAACCTGACAGATATTATAATCCATCTCCAGTCTATCCAAAACTAAAAAAAATGCCTTTAATTATACTTTAACTTTCCATCATAGGTTTTATTTATTACAAAAATGTGAACTGTGCAGAGACCAATCATGAATCATATTTCAGTTGACTTAATTGTTTTAAAGAAATGAAAGATAATTGTTATTTTTTGCACTGCATGTAATCGGCGCATAGAATTGACAATCTCTAGTGCTGGCGTTTACAGTTATATAACGAGTTAAACTTACATTTCTATGTGTGAAACAAACTTCTTTGTGCAACAGTTTTATTTGTTTACTGATCATTATATTCCAACAAGATCAGACAGGGAAATCTGTTGCTGTGAGCCAAGTTCTTGTTACGCTACTCTTACATGGTTTGTTTAAAGGTTACAAAACAGTAAGATTCTGGGAAATGCTGATTAAATCCCAAGATAAGATAAGATTTATGATTATCATTTTTGTTACAGTTCCACCCCCCATGGGACAAAGTACATGTTGTATCGTGTTCCATGTTGCTAAGTGCTTTCTAACCCTAGTTATGAGGTTAGATCTGCTCCTCTCGCCGCAGCCGATCTGACAGCAGCAGGCATGTCCAAAGTCCGCTCCGCGTTCTGGTTTTCAACGGCCTGCCTGGTTATTTGGACATATATATCTTTTGTGGCCCCCAACGATCTCCCAGCGCCGGGGCCCCAAAAGATATATATGCTGGCTGCCCTGGAGGGAACAGGGAGGAGGTGGGACGAGTGCTGGACACACAGGAGTATTTCCTATTTACACGGCAACCTCTGTAATAGGAAGTCCTGTCTCCTGTGCTGCCATTGAACGACTGTTCTGTTCATCATAGGAGGCGGGACTTTCTATTAAAGAGGCTGCCAAGAAAACAGGTGTTCGTTCCAGAGACTGGTTATGCTCGGGCATTCCCATAATGTGTGTAGTAGATTGCCTATTTGTCCACAGTTTCTCCAACACATGGGAGATGCGTCAGGGAAGAAGGTGACCAGCCTGTAAAGCGTATAGTGCCATCTATTAAGGATTTTAAGTGTCATTTCCCAGTGACTCACACAGTGTGAGGTTTTTTGAATTACCTTAAAAGCATGTGTCCATTGTTCATCAGGGAATGTAATTCCCAGCTCTTTTTCCACTTCCTAATGGTAGCTGTCTTGTTAAAAAGACGTTTGTTTTGAATGAGATTATAGAAAAATGATATACCTTTAACAGGCTGAGACGACTTCATGTAAAAACGCCATGCTGTAGTTGAAATTTTGAGTTTAGGTATAGGACGCCCCCTTAGGAAGTGAGAAATGTGAATGCAGGAGAATAGTAAGTTATTGGATAGTTGGTATTCAGTCATTATTTTTTCTGCAGGTTTGGGTATCTCACCCGTAAAGAGGTCTTGTAAGTGTTTTATACCCCTTGCTAGAAGGTTTGTGGTTGGGAGCATAGGTATTTTAGCTCCTAAGAGAGTTATTGGAAGGTCATATGTCAAGTCATGAGTGTTGCTGTCACCTTTTTTTTGGAGAAATCTCCAAGCCTGTAAAGAGACCTGATTGGTTGGTGGTAGTCCCCCAGTCTCCCATGGATCCCATACATCACTTAATAGGAATGTGATAGGGTTGGTTATTGGGAGGGATGCGCATTCTATCTCCACCCATAGTGGGTGGCTAGAGTCGTGGAACCAATATTTAAGCTGGTCTACTCGTATGGCCCAGAGATAATCTCAAAGGTCTACAAGTCCCGCACCCCCTATGCTCTTGTGGGGGATAAGATTGTGACGTGAGCACCTAGCTTTTTTGCTACCCCATAAAAATGTCCATGTTATTTTGGACTTAGTATGAAGATAAGTAGATGGTATTGGGAGTGGTAGGGATCGAAACATGTATAGAATCTGTGGAAGGATGGACATTTTAAATGCCTCTATCTTGCCTAACCATGATAATTCTGTTTTGGAGATGTCAACTAGTTGTTGTTCTATTTTAGCTATTAGTGGTTTAAGGTTGGCTTCTATTAAGGTCAAAGCCGTGTTGGTTAAGGTTATGCCTAAATATGAAACGCCCTTTGTGCTCCACGAGTATGGTAGGGAATCTTGTAATAGCTTTTTTGTGGATAGGGGGATTCCTACGTCTAGTATCATGGATTTAGTGAAGTTGACTTTATAATAGGATAAGTCTCCGAAGTCAGTTAATATTCTATGGGCCTGTGGGAGGGAGGTTTGAGGCAGTGTTATTAGTAGTAACACATCATCGGCAAATAGGTTTATTACATGTTTACTAGAACCAAAGGTAAAGCCTTTGATATTAGAGTCTGATCTGATGGTTTCAGCTAGAGGTTCTATCATAAGATTGAATATTGTGGGGGAGAGAGGGCAGCCCTGTCGAGTACCATTAGAAATCCTAAATGTCTTTGATAGGAATCCCAAGGTATGTACTTGTGCTGACGGGCAAGAGTACAGGGCCATTATAGCTGCCAAGATTGGACCCGTGAATCCAAATTTAGCTAGTACCATTTCCATATAGGTCCAATGGACTTTATCGAACGCCTTCTCTGCGTCTATAGATAGCAGCAGAGAAGGCGTTCTTGTTTTTTTTTTTTTAAATATGTTTATTGAGCTTTTACAAACAGAAGTACAAAGTTCGTAGATGTGAGAGTAATTAGCCAGAAAACAGTAATACAAGTAACGTAGAATAATGAGTATAATGTATCTGGTCTAACAAATGACGCTATCTGAGGGCTCTGCCTGAGAAGTAGAAGCATGATAACATTTACTCGTAGAGTAGGTAAAGAGATCACTACCATTACAGATCATGAAGAACCTAAGTATATAGATTAAACAGATTAGGTGGAATGTCCAGGGGGGAGGCTATATTGAGTTAGGACATTGGGGGCGGGCTGGATCCGGAGTTTGCCTAGTGTGTTAGCAAGATCTGCTCGCAGGTACCAATCCATGTAGTGGAAGGGGGCCATATGGGAAGAGATTTCTTCTGGAGAAAAGGAGTGTTCCATGAAGTGACGTCATCTTGCAATAAAGCGTTTCAGAGATACGGAGTGTTGAGTGATGATATCCAATTTTTCAATGTGGAATAGCTTTAAGAGTGCTTGTTTGACCAAGGCAATTTGAGACGGAGAGGGGTTGATCCAAGCAAACATTATTGCCCTGCGGGCTGCCAGTAGCCAGATATGGACCCATTGAGGAAGAGAGGCATGGGTAGGCATTGGTGAAGAGGCTTTCGGAGTGTCGCAACTAAAGAGACATAATAGTGGGTCCTTGCGTACATGTATATGATGGGATCTGTCAATATAGTCCAACACCTGGCCCCAGAAGGTGGAGATTGCTTGACAAGTCCATAATCTGTGGAATAAGGATGGTCTTGGGATAGAGCACCAAGGGCATGCGGAGTCGGTTGAGTCAGTTTTGCTGTGGCGAAACGGGAAATATGCCCGATGGGCGATTTTAAACTGGGTTTCTCACCATGTTTCGCACATTACTAGAGAGCGTACCCTTTGATATTCTGCGAGAATCTTCTCTGGTGCCTCTTGGTCGTCCAGAATAGAGATCCAAGGTTTGAAAGGTACAATGTGGTATTTTGTAGCCTGATGGGTAATGAGGTTGAAGTATATGTCTGAAATGGAGTATTGATCCTGATCTATCAGGACATCAATGAAGGAGTGTTGGCAAGGATTTTGACGAGTGCTACAGCAGGATCCGAGGTAGCTGGTTAGCTGGTGGTAGTGAAACTCCTGTGATGGCTTGAGGGAGAATTGTTTGATTAGTTCCGAGAAGGGTTGAAAGGTACCTTGGACAGGATCAATGACTTCGGAGATAGTTGTTATGCCTGATGATGACCATTGGGTAAACATGTACGCAATGATCCATAGGGGGGGGACATTGGGTTGCCAATTATAGGAAGGTGTTTTGAGATGGCAGAGGGTAGGCCCAGGATTTTTCGTATTTCTCTCCAGGTGATTACAGCGTCTCTAATCAGGAGGTTGGATCTCAAATGCTGGGGAAGGGCATGCAGCCTAGAATGCAGGACTGCCTAGAGATTAAACAGAGACACGAGGGCACCCTCCAGCATGAAGTTGGAGTAACAAGATTTTTTTGATATCCAGTCCATACCTTGTCTCAGTAGGCATGAAGGATTGTAGAATCTGATATTGGGCAGGCCACCCTCACACTTCGGGAGACAGAGTTTTTGAAGCACAATGCGAGGTTTTCTGCGCCACCAGATGAATGCGAGTAGCGCAGTGTGTATCTTTTGAACATCAGTATGCTTCTTTGGGCAAAGGTAGGGTCTGTAATGGATACAAAAGTCTCGCGAATGAGACCATCTTAAAGAAGTGACATCTCCCGAATAGTGAAAGGGGTAGGGCCGCCCACGCTTCCAACTCCTGAACAATCTTGGCTATCAAAGGGGGTAGTTCAGGCTATATAGGGAGGAGGGTTCCCTGCCAATGCGGACGCCCAGGTAGGTGATATGATGTTTTGCTACTATGAATGGGGATGAACCCATCCAAGCTCAAGCCAGCTGTGGGTTGAGAGGTAAGATTTCGCTCTTATCAAAATTAATCCGGAGCCCCGAGCAGGTCCGGAAAATCGCAAATAGGTCTCGGAGGAGTGAAATATCCGCGGGAGGATTGGTTGAGAATAGGAGAACGTCATCGGCGAATAGAGCGGAGCGTAGAACTTGGTTGCCCACCGCGACACCACTAACCCCTGAAGATAAGTTTAAAGGTCTGGAGAGTGGTTCAATAGCTATGTTGAAAAGAAGAAGGGATAGGGGACAGCCTTGTCATGTGCCTTTGGTGAGCGGAATGTCGGGAGAGACAAAATTAGGGGTAACAAGGTGGGCTGACGGTGAGGAGTACATTTTTTGGACAAATTGCAATAGGGGGCCAGTGAAGCCAATTGCTCTCATGACCATGAAGAGCCAGGAGAAGCTGATGTTATCGAAAGCCTTCTTGGCATCTAGCGATATAATGGCTATGTCAAGGTCTGAGTGCCTCTTAGCAAATTCAAGGGCTAAGAGGACTTTTCGGATGTTGAGGGTGGCAGCTTGTCCTGGGACAAATCCTGATTGGGCCGGGTGGAGGATTGTTGGGAGGATGCGCGCTAGTTGGGATGCAACAATTTTGGAGAGAATTTTCGTGTCTACATTGATTAGGATATAGGCCTATACGAGCCCGGTAATAGGGGGTCCTTTCCCTTTTTTGCAATGAGCTTGATGTGTGCTTGCGCGCCCGAGGGAAGGTATGGGCCATCAGCCCACACTGCTGTATAGACATGGGATAGGGTCTCGGGGATGAAATCAGCTGTCATTTTAAAGAATTCTGCTGAAAAGCCGTCAGGGCCAGGAGCTTTTCCATTGGACAGGGCTTTAATGGTAAAGCAAATGTCTTCCTGGGAGATAGGGGCGTTTAGAATGTCCAAATGGTCAGGGGACAGAGTAGGTAGTTTAATTGATGCAAGCAATTTGTTCGCTGCCACTGCGTCTATGGGGTCTACTGAGTATAAATTGGTATAATATTGTGTTAGGATGGCGCTAATCTCAGCTGGCACATTAGTGATGTCTCCGTTAGGGGAGCGTAGGGCTCCAATATGTGTCGGCCGACAACGTCCCGAGCACAGCTTCGCTAAGAGATTGCCTGCCTTATTTCCATATCTATGGAATTGGAGAGCAGAGTAGGATTGTCTAATAATTTCCTGTTGCGCAGACCAGTGATCAAAGGCACGCTTGGCTGCTTGCCATGCAAGTGAGTTGGCTGTAGTGTAGTTTAGCGTTAAGGCAGAGTGTGCCTGGCGTAAGGATTCGCTGGCCTCCAGATACCGGAGACGAGTTTGCTTCTTAAATTGAGCTGTATATGAAATAATGCACCCCCTGATAAAAGCTTTTCCTGTCTCCCAGAACAGATTTGGAGTAGAAAGATGGGCTCTGATAGTTTCTACAAATTCAGCCCAGGCAGTGCGGAGTGCGAGTAGAAAATCATTGTTGTTAGCCAAATAAGATGGGAAGCGCCAGGTGCCTGCATTGTGGGGAGTTACGAGCCCAGATAATTTAACACTAATAGGAGAGTGGTCAGAGATGACCTTGTCTTTGGTGGTGAACGAGGAGACGAAGGGGAGAATACCCGGTGAGCAGAAAATGTAGTCTATGCGGGAAAACGAGTCATGGGGAGGGGAGAAGAAGGTGAATTCCCTCTCAGTAGGATGTGAAATGCGCCAGGTGTCTGTGAGGTGGAGCGAGGAGGCCGTTTGCTCTAAGATGGTGGGAGTGTCGCCCGTGTGTCCTCAAGTTGCAGGGCCTGGGATACGGTCTTCAGCTGTGCGCAGTATTGACGTCCCCCCCAATAAGATGATAGTGTTCAGGGATTTGTAGGACCCAAGTGGCGAAATCATGAAAGAAGGGCTGTCCAGGGGAATTAGGGTCATATATATTAGAGATAGCGATGTCACGTGAGGCAACCGTCAGGTGAAGGGTAATTCAACGGCCCTCTGGGTCCGTCTCAACTGAGCGAACGGTGTAGTGGAGGTTTTTGTGGAGCAAAATTACTACCCCAGCTTTACAACCCACAGCTGGCGAGCCATATACCTCACCTACCCAAAGCTTGCACATGCAAGAGAGGTCGTCTGCGGCCAGATGGGTGTCCTGTAAAAGAGCGACATCTGCTCGCAGGCGCTTGAGGTGTCTTAGAATTTGCATACGCTTATGAGGGGAGCGCAGCCCCTTGACATGCCAGGAAATTACCTTTAAGTGATTCCCATCATCCGAAGGAGCCATGGCTGAGGCAGTAGTAGATATATGTGTGATGGCTCAAATAGAGTTAACGCCACCGCAGTCATTGCCCCGTCGGATCCGGGACCATTGGGACCTTGGCAGAGTCCTAGAGGGAAGTTGAGGGATAACAGAATGGGTGATCACATACATAAAACAGTAAATAACAAGAGAATAGGCCTTCTAAAACTTTCCATGAACTTCACTTTTTTCCCCATGGAGCCATCACCTAGATTGCCCCCGCCCAGGAGCGTCTCCTCCACTCACGTTGGCATAGGGAAGCCTCGAGGAGGGGGGTCCAGGTGGACAGGGGGGAGGGGAGAAAAGGCAGAAGAAGGTTAGGGAATGGGGAGGGGGAAATGGATAGGGGAGAAGAGAGAAGGGGGGGGGAGAAAGAGAGAAGAAAAAAAAAAAGGGGGTGGGGGAGTAAGAGAGAGGGGCCTGAAATCAGTCAGGGGTGACCCACATACAGTGAGTTAAGAGTAACCAGGCACAACAAACAATGTAAATAACATTAACATTAAGGGCTGTTGAAGATGGCGGGCTGTGACTACTGGGTCCATGAAGACTGAGTTCCTCAGTGTAATCTAGAAGAGAAAGAAGCCGTGCAGATTAGAATGAGTGCGTAGTCAGCGGTGTGTTGAGCGACTCCCGGAGGGGGCGACGCGCACCCTTTTGTGGGGAGGCTTTTGAGGACTTTGCTGGCTCCTGGAGGACAGAGGAGATTTTCTGTGTTTCCATGTTGGAAGGTTGCGTCATATTAAGGTAGTGCTCCGCTTCAGATGGGGAGGTAAAGGAGACACGTTCGCCTGAAGCAGGTTGGATATGCAGGATCGCAGGGTATGCCAGAGTGAACTTGATATGGTTGTTAACCACTTCACATCCGGGCCATTTCTGAAACTTCGCTCCTACATGTCAAAAATCATCATTTTTTTGCTATAAAATTACATAGAACCCCCAAACATTATATATGTTTTTTTAGCAGAGACCCTACAGAATACAATGGCGGTCATTGCAACTTTTTATCTTGCACGGTATGTGCGCAGCAATTTTTCAAACGCGTTTTTTTTGGAAAAAAAACAGTTTCATGCTTAAAAAAAAAACAAAACAGCAAAGTTAGCCAAATTTTTTTGCATTGTGTGAAAGATGAAGTTACGCTGAGTAAATACATACCTAACATGTCACGCTTCAAAATTGCACACGCTCGTGGAATGGCGCCAAACTTTGGTACTTAAAAATGCCCATAGGCGACGCTTTAAAATTTTTTACAGGTTACATGTTTTGAGTTACAGAGGAGGTCTAGGGCCAAAATTATTGCTCTCGCTCTACCGATCGCGGCGATACCTCACATGTGTGGTTTGAACACCGTTTTCATATGTGGGCGGGACTTACGTATGCGTTCGCTTCTGCGTGCGAGCTCACGGGGACAGGGGCGCTTTAAAAAAATTTTTTTTTTTTTATTGTTAATTTTACTTAAAATTTTTTATTTTGACACTTTAAAAAAATATTTTTTTTTTTGATCACTTTTATTCCTATTACAAGGAATGTAAACATCCCTTGTAATAGGAATATGACATGATCAGTCCTCTTTACAGTGAGATATGGGGTCAATAAGACCCCACATCTCACCTCTAGGCTGGGAAGCCTAAAATAAAATAAATAAATAAAACGATCGCCGCTTCACAGCCGAAGCGGCGCCGTTTTTTTGAATGCAGAGGCCGGGCGTGACGTCATAACATCGCGCCCGGCCTCCGAACGATCATAGAGACTCCGGCGACCATCTGGTCCGCCGGAAATCTCTATGGTGAACATCCGGCGCCGGCGGATCCGCTATCCGACTCACCGATCGCTGAGGTGAGTCGGTAGTAGCACCGGAGGGCGGCGGGAGGGGGGGGATGTCCCCTCCCGCCGCCCGTAAGAACGATCAAGCGGCGGAACAGCCGCTATGATCGTTCTTATGGTGTACGGAATCGCCGGCTGAAAATGCCGGTATCTGAATGATGTCTGTAGCCTCAGACATCATTCAGATATAAGCCCTGAAAGTGGAGGCCGTCATATGACGGCCTCCGGATGTCAAGTGGTTAAAGAGGGACGAGCAGATCTTTGAGAAAGCCTTACGTCATCGCATAACTTCGACTGAGTAGTCAGCAAACAGTAGTAATGAGTGATCGTCCCCAGAAAGGTTGTGTTGACGGCGAAAGTTTTGGAGTATGGCTTTCTTATGGGCATAATTTAGGTACCTGACGATCACAGGCGGGGCTTGGAGCGGGACTCCGCTGGTTGACCAACACGGTGTGCCCGTTCCACCGTACAGGGGGTGCGGAACCCCAACTGCTCCGGGATGATGGTGGAGCATATGGCGGTGAGCGAGGAGGCAGGATAGGATTCGGGGAGATATAATACAAAAATTGTTCTGTCTGGAACGATTTTCGAGATCGTCCACTTTATCCTGGAGTTCCAACTGGATTAAGGAAAGTCTGGCTACAGCAGCAGAGGTTGCGGTGGCATCGTCCTCTATGGCAGAGATTCGGTCCTCAGCCTGGTTGATTCTGGGGGTTTGCAGTTGTAACTCCTTATGAAGGTGTTCTAGCCCTTTAAGAACGGCTTGGTCCACTGCCTCAGTGAACATTGGGGTGAGTAGGGTCACTACAGCTTGTGCAATATTGGCAGGAGAGGCAGGGTCAATTTGGGTGGGTGTGGAGGGCACCAGAGGGAGAGCAGGGACCTGTGCTGTGTTCCCATCGCTAAAATCCTCCAGCGACATGTTGGCTGCAGCACGTGCTGTGTCCCCAGCTTGCGGGGAGGGAACGGTGGCCGTTCGTGTGGCAGATCGCTCCACAAAGTGGTCCATGATGTTGCCCCAGAAGAGAGAGGGGTGTAGGGAGGGAATACCTCTCGGCTGGTCGGTTTAGTGGCAATATATGGAGGAGCGCGGTGGGAGCTGAGGTCTCCTAGCTCCTCCCCATGCGGCGCCGGAACCGGAAGTCTTGGCGTTCTTGTTTTAACAGCATGGTGTATAATATTAACAATGCGTCTAGTAGCATCCGAGATTTGTCTCCCCCTCACAAATCCCATCTGGTCGAGCTTAATGAGAGAAGGAATGATATCCATCAATCGTTTGGCTATTAGTTTCACATAGATTTTGATGTCTGAGTTGAGAAGGGATATTGGCCTGAAATTGGCTGGAGTAGTGGGTTCTTTCCCTGGTTTGGGTAAGGTGATAATGTGGGCTCTCAGCATCTCCTGAGGGAATGAGGAAGATTCCTTCGCTTTGTTAAAGACCATTTGCATCTGTGGGGCTAAGATTACCTTGAATGTTTTGTAGTATTCATATACAAAGCCATCTGGACTGGGTGATGGCCCTCACGCATGTTCACTGATTCATAGGTGCAGCTTGTCTTGCCTTTGAACACTTTCCCGAGACAAGTAACAGCAAGAGGAATGCAGAGGGATGGGGGCGTGTCAGGCTTTGCATTGCTTTTTGTCATTTCTTGTCTCAAGAAAGTGCTGACAGCCAAGTCAAGCTGCCCTTATGAATTAGCAGGTCCTTCAAAGATCTTCAGACTGGCCATGGCAGGAGGGGTGGGAGGCAGGTCGAACCTCATAACACTGGTTAGAAAGCACTTAGCAACATGGGACAAAGTACTACATGTACTTTGTGCCATAGAGGACAGAACTGTAATAAATAAATTATACATTTAAATATATAAATACATTATAATGATTGATCTTATATTTTGTAGAATTAAGGTAGGTCTTATAGGCAAAACTTTTATCATTTTGAATAGAGTAAGGAAGGGTTATAACCCCCGTCAGTTTTTCTGTTTTCCCATCTGTGTTCCATTGGGGAGATTTACCTTCACTTCCTGTCCCATAGCCAAACAGGTAGAGGAAATCCCTGAAGATTAAAGGAATCCCTTGGGGCCCTCACGTCACCAGAACTAGTGTCCCATTGGAAGATTTCCTTTCTGTGGACAAACAAAAATATGGGATTTTGTTTTACTTTCAATTTCAATGATAATAATAAACAGGACAAACGGAGAGGATGAATATCCCTAATGGAGGCACAGACAACAATAAAAAGCTAATGGGTGTTCTAATCCCTCTCTGCTCCATCCAAAACTAAAAAAAAGTTATACTAATTTATACTAAGGGAAACTTACATGTGTTCCGACAACAAGCATTACTGACAAAATTAACTTGAAAACTATTACTAAATGTAACTAAATAATGTTTTGCAAACAAGATGAGCCATAGTAGGCTGAGTGCCCGGTAGCAAATGTGTCAATAAAAAAAAGTTCAATAGGCAGCACTTATATGAGAGTTTTCAAAGAAATGTTGGGTAAATAGTTTGTTAAAAAAATGCAAAACAGCTTCCATTCAGAAACTAATATACCCAAAGTCAGTCACCCAGAGGCAGACATACCTAATATGGTCCTATAAGTTCTGTTTCACGATAATGTTTTTATCTGAGTAGGGCTCCATTCACACTTTTGTACAACTCCAAAGTCGTGCAACTTTGGTGCAGCTTTAATGCAACTTTGAAATAACTTTGGATAGGGGCGACTTGGATGTGACTTGTCTCTCTGCAAAGTCAGACCCACTGTTGCACTACTGTTGCATGTAAAACATTCACGTATTACTTTCATAAAACTTTTGAGGGTTAACATTGCAGACTATGGCCCTCAAGTTGCATGAAAGTCAGACCAAAGTAGTGCATGAACTACTATGAAGTTGCTGCAACTTTAAGTCGTACATATATGAATGGTTATCATTGGAAAACATGGGGAACGACTTGATGTCCAAAGTCACATAACAGGTCGCAGAAGTGTGAATGGGGTGTTAGTTTGTATTAAGAAAGCCAAATATAGTCTTTAATTCCTCAAGTTAAACATAGTGGAGGATCCCTAATGGTTTGGGTATCTGTCTTGTTGAAGTTTTGAATTTTGATAGATCTGCATGATCGTATAGCATCCAAAGAGTCAGAGGTCATTTTACTTCTCAGGTATAAACACATATCTTACAATGGTCACAAAGAATCTATCTAAAATATATCAGTATACAGAAATAACATCAAATCAGAACAAATAAGTGGCCAGTGTAATCAGGGGTAATAATGTAAAGAGCAACATAATATCTTAAAGCCGTTAACAGAGGTGAGAAATATATAACCTTAAAGTGTTTGTTAACCCAAAAAAAAAAAATGGATATTGCTCCTTTAAAGCATGTTATAGGACACAGTGCTTGTCCTGTGTCATTTGGCCCCCTGTATCACCTAAAAAACCTGGCTGATCCTGCTAGTTTCTCCCCACCCCTCTGTAAACTGACCACGGTGGTCAGTTTATGTGCCTCTGTCATCAGGATAATATTGTTTCATAGATGATACCTGTGATATGGCAGGGTGACATGTGATCCCTGAAAGTGTTTGACACATACTTGAACTTCCTGTGCCCAAGCTTATAATTTAACTGTAGAGATAGCCAGAAATCAATCTTTACAATAAATGAGTTGCCTTTTAACTACCTCAATACTGGGAACTGTCAACTCCTTGCTTCCCAGACCAAGTTTCAGCTTTCCCTGCTCTCGCAGTTTGAATGACAATTACTTAGTCATGCGGCCCTCTACCTAAATAATTTCTTTTTCATTTTGTTCACACAAATAGAGCTTTCTTTTGGTGGTATTTATTCACCACTGTTTTTTTTTTTTTGTGATTTAAGCGAAAAAAGAGCAAACATTTTGAAAAAACACCAATATTTTCTACTTTCTGTTTTATAGGAAATCCAATAAAATCAAATTTTGTCATAAATTTAGGCCAGAATGTATTCTGCTACATGTCTTTGGTAAAAAAAGATCCTAATAAGTGTATGATAATTGGTTTTGTGTGAAAGTTATAGAGTCTACAAGCTATGCTACGTATCACTGAAAATGGATCAGTCCTGATGTACTGACTGTCTATCTCAATTCTAGACGCCCTAAAATGTCAGGATAGTACACATACCCCCCAAACGACCCCTTTTTGTAAAGATGACAGTCCGATGTATTTAGCAAGAGGCATAGTGAGTTTTTTCAAGTTGCAATTGTTTTCCCACAATTGTTTGAAAAATTAAGATTTTTTTTCTTCACAGAATTGTCATATTAACAAGTTATTTCTCACACATGGCATAGATAAACTTGCAATTACACCCCAAAAATATATTCTGCTAATCCTCCTCAGTATGGCAATACCACATGTGTGAGACTTTTCCACAGCCTGGTCACATACAGAGGCCCAACATGCAGAGAGCACCATCAGGTGTTTTAGGAGCATAAATTACACATTTAGTTTCCTGACTGCCTATCACATTTTTTAAGGTGTCCGAGCCTCTTTGTTAGGATTCCGTCCTTCTCAGTTTCCATTTCAGAGCCACTTCTTTCTACTGGCTCATACTTGCTATCCGAGTCTGATGGAGAGAGTTCCCCGCTACTCTCGTCCAACATACTCTGGAGTATATGGAAAGCTTCCTCGCTGCTGAATAATTTTTTTAGCCATGTTGACAGATCACTGGGACAGATGTGGCAAATGATCATGGACAGATGTGTGCAGATGTGCACTGGCACAGATGTGGCAGATGATCACAGACAGATGTGTGCAGATGTACACTGGGACAGATGTGGCAGATGATCACAGACAGGTGTGCAGATATGCAATGGGACAGATGTGGCAGATGATCATGGACAGATGTGGCCGATGATCACTGACAGATGTGCACAGATGTTTACTGGGACAGATGTGGCAGATGTTTACAGGGACAGATGTGGCAGATGTTTACTGGGACAGATGTGGCAGGTGTTTACTGGGACAGATGTGGCAGATGATCATGGACAGATGTGGCAGATGTTTATGGATAGATGTGGCAGATGATCATGGACAGATGTGGCAGATGGTCACTGACAGATGTGCACAGATGTTTACTGGGACAGCTGTGACAGATGTTTACAGGGACAGATGTGGCAGATGTTTACTGGGACAGATGTGGCAGGTGTTCACAGGGACAGATGTGGCAGATGATCATGGACAGATGTGACCGATGATCACTGACAGATGTGCACAGATGTTTACTGTGACAGATGTGGCAGATGTTTACTGGGACAGATGTGGCAGGTGTTCACTGGGACAGATGTGGCAGGTGTTCACTGGGACAGATGTGGCAGGTGTTCACTGGGACAGATGTGGCAGGTGTTCACTGGGACAGATGTGGCAGGTGTTCACTGGGACAGATGTGGCAGATGATCATGGACAGATGTGGCAGATGATCATGGACAGATGTGGCAGATGTTTATGGATAGATGTGGCAGATGATCATGGACAGATGTGGCAGATGATTACTGACAGATGTGCACAGATATTTACTGGGACAGATGTGGCAGATGTTTACAGGGACAGATGTGGCAGATGTTTACTGCGACAGATGTGGCAGGTGTTCATGGGGACAGATGTGGCAGGTGTTCACTGGCACAGATGTGGCAGATGATCATGGATATATGTGGCAGATCATCATGGACAGATGTGGCGGATGATCACATATATATGTGCACCAGATGATCCCTGGGACAGATGTTTACTGGGACAGATGATTTTGCTGGGACAGATGTGGGGCAGATGTGTGAGGTGTTTTTAACTGTGTAGGGACATTGACAGGTCACTGTGTGGGGACACTGTTTTGGGGACACTAGCTGGGTAATCAGTGTGTAAAAAGCTGTAAAAAACAGCTTATACACTTATACACACTGATCCCTGGCTCGCAGCACAGATCCACTCTCCTTCCCCTCACTGGCAGGCTTTGTGTGAGGAGAAGGAGAACCGATCGTGCATCGGGATCGCGCAGCTGAGGTTGGAGGAGGTTAAGTATGAATTACTCCAACACTGATGAGTTCAGAAACAGTTTGCTAATACAATAAATGCATTCTTCAGGGATTTGAGTTGAGTTTATACAGAAAGGTATATATTTATTACAAGTACTTTTATAGCACTGTCAATTTACGCAGCGCTTTACATATATATTACATATATTGTACATTCACATCAGCCCTGCCCTCAAGGAGCTTACAATCTAAGGATCTTAACTCACATTAACACATACTGTACATATGCTGGGGCCAATTAGAACAGGATCCAATTAACCTACCAACATGTCTTTGGAGTGTGTGAGGAAACCGGCGTACCTGGAGGAAACCCACACGGGCACAGGGAGAACATGCAAACTCCAGGCAAGTAGTGTCATGGTTGAGCTTCGAACCAGCGACTCTAGTGCTACTAGGCAGACATGCTAACCAAAACAGAAATAGATGTTGCAATAACTGATTACCATATTGGACAGACACCTAAGATCAATAGTGGGCGACAAGGAGTTTGAAAAGAATAAGCAGTTCTTGGCTGATAGACTGATTCCATTCAAGTGAAATATTGGGAGCCGGAAAAGAAGAAAACCTGAAAGAGACAAAGAAGATTACTCTAACAATCGAGTATACAGTTTACAGTATCGATCTAGTGCTGAACAATAACAGGCTTCTTTTTCATCATCATGAGCAAATAGGCAGGCATTGGCTTTGTCATATCTTACTTTATGAATGAAAGCTTCTCTTCCACACTGTAGGTTAATAAGAAGACCAATTTAAACCATGACTGACATCTAGTGGTGTTTTATAGTATTTCACCATCTGCTTGATTTTAAATGCTGCTTCATATCTATGAGTTTTTTACCTGATGAATTTTCCATTGAAATAAATAGAAACACATAAAAATGTATGCCTTTAATGCAGGTCAACAAATCCAACAAATCCAGGCTTATTGTTTGTAACAACTTGAGTTTCTTTATCTATCACAATGCAGCTAATTGATTGTATTTATTATTGTATTTAAGTTAATATTTTGATAATAAAGTTTTTTTTGAGGGCTGCAAGTTTTGAATTATTGTTTTTAGCACAGGAAACAATCTACTTGTGCTCAGCTGATAAACATTTTTTTTTGGTTTTCAATAAAGTAGGGAAAGCTAGAACCCCTGTCATGTTTTCATTGTTGTCTGTGTCCCCTTTAGAGAGATTTACTCTGACAGGTGTTTTACCCTTCCTAACTCCACCCAGAATAAAAAAAAAAAAAAAATTGGTTTATGTAAGAACAGACATTGTGTTAGCCTACTTAAAGTGGTTCTAAAGATTAATTATTATTACCTTAATACATTCCCTGCATTAGGGTCAAAAAAACCCCAACTGCCCAAAACACTTAGCTGGCTGGCTGGCTCCTCTCTCGATCCCATGCTGTAATGCAAGCTCCAGCATTGGTGCACCACAGTGACATTCATTGCCAATGGAACCGCAGATCTCTTTCCTGACACTTCTCAGTTGCAGCCCAATGCATAGTTGTGCACTGCTGTGACCAAAATGCAGGAACAAGTTTTGGTCAGTTGTGGTTCACACACAACATCACATGTATCAACATGTGAGTTAAACGCCTTGCAATGGTGTAAATGGGCCCTCTTGGTGACATGGACAAGAATCACCACTTGCTTTTGCATCACATCTGCTGCAAAAGACTGCTTTTTTTAAAGTACCAGCGACCAGAGATAATGAGTGTGATTTTTTTTTTTTATTCTTATAATTACTGGTTTAGCAATGCCTTCTTTTCTGCACCAGTCTCCTGCTGTGACGGCTATGTGCTGGAGTGGCGTGCTGTGTACAATTAAATTTTTTGACCATGTGTACATGCCATTCAAACATTATAATTTAAAGCAGGTATTGGCCAATGTAGGATGTTTTTTTAAGTTCAAATGATCTTTATTAAGGTTTTTATATTTAACAACCAGAACATGTAGAATAAGCACTCAAGGTATAAACAGGAGCTAATTTCTGAGCTAAGTTGTGTTGATAAACCTAAGACAGTATTAACTAGGAACAATAGGTTTTAACATAACGCCATGGCGGCTGGTGCTCAAAATTTTTGTGTGGGCGTAAACAAACTAAAAAATTCTGAATAAAACCAATTGTAGCCTCACTGTGCCCATCAAATGCAGCCACTGTGCCCATCAAAGGCAGCCACTGTGCCCATCAATTGCAGCCACTGTGCCCATCAATTTCAGCCACTGTGCCCATCAACTGCAGCCACTGTGCCCATCAATTGCAACCACCATGCCATCAAACGCAGCCACTGTACCATTAAACGCAGCCACTGTGCCCATCAAATGCAGCCATTGTGCTCATCAAATGCAGCCTCTGTGACCATCAATTATGACACTGTGCCCATCAATTGCAGCCACTGTGCTCATCAATTGCAGCCACTGTGCCCTCAAATTAAGCCACTGTGCCCATAAAACGCAGCCACTGTACCATCAAATGCAGCCACTGTGCCCATCAAGCGCAGCTACTGTGCCCAAACGCTGCCACTGTTCCCATCAAACGCTGACACTGTGCCCCATCAAACGCTGCTACTGTGCCCCATCAAATGCTGCCACTTTGCCACTATGCCCATCAAATGCTGCAACTGTGCCCATCAAATGCTGCCACTGTGCCAATCAAATGCTGCCACTGTGCCCTTCAAATAGTGCCACATCAAATGCTGTCACTGTGCCCATCAAATAGTGCCACATCAAATGCTGTCACTGTGCCCATCAAATAGTGCCACATCAAATGCTGTTACTGTGCCCATCAAATAGTGCCACTGTGACCCCCCCTTTCCTGCTCACCATCAGCCGGCACTTACACTGTCTCAGTGGTAGTGGGTGGCGGGCGTGAGCGGTGGGACCTTGCAGCGGGTCAGAGAGCGGCTCCTGTATCCTTCGTGTATCTCCTCCCCTCCTCCCAATAGGCGTCCAATCGTAGCGCCTGTCGTTTCAGCCAATCAGGTGACGGGTAACAGACCCACCTGATTGGCTGAGAGGCGGTTCAGTGTTAGGAAAGCGAGTGTTCATTCGCTTTTCTAACTCACCTTTTTTGGGCGCAAACAAAATAAAAATTTCTGAATAATACCCATCAATTGCAGCCTCACTGTGCTTATGAAACGCAGCCACTGTGCCCATCAAAGGCAGCCACTGTGCCCATCAATTGCAGCCACTGTGCCCGTCAACTTCAGCCACTGTGCCCATCAATTTCAGCCACTGTGCCCATCAACTGCAGCCACTGTGCCCATCAATTGCAGCCACCGTGCCATCAAACGCAGCCACTGTACCATTAAACGCAGCCACTGTGCCCATCAAACGCAGCCACTGTGCCCATCAAACGCAGCCACTGTGCCCATCAAATGCAGCCACTGTGCCCATCAATTGATGACACTGTGCCCATCAATTGCAGCCACTATGCCCATAAAACACAGCCACTGTACCATCAAACGCAGCCACTGTGCCTATCAAATGCAGCCACTGTGCCCAAACGCTGCCACTGTTCCCATCAAACGCTGACACTGTGGCCCATCAAACACTGCTACTGTGCCCCATCAAATGCTGCCACAGTGCCACTGTGCCCATCAAATGCTGTCACTGTGCCCATCAAATGCTGCCACTGTGCCAATCAAATGCTGTCACTGTGCCCATCAAATAGTGCCACATCAAATGCTGTCACTGTACCCATCAAATAGTGCCACTGTGACCCCCCCACCTGCTCACCGTCAACTGGCACTTACACTGTCTCGGTGGTGGCGAGTGGTGGCAGTGAGCGGTGGGACCTTGCAGCAGGTCAAACAGCGGCTCCTGTGTCCTCCGTGTATCTCCTCCCCTCCTCCCAATGGGCGTCCAATGGTAGCGCCTGTCGTTTCAGCCAATCAGGTGACGGGTAACAGACCCACCTGATTGGCTGAGAGGCGATTCAGTGTTAGGAAAACGAGTGTTCATTCGCTTTTCTAACTCACCTTTTTTGAAGCCTATTGGAGCCTATGGCTCCAATCAGGTGCTTCAAAAACACCCCACTTTGCCACTAGAATTCAGGTGCCCGCCGTCAGAAAAGGAGCCAGATGCCTGAATAGGGGTTGGCTACAGCAGCCATGAATAGATTCATGCAATGCATGAATCTATCCATTATACACAGAGGGGGGTGACTGGTGAGAGAGGGGCGGCGCCCATGCGCCCTTAATGGATGCCCCACCACTGACATAGCATGTGTATGAACTTCAAATTAACTTTATGAAAATTGTTCCAAACAGGGAGCGAGGAGGGGGGAGGGGGAAGGAGTGGGAGGAATGTGGGAGGGGAAGGAGAACACAGGGTAAGACAGGGTACGGAGCACCGACACTACGGTACTAACAATA
The DNA here is from genome assembly GCA_037952925.1 of Lithobates clamitans. NCBI lineage: Eukaryota > Metazoa > Chordata > Amphibia > Anura > Ranidae > Lithobates > Lithobates clamitans. The sequence goes on from JBBGZY010000898.1 coordinate 3,018,185, forward strand.
ATAGCTTAATCACACTTGTACAGTACATTTTGGTTGCATTAGCCATTGTGACCACTTAGACCCCATACACACTATTAGATTTTCTGCAGATTTTTGTCTTCAGATTTACCAAAACTATATAGTGCAAGGGCCTGCCTGATTGCATACAAATTGAAACTCTTAAGGTTTCACCTCATATTATATGGTTTTGGTAAATCTGAAGACAAAAATCCGCAGAAAATCTAATAGTGTGTATGGGGTCTTAGTTGCAAACTTTTTCATCTGTAGAGCTTTTCTAGCAACCATTTTCTCCATATCGCATTGAATGAAGTCGGCAATTGTACCAGAGATGGAGGGGGTATTGGAGGTTTTCCACAGTCTGGTTATGTTTCATTTGGCTGCAAAAAGTAGGTGGATGAAAGCACATCTAGATCCAACAGGATATTTTTCTATGCCTAAATGGTGTAAGGCTAGTGTGGGGCTTGGAGTGGTAGTCACACTGGAGATTGAAGAGATGAGTACTAAAAAGTTTCCAGAAGGAGCTTAAGGACTTGCAAAACCACAGGATGTGGGCAAGGGAGCCTACACTGCTGCAATTTCTCCAACAGCTAGGTGAACTGTCAGGGTACATTTTGAATAGTTGGTAGGGTGTGAGGTACCACCTGTGAAGGGTTTTCTGAAAAGATTCTCAGTGGTTAGTGCAGTGGGAGGCTAGGTAAGTTTCTCTGAATGCTCGTTGACACATATCTGGAGCAATGTAGGTATTCAGTTCTTCTGCACATTTATTTAAAGTTGGGATGTGAGAGTAGGGACGGGCATCACTAAGGTGAGAGTAGAATAGGGATATACCTTTTTTTGGGTAAGATGGTTGGAAGTAGAACTGGCAGGGGAGATTGGTATTAGGTGATATATTAGATGAGCTGAGAAGGTGGGCAATCCGGGTATATGTGAAGGCCTCTGTCTCTGAGAGGTTGTATTCTTCCCTGAGGGTGTCAAATGACTTTAAGGAATTCGTAGTAAAGATATTCCTAATAGAGGAGATACCAGCCAATTGCCACCGTGACAGAGTCAAGTCAGGAACAGCATCCTTAGGAGCATCGGGAGGCATCAAGTTGGGGCTTTAAGGGAGGGTGTAGATAGAAGTTGTTTCCATGCAAGTAGGGAAGCTGTGGTTAAGGGATAAGGGTTGAGTGGGAGTTTGGGGAAATCCATTGTAGAGAGGAGTAGGAGGTCTGTCAGGTTTTGACATTGATGTGGGGGGTTGTCCAGGGGGGGGGATGGCAGCGTAGTAGTAAGTGCTAATCTGTGGTAGGCCCACTCCACCCCTGCGGTGGGATCTAGTCAGTATGTAGGTAGGGCATCGGGGTGGTTTTGAGTCCCACAGAAATTTTGAGATTTGTCTTTGGATTGAGGGAAAAAGGATTGGGGAATAGGCATAATCACTGTTTGAAATAGAAATAAAGAAAGTGACCAGTCGCATAACTAAATATCAATGGCATGCTTCCATCCCGGGTCCATATATAAAAGAAAAAGAGAGGGGCAAGTGGGATTTTAAATGAAACATGTCAATTGAAAGTATAATAATGAATGCATGTGATTAGGTAAAATGATTGCATTTAATTTATCAATAGTGACTGCTTAACAGAGCGGTCCATTCCTAGCGAAGCACAATGAGGGAGTGAACCTCTATCTTCACACATTTCCTATGGATTTCTTTTCCTATCTTTTTTCACGTGCATTTTTATGCATCCAATTTATTTCCATTCCCCCTCATTATCTCATTTTACTTTTTCAGATGCACCAAGTACACATTTCTTCCAGCCATTCTATCCATCCAACACGTTCAACTCTAGATTTACTTTCTTTGACACATCCCATTTTCTTTAATTTTCTGCAGATTTTCCCATTTACAACTCATTGATCAGTATATTGAGGGCTCAGGAATCAGTCGGCTGTGGTTTTTCCTGGCCGAACCCTCCAATCACTTTGGGAGGATGGTCGGTGCCCTGCCTCAACCCCGGTTGAGACGGTTATATCGCACACCCTAACAGATCCCATTGCTGGTAACTCTTCTTGACTTTTGGGCTATTGTGTAAGTAGCTTCTCTATTCAAAGTAGACAATTTGGACATTTCTGATACAATTTTCTCTGTCAGCCGGAGGTTCCACATGTATCAATATTTATGATATTCCTTTGTTTTTCTCAGTTAAATTATGCATGGCGATTTTAATTCATGTATTTCTGTTATGAATTGCATATTTGTATGTCCATTGATTTGTTTACACTACTGAGTCTTCAATGATTGTTACTGCTAAATATGCTTATATATCAATTCATGCGATTATGTCTGTATCTATACTACTTTATTGGTACTGTATGCATCAAAATCATGGACTTGACTATAAATTAAATCCAATCATTTTACCTAATCACATGCATTCATTATTATACTTTCAATTGACATGCTTCATTTAAAGTCCCACTTGCCCCTCTCTTTTTCTTTTATATACTGTTCGAAATAGGTAGAAGAGTTAAGGGAGCACTATCATTTTGATGGTGTCTATTCTACCCAGTAAAGCTGGAAAGCTTGGTGGTATGTAGAGAGCGTAAGAGAGATGGTAAGTTCCGTTCAAATGCAAGGTGGTTTAAATCAGATACTTGACCGACGCTGGGAGCTAGCTTGATACCCAGGTAAGGAATAGATTTAGAAGCTCATATAAAGGGCAAATTAGTTTTTAATTGGGTCACTAATTTCGGAAGGATGCATAGGAGCAATACTAGCGATTTAGAGGCATCGAGCTTGTAAAAAGATAATAGGCTGAACTGATGCAAGATTTCCTTAATCACTTGTAGAGACTTCTGGGGATTGGTGACCATAAGAATCACATCTTCTGTAAAGAGGCTCACTTTGTGTTCCACCCCGTTGCAAGGGATGCCTGAGATACGCGGGTCAGATCTAATCTTATGCCGCGTACACACAAGCGGACTTTACGGCAGACTTTGCTCAGCGGACTTTTCGCCGGACTTTGTAGGCTCCTTGCGCCGGACTTAAAAAGGGACAGACTTGGCCACACACGATCACTGCAAAAGTCCGCTGGTTTGGAACGCGGTGACGTATAGCACATAGACGGGACTATAAAAAGGAAGTTCAAGCCCCACTACGGCACCCTTTGGGCTCCTTCTGCTAATCTCGTGTTTATCTCGTGTTAGTAGAAGTTTGGTTAGAGATTTGCGCTTTTCACACTTCAGCTTATTTCGATCGTTTTCTGCGGTTCGGTTTGTGCTTGTGAAGTTTGTATCTGCTTTTCAGTGTGTGTTGGTCAGTTCGTAACCTGCCTTGCAGGCCGTTCTGGTCCGCTCGTTCCTGATTTTCAGGTCGTTCTTCATAGGCCTTGCTGTTCTTCAGTGGGTTTGTTATAAGTTTGTTTGTTTGACCAGCCGATCGGCTTGAAGCCATGTCGCATGGACGTACTCGTTCTCAAGTTCGTGCTGCGTGGGGACTTGGTGTTGGGGTTAATACTTTGACTCGAGTCCAGTCCATGAACAGGGCAGGAGTTCATGGATGAAGAATTGGTTGCGCCAGCATGACCAGTTCTGTCACATGCCTTTAGTCCGTGAGATCCGTGAGAATAATCCTGAGGATTTCAGGAATTATCTCAGGATGACGGACCCCGTTTTTGAACGTCTGCTGGCTATGCTGACCCCCTATATCTGCAGGCAGGATACCTGCATGAGGCAAGCCATCACTCCGGAGCAGAGGCTAGTTGCCACTTTACGTTACTTGGCGACTGGGAGAAGTCTTCAGGAGTTGAAGTTCTCGACAGGCATCTCCCCCCAGGCTCTGGGGATAATAATCCCAGAGACTTGTTCTGCCATCATTCAGGTCCTGCAGAAGGACTATATGAAGGTATGTTTTCTACTTTAACATTACATGATATGTATTAAATGTTTGATAATGTATTGTATAAATGTCCTCCTTACCTAATTGCCATGCTTTCAATATGCTGTGAATGTCCCCTTTATCTTCATGCATGCCTGCTTTTGGACATTAATCATTTATTGCCCTACATGCATATTTACCTTCAATAACCTCCCCACCATGCAATCCTGGGTCCATTTAGCCTATAGTCCCTTGAACAATGTATATTGTCTGCTCCATTGTCTTGTTTGACCCTCCCCCACCCCACAAATGTTTAAAACAGTCAGGTGTGTTTGTTAACCTAATTAGAACCCCTCCCCCACCCCACAAATGTTTAAAACAGTCAGGTGTGTTTGTTAACCTAATTAGAACCCCCCCACCCCACAAATGTTTAAAACAGTCAGGTGTGTTTGTTAACCTAATTAGAACCCCTCCCCCACCCAACAAATGTTTAAAACAGTCAGGTGTGTTTGTTAACTTATTTAGAACCCATCCCCCACCCCACAAATGTTTAAAACAGTCAGGTGTGTTTTTGACCCTAATTAGAACCCCTCCCCCCACATTCAAATGAATCAAAGGGCCATCAGAGGGGGTGATTAATCCTATAAGTGGGCCTTATGTTTTTTACAATTTAAATTACACACACACACATATTAATAATGTTTGACTGCTGTTGCTCACTAATGTTTTTGTGTAATCTGATATAAAAGGTATGTTTAAAAGTCCTTATCCTAATGTTTGTTTGTTTTTCACTCCACAGTTTCCTTCCAGTACACAGGAATGGCAGACTGTGGCCTCCCAGTTCGCTGACCGTTGGGACTTTCCCAACTGTGTCGGGGCGATTGACGGGAAGCATGTCCGCATTGTGCCACCACCGCATTCGGGGTCTTATTTCTACAACTATAAGGGGTTCCATAGTGTAGTTTTGATGGCGGTGGTCTCAGCACATTTGGACTTTCTGTTTGTGGATGTGGGAAAGAATGGCCGGATGTCTGATGGAGGAGTCTTTGCACAGACCGAGCTGTGCCAGCGGGCCGGCCTAGAAATTGGCCGTATTGGCTTGGCCCCCTGAACGCACCTCAAGTGAGTGAGCGATATGTGACGTATTTTAACCACTTGAGCCTCGGACCATTATGCTGCCTAAGGACCAGAGGTCTTTTTCCAATTTGGCACTGCGTCGCTCAACTGCTAATTGCGCGGTCATGCAATGCTGTACCCAAACGAAATTTGCGTCCTTTTCTTCCCACAAATAGAGCTTTCTTTTGATGGTATTTGATCACCTCTGCGGTTTTTATTTTTTGCGCTATAAATGGAAAAAGACCGAAAATTTTGAAAAAAAATGATATTTTCTACTTTTTGTTATAAAAAAAATCCAATAAACTAAATTTTAGTCATACATTTAGGCCAAAATGTATTCGGCCACATGTCTTTGGTAAAAAAAATGTCAATAAGCGTATATTTATTGGTTTGCGCAAAAGTTATAGCGTCTACAAACTAGGGTACATTTTCTGTAATTTACACAGCTTTTAGTTTATGACTGCCTATGTCATTTCTTGAGGTGCTAAAATGGCAGGGCAGTACAAACCCCCCCCAAATGACCCCATTTTGGAAAGTAGACACCCCAAGGAAATTGCTGAGAGGCATGTTGAACCCATTGAATATTTATTTTTTTTGTCCCAAGTGATTGAAAAATGACAAAAAAAAAAAAAAAATTTACAAAAAGTTGTCACTAAATGATATATTGCTCACACAGGCCATGGGCCTATGTGGAATTGCACCCCAAAATACATTCAGCTGCTTCTCCTGAGTATGGGGATACCACATGTGTGGGACTTTTTGGGAGCCTAGCTGCGTACGGGGCCCCGAAAACCAATCACCGCCTTCAGGATTTCTAAGGGTGTAAATTTTTGATTTCACTCTTCACTGCCTATCACAGTTTCGGAGGCCATGGAATGCCCAGGTGGCACAAAACCCCCCAAAATGACCCCATTTTGGAAAGTAGACACCCCAAGCTATTTGCTGAGAGGCATATTGAGTCCATGGAATATTTTATATTTTGACACAAGTTGCGGGAAAGTGACACTTTTTTTTTTTTTTTTTCATAAAGTTGTCACTAAATGATATATTGCTCACACAGGCCATGGGCATATGTGGAATTGCACCCCAAAATACATTTAGCTGCTTCTCCTGAGTATGGGGATACCACATGTGTGGGACTTTTTGGGAGCCTAGCCGCGTACGGGACCCCGAAAACCAATCACTGCCTTCAGGATTTCTAAGGGTGAAAATTTTTGATTTCACTCTTTACTGCCTATCACAGTTTCGGAGGCCATGGAATGCCCAGGTGGCACAAACCCCCCCCAAATGACCCCATTTTGGAAAGTATACACCCCAAGCTATTTGCTGAGAGGCATAGTGAGTATTTTGCAGCTCTCATTTGTTTTTGAAAATGAAGAAAGACAAGAAAAAACATTTTTTTTTTTCTTTTTTCAAATTTCAAAACTGTGTGACAAAAAGTGAGGTCTGCAAAATACTCACTATACCTCTCAGCAAATAGCTTGGGGTGTCTACTTTCCAAAATGGGGTCATTTGGGGGGGTTTTGTGCCACCTGGGCATTCCATGGCCTCCGAAACTGTGATAGGCAGTGAAGAGTGAAATCAAAAATTCACGCCCTTAGAAAGCATGAAGGCGGTGCTTGGTTTTCGGGGTCCCGTACACGGCTAGGCTCCCAAAAAGTCTCACACATGTGGTATCTCCGTACTCAGGAGAAGCAGCAGAATGTATTTTGGGGTGTAATTTCACATATTTCCATGGCATGTTTGAGCAATATATCATTTAGTGACAACTTTGTGCAAAAAAAAAAAAAAAAATTTGTCTCTTTCCCGCAACTTGTGTCGCAATATAAAATATTCCATGGACTCGACATGCCTCTCAGCAAATAGCTTGGGGTGTCTACTTTCCAAAATGGGGTCATTTGGGGGGGTTTTGAACTGTCCTGGCATTTTATGCACAACATTTTGAAGCTTATGTCACACATCACCCACTCTTCTAACCACTTGAAGACAAAGCCCTTTCTGACACTTATTGTTTACATGAAAAAGTTATTTTTTTTGTGCAAAAAAATTACTTTGAACCCCCAAACATTATATATTTTTTTAAAGCAAATGCCCTACAGATTAAAATGGTGGGTGTTTCATTTTTTTTTTTCACACAGTAATTGCGCAGCGATTTTTCAAACGCATTTTTTGGGGAAAAAACACACTTTTTTAAATTTTAATGCACTAAAACACACTATATTGCCCAAATGTTTGATGAAATAAAAAAGATGATCTTAGGCCGAGTACATGGATACCAAACATGACATGCTTTAAAATTGCGCACAAACGTGCAGTGGCAACAAAATAAATACATGTTTAAAAGCCTTTAAAAGCCTTTACAGGTTACCACTTTAGATTTACAGAGGAGGTCTACTGGAAAAATTACTGCACTCAATCTGGCCTTCGCGGTGATACCTCACATGCATGGTGCAATTGCTGTTTACGTTTGACGACAGACCGCCGCTTGCGTTCGCCTTAGCGCGAGAGCAGGGGGCGACAGGGGTGCTTTTTTTTTTTTTTTTTTTTTTCTTTGTTATTTTTTTTCTTTTTTAATCTTACTTTTAAACTGTTCCTTTCATATATATTTTTTTTTTTTAATCATTTTTATTGTTATCTCGGGGAATGTAAATATCCCCTATGATAGCAATAGGTAGTGACAGGTACTCTTTTTTGAAAAAATTGGGGTCTATTAGACCCTAGATCTCTCCTCTGCCCTCAAAGCATCTGACCACACCAAGATCGGTGTGATAAAATGCTTCCCCAATTTCCCAATGGCGCTATTTACATCTGGTGAAATCTAAGTCATGAAATGCTCGTAGCTTCCGGTTTCTTAGGCCATAGAGATGTTTGGAGCCACTCTGGTCTCTGATCAGCTCTATGGTCAGCTGGCTGAATCACCGGCTGCATTCTCAGGTTCCCTGTTGAGACAGGAGAGCCAGAGAAAAACACGAAAGACGGTGGGGGGGGGGGGGGCATTCCCTCCCACGGCTTGTAAAAGCAGTCTAGAGGCTAATTAGCCGCTAGGATTGCTTTTACATGAAAGCCAACCGCTGGCTGATACCAAGATGATACCTAAACCTGCAGGCATCATTCTGGTATAACCACTCAAAGTCGTGAATGGCGTACCTGAAGACAAAAAAATGGTTAACAATGGTTAACAATAAAGCACAGTAAACAGTAAAGTATAAATAATTACATACCTGAAAAACAAACATGATAAAACATAATAACAATAACAATAACAATAAAACATTGCAGAATAGAATACAGTAAAAAAAGAGCAGAACAATAGAGAGAGAGAATAGAGAGAGAGAGAACAATAAAACGACAACTATTTTTTTTTTATTTTATATATTTTTTTTTTTTTACACTTTTTTTGTAACTAACTTTTATAACTGTAACCGGTTCCAGGTTCGGGTCTCTCAAAATGCGATGGCATCTTGGGAGACCCTGTGAAAGTGTGCCTAGTCTGTGCAATGCTGTACCCTACGCTAATACTCAACTAGTGTATGGTAGCGTTCAAAACATTCACCAATGCAAAGACCAGGATTGTCAGGACAGGAGGGACAATAATAGCGGGTGTCACGCCTATATCCGCGCTTGCTGCAGACACAACATCTTTTTTGGGGGGTTCGCTGGGTAGGGGTACTCCGGAGGACATAAAAATGCCTCTCATGCAGCCGACTGCATTTGGTTGGGGATGTGAATGGGGGAAGTACGGGCGCTGCAGAAGCGGTGGGTTCCCAATTAGGATTGGCGAATGCAGCAGGAAGGGCATTATGGGCACGACGGTCCTGTGTTTGTCTTTTTGGTGGCAGCGGGACACTACTTGTGCTTGCCACCTCACCAGCTTGAACTGCACTTATGGGACTCGCCACGTCACCAAGTGTTACTGCAGTGCTGGTTTGGCTACGACCGGGGTATACTACGCCGCTGGTGCTTGCCAGTTCCCCAGAATGCTACCAAAAAAACTGTTAGCGATCGCAGGGATCAGGCCTGACTCTGCGAACGCTGCAGTTATGCGTTTAGTGTTTTGTAAGTGACAGTGATCGATCGATACTGCACTTGGGTAGGCTGGGCCGGGCCGGGCGGAGGGGCAAAACGCAGGTGCTAGCAGGTATCTGGGCTGATCCCGCTAACACTGCGTTTTTGGGAACCCTAAACTGCTGGTGACGCTAGTATAGATCTGATCGGATCAGATATTGATCCGTTCAGATACTATACCACTAAGGGAGGTGTACGGTGCGTGCGTGGGTGTTAGCGCTACTGGCGCTAACCTGACGCTGCCTGGGGCTGGTGCTTGCCAGTTCACCAAAACGCTACCAAAAAAACTGTTAGCGATCGCAGGGATCAGGCCTGACTCTGTGAACGCTGCAGTTATGCGTTTAGTGTTTTGTAAGTGACAGTGATCGATCGATACTGCACTTGGGTGGGCTGGGCGGAGGCGCAAAACGCAGGTGCTAGCAGGTATCTGGGCTGATCCCGCTAACACTGCGTTTTTGGGAACCCTAAATTGCTGGGGACGCTAGTATAGATCTGATTGGATCAGATATTGATCCGATCAGATACTATACCACTAAGGGAGGCGCATGCTGCGTGCGTGGGTGTTAGCGGTACTGGCGCTAATCTGACGCTGCCTGGGGCGACGCATATCACCGCCGGGCGATTAGGGGGCTAAACCTTTATTCGGTAATAAACGGCGGGTGCCCTGACACTATAAAAAATAAACAAACTAACCAGCGTCAACCGTAACGGTTATACGGTGATCAGTGGTGAAAGGGTTAACTAGGGGGCAATCAAGGGGTTAAAACATTTATTAGGTAGTATATGGGGGTCCCTGACGCTATAAAACGCTGACGGCGAACCTAAATATTTACCTCACTAACTAGCGTCACCAGCGACACTAATACAGCGATCAGAAAAATGATCGCTTAGTGACACTGGTGACAGGGGGTGATCAAGGGGTTAAAACTTTATTAGGGGGGGTTAGGGGGGTACCCTAGACCTACAGGGGGGTAACAGTAACTGTGCTAACACAGTAACTGTCACAAACTGACACCTAGCAGTAATCAGAAAAAAAAAAAAAAAAACTGCTGGTGTCAGTTTGTGACGGGGGGGGGGGGGGGGTGATCGGGGGGATCGGGGGGCGATCGGGGGGGGGATCGGGGTGTTTTGTATGCCTGGCATGTTCTACTGTGTGTGTGTGTGTTGGTGCACTCACTCACTTGTCGATTTCCTTTGCTGCTGTTTAGCATACAGCAGCAAAGGAGTGTTCCTATTGGCCGGCGGCGATCGCGAGGGGGGGGCCACGAACGGATGGCCTCCCCCTCGTCTCCGATCGCCGGGGGACAAAACGGGACCGCCTCGGGCGGCGGGGGGGGGGGTCCGATCGGACCCCCCACCCGCGGGAGGCAAATCACGTACATGTACGTGATTTTGCCTGCCCGTGCCGCCTTGCCGATGTACATCGGCGTGAGGCGGTCCTTAAGTGGTTAATGGTCGGGCGGCCATTGCTATTCAGCAAGAGCTTTAATTTTTCAAAAAAATACAATAAAAATAATTGAACAAAAACATCTTGTTTATATTCTTGTTTGCATTTAGTTTGGTCTGTCTCCTAGTGCACTTGTAGTAGTGGCAAGTGCATTTACCTTTAGTTAATCAGGCCCTTTGTCACTGTAACCACCCCCAAAAAAATGTATATTTTTCAGAAATAATCAGCCACACACATTGTATTAGTAAAAACTTTTTACTGTGTGCACATTGAAAGGTGCATTTTTGAATAATTTTTTTTTTTAATAGTTTTTTTTTTAACGTTATTAAAGGCATATTTTTACAAAAATAGACCTTGATTAAAATATTTAAATTCACAACAGTGTTTTGAAAAACATACCAAAACATTAAAGAACTTACAAAGTTCAACATTTAAAGAACGGTGCATGTGATGTCACCCTTGTAAATCGCTAATTTTGAATATGTTCAAAATTGAGCATTACAAAAGGGTCAAGTCAACATGTGCTATCTCCCATCATGGGTGAGCAATGTACGTGTTTTGTGTACGCAATCCCTTTTTGTTCCTATCACCACTAAATAATTTTGAGGATGAAGTGGTTGCAAACACAAAACAAGTACATTGATAACCCATGATGGAAGATAGCACATGATGACACACCGTGTGCATCATAAACAAAATTTGGGGATCCAAAAAAGAATTAAAAACACATTTCTAGAAGAAACAAACTTCACAAGCAAATGAAGAACATGATTGTTGTTTTTAGGAAAAAAGTTATTATATTCTGCCCAAAACATCAATCATGTTCATTTCCTGTTGCATGGAGTCCAGGCGAAGTTGCATGTTGTGAATTTGGTCACACATTTTATCTATTTGGCCATTCCACAGCATTATCTGGTCAATCAGTCTTTGGGCACTGTCTGTGCTGAATGGCTCTGCCGCTTGGCCTTCCACAACCATAAGCTCACCTAAAATGAGTGAATAAAAACAAGGGTTACAATATGCACGCCAAAATACATTACCTTAAGCTGGAGTGTCAGTCACTCACTTGGTGGGGTTGAAACCTCGCACACTTCCTCCACCTCTCCTTCCTCCAGGTCGTCAGGTGGGCATGGTCTTGGGCTGGGGCTTGGCGTATCTTCTGCCTCATGCTGGTGACTTGGGGGAGTCTTTTCTCCCCTATGATAATTGAACAAAAGGTATAGGTAAAACACAGTGATATTTTAGATTTGATCAAATAATATGAAACGTTGGTTAGGAGTTGTGGACAATTGCCTTTTTTTGTCCTCAAAAATTTAGAAGACAGGATGAACATTCCCTCTGAACAACAATTATAAACAATGCACATTTTCAGGCAAGTTTCACAGATACAGACACCTCAATGATCTCCTATGTGTATTACCCCTCTAAAATTTATTTAGGGTCACATAGTACACTATAGTGCTCGTGAGTCCAGATGTGTAAACAGCTGCTGTGTCCTGCTCTTACATTACACGGAATCATTTTTGAAGAAGCATTATATTTTCCAACACATCTACACCACATCAACAAATTGTGTGAATACGACAAATTATCAAGACATAAATGTATGTCCAAACCTGTACCATCGTATTTGGCGAAAAAATAACGTAATTTTCTAAAGTATCATATGTACCGTATTTATCGGCGTATAACACGCACCGGCGTATAACACGCACCCCAATTTAGGAGGGAATTTTAAGGAAAAAAAACTTTTAGGAGGGAAGTTGAAGGAAAAAAAACTTACATTTAAATGCCCATCATTGCAGCCTTCTCAGTGCAGCCTTGTCAGTGCAGCCTTCCCCAGTGCAGCCTTGTTAGTACAGCCATGTCAGTGCAGCCATGTCAGTGCAGCCTTCCCCAGTGCAGCCTTGTTAGTACAGCCATGTCAGTGCAGCCATGTCAGTGCAGCCTTCCCCAGTGCAGCCTTGTTAGTGCAGCCTTGTTAGTGCAGCCTTGTCAGTGCAGCCGTCAGTGCAGCCATGTTAGTGCAGCCTTGTTAGTGCAGCCTTGTTAGTGCAGCCTTGTTAGTGCAGCCTTATTAGTGCAGCCTTTCCCAGTGGAGCCATTCCCAGTGGAGCCATTCCCAGTGCAGCCATTCCCAGTGCAGCCATTCCCAGTGCAGCCTTTCCTAGTGCAGCCTTCCCCAGTGCAGCCTTCCCTTCGATCCCCTGTCCTGAGCTTTAAAATCGCCGACCGCGATTTGAAAATGGCGCCGCCGGCGCCGAAATACACCGAGCCGGTCCTCGGCTCTTTCCGGCGGCTCTCGTTCATTTTCGGCTCCACTCGTAGTCCCGAGCGGAGCTATCCGAACCTAGCCGAGTAGGTTCGGATAGCTCCGCTCGGGACTACGAGTGGAGCCGAAAGTAAACGAGAGCCGCCGGAAAGAGCCGAGGATCGGCTCGGTGTATTTCGGCGCCGGCGGCGCCATTTTCAAATCGCGGTCGGCGATTTTAAGATTGTGACAGCTCGGGATCGCAGGGTATCGGCGTATAACACGCACCTGCGACTTTCCCCTGATTTTAAGGGGAAAAAAGTGCGTGTTATACGCCGATAAATACGGTATTTTACAAAGAACGGTCTTTACGAACAATGCTGTATAAAGTAAAAAATATGGATTAGCATGCAAGTTAAGTATCTCAATAGGAAAACACAAGAAGTACTTACTTTTTTTAAGTAGCTTCTTTATTCGCCAATATTGTTCTGGTTCCCTACTTTTGATGTCAGACCACCGCTTCCTCAATTGTTCTTTTGACCATTTAGTGCCAAATTTAGCTTCTAGAGCGGTGACAACTGAGGACATTATTTTGTCCTTACGCATATTCGGTCGTGTGTACGGTCCTTTTTTGCCATCGTAGTCCTCCCTTCTCAATATGGACACCATCTCCACCATCTCTTCAAAAGCCATGTTGGTGGCCTTAAATCTCCTCCGGGATGTGGATGGTTGTGGCTCCGGGCTTTCCTCCGCGCTACTTTCACTGATTCTCTCCGCCATCTTTATCTATCTACCCCCACTGCGCAACGAAGAGTGAAGGGGTGGGGACAAATTGTACTAAAGAACGTCAGGGGCGGGCGACGCATGAGTGTGACAGGCCGGTTTAAATAGCCCGCCTAGTACTAGCGGGAGTGCGCGTGCATGACAGCACCCGTGAACGCGTGCGCATGCGCAGTGGAACCCGTGGCCGTGTCCCCGTGCGTCTGGATAGCCGATTACTGGCAGGATCTTCATGACATTGCCCCCCCCAAGGGGCAGCCTCCGGATGCCCCTTTGAAGAAATTTTTCTGGATGGGCTCTAAAAGATTGCAACAGATTTTCAGCATGAATATTATCCTCAGGTTCCCAAGAATTTTCTTCTGGGTCGAACCCCCTCCATTTTTATCAGAAATTGATTTTGGTTACCTCTTCTCCTATGGTCCATGATAGCCTCCACCTCGAATTCCTCCTCCCCATCTACCAAAATTGGATAAGGAGGATCCGTATATCGGCCTGGAAATGGATTAGAAACAGAGGGTCTGAGCAGGGACACATGAAATACTGGATGCACTTTTAGTGAATACGGAAGTTCAAGTTCGTATGCCACTTAATTAATTCTTCGTTTGACAGGAAATGGTCCAAGAAACTTGGGACCCAATTTCTTTGACGGGCAAGCCATCCTGAGATTTACTGTAGATAACCATACCTGGTCCCCGGGTGTAAGTAACAGCTCACCTCGTCTCTTCTTATCGAAAGTTGCCTTATTATACTCCTGGGTCCTGGTCATGGTCTCCTGCAAAACTTGGTTGTTGGAAGTAAAGAAGTCCAACCTCTCCTGAACTGCGGGTACTGTGCACTCTGGAAGAGAATTAGGCAAAAATGAAGGGTGGAAACCATAATTTGCAAAAAATGGAGTTTGTTTGATAGCGGAATGAATGGAATTGTTGTAGGCGAATTCAGTCAATGGGAGAACAGAAATCCAATCATCTTGGGCAAAAGAAGAAAAACAGCGTAAATATTGTTCAAGAGTCTGGTTTGTTCTCTCTGTTTGCCCATTAGTCTGGGGATGATAAGCAGATGAAAATGAGAGTTCAATGTTCAGTGTTTTGCACAGAGACCTCCAGAATCGGGAAACTGTACCCCCCGATCTGAAACGATATTAAGCGGTACCCCATGGAGCCTGATGACTTCTTTAATGAATGCCTGTGCCGTTTCTGTAGCTGAGGGGGTGCCCTTCATTGGGACAAAGTGGGCCATTTTCGACAACCGGTCTACTATGACAAAAATTTAGGTGAAGCCCCCAGCCGGAGGTAATTCCACAATAAAGTCTATAGAAAGCATTTTCCAAGGCCTATCCGGGACAGGTAATGGCTTTAGCAATCCCCATGCCTTGGTCCTGTGCCCCTTGTTCCTGATACAGGTGGTACTGGACTCAACAAATTTCCTACAATCTTCGCATAACTGAGGCCACCAGAAGGTATGCTGTACCAGATCAGTGGTCTTAGCCACGCCAAAATGCCCAGCCAATGCATGATCATGACAGAGTTCTAGTACTGAAACTCGTACCTTGTTTAGTTAGCTGTGTGATGGGTGTGATGATGGCTGAGAACCCCTTAATAAATTTACAGTAAAAATTAGCGAATCCAACGAATCGCTGGATTCCCTTCTTGTCTGTCGGGACTGGCCAATCTAAAACTGCAGCAACCTTTTGAGGGTCCATCTTAATGCCTCTACTAGAAATGATTAAAAAAAAAAAAAATTGAATACTTTCCTGTTCAGATTCACATTTCTCAGCTTTTGCATATAGACCATGTTGTCGAAGCCGGGCCAACACACTTCTGACGTGCCTGCGATGGGATTCAAGGGAACAAGAAAAAATTAATATGTTGTCTAAATAGACGATAACATACAGATCTAGGAAGTCTCGTAAAACATCATTGATGAAGTACTGGACTGTAGCAGGGGCATTGCACAGACCGAAAGGCATCACTAGGTACTCAAAATGTCCATAACGGGTACGAAAGGAGGTCTTCCATTCTTCTCCATCCCTAATACGAACTAAATTGTAGGCTCCGCGGAGGTCAAGCTTAGTGAATATGGTAGCTGTCCCAAGTCTTTGGAACAATTCTGGTACCAGGGGAAGAGGGTAACAGTTTTTTACAGTGATTTTGTTCAGCTCGCGGTAATCTACACATGGTCTGAGGGTCTTGTCTTTCTTCTGTACAAAGAAGATGCCTGCACCTGCTGGAGACGTGGATGGACGAATGAAGCCTTTCTTTAGATTCTCATCCATATATTCTTTTAAAGCTCCTTGTTCTACTTCAGTCAAAGGAAATATTCTTCCAAAAGGAATCTCAGCACCGGGAAGTAATTCGATAGGACAGTCATAGGCCCGGTGAGGGGGTAAGACCTCTGCCCCCTGCTTGCTGAATACATCTAAAAAATCATGATAGGCAGAAGGGATGGAGAGGTGTAGACTAGGATCTGTATCTAAGCAGAGCAGGGTAGGGTTCTCCTGAGCATTCTGAAATCTGCAAGACTGTTGGCAATATGGAGAAGAAAAGGTAACTTTACCTGTGATCCAATTAATATCAGGATTTTGAGCCTGTAACCATGGCATGCCGAGGATTATGGGAAACAGGGGTGAGGCGATGATATCTAGGCATAGCAGTTCTTGATGAGAATTGGAGATGGAGACGGGTATTGGAACAGTCTCTTGGGTAACAGGCCCAGACTTAATGGCAGTTCCATCAGCTAGATGGATGGAAAGTCCATGGGCTTTAGGCAACAAAGGTATCTGGTGTGGGGTAGCAAAAAGAGAGTCCATGAAACATCTGCAAGCTCCAGAGTCAATAATGGCGGTTATTTGCAGAGTCTCTCCTGGAAGCTGTAACAGGATAGAGAGAGCCAGGTGAGTAGTGTTCTTAACCAGAGGTGCAACATAGTCAGTGGACAGGGATAGGCACTTACGGAGTTTAAGGGGACAGTTCCTGACATAGTGCCCAGGTTCCCCACAAAACAGGCACAGATTATTCACTCGACGATGTTGTCGTTCCTCCTGGGTAAGAGGAGGCCGCAGGACCCCTAATTGCATTGGCTTAGGTGGGTTAAACGTGGAGGTAGATGGTGCTGGTGACGTATGATGAAGAACTTTAGGAGTAACCCAAGTTGGGCGAGAAGTTCCCATAGCTCTCTCGGTCCTATGTTCTCTTAGGCGTCGATCGATCTGAATGGCTAGATCGATCAGTGCATTTAAAGTCTGTGGGGTACCCACCCTGGCCAATTCATCCTTCAGAGAGTCAGAAAGTCCCATTCGGAACTGATAGCGGAGAGCCGCATCATTCCAATTTGTGTCCGCACTCCATTTTCTGAATTCCGCCACATAGTCCTCTGCAGCCCTGCGACCCTGTTGAAGGGTGTGCAAAGCCGCTTCTGCAGTCACGGACAGCTGGGGGTCATGATACAGCTGACCCAATGCGTCAAAGACGGTGGAGAGATTAGTCAGGGATACGTCCTTTTGCTCCAAGAGGCGATGGGCCCAGGTTTGGGGGTCACCAGAAAGCAGAGAAATTACGTAGCCCACCTTGGTAGCCTCCAGGGAAAAGGTACGTGGCTGAAGAGCAAAGAACAATTCACAGGAGTTGTGGAAAGCCCTGAATTTAAGGCGATTCCCGGAGAAACGTTCAGGCGTCGGGACCTTGGGTTCTGGAGGGAGCATCACCACCGTTGAGGAAGGCCCGACTGAAGGAGCAGGGGCGGAAGGAACTCCCTGGGCCCCAATGGGATTAGACAAGGTTAGCACTCGTTCCTCCAGCCTGGTGTATCCTTGCTGTAGATTCTTGACTGCTTCAGTCAATCCTGCCAGGTGTGTACAAAGTTCCTCCATGGGAGATGTTCCCTGCTCAGGCTCAGACATGACTGTCTGCTACTGTCACGTACCTGGTAGGTTTTGAGCCTGACGTGCAGAGAAAGACCTCCCTTACAGCTCCCACTCCTGTTCCCCTGGAATGGAGACAGAAGGCCCAGGAGTGAGGAGTGGTATGGTGCCTGGCAGGATCAACAGTGACCAGAAGTTGTGGAGTGGTGGCACCCTCTGGAACCTGAAGCTGAAGAGGAGGCTGGAATGCAGAGAGGACCCGGAACCACAGCAGGTAAGTAAGCAGGTAAGTAAGCAGGACTGAAATCAGGAACAAGCAGCAGGTAGTAGACTGGAATGCTGGACTGGAACCAGGAACAAGGCAGCAGGTAGTAGACTGGAATGCTGGACTGGAACCAGGAAGAAGGCAGCAGGTAGTAGGCTGGAACGCTGAACTGGAACCAGGAACAAGGCAGCAGGTAGTAGGCTGGAACGCTGAACTGGAACCAGGAACAAGGCAGCAGGTAGTAGACTGGAACGCTGGACTGGAACCAGGAACAAGGCAGCAGGTAGTAGGCTGGAACGCTGAAATGGAACCAGGAACAAGGCAGCAGGTAGTAGACTGGAATGCTGGACTGGAACCAGGAACAAGCAGCAGGTAGTAGCCTGGAACGCTGGACTGGAACCAGGAACAAGCAGCAGGTAGTAGCCTGGAACACTGGACTGGAACCAGGAACAAGGCAGCAGGTAGTAGCCTGGAACGCTGGACTGGAACCAGGAACAAAGGCAGCAGGTAGTAGACTGGATACTGGTATCAGACAGAGGGATGATCAAACAAGCTGAAGGTCAGTATCGGTCGAGCAGCAGAGGTACCAGGGATAACACAGAGGGATGGTCAGGCAAGCCAAGAGGGTCTGGTGCAGGTGGATAGCAGGATGGTCTAACAGGAAGCCGGGTCAGATAGCAGAGTAAACAGGTCAGATCAGGTTAAGGCACACGGAACGCTGTAGAGCAGACAGCGGAGATTGAGTGTGACAGGCCGGTTTAAATAGCCCGCCTAGCACTAGCGGGAGTGCGCGCGCGCGCCCGTGCGTGACAGCACCCGTGAACGCACGCGCATGCGCAGTGGAACCTGTGGCCGTGTCCCCGTGCGTCTGGATCGCCGATTACTGGCAGGATCTTCATGACACATTCATAAAACTATGTATGGCTGTTATGTAAGCAGCCTTACATAGTGTGGGGCATGGAATCAGCCCCCTGAGCCATGATGAATGGCAAGATCGCAGTGCATTGACGGCTGCTGATTGGCCAAAGGCATGCACCCTGCCTTTGGCCAATCATGGCTCTCACAGCAGAGCTCGCTGTGATTGGCTAAAGCATGCAGGTCAGGTGCATGCTTTGGCCAATCAGCAGCCGTCAATGCACTGCGATCTCGCTGTTCATAATGGCGCATTTTCGGTGAACGGGGAACACCCGACTCAAACGTCGGGCTCATCCCTACTCTTCACGATATACTGGGCTAAGTGCCCATTGGATTGAGCTATTATTACTAGATATTGCTTTGTTTAGGCACGTTTACATGTTTTTAACTGCTTTTAGAGTGTCTATTTGGGTCCTGGGTGCACAGAATTTTGTTTTTCTAAAAATAATCACAAAGCAACATGCCTTGCTCCTCTGACACTAGCTTGCGGTGCTGTGCCAAGCTAGTTTTCAGCGGTCGGAAATGCTTCAAGGCTCTTAAAGAGCTACCATGGCTTAAAGCGGAACTTCACTCATTTACACAATCCTTCCCACTTGCCCCGCCCCTTCCTGCAGCCTCCTGGGGCACATCACACTCTCCAGGAGGCTGCAGGACTATTCACAGAGTGCTGCGCAAGCATGCATGGTGGGCAGCCAGTTGTGGTCCTCCAAGATGGCAGTGCCGGAGACCCGCAGTGATAAGAAGAACTGGCTATGAGAAGACCCCAGACACTGGTAATTACCCGATTTTCAAACGTCAAAAACTACAGTATTTGTTTCTTCTTCAACTGACACACTTCTGGTTCCACGCTGTGCTCAGTGCTCTGTGGTTCCATCTGCTGGCCCCTACATCACTATGGGACATATGAGCTAGTAGATAGAACCACAGCACACAGTGGAGGGCCAAACATCCCATACACATAGGAGTATGTCAGATACTGCAGATTTTTCATCCAGCATAGCTCTTATAGCTCTTCGAGTAGTAGAAGTGAGGTCATCTCTCTGCTCACTCTGCTCTCCTCTTCTATCCGGCTGCCCCGTTTTAGCACATTTCCATGCAGCACACCCATTAGGCTATTGCAAGTGGTTGAAACCAAATCAAATGCAGGAACTTACACTAATTGCATTAAAATTACATTTTGTTAAAAGACATGCAAAAGACTACTTTTTAAACTGTATGAATAGTCACATATCCATATACTGTTTTATTAATGGTCATGATTACACTGTATATGTAAGATTTTCCCACCTTGTTGCATTCCTGCATGTCCTTTTTACTCCTCTTAAAACAGAAGTAACTTTGAAAAAAATGCTGATTAGTAGGCTTTTTATGACAGAAGAGAAGTGAAGAAGGGTGCTCCTTTAAAAGCTTACAGTGCTAACAGGCACCCCCAGGGGGCAATGTGTGCGGTGTAACTCCCTCCAAATAACTCCCCACCTCCATAATGTCCAGGCTTACACATTATTGCAAAAAGCTACTGGAGTCCAAATTTTATTTCTTGCTGGCGGTTTCCTTCTGCTGTATTAAACATACAGCATATTTACCACAGAAAGAAAAACATACTTTGTATGATTTATTAAGAATACATAGCTGTTTTCAGATGAGGCTTTGCGTCCGCCCTTCTGAATTCAGCTTTAATACTCATTATCTGTTCCTTTATTTAACTGAGCGTAATCTTCCATGTACAAGCATCATAACCTGAAAAAAGATTGCTACCTATTGCCATCTTGTGGTCACTTTTATGATTTGTCCTATATTGAATTGCTAATAAAAAGCAATGCATATTGAAAAGAGTTTCTCCTGTTCTGTTGCTTAAAGTCCCTTTTGAGTGTTTCAACCAAAACAAGAATCTCTTTTTCTCTAAAACATGGAAGATTATGACACCAACTTACTATGACACGGACTAACAAAAGTGATGCTGTGCTCAATGCAATTATTCAATCACAAGCTCCCATATGGTGTAACCCTACTTACACGGAGCTAGCCAAATAAGAGGGGTTAAATCTTTAAGTCATTTGACAAATTACGCTCTGAATTTCCTCTGTCCCACAAACAATTTTATCAATATCTACAATTGCGTCATGCAGTACAAACGCAAGCGCAATCTGCTAACATGCATAAGTCTGACTCCCATCTTCTTACAGAGATTGTCTGCACCACAGTAAACAAGGGGTTGACCTCGTATTTATGTATCCCTGTTGTCCACCATACAAAAGCATGCCCCTCTGCAGAGTAGAGCACAATGGTTGGAGGACCTAGGTGAGATTAGTGGCAAGCAGTGGGACATGGCCTTGGAGTCCATAACCACAATTTCACTGTCAGCATCTCACAAACTTTCCCAAGTATTCATACTCTAGCGAACCTACAGAACCCCTGAGAAGTTATTTAGATGGGGTAGGAGGGATACACCCATCTGCCCTAAATGCAATCTATGTAGGGGGGACTTTACCCATATGATCTGGCGCTGTCCATAACTTACCAAATACTGGACTGAGGTCCTGCAAACCATCTCATTAGCTGCTGAAACTACTGTGCTTTCAGACCCTTTGATATATTGCTAGGAGCCCTGGATGCTGACCTATACCAACCAGGGGCCTATATAATTATCTCTCGCCTGCTATATCTTGCTAGGAAGCTTATAGATAGGTACTGGATGTCACCTACCTCTCTGAAACGTAGACAATGGATAGAATATGTTAATTCTTTACTATTAACGGAACATCTCACTTACTGTTACCGAAATGCCACCCGCAAATTTAAGCTGGTTTGGCACGGCTGGTTAGATAAACTGGGCTTAGCTCCACAACAACTAGTTATGAACAGGCTCCTTTTTTTTCTTCTCTTTACAATGTTTTCTCTCTTGTGTTGCCTGTACGGTATGCTGTTATCATATTAGGTGGTATCCTAATATTTTTGGATAATCCCACCTGCTGTTTGTTGGGTTAGACACTAATGATGTTGACAGGATTACATTTGGATATTTGTACAGTAATGTTTTGCTTTTCAATCTGTATCACTCTATGTATGCTTATTTTTATTAAAAGAGTTTGGATTTAAAAAAAAATATATTCAATCACAGGGCAAAACCTGTTATTTTTTGAGGATTGTAAAATAATCTGAAGTAAAAAACCAAAATGCTATGTGTTTTTATATGCAGCCAGCAGGCGCAGCTCTAAGAAACTATTCACATGTCTATTGTTTGCTGTGCTACTGAGAAAAAAAAGCTTGTTTACAAAGCTCAGTAGTTAAAGTTGATATTTACACACATTTGAAAGAGTGACTCATCCCCTTCCTGCCTGGCTGTGTGTCAGTCAGAGATAGATTGTCTGAAGGATATGTGGTGCTCTCACTTTAGAAAACCCAAAATGTTCTGTGGATTCAGTGGCTGCACCCTGTATTAAATGTTTGTTTATCAAACATAGATTTGATGTATGTAGTAAAAACAGAAAAAAAAGTTAATTATTCAAAAGGATTATCATTTCCCTTCCCTCAGTTCGCCTGCATATAACTGGGGACTCAGTTAGGGCAATATTTTATGTTTATTTCTTCAATAATAATAGTGCCCATCCATCATAACATTGCCTCTGCAGTGAACATACACTCACCGGCCACTTTATTAAGTATACCTGTTCAATTGCTTGGTAACACAAATTGCTAATCAGCCAGTCACATGGCATTAACTCAATGCATTTAGGCATCTAGATGTGGTGAAGACGACTTGCTGAATTTCAAACCGATCATCAGAATGAGGAAGAAAGGGGATTTAAGTGACATTGAACGTGGCATGGTTGTTGGTGCCAGACGGGCTGGTCTGAGAATTTTAAAAATTACTGATCTACTAGGATTTTCATGCACAGCCACCTCTAGGGTTTACAGAGAATGGTCAGAAAAAGAGAAAATGTCCAGTGAGCGGCAGATGTGTGGAAGAAAATGCCTTGTTGATGTCAGAGGAGAATGGGCAGACTGGCTTTGAGATGATAGAATGGTAACAGTAACTCAAATAACCACTCGTTACAAGCAAGGTATGCAGAATACCATCTCTGAGCGCACAACACATCAAACCTTGAAGCAGATGGGCTACAGCAGCAGAAGACCACACCAGGTGTCACTCCTGTCAGCTAAGAACAGGAAACTGATGCTACAATTCACGGAGGCTCACCAAAAATGGACAATAGAGGGCTGGTGGTGGTGGTGGACCCCCCTTTTTTACCCACTTCTCCTTCCATACTTTCGCCGGCATCATCTGTAGGGCCACCCGCTCCTCCTCCCGGGCTCACACTGGGGGGGGGGAGTCATTCCACTCCTCCTCCTGGGCTCATGCTGGGAGAGGGGGACGTTCATCCACCCTCCCACTCCTCTGGGCACAGGCTGGGCTCATGAGGGGGGGTCGTCCTCACACTCCTCCGGGCACAGGCTGTCATCATGATGGTCATTCAGGAGACTGGTAAAAGAAAGAAAAAAAATTAATTAATAAATAAACACCTCGTTTTGCAAGTCTAAGAGCCATGCATAGAGGGGTATGGTACGCCAGACATCAGAGGGAGGGGGGTGTAGCTGTTTGTCTGGGAACAGATGAGCGGGGGGTTGTTTGCATCACAGCGGGGAATGCTAGAATTCTCAGCTACTAGTGTTTCAGTTGTTTGCTTGATGTGTCCTGGCATGGCTCTGAGAATCTGGGGAGCACGTTGGCTGAGACTTGCTTGATAATTCCAGCTACTTTGGGGGCACAGATCTAGGGGAAGGGGGGTGTAGCCAAGCAGGTGGGGAACTGTTTGGGGTAGCTCCACTGCCATGGTCATTCATGATTCATGCCTCACGTCATTTTCTGTCATATCGGTTCTGTCATTAGCGTGTTTCGGTCAGCGGTTCTGTCACTTGCATGTTTTGTCAGTTGCGTTTTATGTTAGAGCGGTTCTGTCAGTTGCTGTGACAACGGTTCTGTCATTAGCGTATTTTCTGTCATTAGCATGGTTTTCTGTCATTAGCGTGTTTTCTGTCATTAGCGTGTTTCTGTCATTAGCGTGTTTCTGTCATAATCGTGTTTCTGTCTCTTAGCGTGTCTTTGTCATCCCAGCACGGTCATTAGCGTGTTCTGTCATTAGCAGGTTCTGTCACAGCGTGTTTCTGTCAAGCATGTCGGTGCCATGCAGGTACGTAATACACCTGTAGCAGTTTCATCTTTGTTTGTTTCCATGTCTCATTGTACCTTTCACTCAGGTTCTTTGCATACCTGGTTTCAGTTAGCAAGGCTCACATTTCAGGATCTGTCACGTCTAGGCGGAGGTTTCGTTTCATAGTTGTCAACCACAATCTTCTCGCCCATATACCTTTCGTCATACGATGCATGTTTCATTCATTACACTTGTACAACTACCCACCACAGGCTGTGGGTACACTACCCCTGAGTATTCAGTTTCACCTACCTGTCTTGGCGCTGCAGGTTACTTGGGCTCACTTACTTCCACACCAGGGTGGGGGTCGTCATCAGGTTAATTTACGCACCATGGCCCATCATCACTGCTCATGTCCTCACACTTGGATAGGCACTAAGGGGTGGTGTTCCAGTCTTAGCGTGTTTGTGGCGTGTTCTGTCACAATGGGTGCTGTCCTAGCATGGTCAGTCTCAGCATGCCAAGTCTTAGCGTTCCTGTACAGCGGGGGGGGGGGGAGCGGGCACTGTCGCAGCAGGTGCTGTCATAAGGTGTTCAGTCATAATGTTCCAGTCACTGCGTGTTCTGTCATAGCCGGTGCGGTCACAGGGTGTTCCAGACACTGCACGTTCCAGTCGCAGCATGGTCCAGTAGCAGCATGGTCCACCCACAGTGGTTCTGTCATAGCATGTTCTGTCATAGCGGCTCTTGTCAACATGGTCTGCGGTTCTGTCATACCGTTTCTGTTTAGCATGTTCTGTCATAGCGGTTATGTCCAGCATGTTCTGTCGTAGCTTGACGGTGCCATACAGTCACGGCATACACTAATAGCCATTTCATCTTAGTTGTTTCTATGTCTCATTGTACCTTTTCGTTCAGTGTTCTTCGTACACCTGGGTTTAGTTAGCAGTGTTCATATCTCGGGATCTGTCACGTCTACAGGTCCACATAGGCTGGTGTTTCGTTTTTCTAATGATTGTTGACCACAATCTCCCTGCCCATAACATACGTCTTACGATTCACGTACATTTCATTACGCTTGTACGAGTACCCACCACGGTCTGTGGGTACACTAGCCCTGAGGGTTTCAGTTTGCTACCTGTCTCTGTTATTTCGTTAGTAGCATTTCATTCGTAGCATTTCTGTTAGTGCTCACATCCAGGGTCTGTCACGTCTATGGATCCATACGGGCTGAGGTTTCGTTTTTAATTGATTGTCGTCCCACAATCTTCTCGCCCATATACCATACGTCATACATGCACGTTCACCATTCCACCATTACTTCTACCCACCACGGTCTATGGGAACCTCAGCCCTGAGTGTTCGTTTTTAATTACCTGTCATGGCGCTGCAGGTTGCTTGGGCTCATTCACTGCATACAGTAGGGTGATGTCATTAGGTTCACATTCATGCGCTGTTGCTCTTGTAATTTCTGCACCTACAGCCTCATGCTTGTCAGTTACGTAGGGGTGGTGTTGGTTGTCTGTTATAATTTCTCTAGGTTGTGTTTCATTGGATCAGGGCATGTCGCATGTTTCAGAAGCAACAAATTCGCATTCATCTCTCCAACGCCGCATGAGGGTTCAGTGCATGGCAGCACCCCATCATCAAGGGGTGGGACCTCACCAAACTCATAGCTGAGTTTTATCATTGGTGTACCCCTTTCCCGGCCTCAGCTGGGGAGGAGGCAGGTTTTTTTTTTAGTTGTTATTCCCAACTCCGTCCCAACCTCTTCCATCCACCAGTGCAGAACATGTTTCTATGCATGATTCTTTAACCGAGATTCATGCGGTACTTAATGCGCTCTCAACGTCCATGCTACAATTGTTAGGCAGGATTGAGGGGTGCATAGCCCGCTTGATTAGAGCAGAAGGGGCCGGTGCAACCCTGTCTCCTGCTCTTCTCAGGGCGCCGGCAGGTGATGTTGGAATTTCTTCACAATGGCATGTGGAACTGGGGGCAAGCCTAGTCACAGGTGATCGATCTGGCCAATAGTTCTTCATCTTGAGTATTCCGTGGGCTTCTACCAAGGGTGGGAAGGTTTCATAGGTCCATGTCTCTGGCTTTCACTGCATATTGCCTCTGCAATTTGGCCTCATCTACCAACTCTATCAACTATCTATCAGGTGACCAGCATTTCAGGCCCCAACAAACTCCTGTCAGTCTGTCCTTTTTGCAGTTCACCCTCTAAGCCAGGTTAAGGCGCATTCAGAGTTAATCAGGGATGTTCTCTTTGGTACGGCTACCAGCTAACGGTCAGGTTTTCGTGGTGTGTCAGACTTCCTGTCTCCTTCCATTGGCACAGTTCCCATTTAGTTCTCTAGACAGTCCCCTTTTACTATGCTTACAATTTCTCTATAATTAGTATAAATGGACAAGCCAGGGGTTGGTGGTCTCATTACTGTACCACAGTAATGGTGTCAGTTTAAGTTCATGTCCTTCTCTGCAATATTCCTCTGGTCAGCTCTTTCTCCCTTTTTCCCCATGCATCCTCTCACTACAAACAGTTAATTCTCATGTCCAGGTTTCTTTCCTAATCAGGCTGAAATCCCAAACCCTTTGCTGGATATTCATCAGGTTCGGAGGAAACTTTCGTAGGTCCCAAACAGGGGGTCCCTTCTTTTATCATCAGGTACATGGGGCATTGCAGATCCTCCTGTTTTAGCAGTTACATACTCAACCCCTTTTTTTTCATAGTCATCCGGGCATTCAATATTTTCTGGACTGATGGTTGTTGCTGGCCCTTCATTGTAGCTTCACATCACACCTTCTTCAGGTCTCTTTTTGCCCTCTTTTAGGCATACTGACCAGCTAGGCCAAGGCACACCTCAGGTCTTGGTAGTTAGGATTATCACATTTCCAAGTAAAGACTCTGACTACAAGTTTGAAGGCTGGCCGCAGGCTAGCCTGTATTTGTAGGAGGAGTCTGAGGGCTATATATCCCTCCTCCTCCTATTAGATCCTTGTCGGCTCGTTTATGGGTTCCCACCCACCCGTTCCCCCATACTTCATCATTTCATTTACGTTTCATTCTTATTCATTCAGGGTACGCCCTCTTTTAGGCATACTGACCAGCTAGGCCAAGGCACACCTCAGGTCTTGGTAGTTAGGATTATCGCATTTCCAAGTGAAGACTCTTACTACAAATATATATCTATATATATCTATATATACACACACACACTGAAGCAGGATACATTGGCCTGGAAGTGAATCTGTACACAGGAAGTAGGTGTGTGTTTTGAGGCCAAATCATTTAGACATACACACATGACCCACACAAACACCACCCCATGTAAAAATAAATAAAAAATTATCTTAATTTGCAAATAAGGATCATCTCTTCCTCAGGGAACAGTGAGCGGGGCATGGTGGTGGGAAGAAATTAGCAGCAGTACAAGCAACTTCTTGGAGGGAAGTGATGTAATTCCTGTGTGCTGGCCACCGCTTCCGGGAACCAGATATGCACCACGGGTACATACTTCTGCGCGCACAGCAGTTGCATCTCTCACACACATAGCGGTCGCGCATCTAGCTACAGGAACCCAGTTTTTATGGAAGTTAATAGTAAATCAGATGCATATTTCCAGGACTGGACTAACAAATGTTTATAGGCAAAGGCAACTGGTGTTTTCTATTAAACAAGGTCTAAATGCATTGACATACATCACAGTTGAACTTGGGAATGTGTCTTTGCAAAGTTAAACTAAATGAAATCTTTTCTTATTTTTGCTTGGGGATAGAGTGCAGAGGGATTAGAAGTCTTGACAGTTTTTGGAGATGTCTGCCCCCCTGATAGGGTGAAGACACCTCACAAATTTTGCCAGTTCCTCCTTCAAATGTATTCACTTCCTGTCACATAGCCAAACAGGAAGTGAGGGTAAAATCCTACCAATGTTTTTCCTTGGGGACACACAGGTCAATCTAAATAGTTTCCCCATTAGGTAAATTGCACTCTAGCATTTTGCTGTGTACAACCCAAATTACTAGGTATCTTGGACTTTGGGGTTTATTTACTAAAGGCAACTTCACTTTACACTACAAGTGCACTTGGAAGTGCAGTTGCTGGAGATCCGAGGGGGACATGCAAGGAAAATAAAAAAAAAACGCATCTTTGCTTCTACATGATTGGATGATAAATTCACCAGTGCTTCCTCTCAGATTTACAGCGAATACACTTGAATTGCAGAGTGGATTTGCTTTAATAAACCCTAAAATACTTAATAATTTGGAGTGTACACAACAAAATGCTAGAGTGTAATTTGCCTAATAGGGACACTAGTTAGATTGACCTTTGTGTCCCCAAGGAAAGACAATGGAATGTTTTTACCCTTACTTCCTGTTTGGCTATGTGACAGGAAGTGAAGCCAAATTTCAGAAAAGGGACGCAAAGCCCAACCTAAAAAAGACAAGCAGGGGTTCTAACACTCACTTGGTTTCCCTCAAATGCCCGAAATTAGAATAGGATTGTCTTGAGCTAGATTTTAGCTCAGTGCTCTAAATCAGTGGTTCTGAACCCTGTCCTCAAGTACCCCCAACAGGCCATGTTTGCAGGTTTTTTCTTCATCTTGCACAGGTGCTTTAAATCACAGTCAATGGCTTGGTATTTTGGACAGCTATTTTAGCTAGAGATAAATTCCCAAAACATGTCCTGTCAGGGGGGTACTTGAGGACTGAGGCTGAGAACCACTGCGCTAAAATGGAAAATCGAATACTTACCTCTCTGTAGTTTTCCTTTCCTGCTGCTTATCCATGCATATGCTACCATGAAGGCACCAAGAAAGTAGCTTTTAGACAAATCACACCTTTGTTTTTTTTGCTATGCCAATCAGCCTAGTTAGGCTGCAGCTGGGAAATCTGTTGCATGAGAATTGTTTTGGGGGGGGGGTAAAATGCATCACTTGGATTGAGCATGCATATGTAAAACAAATTATTAACAAAACACCTAAAACATAAAAATTTGCTAGAAATGTTTTTGGTCAACAAAACAGGACTTAGAAAAGAGCAAGGGAAGCAAAAAACACATGTATGTTAATTTGAGGCACTAAAAGAATATGGTTTTAAGGTCTGACCATTTTGCAGAGGAAATTAGTTAAAAGGTCTTCGCCCACAAGCGGACAGTCTCTTAAGGATTTAAACATTTATTAGTCACAACAGCTTGAGGAAGATTTTGTAAAATGCAGCACAGACAATTAAATCAAAGTGAAACTAACAACTAACAACTTGCAAACAACACAGATTGTCAAAAATATTTCAGTGAAAAATATCCCCCCCCCCCCCCCCCCAAAAAAAGGAAAAAATAGTTGCTCTGAAAACACATCTGTTTTGCAAAGACATAAACAAAATACAAAGAGAAAAATACATGTTACAAGCTCTATAAGGACACCCAAATATACTCTTTTGACACACACACACACTTCTCCAGGAACAGGAGGATTTCTTGGACCAAAAATTGGTTGCTTTATTAATCGTGAATAATTATGTCATATGCCTTTGCTGCAGGAGTTCCAGGGGAATAATCCAGATGATTTTCGGAATTATTTCCGGATGATGGACCCCTGCTTACACCAACTCTTGGCATTGCTGACCCCCTATATTAAGAAGCAGGACACATGCACAATGCCTTTATTTTATTTCTTGGTTGAATAATAATGATTTGATTTGTTATATTTTCTATATTTTTGGATGCATAGAATGCACTTTTTGGTTCAGTTCTATTTTATTTGTTTTCTTTTTTTAATGCACAATAAAAAAATTGTGGAGAATAATACTTAGCTATGTTTTACTTCAAATGACAGTTGGGAGTAGGCAGTTACATTTAAAAAAAATTATATCTTTGATCCTAAAACTACGGGGTAATGGTGTTGTGGTAACTTGCCCCCCCCCCCCCCAAAAAAAAAGCATAATAATATTATTCTTGATATCACTAGAAAAAAAAAGCCTTTGAAAATTTGTTTGCAATAACTCCATCAGTATCACCAGCAAAGCAGCTTCATTATTATCCCATTAAAGAAGAAGAGAATGTGCACTGCATTTGGAGGTTTCATAATTTGCCACATCACGAATGTTAATTCTATATTACAAACGCTAGTTTACAAGACCGACCGCTTCTGGCTAGTCCTTGCTTTCGTGCAAGCGTGTTTGTACTTTGGACTTTTGTCTGACGGACTTATGTACACACGTTGGAAAATCTGACAACAGACATTTGTCCACAGAAAATTTTAAAGCCTGCTATCCAACATTTGTCCGTAGAAAATCCGACAACAATTGTCTGATGGGAGCATACAAACGGTCAGATTTTCCGCCAACGGCCTGTCATCACACAATTCCAGTCGGAAAATCCGATCGTGCGTACGAGGCTTTAAGGACACGTTAAAGAGGATTTTATTGGACGTTTTTCCTGACTCCAGTAGGTTACAGTGTCATGGAAAATTTAGTTTTGAGTCTTCTTTTGGTCAAGAGAGGAGCGTTGGAAGAAGGCATCCGCCTAAGTGAGGCATTTTTTTAGTCCTCGCCGCCCAGCTTCCACATCCCATCGACAGCGTCTGCATCACATGGTGGACGAATACCTCGGGACCAAAAAAGAGATGGACAGCTTTCCAGCTGACGATCCACTGACTTACTGGGTCATGAGAATAGACCACTGGCCAGAACTTGCTCAGTATGCAGAACAGGCATTCAGTGCTGCAGGAGGTTTCGTTACTGATCATCGAACGCGTCTGTCCACAGTCTCCGTGGACTGTATGACTTTTATAAAAATGAATCAGTCCTGGATTACCAGCTATGAAGCCCCTGATGCCGATGCTGATGCTGATGCTGATGCCACTGATTAAGTCTTTTTGGCAGGACTTCGAGGCTGCCTAGATTTGAGAGTGTTCAATCATTTCAGCTGGAAGAATGTTTTTGGTATAGGTTTCATGAGCACAATTAACACATAAAGACCAAATTTTCAGCACCTGTTTGACAGGTGCATATCATTGCAATTTTTTTTGCCTTCATCAGGAGAACCTCTATAGGGTAATGGTGGGAAGGTGCCACCGACACCCAAAGACCAATTTCTCTGCATCTGTTTGACAGGTGTATATCTTTGTAATTTTTAACAGCAAGGCCAATTCTTGCTTTCATCAAGAGTACCTCTATAGGGTTACAGTGGGAAGGCGCCACCGGCACTCAAAGACCAATTTTTACGCACATGTTACTTTTATCCAAAGTCAGAGTGATACCAGAATGTATCCAAAAAATCTCTAATCTTGTTCCAAGTGCACTACATTGTGGCCTCATCATACACACAGGCTCCCCAGCTGTTGCTGAGCAAAATAAAGGCAGCTTGCAGGGAAAATTTAATTTTTTTAGGCTTTATAAATGCAATTATTGCTCCAGCAGATTCTAGACATGGTGCAGATCTGCCACTTTACAGGTAGACTAAGGGGACCCCCCAGGCACTATATTGGAAGAGTTTTTTCATTTTTATGCTTTTACTTTAAAAATAAAAAAATCACTGCTCATTTAAAAATGATGTTTTTCACAAACGTTATTTTTATTGATACATGTCCCCCAGGGCAGGACCAAGACTCTTTTAACCATTGTATGCCCAATTACTTGCATATAAGCCTTCAAAATGGGAACTTTTTATTTTTGACATTCGAGTCCCATACAGAATGAGGAGCTGCGTAATATGGAATAAACAGCATGGCATACAGAATGAGGAGGTGTGTAATATGGAACTTACAGCATGTCATACAGAATGAGGAGGTTAGAATTAGGGAATGTACAGCATGACATACAGAATGAGGAGGTGCGGAATAGGGAATGTACAACATGGCATACAGAATGAGGAGGTGAGGAATAGGGAATGTACAGCATCACATACAGAATGAGGAGGTGCGGAATAGGGAATGTACAGCATGGCATACAGAATGAGGAGGTGTGCAGAATAGGGAATGTACAGCATGGCATACCGAATGAGGAGGTGAGTAATATGGAATGTACAGCATGGCATACAGAACGAGGAGGTGCGGAATATGGAATGTACAGCATGGCATTCAGAATGAGGGGGTGCGGAATATGGAATGTACAGCATGACATGCAGATTGAGGGGGTGCGGAATAGGGAATGCACAACATGGCATACAGAATGAAGAGCTGTGGAATAGGGAATGTACAGTATGGCATACAGAATGAGGGGGTGTGGAATAGGGAACGTACAGCATGGCATACAGAATGAGGAGGTGTGGAATAGGGAATGTACAGCATGGCATACAGAATGAGGAGGTGCGGAATATGGAATGTACAACATGGCATACAGAATGAGGAGGTACGGAATAGGGAATGTACAGCATGGCATACAGAATGAAGAGGTGCGGAATAGGGACTGTACAGCATGGCATACAGAATGAGGAGATGTGAAATAGGGAATGTATAGCATGGCATACAGAATGAACCACACACAAAACAATTGAGTATATGTTTATGTGTTCCCATTCATGCAGCACACAGTCCCCACACAGACTGAGCTATGGCTTATTGAAATCAATATAACGTATATACTGTAAATAAAGCATGTGGGGTGATCTTAACAACACAGATCCAGCATCTCACCATGCTTACAAGTACTGCAATGTTCACAAGTAAAAATACTATCGTAAAACCACTCACAATTTTGTCGGAATTTGCAATTCGTTTTTTTTTAATATGGCACTAACTGTCATTCATTTTTTTCTGGTGTCTTTATTTTTTGCCTTTTTTTATTACAATAGTAAAAATGAATTCACAGGTTTAAATAAAATTATCATTTATATTCAGTTTTGTAATATTGCCTTTTCTGCTTCTCCTGGTATTTTTTGGTTCAGTTTCTGAGGAAAATAAATATAAAAAAGGTTCCTTATTAAGATGCATCAATAGGCTAATGCGGTAATGCAAACAATGGAGCTTCAGGATTTATCTGACATTTATATGTTAATGTCAAATTTAATTTCTTTTGTGTTTTATTATTCTGCTCTATTCAGATTAAAATATTATAGTTATTTTTTTTTATCATAATGTTAACTGCACTGTGACAAGACTGACATTTTTGTGATGGTTTTATTAGCAACGCATTCTCATAATAGATGTACATGGTGTATGTTTTTATTTTAGATAATGCATTGTTGCAGAGTAAGAATTTTCACTAACCAGCCAAGCAAATGTGGCAAACTAAACATTTAAAGGAATCATTTTCATAGGGACCTCTATAAGTTAAAATGCTATCTTCCTGATTGCCATGATTCAGAGCCAATATAGAGATTTTTGTGTCTCGACAGTACAGACCAATCTCTGGAGGAACACAATTCAATCCTTACTCAAGTTTTTCACATTGACATTCCAGTGACCTGGGTGCTTCAGATTCTGTGTCACTCTCAAAAGCAGTAATTATGGTGAAGCAAAGATACGTTCAAGATCATTTAGAGTATCTGAACATGTAAAAGAGAAAAGTAAATCTTCACTAGGGGTGTATCTACAGATCATGGGGGCCCATAGCAAAATTTTGATGGGTACCCCCAGTGACCTCTCTCTGTGCCACCTTACAATGTCACAGATCAGCGACAACTCTGTGTAATTCTTTCTCAGTATACTCACCTTTACCTTGTACTTAGTGGTGGGTAGACATGTGCGGTTTGTTTCGTCTCAAATTGAAATTCAGACACATTTTTTATTCGGAAATTTGTAAGTATCTGAATTACAATAGTAACAAATTTAAACAAATCTGAAATAATGAAACAAAGTTTCAGACGAAATTCAAGTTCAAATAGTTCTCAAATTCGAATTGTTTTCGAAAATAAAGGAATAGAATAGAAAAGAATATAATGGGGGGGCGTGGCCTGGCGCGGAGCGGAGATGGCAGCGTACTGAGAGAGCTCTGAGACACACGCGGCGGTTTCCAGCCCTACACCCGACCTACAGCACACAGATGCCGGGCAGAAAGCTCTACTGGACTCCCCGCTCCAGAACATGCCGCAATTCGGCAGCATCAGCTAACGCTAACATAGCAGATATCTTCAAACACAACGCGGCGGCCTGTAGCAGAACCACGAGCAGCAAGATGGCGCCAACGCCTCAGGATGAGGAAGAGAGTGAGGACTCTATGTCAGCTACGGAGGACACAGGCAGGGGTAAGTCCAGATCGGATCACCCGCTGACCTTTGCGGACATGTCAGTGTTCGCAGCGGACATTAAAGCCACATTTTCAGCTGCTATAACAGATTTGAAGACAAGCATGATGGTGATTAATGAGAAAATGGTGGCGGCCGAAAACATAGGCAGACACAGAGATAAGGCGATTCACAAATTAGAGGTTGCAACAACAACTCATATGCAGCACTTTATTGACATGAATCGTCACATTGAGGACCTCGATAATAGAGGAAAGAGGTGCAACATTAGGGTGAGAGGGATCCCTGAGTCGGTAGAACAGGAGCAGATTGTCCCAGCACTCCGGAGAGTCTTTAACAGCCTACTCGACAGGCAGGAAGACACAGAGATTGACTTCGTGAGAGCTCACAGAGCCTTTAGGCCCAGAGGATCTGAAACAGCACCACCTCGGGACATAATTTGTTGTTTGCAAAGCTTCGCTACCAAAGAGGAGATCATGCGTAAAGCAAGACGGAATGACCAAATTATCTTTAATGGCGCCACGATTATGTTATTCCAAGATCTTTCGCAGATCACACTGAGGAATAGGCGAGCACTACGCCCTCTGCTGGAGAAACTGAGAGCAAAGGATTTGCGATACTCATGGCGATTTCCTTTCGCCCTTACAGTAACACAGAATGGACACCAATACATCCTACGAACACCGGCTGATCTTCCGGATTTTTGTGAGACGCTAGATCTGGGACAAATAGAGCTTCCAGAATGGTACGCAGACTTTCTACAGCCACCACTGATTAGAAGCCCACCCTCTTCGCCTTTCTCATCCCCAGACAAGAGGCAATTGAAAAAGCACAAACAGAACAGAGGCAACAACTCCTCTGCGGACACACCGAGAAGAATGGCCGGCCCGTCTAGAGCCCAGGAGTGCGAATAGAAATACTACACCACTGTTATACCACAATTCTTACAAACATCAAGTGCCATGGCCTTATGGAATGCAGGTAACAGTATCACACAAACACTTAAAGGAAAGTATGTCATACCTAAAAGATGTGAATATTGCATGGAGACTTCAATTTCAGAGTATTAGTTGCACATCACGCAGAGCATATCTGGCAGCTTTTGGGTATACAGACCTGACATTTATAGACGTCTCAAACCTATGGAACATTACTTGCTCACATTGTGAGGAATATTACAACAAGGATATGCCCTGGACGTGGCTCACTTTCAATCCAGTGATTGCCTCTTCTCTTGGCAGGATTGTTTTTGAGACGGTCATGATCCCATACAACCAGACAATCCGTCAGTAATATTCTTGCAGAAAGATGTATTCAAGACGAACGAGGATGACATCTTGAGATACTGTTAGGACCTGAACAAAAAGGAAATTTTTCTGGTGTTTTCAG
This sequence comes from Lithobates clamitans, assembly GCA_037952925.1. Taxonomy (NCBI): domain Eukaryota; kingdom Metazoa; phylum Chordata; class Amphibia; order Anura; family Ranidae; genus Lithobates; species Lithobates clamitans. The sequence goes on from JBBGZY010000898.1 coordinate 3,053,464, forward strand.
TTCTTCTAGGTCTCCTTAAATTTACATATACTTTCAATCTTTGAAAATGTCCTGCACTTACTCAAAGGGCGTGCTTCATGGTGATGGTTAATGTTTATGAGTTAAATTAACAGTTACTTGATTCACTTAGTGTATTGGTGCCCGTATTATCTCTGTCACCAAAATTTGGGTGGGGAGGGAGGGGGAAATTTTTTTTTCTTTTCCCCCTTTTTTTCCTTCTTCTCCCTTCTTTCCTACTTATCTGCCCCAATTTGCACACTACACCTTGGTCGGGTGTAAACCGTATACCAACTTCTTCCTTGCTTATTTGAACCAGCCGTGTGTGCCTAACGATTCTAACGATTGTTAATTTTATACTTCCAATAACTTGGAGAGCGGGTTGTTATCCAGCTGTTGTCGCCTCCCAGCGACCCCACACAGCTTTCCTGACTCCCGAGGGGGATAGGGGAAGCGCCTACATCACGTTCGGTGGTACCTCTCCCCTGGGGGTGTTGAAGTTGTCTCTGGAGAGAGATCCACCACTCTAATACTCTCCCGTTAAGTCTATTTCTTGCTTTTTCTTTTTTCCTTTCTCTTATTCCTTCTCCCCTCTAAGATCCCCTTATATTTTTTTTTTTTTGAGGGAGCACCCACTCAGTGAGTTTTAGGTCTGCAGCTTCCGAACGAAATATCAGATACTAACTTCTAATTTATAGTTTTGTCTCCACAGGTCTGAGCTCCGAGCACCTCCTCCTCCACCGCCGTTATGGTTTATTCATCATTGGGGCACCGACCCCTTGTGATCTTGCATAATATCAGAGGACTAAACATCCCTGAACGCCGCTCCACTCTTCTAAGGGAACTTTAAAAAGGTAAGCCTCAGTTAGTGTTTCTACAAGAAACCCATTTTAAAACACAAGATCACGAGCCCACAATTTCCGAGGGCTTTCCATGCCACGACTGCTGATTCCAAATCAAAGGGTGTTACAATTCTTATAGGAAAAGACGTACCCTTTCAACTGACTGAACAAGTTTGTGACCCTGACGGACGATTTGTGTTCTTGAAAGGCACATATAAAGACTTACCCATAACACTAGCCAATGTGTATTTCCCAAATAAAGCACATATCACTTTCTGTCAACATATTGTGGGGAGGCTCCAGGAGTTTGCTAATGGCTGTCTTATACTAGGAGGGGATTTTAATGTTCCCCTAAACCCTCTGCAGGACACTTCCAATGGCAAGACCTGCATTACTTACAAAATCTTAAAAAAACTTAAGTCACTCTTACAAAAGCTGCAGTTGGTTGACTCCTGGCGCTTCCTCAATCCGGAGGGAAGGGATTACACACACTTCTCAGCCCCACATAACAGGTACGCACGTTTAGATTACATATTCATCTCCCAAAGGGATCTACAGAAGCTTACCAATACACATATAGGATCTCAGACGATTTCGGATCACGCTCCTATATCAATATCTCTGGATCTACAGAATTTAGCAAGGCAGCAACCAACATGGCGGTTAAATACGTCACTTTTTGACCGATCAAACACTCTTACCTACCATCGCTAGTAATCTAACAGAATTTTTTAAACACAATAACACTCCTGGGGCGGACCCACTAATGGTTTGGGAAGCACACAAATGCACTATCCAGGCAATCCTGATAGACCTAGGTTCCAGATGTAAAAAAGAAAGAGATGCCCTTATGAAGAAACTGCTCACCCAAATTTGTTCTCTGGAGTTATTACACAAACAATCTCTCTCGGTAGCCTCAGCCAAAAGCCTCCTAGAGGCTAGGAAGGAATTGCAACAACTACTCAATGCCAAAGCCAAACGGATGTTATTTTTAAAAAAACGAATCTATTATGAGTCGGGTGATAATGCGGGCAGGTTTTTGGCGAGAGCTCTGAGAGACCATACTGCGGTTAACAATATAGCCGGTATCAGAACCAAGAAAGGCAAGTTAGACGGGGCTTCGGAGGCGATAGCTAAACATTTCCATACCTTCTATTCGAAGTTATACAACCTGCCACAACAACACAAACAGCCACAAATGGTGGGAGATAGAGCACAAATTATACAGGATTACATAACAAGAAGCGGACTTCCAGTTCTACCAAAATTAGACATAGAATTATTAGAAACTCCAATCTCATCAGCTGAAATAAAACAGCCATTAAATTACTCAAGGCAGGCAAAAGTCCGGGGCCAGATGGGTACTCGGCCACCTACTATAAGTCCTTTTTGGATATCTTATCTGATCCCCTGAGAGATGCCCTCAACTCGCTGTCCACGCCGAGAAAGGTAACCCCGGGCTTACTTTCAGCACATATCACGATTATACCAAAAGCTGGCAAAGACCCTGAGGATTGTGCTAGCTACCACCCCATATCTTTGCTGAACCTAGATGTCAAATTATTTGCAAAGATTTTAGCTATGAGGCTGGGACTGTTGCTCGCAAAGTTAATTGGTCTGGATCAGGTGGGCTTTATGCCAAACAGAGAGGCCAAGGATAACGTAACTAAGGCACTCTTACTGACTCATGCGGCGAGGCAGCGAAAGATCGAAGGTTTTCTCCTCTCGACAGATGCGGAGAAGGCCTTCGATTGCGTGGCATGGGATTTTATGATGGCAGTATGTAAAAGAGTGGGTCTAGGCCCGCATATGTTGGCCTGGATCACTGCACTTTACCAAAACCCGTCCGCAGAACTAAAAATTAATGGCATCCTTTTGGAAAAAGTACACATAAAGAATGGGACTAGACAGGGCTGTCCCTTGTCACCCCTTCTATTTATCCTTACTTTGGAACCCTTCATCAGATCAGTTCAAAATAATGTCGCAATTCAGGGCTTTCAGATCGCAGACAGAGAATATAAGATAGCAGCGTATGCGGACGATCTATTATTCTTCTTAACAGACCCGACCATAAGGCCCAACCTGTTACAAGAGTTTGCACACTATGGATTTGTCTCCAACTTAAAAATCAACTACACAAAGTCGGAAGCGCTAAACATTTCCCTGCCAGATAAGCTACTCTCCTTAACACAAGCCAACTCTGCATTTAGATGGGATAAGAATAAGTTGAAATACCTAGGGATTTGGCTCACGCCAAATATACAATCCGCTTTAGAGAGAAATTTTGTGACCTTCCTTAAAACATGTAAAGATGACCTCACTAGTTGGAATGAGAGGTTCTTCTCATGGTTCGGTAGAGCGGCAATAGTAAAAATGGTTATTCTACCCAAATTTCTGTATTTAACACGCTCATTACCAATTGAGATACCGCAGAAATTTTTCAAAGACCTCAACTCGATAGTCACAAAGTTTCTCTGGCAACACAGAAAACCCAGAATCAAATTAACTACTCTGGCCAAACCCAAAGACCTAGGAGGAATTAATTTTCCAAATTTTCAACATTATTATTATGCCTCACATATAGCCAGAGTTATTGACTGGCACTGCCACGATTCAGTAAAAGACTGGGTCACCCTAGAGTCAGCTATAGCTACTCTTACACTTAAGTACTCACCTTGGGCAAACAGAAGTAGCTACCCTCACAACATCCGCACACATCTGCTCACTGGTACGACATTGAAAATCATTAACACATTGGCTAAACAGGGAGAGCTTACTACCTTCCCTAGTCCCCTGACACCAGTGACAGACAATCCTGACTTCATACCAGGTATGCACAATCCGACACTCAAAACACCACCTCATGACGTCTCCTTGTTGGTAGGGGATTGCTACACAGAAGACAAATTCAGAGACTGGTCTACCCTTAAGATAGAAAAAAACCTGCCTCATATGAGACAATGGACCTATTTCCAGATAAGAAGTTACCTTGGCAAATTTAAGAACCCTCAACAATTACATAGACCCTTGACAGCTTTGGAATCGGCATGCCGTGACGGGAATCCACTTGATAAGGCTACCTCAGTCGCCTATTCGTGGTTAAGCCGCATGAGAGAGATGGGAACGAGTGGACACAGGAGGAGGTGGTCGGAGGAGCTCGATATGGAGATAACGGACAAACAATTGAGTAAGCTTGTATATTAGCTCACAAATGCTCTATCAGTACAAAAATGCAGGAGACAATCTACAAACTATTGACACACTGGTACAATTCACCTGACAAATTACATAAGTGGAACACACAAAATTCAGATGTGTGCTGGAGATATCTCTCTGAAAGGGGCTCACTAGCTCATATCTGGTGGTACTGCTCTAAAATTGAACCCTTTTGGAATGAAGTACGCACCCTGATAAAAAAAATCACTGAGACTAAAATTGAACTAACTTCAGCATGCTGCCTTTTACACGTGTCCAATTTCTCTCTCAAGCGCTACAAACATTCATTAACGAAACATCTTCTTAATGCAGCTAAATCTCTAATACCCATGCATTGGAAATCGACCTTGACTCTGTCTGTGAGTGCTTGGGTGACTAAAATTGGAGAAGTTTATGAAATGGAGGATACATTGGCCCAAGAGAAAGGCAATGTTGAACGATTCCACAAAACGTGGCAACCGTGGCTGATGTTTAAATACTCACAGGATTTTCCCATTTAATCCACAAAAGAAAGGGCGTTGCAACTCTGAGTTGATGTCGTCCCCCCCCCTTCTCTATCCTGATCTTTTATTTTCATTTCTCTCACTGGACTATCTTTATTCGACTTGTACTTCTCACCAAGTTATGAGAAAACTTGCTTTGGAACACTTAAAATAGGCTTTTAATATACAATGTCAATAATATATGTTCACAGCAAACACTAAGCTATTCTTACCCTTTAAACTACATAGTTTTTTGTTTTTTTTTAAAGGTTGATACAGCATTTATTGTGAAAATAAAGTTTAAATGGGAATAGACTTATATCTTGGAGTACCCAAAGCTTAAAGCCAACTAATTTTTCCCATGTTAGATATAATTTACTGGAATTAATTGTTTAAGTGAAAAGTACGCAGTTGCATCTGCAAATTTTGCTTTGTACAGTATGATTCTATGTTATTCATTTCAATAAAACTTTAAATGAGAAAAAAAAAAATATAATGGAAAAGAATAGAATAGAAAATAAAATAAAAGAATGGAATATAATAGAGTAAAACAGAGCAGAATAGAAAATAAAAGATTAAAAAAAAACAGATTAAAAAATACAAGAATATAATATAACAGAGTAAAACAGACCAAAGTAGAATAGAAAATAACAGAACAGAATAAAATAGAAAAGAAAATAAATAAGTATAAAAGGCCCTGCGTCTTTCACTGAGGAAGTCCTTACCCACGGACGATACGCGTGCGGGGGCTACGTGATGTCAGTACAGCCACCTACCTGGTTTTATATGCACTTTACATGTCCTATATCCAAGCACTAGAGCACTATATTTCTTTCATTTGAATTTTACATGAACAATGCATGTCTAAGAGTGTGACATTGGGTTATCCAATGAATGTGGAGATCGATTGGAAGACCTTACAGGAAGTCAGCCCTCTCAACTGTTACGCTTACCCTTTTTAAGGGACTGCATGAATGACCTGTCTGTTAGTTCAGAGGTCTATTCATTAAGGTGAGTGGCCTGTACCTCTGGTGGTGGAAAACACTGAATTGGATACAGTGGTTAATACCGTTTTCAAGCACCCTGTTCACTATCAAGGAGTCTTCCCTCTTCCTGTCGCTGTGTCAGCTGTTGACACCTCTTTGCTTCAGAAACTCCACACTCTGGGACTTTTTGTTGTTTTATTTAATTAGTGGTTAAATTTGAGCGCTGCTAGTTCAGGGGTCAGTAGTATGTGAGGCAGAGTTCAGGGGTCAGTAGTATGTGAGACAGAGTTCAGGCATCAGCAGTATGTGAGGCAGAGTTCAGGGGTCAGTAGTATGTGAGGCAGAGTTCAGGGGTCAGTAGTATACGAGGAAGAGTGGAAGAGTTCAGGGCTCTGTAGTATGTGAGGCAGAGTTCAGGGGTCAGTAGTAAGTGAGGCAGAGTTCAGGGGTCAGTAGTATGTGAGGCAGAGTTCAGGGTTAAGTGGTATGTGAGGCAGAGTTCAGGATTCAGTAGTATGTGAGGCAGAGTTCAGGGGTTAGTAGTAAGCGAGGCAGAGTTCAGAGGTCAGTAGTATGTGAGGCAGAGTTCAGGGGTCAGTAGTATGTGAGGCAGAGTTCAGGGGTCAGTAGTATGTGAGGCAGAGTTCAGGGGTCAGTAGTATGTGAGGCAGAGTTCAGGGGTCAGTAGTATGTGAGGCAGAGTTTAGGAGTCAGTAGTATGTGAGGCAGAGTTCAGGGCTCTGTAGTATGTGAGGCAGAGTTCAGGGGTCAGTAGTAAGTGAGGCAGAGTTCAGGGTTCAGTAGTATGTGAGGCAGAGTTCAGGGGTCAGTAATATGTGAGGCAGAGTTCAGGGGTCAGTAGTATGGGAGGCAGAGTTCAGGGGTCAGTAGTAAATGAGGCAGAGTTCAGGGGTCAGTAGTATGTGAGGCAGAGTTCAGGGTTAAGTGGTATGTGAAGCAGAGTTCAGGATTCAGTAGTATGTGAGGCAGATTTCAGGGGTCAGTAGTATGTGAAGCAGAGATCAGGGGTCAGTAGTAAGTGAGGCAGAGTTCAGGGGTCGGTAGTAAGTGAGGCAGAGTTCAGGGGTCAGTAGTATAGAAACAACAATCGCCCGTGGGACTTTAATTGAAGTGCTCATGGTAATCAAAAGGTGAACAAATGCATGAGTAATGCATGAGTAAAAAAGTAACAATTTATTAAATTAGTAACAGTGTCATCCAATACAGAACATGAGTATGAGTGACAGGTTCATAAAAAGCAACATTGCATAGTGGTCCTCTAAACATGCCATAATCATATAACATCACAAAGTATAAATGGTACAGATACACATAGTACATCTCTAACCCAACACGTTTTGCGAGCTTTCCTCGCTTCCTCAGGGGCTGATGTGCATATCTGGTGTCTGTAAAAATAAATAAAGTATGGATTAAAGTAACGGTTATGATGGGACAGAAGCATGGAGCCTAAACCGATCATCCCATACTCACTTTTCAGATGGTTGCCTTCAGAGGCTGATCCCAAGAAGGGGCCAGTGGAGGACATCTCCCCCGGGAGCTGAAAGGACGGAGACCAAGGTAGGGAGGCACGGCAAAGATGTAAAAAGTAAAAAGTGAACCCAATCTTCTCCTATGGTTCTTGCAGAGCACGATCACTAAATAGAGTATACAAGTATAAGTATATGTGTACATCTAAAATGGCTGAAGTAACAGAGTCCTAAAAATATAAGACTGTGTACTAAAGTACAAGGTATACGAATGTGTCCTACAGACGAGGTCTGAGGTATCTAGAGTAACAATGACCTAGGAGTATGGTGGGTACAAGATGTTCAAAAGTGTCCTGCAGAGCATGGGGGGAGATGGAAATTTAAAGTAAAAAAGAGAGTAAGAAGGAAGTGCAGCAGTAGAGAAAAAGATGAAAAGAAAAGTAAAAAGTGAGAGTGAAAAGAGAAAAAAAAGTGAGCTGGAATGTGACGTATGGAACAAGGGAAAAAAAGAAAAGAAAAAAAAAAAAAGGGAAGAAAAAATAAGGGGATGTGTACGGGGTATGAATGGTGTGCCATAGGGTGTACATGTGGGAATAAGTAAACGTACTGGTGAAATAATATATGGGAAAACGAATAAAGGAATGTAGAAAATGTGAGTGGTATGCTGGGAATGTGTAGAAAATGTTAGTGGTATGCTGTCAGGTATAGCTGTGAAAGTAAATATGCTCGTGGAATGATGTAAAATAGAATGTAAAACTGCCTCCCAGTGGGGTTAAAACATTCACCTGTATGTTGCAAAGACAGAATGAGAAGAAATGAAAAGTTTGCCATGCCAAAAAAGGGGTCAGTAGTATGTGAGGCAGGGTTCAGGGGTCAGTAGTGTGTGAGAGTTCGGGGGTCAGTAGTATGTGAGGCAGAGTTCAGGGCTCTGTAGTATGTGAGGCAGAGTTCAGGGGTCAGTAGTAAGTGAGGCAGAGTTCAGGGGTCAGTAGTAAGTGAGGCAGAGTTCAGGGGTCAGTAGTATGTGAGGAAGAGTTCAGGGGTCAGTAGTAAGTGAGGCAGAGTTCAGGGGTCAGTAGTATGTGAGGCAGAGTTCAGGGTTAAGTGGTATGTGAGGCAGAGTTCAGGATTCAGTAGTATGTGAGGCAGAGTTCAGGGATCAGGAGTATGTGAGGCAGAGCTCAAGGGTCAGTAGTAAGTGAGGCAGAGTTCAGTGTTCAGTAGTATGTGAGGCAGAGTTCAGGGGTCAGTAGTAAGTGAAGCAGAGTTCAGGGGCCAGTAGTATGTGAGGGAGATTTCAGGTGTTCAGTAGTATGTGAGGCAGTGTTCAGGGTTAAGTGGTATGTGAGGCAGAGTTCAGGATTCAGTAGTATGTGAGGCAGAGTTCAAGGTTCAGTAGTATGTGAGGCAGAGTTCAGGGCTCTGTAGTATGTGAGGCAGAGTTCAGGGATCAGTAGTAAGTGAGGCAGAGTTCAGGGATCAGTAGTAAGTGAGGCAGAGTTTAGGGGTCAGTAGTAAGTGAGGCAGAGTTCAGGGGTCAGTAGTATGTGAGGCAGAGTTCAAGGGTCAGTAGTAAGTGAGGCAGAGTTCAGGGGTCAGTAGTATGTGAGGCAGAGTTCAGGGGTCATTAGTAAGTGAGGCAGAGTTTAGGGGTCAGTAGTAAGTGAGGCAGAGTTCAGGGGTCAGTAGTATGTGAGGCAGAGTTCAAGGGTCAGTAGTAAGTGAGGCAGAGTTCAGGGGTCAGTAGTATGTGAGGCAGAGTTCAGGGGTCATTAGTAAGTGAGGCAGAGTTCAGGGGTCAGTAGTATGTGAAGCACAGTTCAGGGGTCGGTAGTAAGTGAGGAAGAGTTCAGAGGTCAGTAGAAATTGAGGCAGAGTTTAGGAATCAGTAGTATGTGAGGCAGAGTTCAGGGGTCATTAGTAAGTGAGGCAGAGTTCAGAGGTCAGTAGTAAGTGAGGCAGAGTTATGGAGTCAGTAGTAAGTGAGGTAGAGTTCAGAGGTTAGTAGTATGTGAGGCAGAGTTCAGGGGTCAGTAGTATGTGAGGCAGAGTTCAGGGCTTAGTAGTATGTGCGGCAAAGTTCAGGGTTCAGTAACAAGAGATCCAGAGTTCACAGGTCAGTAACAAGTGACCCATAGTTCACAGATCAGTAGTAAGTGAGGTAAAGTTCAGGGGTCAGTAGCAAGTGAAGTAGAGAACAGATTTTGGAGCTGGAAAGGGCTTAAAGGTGGACGATTAAACAGAATCTATCCCTAGTGGCTGTGTACATATATACCACCGTCATTGTACCCACAAAATATTTCTACTTTCTAAGTCTGAAGTGACAGTCTCACATATACACATAAACCTCAGAATGAAGGATAATTTAAAAAAAAAAAAATTCCATTACATTTGCTTTTCTGCACACAAAAACTGATCATGTCATCTACCTTAAAGGAGAATTTCAAAAACCAGCAACTGTTGGGACAATGAACACCTTGGTCGGGACTAAGTAATGTACAGTATCATGTATAGAGTGTAGAGGTCAGGAATAAGTAATATACAAAACAACACACAAAATGCAGCAGTCAGGACAAGCTCCCCTGTTCACATCAGAGCCCTCCCTTACATCAGGGTCCCCAGAGTCCCCCCACTAAAATAAGTGTCCCCAGAGTTTCCCCCAACTTCAGGGTCCCCAGAGTCACCTGTCTTTCAACAGGTTGCCAAAAGTCCCTGCTCCCCCCTCATGTCAGGGCCCCCAGAATCTCTTCCTTATGTCAGGGCCCCAGATTCTCTTACTTATGTCAGGGTCCCCAGAGTCTCCCCTTTACATCAGGGTCCCCAGAGTCCCCCCCAACTTCAGTGTCCCCAGAGCCATCCCCTTTCATTGGGGTCCCCATAGTCCCTGCACCTCCCTTTCTTCAGGTCCCCAAAACCCCCTCCTTATGTCAGAGTCCCCAGAGCCCCCACCTCCTTATGTCAGGACCTTAAAATCCCCGCTTATGTCAGGGTCCCCAGAGTTCCCCCTCCCAACTTCAGGACCACCATAGACCCTCCTCCCCCTTATGTCAGGGTCCCCAGAGCCACCACCTCCTTATTTCAGGGTCCCCAAAGCCTCCCTTCTACATCAGGGTCCCCAGAGTCCCCCCAACATTAGGGTCCCCAGAGTTTCCCCCCAATGTCAGGATTGCCAGAGTCACCCCCCTTTCAGCATGGTCCCCATATTAGTCCCTGCTCCCCCCTTTCATCAGGTCCCCAGAGTCCCCCTTCTAAATCAAAGTCAGGGTCCCCACAGTCATCCCCCCTTACAACAGGGTCCCCACAGTCACCCCCTTACGCCAGGGTCCTCAGAGTTCCCCCTTACGCCAGGGCCCCAGAATCCTCCTTAATGTCAGGTTCCCCAGAGTCTCCCCAACTTCACAATCCCCAGAGTCACCTGCCTTTCATCAGGGTAACCATAGTCCCTGTTCCCCCTTTTGTCAGAGTACCCAGAGACTTTCCCCTAACATTAGGGTCCCCAGAGCTGTCCCCCAACATTAAATCAGGGTCTTTAGATTTCTCTTACCCCCCTTGCATAAGAGTCCACTCCATTTTGTTCTCAATGCAGCTTGCAGCTAAAGGTAAAGCTGGGAGGCAGGGCACTGGTAGCAGGTTTGGAGCAGGAAGTCCCTTCTTCCTCTTCTGAATGCTGGGGCGGTGTCAGTGGCTGGGGGCAGTGCAAGCAATTGTTAGGTTGCTAGGACACTGGGCGGTCCTAGCAACCAACTAATTTAACAGCAACCGGTGGGAGATGCAGCAGCAGCCGTTTAAACAAAACAATCATCGATGTGAGATGGAGCGGAGGTGCTATGGGGGTGTTATAGCATACCCATGCACCCCCTTGGTGCTGCCCCTGTGCGCTTTTTACTAGTGTTGCATCTATGCCCCCGGCAAGAAGGCAAACTGCCCCCACTCTCTAAAGGCACCTCTGCTGAGAAGGAGGTGTCTGTGTTCTCAGCACAGTGTTGTCCTGCCTTCTCTCCTGCCCACAAAACAATGCTGCTGGAGTGCAGAGAGCAGACTCCTTCCTCCAGCAGCTCTTACAACCTTGCACTGTGCTCTGTTCTGAATGGCAGGAGTTCCCAATGATCCCCCCCCCCCCGTGACAGCAGTCTGGGGAATAGTTCCCCATACTAGCTGTCAGTTTTTGAAATTAGTGTGGCCATGCGGGGCTCCACCCACATAGCTGCGTCATTCATACACAGAACTCTGAATGAACTACAAGTCCTTTGCGGATGTCGACTTGTAGTTCTTAATAAAGGTAGTTCATTGATTCTTCCTGTCAGCATATCTGCTTGCCCCTACAGGATGTATTGGGGCTCAGATACACTGGCAGGTCTGCAGGAGTTCTGCATGGCACCAGCAATCTCCTGATCACAGGTGCAATGCTTTACAGGCTCCAAAAAAAATGCAATTTTTTACCTGCAAAATGAACTTATACTAATCTACATTGTTGATAATACATTAAAGTTACATGACACCATTGAATGATTCAATACTAGTTTGCTATGCGTGTTGAACATTTAATAAATGATGCCAAGGTTAATGACAATTCTGGCTTTCAAAATGAGCGCTGTGTATCATAAGAGCAGTGACAGACACTCTTGTGTGCAAAGATACTTTCAAAGAGTGTCTACAAGTATTAAGAAATATGATGTAACAACATCATTGTTACAACATATTTACAATCATGTGCAGAAAAATTGTGACTTTGGGTCTGCATTTGATATTGGTTAAAACAACCTTCCAAGTGAAACAAATGTTCTTAGGTTAAATTGGTTCTTATTTAACTCCTTATTAACCCATAGGTAATCCTAATCAGCCCTAATTAACTTCTTCCTCAAAAATGAAAAAATAAATGATTTTATTTCAATAAAAATACATTTGTCACGCTTTGTAGCAGAAATTTAACTTTAGTGTCAATATAAGCGGGGCCTCCTACAGCTGTGTTCTCTGTACAGCACACACAGTGATGATGCTACTTATAGAAGGTAATAATTTGGTTTGTAAAATCATTTAGTGCACACAAATTGAATTACAGTATATCCTGTGTGGCTATTAAGAAATATACTCTAATTAAATAAAAGTTGTAACTGTAATTGTCTTTAAACAGAGAATAAGCATAACTACCTTTCAACCAGGAAATATAGGTCAATAAGGTTTACCTGGAACAGGGATTCAATGTTGGTTGCAGTGTAAGCTCTCTATAGTCTTGCTCCATCTTTGTTTCTCGATTTTCACTTTTACTGCTTAGGCAGCCCATACATTAGTCAGATTTTTTTCACTCAACCAGTGGGCTTTTTAAGTTAGATTTTGTGGGGAGGGGTGATTTTGTGGGTGTTTCCACTGTCCTGGTGCTTCAGGGCATCCAAATATGTGATAGGTAGTCACAAATTAGATGCATAAATTATGTGTAGTTTATGCTCCTTGGATTTATTTTGGGCACCTCCATGCATCTAGGTTGAGGAAAAGTCTAACACATGTAGTATCTTCATACTAGCAGAATGTGTTTTGGGGTGTAATTATAAGTATGCATTCCCTGTATGTAAAAAATAACCTGGCAAAAAGACAATTTTGTGAAAAAAAAAACCAAATTATATTAAATTTTTATAATTTTGCAAAAAAATGTTACAAAACATTACAAACATTACAACTTCAAAAAACTCACCACTTACTAAATATCTTGGACTACTTTCCAAAAAGGTCATGTTTGGGGTATTTGTAGTAGTCTGGCATTTTAGGGCCAAAAAAAATTAGATCAGAACATCAGTACTGATCAATTTTCAATTATATATACCATAGTTTGTAGACTCTATAACTTTCACACAGACTAAATAACATACACTGATTTAGGTTATATTTTACCAAAGACATGTAGCTCAATACATTTTGACCTAAATTTATAAAGAAAGGTTATTTATTTAGAAAATGTTATAACAGAAACCAACAAGAATGTGTTTTTCACAATATAGTAAAAAAAAAAAAAACCCACTGGTGATTAAATGCCACTAAAGGAAAGCTCAACCTATTTTATAAAATGATAAAAATTTCATTTGGGTAGTGTTGCATGCCTGAGTAATTGTAATTCAAAGGGTGACAGTGCTGAAAGCTGAAAAATGGCCTGGGCAGGAACAGGGGAAAAGTGTCCGGTCCTGGGGTGGTTAAAAAAAATATAGCTTACAACTGCTGGCTTTTTATTTTTTTGGCCTGCTAGAATACTCTCTCTCTCTCTCTCTCTCTCTCTCTCTCTCTCTCTCTCTCCCTCTCTCTCTCTCTCTTTCTCTCTTTCTCTCTCTTTCTCTCTCTTTCTCTCTTTCTCTCTCTCTCTTTCTCTCTTTCTCTCTCTTTCTCTCTTTCTCTCTCTTTCTCTCTTTCTCTTTTAAAAAACAAAACAAAAAAAAAAAACACAAAAAACCAATGCACATATTTTTGTAGTGATTCATTTTTAACACAAGATGCCAGTGTAGTACAGAAAATGGCAATATTATGAGACTTTAAGGATTAGATAAAAGAGCATTACGAGTAGAAGTAAAAATAAAATTAATGTTGTAAAAAGAATGTAAGCTTTCTGGTTTTGTACTGAAGTCATCTTAAACATTCTTAGTGAATTTGTTTGGGATCTAAATGAGATTTAAAAAATGTCAGTGTACAGGAAGGATACAGTACATTCAATTTCATAAAAATGCCTTCCTAAGCTTCAAGTATGAAAAATTAATGAACAAGACAACAGATACATCCCTAAAACAGCAATAACATCTCAGTGCTTCTTCAGGTTTGGGGAACATTTCATTAAACAGTGAACTTTATATGGCAAGATTCGCAAATTTTCTCTTTCATTGTAACCCTCTGACCTCTGTTCTGTGGTTTTCTTTTTTAGAGCCTAACACACTATTGCCAGCATGTCTAGGAATATTTTATTACTGAGCCTGTGTGTTTTATTATGCAATACACTGTGTTCCTCATTTATCAATATCTAAAAGAAAGAACAGTGCGTGTTGCCATCAGCATCCTGCCATCATTTTACTTCAATTCTCCAGGATACATACAAGAAAATGAAGAAAAGAATATGATCAGTAAGAGTTTTGTCTTCTTGCAGTTTGATAAATAGAGCCTAATATTTTTTTAAGGGCCATTAAACAGTACCTTGTCCATTATTATATTCTCATGAAAGTGTATCTAAAGCCTAAAACCTCTTTTTCAATTTAGAAAGTGATGAAGAGTTAGAACTCACATCAGGTTGTTATTACTGTCTGAGTCCCAATTGAGGGATTCACTCTTTCAATTTGTCCTGGAGACCATTGTAACCAGAACTGAAGGTAGGGGAAAAAACAATGTTCTAAGCTGTGACCAGAACAGGAATATAGGGGAAATATTGAAAAGTGTATGCTTTTTCTAATGACAACTGACCAAGGGGGACATTTTCCTCACTTTTGAGAAAATTCCTCTCACTTATTGTGTTGTATATGGGATCGAAGAGAAGAAAAATCTCTCCAATGAGAAACAGGTGGCAATAAAAAAAAAACAAAAAACCTTATGCTATTCAAACTTTTAAAAGTTTTGGCTTTACTTATACTTTAAACTGGATGACATCATCTTTTTTTCACCTTAAATTTTGCTTAGTGAACATTCAAGAATATTAGAAGGCAATTCCAGGTGAAACTCCCCAATTTTTTTTTTACTGTCTATGTCCTGCTGGGATACTTCCCTTACTTTGTGTCATAGCGATATATAAAGTGTAGAGAAACCTCTAACAGGAACAGAGACAGCTAATAAAAAATATTTTTTTATTACTTATGTGCCTCTGTTAGAGTGATCAATGTTGTTTTTATTGGATACATGCAAGAGAAATATCTCCTATGGGCTACAAAAGTATTGAAAAAAATTTAACTTAAGGATATCTGAGTACCAGAACTGATTTTCTTCTCCAGTAAACGCACATAATAAATATGATGTACGTAACCATATTAAATATAAATATTATATTAGTATATCTTAGTAATACAGTACCAACTAGAATTTTTTGTATTCTACCTGTCTTTTTTATTTTATAATTAAGTATTGTTCCATTCCTATTTTAGAGTTTAGCTAAGAATATATTATTCTTTGCCTCAACCTGTAGGCTTTTTTTATTTGCAAATATCTAAAATTAATTAATTGTCATATGATTATAAAGAGAAAATGGCAATGTATAATATTTCTTCTCCGTTCTTCTCTCTCTCCTTTCCATTTTAATTGTTAACTGTTAATATTTCACTCCCTAAGTGAGTGAGGGTCCTTTTTTCTTCCCATGTTATGGGCAGGCTAATTATATTATTTACAATATATTATATTTATATTCACATTCGTGTCTTTATTTTCTTTTTTACATTTCTATTTTTAATCAGGAACAATCTTAAATATTAATTAGAGAGTTCAGTAGGTCTTTCTTTCTTCAACACTGATTAATGTAATTCAAATCAGATCTATTAATAAGTAGACTTGGACTTACGATGATGTCAATTTGCATGATAAATATAGACAGGTTACTTAAAAATACATACATACTACCTATATATTGCAGCAAGCAGTAAAACAGATAGGCTGATGTCAAATATGTGAATAGCCTGGCACATTGGGATTATAGCTAAATTTATATTTCCAGAAGTAACACAACTTTCATTGAAGAATAGGTTTCCATACACAGAAAGCAGGCAAATGTGTATGTGTTAACCCAGGAATTGTATTCTGTACTTTTCACTGCTATTTTATTTGCAAAGGTATTGACATCTAGGTATCAGGTTTATTATCTCAGTCCATGATTAGTTTACAGATATAGAAACAATGATAGTACATCCACTAAAATTGATTTGGCTGTTGTTTGCTCTATGCAAAATTGTCAATTTAGATTCTCCAATGAGAACAGCCATCATCAGAAGTTTAGAAATCTTAATCTACTGCAAATATACTTCTGGGTTTTCTTAGGTCTTGTGTAGAAACTGTGCCTGAGCAAATGTTTTGCTTCTATGTTCTTTATAAACTCCAGCAGGAAGTTTTAATTAGAAAAATGTTGTAAATGCCGTGGAGCTCAATGATCTTTGTGTATTTCTTGCTATGTCTGGGAGTAGACCCCACCATGTATATCGATGCCTGCTCAGATACACTGTAAAGTACATATGTTGATTTACAAGAGAAGAAGGAAATGTTCACTTACCAAAGTAATTGTTCACATTGAATGATAACTTACCTTAGAGAATAAATTAATTTAATGAATCCAAACATATGCAAGGCAAAATTCCTCTTTTTAAAGTATCCTACACATCAAAAACACATAGGGAAATATCTATAAAACTGTACATGTGATATTTAAAAAATATTCACTGGGGGAGAATCTTCATGACAACCCAAGTGAGATTTGCCAAGATTCGCTCTGCATTCCACAGTCAAATTCACCCTTTTTGCAATAGAATGGATGTGCACCAGGTGAATGCAGAGGCCAGTGAACAACAGCCATACAAACAGATATGCACAATGAAGTGAAGATTTGGTTAGCTTGCAGATGATAGCTCTACATAATATCTGCTGGCAATAGCTCTCCATGGTTCTGAAAATGTGCATAAACAAATTTTCAGTGCCATGACAAACTATTACTGCTAGGAGGGTTAAATGTCTTGTTTAGAAAATAACAGTGTGGCTCTTCCCTAGAATAACTATCCCAGCATGCCAGACACCCTGGAAGGTATCCCCATAGCAAGGAAGTTGTGATTATACAGCTCCCCTGCTATGCTGAGACCAGCCCACATGCCTTTCAACGTTGGGTTCTTAAACCCCCCCCCCCCCAAAAAAAAAACAGAAGTCTCCCTCCCAAATCCCTGGTGCTCAGTGCTGACAGATACCAGGCTCTACGCCACTCTTGGCATGAGTGGGGGCTTATGTACTGCCTTCATGCCCCTCATAGGAAGTATGTAGGTAGATACCCCACCCCCTGGCAAACTGATTTTAGGGGTCCTTGAGACCCCAACCCATATGTCATTGGTGCAGGTATGAAAAAGTAGAACCATAAACATAGAGCTTATTTAAAATGTTTTTTATTTTTGTAGTTTAACTTATATTTACTTTTCCAGGTTTCAGCAATGTCTGAAGATGTCCCACAGTAACCATCCAATGTGGGCATGTGAGAGGAAGGAAAAACAGGGTCCCCCTTCCTCACTGCTCCCTGGAGTTGGCATAGTTTTATGTGCTTAGGGGACTCTGGGGATGAAGCTCATTGTGACACCATTGCCCACATTTGGATTAAGGCAAGCAAATTTAGAAAGAGGGAATGTCAAGTGAATTTGTAGAGAAGGTAAAATGTGCCCTTTTCTTATATACAGTGAGTGAATGTTGCACCAGGGATTATTTACTAATAAAGGACAGATGTTGTCAAATATCAGGGAATATCATTTTTACTGGATAAAAATTTAAGTAATTTTCACTAATTTGCTTGTTAGGGCCCTTTCACACTGGGGCGGGGGCGGCGTCGGCGGTAAAGCGGCGCTATTATAAGCGGCGCTTTACCGTCGGTATTCGGCCACTAGCGGGGCGGTTTTACCCCACGCTAGCGGCTGAGAAATGGTTAAAAAACACCACAAAGCGCCTCTGCAGAGGCGCTTTGCCGGCGGTAAAGCCGCGCTGTCCCATTGATTTCAAAGGGCAGGAGCGGTGAAGGAGCAGTGAAGGAGCGGTATATACTCCTTCACCGCTCCAAAGATGCTGCTAGCAGGACTTTTTTTCCCGTTCTGCTAGCGCACCGATCCAGTGTGAAAGCCCTCGGGGCTTTCACACTGGAAACAACGCAGCGGCACTTTCGGGTCGGTTTGCAGGCGCTATTATTAGCGCAATAGCGCTTGCAAACTGCCCCAGTGTGAAAGGGGCCTTACATAGGGTGAATGCTTGAGGCAAATTTTGTATGAATATTGGGTGATTATCAGAGAAAAAGCTTTATTAAATATACAACTTAGAATCACGCTATTCACTGAGCTAAGTGAACATTCTTAAATCAACCTCAAGCCTGCAGATTTCTATTATGGAGCACTAATAAAATCTTTTGCATATTTTACAAAATACAGATAAACTGAGACAGGGTCAACCAAAACTTTTCAAGCAAACTTTCATTGTTTCTTTCTAACCCTTAGGCCCAAATCAAAGCTATGCTTTTTGGTGCAGAGTGCCTTTCCTATTTCAAAATTTAACAAAGATAGAGGTATACTAAAATAGTCTATAATACATGAAAAAGCTAGTAAAATATTCCCATGCAGTCATATTTTTAGAATAGATTTTTACAAAAGCAGTTAAAGTAGAACTAAACTTAATCTGTGCTCCACAAACCAAAAATGCTACTTAATGAATTTTTAACATTCAAAGCAAACTCACACATCCATCCATCCCTGTCTCCATGCTTTCTTTTATTGAGAAATCACTTTGAAACCCCCTAGTACCATTTCTAGCTGCAGCCATCTTGAGTGAGGGCGGGTGATTCATGTATCATTTGCTTCCTGTAATCCATCTGCTCTCAGGTCAGGCATGCAGGCAATAGGGTGTGCTTGGCTGAAAAAGCCTTTCCTCCCCTCCTCCAGATAAAAATAAGAAAATACTCATGAAGTCTCCTGAAATGTATGACATAATTTTTGCCTTTCCCAGAAACCAGGGAGCAACTGAAGAAAAAAAGGGTTAAAACAAGTAATTATAATATACCATCCTACTGCATCTATTTACTAATGCTAGCAGAATAAGGATTAAAAATAGTTAATGTTGACTGAGAGTGTAAATTTCTGCAGCACAAGAAACTGTATTGAAGTAGTGCAGTTTCCAGAAGAACCAACAGATCTTCTATGGAGTTTTCTGGGGTTTCTCATCTGGGCTAGTTTGCATAAGTCAGTTTTCAAAACATTCTGTATCCATGTACACTGGGAATTGTGTAAAAAAAAATTGTTCACAAAAAACATGTTCACGGAGTATCTATAGTTGGATTTTATTAGTAGAGATAATGAGGGCCACACTCTAACTGATCCCACAAAGTCCCAATTTGTAGAAACTTATCCGACCTATCCCATATCCAGGCTGTTAAATATCCCATCAATCTAATGTCCATTATTATATAAAATAGACGTGCCTGAGAGGGGACAAAAGTTGACTTCCAATAGAAGGGATTAGTCTTCTGGCAGCTACAAAAATATGCAAGGTCAATCACTTAGATATACCTGGAAAAGGAAGGCCAATGAGGTTCCCACCCCCAGCTGTGCTCCTTATGTGGAGCCTGTTTTCAAGGCAACCTGACACCAAGCAACAGGTCCTGACACCATGGGATCATGTCAGAGTGAGTCTCTAACCCCAAATCCAAACCAGGAAATTGAAAAATAATATAAATAGTCCTCCAACAATAAAAGGGGAATCTCCTTGGACGTGCAGGAAATAATATATAACACCAACACTGATAAATCCCGGATAATGAAACAAATGGGTACTCTTACCAGAGCAGATGGACCCGAATGTCAGCGACACCGAATCGTAAACGCTTAAGACTCGAATCTGTGGCAGTCTCAGATGGAAGTAGAAATGGCACTCTCAGATGTAAATGGAATCCAAGGTCTTCAGAAAGTAGACTCCAGGGGATCTTAGTGAACCCGACCAGGGAACAAACCTCTTGTAGGGACCTCAGCAACAATTCTGATCAAAAACAATGATGTAAAAAAGGAGAGAGGCTCCAATAATGCGGGTCAAAAAGGTAGGTTTTATTAAAACCACAATGACAAATAAATAAAATGTGATCACAATGAATAAAAAGCAATGTGGCGAGCAATAAGCGTAGCCCAACGTGTTTCGTCCACATAAGACATCTACAGGGGCTTAACATAACTTAACATAAGTTGGCTGTGCCCAGATCTCTGCCCTGCATCCCCCTGGACCTATACCCTTGCTGTTTTGCAAATACAGAAAATACCTGTTGACCTTGTCACAAATGCAGTGTCATTGTCATTTCCTGTTAGCTACACCAAAGAATATTTTCCTTTCTAGCTATGTTCTGTAAACCCCATGTAATGGAGATTAAGCGATAAAGACATGTTTGGAGTCCATATCAGGAGAGCAGCCTAAGGTGACATTTATGGCTCCCTCCATAGATACAGTGAAGTGAGGTGAGTGACGTAGACACCCAGGGATAGGAAGTGTCTTATTTATGGGGGTTCCATGGGAAAATAAAGCAAAAAAAGTAAATCAATGCAGCCATCAGACCAATGACTAGTGAGCTGCAATAAATTAAATTATTAGTTCTGAGTTTACAAGCACCTTAAAGTGGAGATCCGGTCAAAAACTAACTAAGCTTAAACCAGTTCCCACCCACATTCTAAGCCTATATTAACTACCCTGTAAAGTAAAGATGTGTATACTTACCTATTCCCTGGGCACTCTAGTCACGTGTTCTCCCCAGCAGCTGGCTTCAGGGGAAAGGAGAGAGCAGTGACAACCTTTGCAAAGCCTGGGCAGTGACATCATCCACAGACCTACTATGGGGCATCCATTGTTCACTGTATTAGTGTCACTGGTTCCCACAAAGTGTCAAAAGTGTCAGTTAGTGTCAAAATGTCCACCGCAATATCACAGTCCCACTATAAGTCTCTGAATGCCGCCATTACTAGTATAAAAATTCCAATATATATCCCATAGTTTGTAGACGCTATAACTTTTGCACAAACCAATCAAAATGATCAATTAAAGTAATGCAGTACCGTATTGCAAAAAATGGCCTAGTTATTAAGGTGGGTAAATCTAACGGAGGGCAAATGGTTAAACCTGGCTACATCTCCCTGGTCCCTGGACTGACTGCTTAATATACCTTGTTGCCACCCAAGTCTTATCTATTGCTGTGGCCTGTTACTACGTGTTTGTACTTGCTGGATCTGTGATTGCTGTCCTGCAGATTTACCCTTTTGCGCAAAACACTTGTTTATTGAACCCTTCAATAAAAGCACTCCATAGCAAAGGGGCCTAAGACTACTCAACCTCTGTGTTCTGTTCCACCCACTCCTTCATCACATGGGTTCCATATGTAAAACTAACTAACTAACTAACTAACTAACTAACTAACTAACTAACTAACTAACTAACTAACTAACAAAAGGTTTGTACATCTACACCGTAGTGCAGGATTGGAGCAGCCCCCTTGGACTTTTTAGGCAGAAATGGTCATAAAGATAATTTTATAGTAAAAGCAACCAATCCTATTTAATTTGTTCATAAACGACCTGGAGGATGGGATAAACAGTTCAATCTCTGTATTTGCAGACGATACTAAGCTAAGCAGGGCAATAACTTCTCCGCAGGATGTGGAAACCTTGCAAAAAGACCTGAACAAATTAATGGGGTGGGCAACTACATGGCAAATGAGGTTCAATGTAGAAAAATGTAAAATAATGCATTTGGGTGGCAAAAATATGAATGCAATCTATACACTGGGGGAGAACCTCTGGGGGAATCTAGGATGGAAAAGTACCTGGGGGTCCTAGTAGATGATAGGCTCAGCAATGGCATGCAATGCCAAGCTGCTGCTAACAAAGCAAACAGAATATTGGCATGCATTAAAAGGGGGATCAACTCCAGAGATAAAACGATAATTCTCCCACTCTACAAGACTCTGGTCCAGCCACACCTGGAGTATGCTGTCCAGTTCTGGGCACCAGTCCTCAGGAAGGATGTACTGGAAATGGAGCGAGTACAAAGAAGGGCAACAAAGCTAATAAAAGGTCTGGAGGATCTTAGTTATGAGGAAAGGTTGCGAGCACTGAACTTATTCACTCTGGAGAAGAGACGCTTGAGAGGGGATATGATTTCAATATACAAATACCGTACTGGTGACCCCACAATAGGGATAAATCTTTTTCGCAGAAGAGAGTTTAACAAGACTCGTGGCCACTCATTAAAATTAGAAGAAAAGAGGTTTAACCTTAAACTACGTAGAGGGTTCTTTACTGTAAGAGCGGCAAGGATGTGGAATTCCCTTCCACAGGCGGTGGTCTCAGCAGGGAGCATTGATAGCTTCAAGAAACTATTAGATAAGCACCTGAATGACCGCAACATACAGGGATATACAATGTAATACTGACATATAATCACACACATACATTGGACTTGATGGACTTGTGTCTTTTTTCAACCTCACCTACTATGTAACTATATGTAACTATGAATGAATGAATGATTTGTAAAGCGCTGCAAATGCGAACTGAATCGCCTCAAGGCGCTAGATGCATTCTCTAGAAAAGGAAGGTCTTTAGTTTTTTCCTGAAGGCCTGGTGGTTTTCTACCATGCGGATGTTGGTTGGAAGAGCATTCTATAGTCGAGGTCTTTGGACTGCGAATGTTCGTTCTCCCTTTGCTTTGTAGCTATGCAATACAATGCCACGTTTATTAATACAAAACATAAAAACTTATTTATATATAGACATAGCCAACAAGGCAAATAATGTAAAACAGTACAAAATTAGAAAAAAATGGTGGTACATCAAAACATATTTGTCAAACCCAACAAAAGGCAAGTATGCTCTGTGCTGCCAGAGACAAACTATGGTCAGTCAATAGGGATTTCTTGCATATAGCCCAACATGTTTCGGAATGAACAATGTGTATTCCTTCATCAGGCATGATTATGTCTGGGAGATTTTAATTTTCATTGTCTGAAATGTAAACATAGTCACATGATAATTACACTGTAAAGCACGATGTGAACATAGTAAGCAATATAAGAGTATAAATTTGGTATATAATATATGTGACCATTCTAATACTCACACGATGATCCAGAGTACAATAAACAAAAAAGGAAACACAAGGAATAAAATGAATGGGGACTCCTAAAATGACTGAAGCAGTCCACAGAGCAGCAGGTGGGTGGGCGTGCATCCCAGGATGAGCAAGCTGCAAACATCCACAAGAAACGCCTTGTAGGCTACACCAGCCAAAAAGGTACCAATATCTAAAGCAAAAAAAGCAATTGGAAAAGCGTATTTACACATACTTCCTAAACTTAAATATCAGCAGACAGTGTGAATGTTACATAGAAATGAGATAGGGGAATCAGGTATCTCATCACCCCACCATAGAGTACATTACCTTTCAACACACCCATGTAGATAATCACACCATGGCAGCAATGCTCAATCAGAGACATGCCTATCAGGTGTGTCTGCTTATATAGGGAGTATTCCTCAGGGAGAGCCAATAAGCCATGGGGAGGAGGTGCTGGAACCCTGACCACAAAGACGCCGCCAATCAGGGTGGGTCAGGACAGGGACAAGACAGTTCTCTGACGTAAGGGCATGCGGCGCAGCCCTGCCCATCGAGCGGGTAGGAGCTCCCCCCGCAAAAAGGCCGTGTGGATAGTGAGTGGAGCCTGCCTGCTGCGTGGTGTAAGCAGAAGACTCCACAGGGGACACGCACATCACCATCTAGTGTATCCGTGGACCACGACAGTCACAGTGGGCAATAAATGATTCAAAAACCACAATGGAGAAACCTACAAGAACAAAAAACAGTGATTGATTAAACAAAAATTATATGCATAGGAAAAAGCAAACAGGGAAAGGAAGAAAAAATATAAAATATAATGGGAAAGAAAATAGCCAAGGATATGGAATACCAGGGACGAGCAGATCTAAAATGAAAGATTAATTAATAAAGAATTCTGTATATGGTATTATATTTAGCATGGGGGTCCCAGGATGTCATGGAATAGCGGCACACACCAATGTCACAAAGCATTTATTCCTCTAGAGTTCAAGACTCTCAATACCAGAAATTAGAGGTTCAACTCGCATCCCCCTGACACAAAACCAGTGAGGAAGGGCTTGAACTTAAATTCCTCATTTAAGCCTGGTGTCAGGGTGGCCTTGAGATTGAAAATTCATCTAAGTTCACATTGTAGTAGTTGCTTATTGAGATTGCCACCTCTGTGGCTAGGATGTAGGCGATCCAAGGCCAGAAAATGTACCTTAGAGATAGACGCAGCATGGGCTGAGGCCATGTGTCGACCAATGGGTACGTCAGGATCACGTTTGTGTATACTTAATATATGTTGATATATGCGTTTCCATAATTCATTTATAGTTTTCCCAACATAGTAACATTCACAGTCACAAGAGAGTAGATATAACATGGCGGGGGTCCTGCAATTTACATGTTTAGGGTGAAAAGTGTGCCCATTGGGTAACCAAATAATTTTGCGTCTGTCAATATATTGAAAATAGGCACATCCCCCGCCAGGGGAAAGTGCCTAAAGTTTTCCACATGTCACCTCTTGAAGCCCTATATTCACTTGATACCAGCTTGTCGCCCACCGAGGGGGCTCTCCTGTAGGCGACAGCTGATACCTCCGACACAAAAGGAGCAAGCAAAGGATCCATAACAAGCAGATGCCAATACTTGTTTAAGATACGTCTAATTTGCTTGTGTTGTGTAGAGTAGGTAGTGATGACACGTGTTGTGTCATGATTTACACGTTTTTTTAGGGGTGGAAAGCAATTCTCAACGTGATAGATTAATTGTTTTCTGATACGCCTTTTTAAGGGAGGACTTGGAGTATCCTTGCTCAAGGAGGCTGGTCCTCGGGACATCAGCTTCCTTTTGAAATCTGATATCGTCGGAACAATTATGGCGAGCCCTTAGGTACTGGCTGTAAGGGATAGATGCCATCAATGGCTTGGGGCGGAAGTTCAAGACATGTAATAGCGAGTTACCCTCCGTGGGTTTGTGGTAAAGCTCGCTAGATAAACTGCCGTTGATTCGCTTTTGAATGGATACATCCAAGAAAGTGATTTCACTAATTCTGTGTGACATTGTAAATTTTAAATTGAAATCATTGGTTTTGATACATGAGTCATAAATTTATATAGAAGATTGTTCGATCCGTCCCAGAATATGAGGACATCATCTATGTAACAATGCCATGCTATAACATGGCTCATGTACATAGACAGCGTGTCGTCTGCCAACAACTGACGTTCCCGCTCCCCCAGGTACAGGTTGACGTAGGATGGGGCACATAGGTCCCCATAGCCCCACCCTGTACCGGGAGGAAGTGGGAGCCGTTGAAGCAAAACATATTGTGTTGAAGTATAAACTCCAGTGACATCAATATGAATTTGTTGTATTGGGGTTCATATTGATTAGATTGAAAAAGAACATGGCGTATCACTGCAAGGCCCTTATCATGAGGAATTGTGCAATACAACGCCTCAACGTCTATAGCCACTAGTTGTGTGCAGTCACTGATATTGATATCTTGAAGTACCTGCAATAAGTGAATAGTATCACGTACATACGATGATTGGTCTACCGGGAGGGTTCTTAGAGTGTTTATACAGCTTTGGTAGCGCATAAAAGGTGGCTTCCCTAGGGAAATCAATGCGAATGAATTCCAAGATTTGTTTCAAGATAATATTTAAGTAAAAAGCTTCCTCAACCATAAGGTAGAATTCCTTTGTAAACTTAGCCAACACCAAATTTGATATAGGGCGATACCACTCAGAATTGTGAAGTATCCTTGTGCATATTCTAGTTTACTGGGCATTATCCATAACCAATATATTGCCACCCTTGTCAGAGGGTTTAATGACAATGTTGTGGTTACGGGCCAAAGCATCCAAGGCCTTTTTCTTATTAATACTTAAATTAGAGCATGATTTGGAATGAACCCCTAATTTTTGGATATCAATAGATACCATTTTCAGAAAGGTTGCTGCATTGGGATTGGAGCTGTGTAGAGGGTATAAACTGGATTTCTTTTTAAACAAAATATGTTCACATCGTGCTTTACAGTGTGATTATCATGCTATATATAAAGGAAAAAGGAAGGCATGTGGCCTAATGCATGAATCATTAAAAAAGAGTTTATTATAAACAACATTGGTATATACAGAGTAATACTACATACATATGAATAAAAAGCAATGTTAAACACTTGATGGATTGTTATAAAGTGATATCCACACAAGGGATGATCAAATGATGGCTAACACGTTTCAAGGGTTTTCCTTGTCAGAGCCTTAGAGGGCCAAATATGGTCTGTGTGTTATAATATGTATAAATAGATTCAGGAGGCAGGATGGGTAGTGTAGCATAACACTACATAGGTGGTATTGCTTTGTGGGCGTATTCACCTTTGCTCTAAGTATTATCCATCCACATCATAGCATTCTAAATTAAACAGAAACCAAACAGATATAGATAACAATAGAATTGCAGACACTGATGCAAATGTTAAAAACATAGCAATAAAATATATATATAAAAAAATTAATAATAATATATATATATATATATATATATATATATATATATATATATATATATATATATATATATATATATATATATATATATATATATATATATATATACACATACATATATATATATATATATATATATATATATATATATATATATATATATATATATATATATATATATAAAATCATCGGAAGCTTTTGGCTGAAAACATTCAGATTTGTATAGAGTATGCACTGACACCATATATAGTTGCAGACGTGGACCACTATGCCTAGGCCACTTGCAGATACCTTGTTTAATGGGGTGTGTGTATGTGTGTATACCCATTTATACATGTATTGCACCCCATTAAAGAAGGCAACTGCAAGTGGCCTAGGCACAGTGGTCCACATCTGCAACTATGTATGGTGTCAGCGCATACTCTATACAAATCTTTCATGCATGTTTTCAGCCAAAAGCTTCTAATGATGCTATTTTTTAATGTACCTATGAACGTATATTTGTATATGCGGGTCATTTTTATATGGTTATGTGACATTTTTTACATATATATATTTTATACAGTGTGTGTTGTGTGCATGTGTGTGTATATATATATATATATATTTTATATATATTTTATATATATTTTATTGCTATGTTTTTAACATTTGCATTAGCGTCTGCAATTCTTTTGTTATCTATATCTGTTTGGTGTCTGTTTAATTTAGAGTGCTGTGATGTGGAAGGATAATTCCTAGAGCAAATGTGAATACGCCCAGAAAGCTACACCACCTATGTAGTGTTATGCTACACTACCCATCCAGCCTCCTGTATCTATTTATACATATTATAACACACAGACCAGATTTGGCCCTCTAAGGCTCTGATGAAGAGGAAAACCCTCAAAACACGTTAGCCATCATTTTATCATCCCTTGTGTGGATATCACTTTATAACAATCCATCAAGTGTTTAAAATTGCTTTTTATTCATATGTACGAATACGTAGTATTACTCTGTATATACCTAATTTGTTTATAATAAACTCTTTTTTAATGATTCCTGCATTAGGCCACACGCCTTCCTTTTTCCTTTATACATAGCATTTCGTACTAGTCAGCCTAGACAGCGGGACATGCATGATCACTTTAGACTTATATCATCAAGAATTACTACCACCTTACTAAGGCCCTCTGCACTAGCGCAGGAGAATATCTTTCCTGTCTATACTTTTATGTGATTATTATGTGACCATGTTTACATTTCAGACAATGAGAATTAAAGTCACCCAGACATAATCTTCCCTGATGAAGAAATACACATTGTTCATTCCGAAACATGCTGGGCTATACGCAAATCCCTATTGACTGACCACAGCTCATCTCTGGCAGCACAGGGCATACTTGCCTTTTGTTGGGTTTGACAAATATGTTTTGTTGTACCATCATTTTTTATAATTTTGTACTGTGTGTTTTACCTTATTTACCTTTTTGGCTATGTCTATAGATAAACAAGTTTTTATGTTTTTTTATTAATAAAAGTGGCATTATATTGCCTTTTACTATAAAATTATCTTCATGACCATTTTTGCCTAAAAAGTCCAAGGGGGCTGCTCCAATCCTGCACTATGATCCTTTTGTATGTTTAGGATGTTGGCAGTCCGAACACAAATATATCACATTTACTCTTTCAACTAACTAACTAACTAACTAACTAACTAGCAAGCTTAATTAGGATGCAGCCTCTTAACAGAAAGAGAATGAAAAAATGGTTATATAGTATTATAGTAAATTGTAATTGGGTTTACTTTAAATACCTATTCATGTGCAGTTAAATAAATAAATAGGAATTTGTTTTTCAAATGTTTTGAAAATTGAAGTGAATTTAATAAGTATAGTTTCTAAACTCCTTTTGAAAATCAGCCTCATGATGTCTAGTGTCAGTATAGATATAGATTTTTGAATTTTTAAAGACTCTTTATTAAAATGATTGTAAACAAACAAAAGGATCATATTTTGTGTTTATACTATGTGACTGTGATGATTTCAGAGTAATTTGCCTTTTTTAATGATCATTTGTTTTTTGACGAGTAGCAAATCTCTTTTAGACTTTTCCTCCATATGCTAAACAATTGTTTATATTATAACATTTTATAATGTATTGTCTGCAGAGAATGATTTTCAAATAAATTGGTACCTAGAATACATCTACTTAGCATTTTATAATCAAATAAAAATTGTTAGATCTTCCCAAAATCAGGCTAGACCCAGAGAGAGAGAAAACAAACACATATACAAAACAAGGCCTATTTTAATCAATATGTCAAAGGATAAAAATGTGAAGAAAAGCAATGTCAATTACTTTGCACATAACAGCTTCTTGTACACATTGTAATTATATCTATCATGTACTTCTGTACAACAAGAGGAAAGAGAGAGAGAAATAATGAGTATGTACCTCACCTGCAGACTGGAGATGTTTGTTTGTAAACAAACCTCTAGCCTGCATGTGATCCCTATAACCCGATGTAATGGAAATCACATGATTGGGAACCACAATGATTTGTTCCTGATACATAGTACGGGATCAGCACATGCAAGCTGTTGGTTCAAATGCAGAAAGGTTAACATTGTGGCTGATTTACATAAATGTGGCCGGTTTCTGTAAAGCCTGATCACTTTGCAAGGGAATTTTTAATTATCTTTGTAAATAAGGTGAAGCTGTGCCCATTTCTCTCAACCAATCATATGAAGGCAAAAATCCTTTTTATTTTTTCATTTTCCTTGAATATGATTAGATAGTCTTTGCATAGTGCATTTACTCTGCATTCGCTAAGAAAAGTAAAAATTCACTATGCAAAGCGTTTACCCAGTTTGTAAATCAGCTACAATATCTCAGCATAGGAAACTGTGCCAGGGATTGTTAATCTACAGTTTGTAGTATTCTGTAGGTTAAGGAACAATTAATCTCTTTTACTTCTTCTCATTTACAACTCACGTTTGTATGTTGATACTGCATGATATTTTATTATGTTCTATTTATAAAACATTGTTGTTGCCCTTAAAGGTGTAGTAAAGCCCACTTTGTGATTTTTACCTACAAGTAAGCCTATAACATAGCTTACCAGTAAAATGAATATCTCCTAAACGAGCACCGTTTGGGAGATATTCACCCTGGGTGCAGCCAGTGACATCACCGGCGCATGCACTCTGAAGCACTACTTTGTCGGAACTCCAGAGCTTCCTGCTGGAACCGAGGGGCCCTCGTGCATGCATGGGAGAGACGTCATTGCGTAAACCCGGAAGAAAGACCCGGGGAAGACGGAAGCCCTCTCAGCGGTGACAGTGTGGCGCTGGAGGGCTTGTTGTAAGGTAAGTATTTAATAATGTGCTAGTATTTGATGCATACTAGCACGTTATGCCATTGTCTTACAGGTGGCTGGAACCAGTTACAACCGCTTTAAAAGTAATTTATGAAATATAGAATAAAATCTCTGCAATATAAAAGTGTGAGGTTTTTGTACGTTGACTGGTTATCAGCAATGTTCTGCCTTCATCATATCTACAGGTTCTGTCAATTTATGTAATTTCAAGCAAATATACAGATAAACAGCAGCCCCAATTGAGGATGGTTCATGTGCATTGCATACGACAATGGGGGGGGGGGGGGTTTACTAAAATTGGAGTGCTCAGAATCTGGTGCAGCTGTGTTTGGTAGCCAATCAGCTTCTAACTTCAGCTTGTTCAATTTAGCTTTGACAATAAAACCTGGAAGCTAATTGGTTCCTATGCAGAGCTGCACCAGATTTTGCACTCCCCAATGTGTACAAACTTATACAGTAATTGCAATCCATTTTCTTAATAATAAAGAACACATGGTCAAAGCTATAACTGTAGATAATACTGTCCATGAAGTTACCATAAAAGGTTGGAATAGGTTAAAAAAGCTACAGCACACATATTGGACAAGTGTTATTGTTAAAAAATAACATTGTCTGAATCAGTTACCAAATGCAAATGTTAATAACTATTGCAGCACAAATACTGGTTATATTGTTTATTGTAATTTAAGAAAAGGGTTGTTAGGATTGTGGTTGATATTTTCTGCTTATGTAAATATGAATGTCATACATGTTTTTATAGTTTCCATATTGCTATAAAAAAGCAAGTCCGGTGTTATCCCTTAGCCTCTAACAGTAGCTTGAAACATACTGTATATACTCTTATTATTATTCATAGTCATGCTGAGCAGGAGCTACTTATGCATATTAAGTTTTCTTTGTTTCTGAAATAGCTCACCATTACTACTATCAATGAGAAATATATTTGACATATATACTTGAAGCAATACAGGTTGAGCACTCCATCAGAATTTTCTGGTGATACGGTTGGTACATGCTATATGCATTCTAGTTAATACAAAATGCAGGTTATTATGCAATATATGATAAAATAAACCTCTTCAGACAACCTTAGTTATTTAATCTATTGATTGCTTTTGCCTCAACATTTATTGTAGACATTCTAATCCTAGCAATAGTCTCTTTTTGGTAACCTAAGCAAAATGTTGGTGACCAAGATAAACTCATACCCTGAATGTAGAGCTGAGATAGCAGAAAGAAATTTTGGAAGAGGCCCTGAGGATGTCCCATAGGACAAAAATGTGTTGGGTGGAACTAGCACACGCTGTCTGGAAGTTCACCGACAGTGTCCACTGGAAGTTTTAGCAAGCTTGTTTTTACCTAGTTTGTTTAATACATTTTACCAACAGTATTATACTATTTTGAGCCTTTTTTATGTTTTCTGTGGATTAGGAGAGCATCTACCATCCTTAGGTATAAGAAAGAGTGGAAGACCTTAAAGTGCAGGAGCTTTTTGTCTGATGAGAACAAACATGTATTGACCTCTGTACATGTGAGGTCCTAATGTTTGGTGAGTTGAGTGTGCACCTCAAATGTTTAGTGGCGGTTGGTGTTCATCCACATTTTGAGAATTGCATGGATTTCTTTATGTATAAAAGGTTTGACTCCCAGGATTTCAGGATTGGACAATTTATGATGATCTTTTGATGTGAGACGCACATCTTGGTATCTGAAAGTTTTCTTTTACAGAGCTGTAATTTATAATAGAATGTACTAAAATTATAGAGGCTGTTAACCTAACAAAGTAGATGATGGTAAATAAGGCATACATTTGTTAATTTTGAATATCCAATCATATGCAAGGAAAAGTAAAAAAAAAAAAAAAAAACAGCATTTTTCCTGCACATGATTGGCTGAATAATGTGCACACAGCTTCATCTTAAACTCTAAGCTCAGGTAACATTCAATATGCTCAGTGTACAGTCTCTACTTCTTTAATAAATCAACCCTTAAAGTGGTAGTGAACTCTGTGTGGACATTTGTATCTACAGGTAAGTTTATAATACAGCTTAACTGTAGGTACAGTTAATATCTCCTAAACTTTCGGTGTTTAGGAGCTTTTGATGTCACTGGCGCATGCACTCTGAACGGACGGCATACCCGTGCCATCCCTTCAGAGCTCTGTGCCGTAAACCGTGACTTCCATGTGCATATGCAGGAATAACGTCATTGCGGCTCGGTCATTCAATCTGCCAGATCCGCAAACCCACAAAGAAGACCGGGTGAAGATGGAAGCCCTGTCAGCAGTGACAGCGTGCCGCTGGAGGGCTTTCATTTTTAGGTACGTTTTTCATATTGTGCTAGTATGCGATACAAAAGGAAAGACATTACCTTGCAGGGAGAAGATTTTTTTTCCCCACAAAAAGGGTTTACTACCACTTAAATGTACAGTGTGGTGAAGTGCAGTGAACTCAGTACATATTCACCTCAAACACAACCATGTAGAGGAGAAATTAAAGAAAAATTATGTTGAAAGTAAAAACAGGTTGACTTTACCTCACGTCATGCTTAATAAAGTTAGGCCCTATGTGTGCTATGAACTTTAGTAAACTTTGCTGCTTTTATTATCTCTAACCTGAGAGGGGGGATAGTAGGATAATTAGTTCCAATCCAGCCGGTAGATGTTTCTCCAGCTGGAAAGTGTGCCACAGGCTGGCAGATATTTCACTTAGACTGACTCTATTCCACAAAGCAGTTAAGGATCTTGACCCACTCACAATGTTTTTCTCAACACATGGTAAAGTCTGGTCTGTGTAATAGTAAACACCTTTGACAGCATGAGGAGTTCATTATTGGCTTGTTTGTAGCACATCTTTTAATATCTTGTTTGCCTCTCAGTTATGTAAATCACTAGTAATTTGATTTACTTACATAGGCTTATGTGACCCATTCTTTAAATGACAGGTCAGTGATTGGGTGAGTTCTTGTCCACTTATTGGTGGCAGATAACAGCTGCTTTAACAGAAAAATTAGCTATATATATATACCGTATATATATATATATATATATATATATATATATATATATATATATATATGGTATAGTTTTAAACTTTTGCACTATTGCACAAGCTTATTTTATTTAGTTAGCATGTGTTTTTGTTTTAGGGTTTGCACTTTAAAAAATATAGTGCTGCACCCTTAAATCTTATGCACATACCACCACCAGACCTTGCATGTGGTTTTTTCACAATCCAGAAATCCAGGCCATAATTATGTGTGCTCTTAATACAAATACATATGTATTTGATTTTTACAGCTATCATTGTTTTATCATTTCCAGAACAGCATGAAAGTATTATTATCTGTCGCAATTATGAGATACTGCTATTCTCATGAAGTTTGTTGTAACAAACATCTGCACAATAATATGAAGCCAGGTAATTATATAGTAATTTGAAATGAAAAAAAGAAATGGACATTAGGTTATTATATGAAATACAATATCCTACTATACAGAATTTCACATTTTTTTTTCTTTTAAAGTGCAAACATCCTAAAAACTAATGAAAGCTGTAAAGAAAAATCTTGCTTTATTTATTATGTATGTTAAATGTGCTATCTTTATATTTATATACTGTAATACTTGTAGAAATGTTACCTGATTTAGACCAAGCTAAGAGGGTTATAAATGATTTATTAATTTAGTAATACAAAATAAAAATTAAGTATGAGACTGTGACTGAAATAGGTACGCTTGTTTTATATGTTACCCTATAATATTATATGATTTTAAATAGAAATTTTACGTTACATTTCAAGCCATGCAGGAAATTGTAAGTCAATGAATTTACCAGGAAATATATAAAAATTGGATGTAGGGGCTGAATTATGAACTGAAAGTCCCTCTTTCAAGGGCAGCATTCTGTGAACTAGACTGGATTCCTTTTTTCCTCTATGCCTGTCGGTACGGAAAATTAGATTGTAAGAAATTTATTACAGAAAAAATTCACAAGGCACAGCAAAGTAAAAAGTAAGGTCACTAGGTATCTTTATTGCATATTCAAGAGGCTTTTAGCTGTTCATGGGCAATATTTATTGTAAGAGCTTTTTAGTTAATGTCTTTAAAATGCATATACTTTAGAGGGCTATTTTTTTTTCTTTGAGTTTAGCATTAGCAAAAAATGTAATCGGTAATTGTTTTCTTAGAGTGATGTATTCACAAAAGTTGTGATTTTTCAGGTACTGTCAATCATAATTGTGGCTTATTTGTGGCAGCCCCAGGTCTGCACACATTTGGAGGATGCTGATTTCACATATAGGGACACTTTTTTTGGCAGGCTGCAGATAGTTCCTTTATTTTGTTTTTAGAGGTTTTTGACTATTGGCTTACTGGGATTTGTGTTGGTCAGTTTTTTTTTTTTTTTGTTATAATTAAAAAAAATATATATATTTGAGACTTTTTAGTAGTGAGTTTTTTTAGTAGTAATGCTATTGCTGATTCTTGGTAGCATGGTGGATTGCTAGCTGACCAATAAATCTAATCTAATTTACAAGGCTAGTGCTAAATTTGTAACATTTTAATAAAGAGGATATGTATTAAGACGAAACTGGCATGGGTGACAGTAACAATTCTTTGGTGGGCTGGTATTAAACTCTAGAGTTCTGGCTGACACACAAAGAACCACCCCATTGGGAAGGCAGATTTTAGAATGCAATATTTGTTTGCACAACATTAACATATGAAGAGAGCACTTTAGTTAACTAATAAAGTATATCTATAGATAAACCCATTTTTTTTTCATTTTGGATAGAGTTGGTGAAGGTTAAAACCATTGTTGTTTTTCTTCTAAAAAAAAAGTTTGCTTTTGCTTTTACTTTCAATGCAAAAAAAATAAATAAATAAAATAAAATGCTAAAGGTTTTTTCCCCCAGACTTTACTGACAGCCTAAGTCAGAATATTCATACATTTCTGTAATTTCACCACCATTCAGTATCTGTTCTATCTGTTTCCAGTAAAGGCTTGTTTATGTGGCACTGATGAGCCCAGTAGATCTTATGGGACTTTTGCCTGAGGAATCATTTATTTTCACCTGATAGACCTGTATTCCCTTTATCAGAATTTACCCTGCCTGTATGTAAATTTTGGAAAAAAGAAAGTTTATACAGGGGTATGGCTGTGTAGTAGATCACGGCAATGATCTATCATGGTAAAAATTAATGCTTCTGTGTGTCTATAAATCAAGTAATGTTCTGCAATAAGACATGAAGACCCACATATCCCATCTGACTGCACAAATATAATACAAGTCCACGAATTCAAGTGTTCTATTTTTGGACACTTGTGATGAGAGATTCACAACCAAAAAAATCTATCCACTGCCCAGATGATGTCTGCCAGTTCCAGCTTCTGACGGGTAGCAAACTGTGCTTTCGACTGCAAAAAAATAAACTTTGCTAACCAGTTCAGCTATGTCCCTGGGAGGAGAACTGTGTATGATAAACAGTATGCAAACTATCATTTGAATTGATGTATGACCTAACTACGTAATTTATCGCTCCTAATTTAGAAAGAAAAATAGATTCTGTTGCATTAAAGCGAAGTTCCACCCATTTCAGTGTTTATTTAAAGTCAGCAGCTACAAAAAGTGTAATATACAAATATATACACCGCTGTCCAAATGTGCAAAAGTGTAGCTGCTGACTTTTAATAAACAGACACTCGCCTGTCCCAAGGTCCAGCGATGTGGCCGCCCAAAGCCTCGCTTCTCTCCTTCTCTCTGCGGCGCCGGCATTGCAAGTGTGGGCACCCAGCCGTGACAGCTTACGGCTTCACGGCCAATAGTTTTTCCCTTTAACCACTTGCCGACCGCCTACCGCATATATACTGCGGCAGAATGGCACGGGCAGGCAGAATCACGTACCCGTACGTGATCTGCCTCCCGCGGGCGGGGGGTCCGATCGGACCCCCCCCCGGTGCCATCGGCGGTCGGCATTTGACTGGGAGCGTCGGGAGGCGAGGGGGAGACCATCCGATCGTGGCCCCCCCCTCGCGATCGCTCCCAGCCAATGGGAATCCTCCTCTGCCTGTGTGTCGTTTCACACAGGCAGAGGATGTGATGTCATCTCTCCTCGGTCTGGCAGTTTCCGTTCCAGCGCCGAGGAGAGAAGACAAGTGAGTGCACAACACACACACACACACAGTAGAACATGCCAGGCATACATTACACCCCCGATCCCCCCCCGATCGCCCCCCGATCGCCCCCTAATCACCCCCCCCCTGTCACAAACTGACATTAGCAGTATTTTTTTTTTTTTTTTTTTCTGATTACTGCATAGTGTCAGTTTGTGACAGTTAGTGTGTTAGCACAGTTACTGTTACCCCCCTGTAGCTCTAGGATACCCCCCTAACCCCCCCTAATAAAGTTTTAACCCCTTGATCACCCCCTGTCACCAGTGTCGCTAAGCGATCATTTTTCTGATCGCTGTATTAGTGTTGCTGGTGACGCTAGTTAGGGACATAAATATTTAGGTTCGCCGTCAGTGTTTTATAGCGACAGGGACCCCCATATACTATCTAATAAATGTTTTAACCCCTTGATTGCCCCCTAGTTAACCCTTTCACCACTGATCACCGTATAACTGTTACGGGTGACGCTGGTTAGTTCGTTTATTTTTTATAGTGTCAGGGCACCCGCCGTTTATTACCGAATAAAGGTTTAGCCCCCTGATCGCCCGGCGGTGATATGCGTCGCCCCAGGCAGCGTCAGATTAGCGCCAGTACCGCTAACACCCACGCACGCAGCATACGCCTCCCTTAGTGGTATAGTATCTGATCGGATCAATATCTGATCCGATCAAATCTATACTAGCGTCCCCAGCAGTTTAGGGTTCCCGAAAACGCAGTGTTAGCGGGATCAGCCCAGATACCCACTAGCACCTGCGTTTTGCCCCTCCGCCCAGCCCAGCCCAGCCCACCCAAGTGCAGTATCGATCAATCACTGTCACTTACAAAACACTAAACGCATAACTGCAGCGTTCGCAGAGTCAGGCCTGATCCCTGTGATCGCTAACAGTTTTTTTGGTAGCGTTTTGGTGAACTGGCAAGCACCAGCCCCAGGCAGGGTCAGGTTAGCGCCAGTACCGCTAACACCCACGCACGCACCGTATACCTCCCTTAGTGGTATAGTATCTGATCGGATCAATATCTGATCCGATCAGATCTATACTAGC
The DNA here is from genome assembly GCA_037952925.1 of Lithobates clamitans. Classification (NCBI taxonomy): domain Eukaryota; kingdom Metazoa; phylum Chordata; class Amphibia; order Anura; family Ranidae; genus Lithobates; species Lithobates clamitans. The sequence continues at coordinate 3,090,364 of JBBGZY010000898.1, forward strand.
GTCCCCAGCAGTTTAGGGTTCCCAAACACGCAGTGTTAGCGGGATCAGCCCAGATACCTGCTAGCACCTGCGTTTTGCCCCTCCGCCCGGCCCAGCCCAGCCCACCCAAGTGCAGTATCGATCGATCACTGACACTTACAAAACACTAAACGCATAACTGCAGCGTTCGCAGAGTCAGGCCTGATCCCTGCGATCGCTAACAGTTTTTTTGGTAGTATTTTGGTGAACTGGCAAGCACCAGCCCCAGGCAGCGTCAGATTAGCGCCAGTACCGCTAACACCCACGCACGCAGCATACGCCTTCCTTAGTGGTATAGTATCTGAACGGATCAATATCTGATCCGATCAGATCTATACTAGCGTCCCCAGCAGTTTAGGGTTCCCAAAAACGCAGTGTTAGCGGGATCAGCCCAGATACCTGCTAGCACCTGCGTTTTGCCCCTCCGCCCGGCCCAGCCCAGCCCACCCAAGTGCAGTATCGATCGATCACTGTCACTTACAAAACACTAAACGCATAACTGCAGCGTTCGCAGAGTCAGGCCGGATCCCTGCGATCGCTAACAGTTTTTTTTGTAGCGTTTTGGTGAACTGGCAAGCACCAGCGGCGTAGTACACCCCGGTCGTAGTCAAACCAGCACTGCAGTAACACTTGGTGACGTGGCGAGTCCCATAAGTGCAGTTCAAGCTGGTGAGGTGGCAAGCACAAGTAGTGTCCCGCTGCCACCAAAAAGACAAACACAGGCCCGTCGTGCCCATAATGCCCTTCCTGCTGCATTCGCCAATCCTAATTGGGAACCCACCGCTTCTGCAGCGCTTGTACTTCCCCTATTCACATTACCAACCAAATGCAGTCGGCTGCATGAGAGGCATTTTCTTTATGTCCTCCTGAGTACCCCAACCCAACGAACCCCCCAAAAAAGATGTTGTGTCTGCAGCTAGCGCGGATATAGGCGTGACACCCGCTATTATTGTCCCTCCTGTCCTGACAATCCTGGTCTTTGCATTGGTGAATGTTTTGAACGCTACCATGCACTAGTTGACTATTAGCGTAGGGTACAGCATTGCACAGACTAGGACACACTTTCACAGGGTCTCCCGAGATGCCATCGCATTTTGAGAGACCCGAACCTGGAACCGGTTACAGTTATAAAAGTTAGTTACAAAAAAAAGTGTAAAAAAAAAAAAACACAAACAAAAATATAAAATAAAAATAGTTGTCGCTTTATTGTTCTCTCTCTCTCTATTCTCTCTCTATTGTTCTGCTCTTTTTTACTGTATTCTATTCTGCAATGTTTTATTGTTATTATGTTTTATAATGTTTGCTTTTCAGGTATGCAATTTTTTATACCTTACCGTTTACTGTGCTTTATTGTTAACCATTTTTTTGTCTTCAGGTATGCCATTCACGACTTTGAGTGGTTATACCAGAATGATGCCTGCAGGTTTAGGTATCATCTTGGTATCATTCTTTTCAGCCAGCGGTCGGCTTTCATGTAAAAGCAATCCTAGTGGCTAATTAGCCTCTAGACTGCTTTTACAAGCAGTGGGAGGGAATGCCCCCCCCCCCAACGTCTTCCGTGTTTTTCTCTGGCTCTCCTGTCTCAACAGGGAACCTGAAAATGCAGCCGGTGATTCAGCCAGCTGACCATAGAGCTGATCAGAGACCAGAGTGGCTCCAAACATCTCTATGACCTAAGAAACCGGAAGCTACGAGCATTTTATGACTTAGATTTCGCCGGATGTAAACAGCGCCATTGGGAAATTGGGAAAGCATTTTATCACACCGATCTTGGTGTGGTCAGATGCTTTGAGGGCAGAGGAGAAATCTAGGGTCTAATAGACCCCAATTTTTGCAAAAAAGAGTACCTGTCACTACCTATTGCTATCATAGGGGATATTTACATTCCCTGAGATAACAATAAAAATGATTTAAAAAAAATAAAAATGAAAGGAACAGTTTAAAAATAAGATAAAAAAATAATAATAATAAAGAAAAAAAAAAAAAAAAAAAAAGCACCCCTGTCCCCCCTGCTCTCGCGCTAAGGTGAACGCAAGCGTTGGTCTGGCGTCAAATGTAAACAGCAATTGCACCATGCATGTGAGGTATCGCCGCGAAGGTCAGATCGAGGGCAGTAAGTTTAGCAGTAGACCTCCTCTGTAAATCTAAAGTGGTAACCTGTAAAGGCTTTTAAAGGCTTTTAAAAATGTATTTAGTTTGTCGCCACTGCACGTTTGTGCGCAATTTTAAAGCATGTCATGTTTGGTATCCATGTACTCGGCCTAAGATCATCTTTTTTATTTCATCAAACATTTGGGCAATATAGTGTGTTTTAGTGCATTAAAATGTAAAAAAGTGTGTTTTTTCCCCAAAAAATGCGTTTGAAAAATCGCTGCGCAAATACTGTGTGAAAAAAAAAAATGAAACACCCACCATTTTAATCTGTAGGGCATTTGCTTTAAAAAAAATATATAATGTTTGGGGGTTCAAAGTAATTTTCTTGCAAAAAAAAAATATTTTTTTATGTAAACAATAAGTGTCAGAAAGGGCTTTGTCTTCAAGTGGTTAGAAGTTGGATGATGTGTGACATAAGCTTCTAAATGTTGTGCATAAAATGCCAGGACAGTTCAAAACCCCCCCAAATGACCCCATTTTGGAAAGTAGACACCCCAAGCTATTTGCTGAGAGTCATGTTGAGTCCATGGAATAATTTATATTGTGACACAAGTTGCGGGAAAGAGACAATTTTTTATTTTTTTTATTTTTTTTTGCGCAAAGTTGTCACTAAATGATATATTGCTCAAACATGCCATGGGAATATGTGAAATTACACCCCAAAATACATTCTGTTGCTTCTCCTGAGTACGGGGATACCACATGTGTGGGACTTTTTGGGAGCCTAGCCGCGTACGGGACCCCGAAAACCAAGCACCGCCTTCAGGCTTTCTAAGGCCGTAAATTTTTGATTTCACTCTTCACTGCCTATCACAGTTTCGGAGGCCATGGAATGCCCAGGTGGCACAAAACCCCCCCAAATGACCCCATTTTGGAAAGTAGACACCCCAAGCTATTTGATGAGAGGTATAGTGAGTATTTTGCAGACCTCACTTTTTGTCACAAAGTTTTGAAAATTGAAAAAAGAAAAAAAAAATTTTTTTTTCTCGTCTTTCTTTATTTTCAAAAACAAATGAGAGCTGCAAAATACTCACCATGCCTCTCAGCAAATAGCTTGGGGTGTCTACTTTCCAAAATGGGGTCATTTGGGGGGGGTTTGTGCCACCTGGGAATTCCATGGCCTCCGAAACTGTGATAGGCAGTGAGGAGTAAAATCAAAAATGTACGCCCTTAGAAATCCTGAAGGCGGTGCTTGGTTTTCGGGGTCCCGTACGCGGCTAGGCTCCCAAAAAGTCCCACACATGTGGTATCCCCGTACTCAGGAGAAGCAGCTGAATGTATTTTGGGGTGCAATTCCACATATGCCCATGGCCTGTGTGAGCAATATATCATTTAGTGACAACTTTGTGCAAAAAAAAAAAAAAAAAATTTGTCACTTTCCCGCAACTTGTGTCAAAATATAAAACATTCCATGGACTCAACATGCCTCAAAGCAAATAGCTTGGGGTGTCTACTTTCCAAAATGGGGTCATTTGGGGGGGTTTTATGTCATCTGGGCATTTTATGGCCTTCAAAACTGTGATAGGTAGTGAGGAGTAAAATAAAAAATGTACGCCCTTAGAAATCCTGAAGGCGGTGCTTGGTTTTCAGGGCCCCGTACGCGGCTAGGCTCCCAAAAAGTCCCACACATGTGGTATCCCCGTACTCAGGAGAAGCAGCTAAATGTATTTTGGGGTGCAATTCCACATATGCCCATGGCCTGTGTGAGCAATATATCATTTAGTGACAACTTTTTGTAATTTTTTTTTTTTTTTTGTCATTATTCAATCACTTGGGACCAAAAAAAATGAATATTCAATGGGCTCAACATGCCTCTCAGCAAATTCCTTGGGGTGTCTACTTTCCAAAATGGGGTCATTTGTGGGGGTTTTGTACTGCCCTGCCATTTTAGCACCTCAAGAAACGACATAGGCAGTCATAAATTAAAGGCTGTGTAAATTCCAGAAAATGTACCCTAGTTTGTAGACGCTATAACTTTTGCGCAAACCAATAAATATACACTTATTGACATTTTTTTTACCAAAGACATGTGGCCGAATACATTTTGGCCTAAATGTATGACTAAAATTGAGTTTATTGGATTTTTTTTAGAACAAAAAGTAGAAAATATCATTTTTTTTCAAAATTTTCGGTCTTTTTCCGTGTATAGCGCAAAAAATAAAAACGGCAGAGGTGATCAAATACCATCAAAAGAAAGCTCTATTTGTGGGAAGAAAAGGACGCAAATTTCGTTTGGGTACAGCATTGCATGACCGCGCAATTAGCAGTTAAAACGACGCAGTGCCGAATTGTAAAAAGTGCTCTGGTCAGGAAGGGGGTAAAACCTTCCGGGGCTGAAGTGGTTAAAAAAGTGACACAGGAAGTGACAAAATGTGTCAGGCCAAGCCTAGTGATGTCATCACGTCACCCGGATGTAGCTGCTGGATACTATACACTGGTGATGCTGCAGTCTTATCCTTAAAGGGGGCATGTACCTGTATGTGAAATAAATGTTTTTTTTTTTAAGGTGGTGCACTACTCAATATTAGTGCACCTACTCTGTGAGTGCATTTTACTTTTCTTTCAATAAATTGCCATTGTTATTTTAAACGGTAAAAAACTATGTCCAGATGTTCACAAGAACAGCGGCTCTCGCCGCTGTATCTCTCCTCACTGGGCAGATTGATAGCAGCAGGAGCCATTGGCTTCAAATGCTGTGAAGAGGGAGTGGGGGGCGGGCTGTCTGATCTGTGTCAGTAGACGCAGACAGAATGGCTCGGGAGTGAGCATGCATGAGTGCCCCCATAGAAAGCTGCTTTCCACGGGGGCACTCACCGAAGAGGTGAGTCATGAGCGCCGGGGGGGACCCCAAAAGGGGAGGATCAGGGCTGCTCTGTGGTAAACCATTGCACGGAGCAGGTAAGTATAACATGGTTTTTATTTTAATAAACAAAAGCTTTTGTGTTACTTTAAGTCGTTGGGTTTATTTACTGCATGGGATTGTTGTTGCGCAGCACTATTTGATATATGATTATGGTTTGATATAGGAACACAGCACAGTGTGAGGGTTGGAGAATTTTATTTATCTCTTATTGATTTTGTATTGGTATAGCACTTTTTGTATAGCACAGACATCACAACTAAACTAGTATTTCCCTCTGTATAGTGTTGGATCTTATATAGGGCTAATGATGTCCCAGCCTTCTCTAACATGACGTGTGCAGGACTGAAGATTGGCTGCTAAAGCCTAAGCACTAAGCATTTGGCTTTTTAGAATTGCAGGTCCTTGCGTGTTCCACTGCCCTCTCCCATCCTTATTCAATTACAGGTTACAGCAGCTCTCATTTTCTCTACCTTATCTTGTTAGAGCTGTAGGTTTTATCAAGTCCCACCGCTTCCTCTCCTTCCAATTTCAACATGCCCCATATGTTTTTCTTCTACCTTTGTAGAACTAAAAACTCTAGCATGGTCCATTGGTGGGTGTCATGTATGAATATAGACCTGTATATCTCACTATAACTCCTATCTTTGTAGAACTGCAAGTGTCAGCACATCTTACTGCTATGATTCTTGTCTGCGAGCAAGTCCCATCATACCTTACACAGTGTGTGTATCTAGAACATAAAGCTCAACTTCAATAACTAAGCACGCTTAAAAATGCAGATAAGGGAGATTTTTACCTGTAAAAGTATTTTTATTTCTGTCCAACCAGTTATGAAATTTATGTTGCGGCATCCTTTAGCACAGCCACTTTTACTGCTATAGTTACAGTAAAGATTGTGGAATTGATATAGTGGTGTCCTCTGTACACTCCCAGCCTGCTGACCGAATAATGAAAGAGCAGCAGCATACTCATAAATTCATCTGTCTGCTCACTCTGCTTTATGCTCCTTTTAGCATGTTCTTTGTCAGCACCTTTGCATGTAACACATCTGATTGGTCTTCGGTCCTGACCCTCCTTTTCGCAGTCTAAGTGCTGCTGTATAGGAGATTTCAAGAGTTTGATTTCAACTCAAATTGTTGCACTTCTACTAACTGCATTAAAAATACATTTAAAGGTTTAGAAATGAATATCTAGTTGCATTAATTTGTGCCTTTTATGTCCACCTGGATCTCAGCTTTAATTCCCATCAAATTACAATGACATGTTTCCTGTTTGGTATACAAGTTCCAAATAGCATCTCTTTTGTCTCTGTAGAGCTACAAGTCCCACTATAAATCCCACTATGACCACTCCCCACACTAATACACACATCACAACACCCCAGGACCGATAAAAACAATAACACACAAACTCTTCCCACCCTATTAGATTGTAAGCTCTTACGAACAGGGCCTTCTTAACCCTCTTGTCTTTTATTGTATTGTAACTCTACTGTCTCCCCTTATATTGTCAAGCACTGTGCAATGTGTTGGCGCTAAAAAAAATCCTGTATAATAATAATATAATAATAACTATTCAGATTTGGTCAAGGGCTTAACAGCCTGTGATTGGCCTGTGCGGGAATAGCAACGCATTAATGCCTGTACACATCTCCTCTAACAGACAGCTCCTTTTACCTTGTGCAACATATTAAAACCTGGTTTATGGTACTGATCCTATCTTCTTTCTTTAAAGGCGACTGCAGAAGGCTGAACTAAAGATAATGTACATTTTTTTTAATATATATCTAGTTAAAAGAGGCTGTATATGTCTACACTTTTAAGTAGAACTAAAGCTATGAATTTAGTTTTTTTTTAATTTTGAATAGAGTAAGGGAAGGTTAAAGCCATATTAAACCCAAAAGCAAACATTTGTTATGTTGCAGCTTACCAATTCTTAGATGTGATGGCTGCATTGGTATTCTTTTTTAGGCTTTCTTTCTTCTATTTCCATCTGGTGATCCAGCCAGCAAGTTTGTTGTTTTTCAAAAGTCCAAGCTCTCCAACAAAATTTATCACTTTACAGGGTTGAGACAAACCACTTAAAGCAGAGTTCCAGGCATTTGTTTGTTTATTAAAAGTCAGCAGCTACAAAAAGTGTAGCTGCTGACTTTTAATAAACAGCCATTCACCTGTCCCACGGTCCAGCGATGTACTCACTGCAGCCGTGTCCTCCCCATGTCCTCCCTTGGCAGTGCCAGCATCTCTACTATGGGCACCCCGCTGAGACAGCTTGCAGCTTCACAGCCGGGTGCCCACTGCACATGCGCGAACGGTGCTGTGGTCTGTGACTGGCCCGAAGTCTTCTAGGACCTGTCATATGTCCCAGAAGAATGCAGGAGAGAGGAGGCCACTGGAACGGAAGTGAGAGCAGGTACCTCTCAAATTTGGGTCCCTGCTCCCCCCCTCCTCCCCAAAAGCTCAGTTTCACAAACAGGAGCCAGGGAGGAGGCCTTAAAGCGGAAGTTCCACTTTTGTGTGGAACTCCGCTTTAACATTGGCAGGGGTGATTAAAATGATCAGCTTTTATTTATTCATGCAAAACCTTTATCCCAAAAAGAAAAAAACTATTTGCTGTAACTGATTATAAAGTGCAAGCTGGAGTGTTCAGCTTGTTGGGGGCTACAGTTTCTGCGTGTCAAAGAAGGCCAATTACTGATAGATGCGAACATACGTCACGGCTAAAAGTATCTGGTATTACTCAAATAGTGGTTCTACTGTTGTGTGTAAGTAAAACTAATTATACCAGAAAAAGAAATATAAATCCACAGCAAAAATATGCTGTCAAAATGTACTGATTTCAGTGTTGGCCTCAAAGCCTTCTCCATTTGTTTTTTTTAATAATTCTTTTTTATTATTATTGTCAATGATCCCCCAACAGCAGTAACTGGTTTTCCAGCTATTTCTTTGGTGATAACCTTCCCAGAAATCCACCAAGGGCCAACAAATGTTCGTTGTTGATTTCAATGCAATTCCCAAAATTTCCCTTAGATTACGTTTTTTTTGTTCAGTATTTCTACTGTAGAAGTTGCAAAAAAAAATGCAACTGTTAACCAAGATACATACAGTCAGTTTATCTAAGAAAACCTTCAGGTTTAGCAGACGTAGAATCTGAATAGACAAAACTGTCCTAAGAAGTAGGGTTTTCAAAAGAACCTGAAGAGTGGTCCAAAGAGAGAAATAGAAATAGAAGAGGGTAAAGTAAGGATAGCAGAGGAGGAATGACCAGGATAGGAGAAGGGGAGAAGATTTTGGCCAGGGTATTACACAGCGATAAGGCCACAAGAAGATGTTAAAAGGGATATGCATATTATAGTTCCAGAAGACGATGCTCAAAGTATGCTGGCAGAAAATGAGTGACCAACAAATCCCAGATTTTGCAAAATGTTGCCATTGTACCTGGCCGTAAGTTTCTCATTAGTCAGTATCAATTGCAATCTAGATTTAACCTCTTCAATATGAATAGTGTCCTTGAGCCATGCCCTTGCTACTTGGGTAAAGTTTTTGGTCATATTGCCAAACTCTGCCAAATCAAATGTAAGTCAATAGTAATATACAAGTACAAAAAAATAGAGGAAAACAAGAAATAAGGTTTATCAAATTTAAAAAAAATAATAGGTGAGGTGAAGAAAACAAGAAGAGAAAATTCTCAGCGTAGTTGAAAGGAAAGCTTATGTGCTCATAGACTGCTTTATTGGGAAGTATGCCATAGTGAAATTTAAGTACCTGAGCATGTCTCTAGGTCCTGCATATTACCTTAAGGTCACCTTAAATATAACTGGATGCTTTGTTCAAGCTGGTAACACAAGTTAGTAACATAACTGTAATGGTACTTAGGAGCGTGAAGTCTGTTATAATCAGCTCAAGTTGATAGGGCAGCTGTCAGATCTCAGGGAGCCTTTCATCTCTGACTCTTACCTATAACAGTCCTCCTCAGAGTAAAGGCTTTTGTATATTAATATTGTTTTCCTAAATTTCATATGTGTTTAAGTTGCATGTTGAACACAAGTCAGCAGAATCCCATTAATTTAAATCAAGTAGTGTAGATGACAATTCGGAGGCTGCATTTGGCCTGCTTTTCTTCAGACAAAACAGGCCATATTAAGGTGCATTTTACTGCAGGCAAAGCAGGTAAAATTCTGACTTTTAGTGTAATGCATGCATTTGAGCAGCACTGGGTTAGAATGAAGAAAGCTGTATTTTAGAATAATACTTGTCTACATGAGCCCTCAGTCAGATAAATGGCAAATGTGTATCTTTCATAAGCATGACTACAGATTTGTGATAAAAAAAATAAAAATGGTGTCACTTTTATTCCTATTACAAGGAATGTAAACAGCCCTTGTAATAGAAAAAAAGCATGACAGGACCTCTTAAATATGAGATCTGGGGTCAAAAAGACCTCAGATCTCATATTTACACAAATGCAATAAATAAAAAATGAATGTCATAAAACAAAAAAAGTCCCTTTAAGGGCATTCGGCGGAAGTGACGTTTTGACATCGCTTCCGCCCTGCAATGATATGGAGACGGATGGGCCATCCTTCCCTCACTCATCTCCATGTCAGGCTAGGGAGAGGATCCAATGGCCTCCGCCACTACTGATGGCTCTGGTAAGCGGCGGAGGGCACCGGAGAGCAGTGGGAGGGGGGCCCCTCTCCAGCCACCGATAAAAGTGATCTTTCGGTGAATCCGCCACAGAGACCACTTTTATCTTGAAGTGGTCCACCCACTGAAGAAGACGATACTGGAGTTATATGAGCTAGCTGCTACCAATACAATAGTATTCCTCTTCAAAGTAGCGACTTAAAACGACGGCGGGTGGAGCGTAAGTGGTTAAATTTGCAGTTGATGATGCTGTTGTTATTTGTTTGATTGAAATTATTATTACTATTTTTTTTCTTCTTCTTTTCTTTTGTGTAAACTTATGTTATGTTTTTCTTTCTGCATTTATATAAAATCTGCTTTAAAATTTTTCAAAAATAAAATCTGATTAAAAAAAAAACTTCCACTGGGTGTCATGGGTAGAATTAACCTAATAAAAATGGTCCTATTGCCCAAAATCGTATATATCCTTTGGCACTCCCCATGTACCTACCACTGAAGCATTTCAAACTTTTATAGGGCGTACACACGGTCGGACTTTGTTTGGACATTCCGACAACAAAATCCTAGGATTTTTTCCGACGGATGTTGGCTCAAACTTGTTTTGCCTACACACAGTCGCACAAAGTTGTCGGAATTTCCGATCGACAACCACGCGGTCACGTACACCACGTACGACGAGACTAGAAAATGCCGGTTCAGAACCAAGCGCGGCACCCTTTGGGCTCCTTTTGCTAATCTCGTGTTAGTAAATGTTTGGTGAGAGACGATTCGCGCTTTTTCAGACTCGTGGCTTTCAGATCGTTTTCTGCCGTTCAGTTTGTGCTTGTGGGTTTGTATCTGCTCTTCAGTGCGTGCAAGCAAGTTCCACGTGACTTTAAGTAGTCATTGTATTCTTGTTCGTTCGTTACTGGTTTTCAGGTCGCTCTTCACAGGCCTTGCTGTTCTTCAGTGCGTTCTGTTACTTCGTTCTGAGCAGCCGACTGTTTTCTAGCCATGTTTCGTATGCGTACTCCTCGTAGAGTTTGTGCTGTGCGGGGGCTTGGTGTTGGGGTCCTGACCTTGACACAAGTCCAGTCCATGAACAGGGTGAGGAGGAGTTCATGGACCAAGAATTGGTTGCTTCAGCATGACCAGTTCTCTCATATGCCTTTGCTCTGTGAGATCCGTGAGAATAATCCTGGTGATTTCAGGAACTTTCTCAGGATGACGGACCCCGTGTTTCACCATTTTATGGCTTCGCTGACCACGGACCCCGTGTTTCACCATTTTTTGGCTTCGCTGACCCCCTATATCAGCAGGCAGGATACCTGCATGAGGCAAGCCATCACTCCGGAGAAGAGGCTCGTCGCTACCCTGCGGTATTTGGCCACAGGGAGAAGCCTGCAGGACCTCAAGTTCTCGACAGGCATCTCCCCCCAGGCTCTTCTTTGTGGACATTTACTGCTTGTGTTTGTTTGAGCTGACCCTGACAGAAATGTTTTGAGTGCAGAAAATGTTGTGATTGTGTAACCTTACAAAGCACTGTTGGCTGTTATTTACTAAATGCAAAGACACTTTTCACTACAAGTGCACTTGCAACTGCACTGAAACTGCACTTGTAGTGCAAAGAGGATTTGCCCTTAGGAAATTACCCCCATTTTCCCATAAAACAACAATTACATCACCCCAAAAGTGTTGTAGCGTTGAGACAATAATCCACACATTCTTGATGAACAATCTTTTTAATACCAGCACAATCACATGTGCATTTACCAAAGGTTTTTCTGACAAACCGACATGTTTGTTGTATAACAATTTTTGTGGTGTCATTATCCAAAATCAAAATGTACATTTTATAGAAAACAGGCCTGTGTAAAACCCACAAGAAAGACACAAATCTTGATCTTACCAAGTTCACATTTGGTAGAACCTGAAGGCGATATCAGACATGAGTATTTAGGAACTGTGTTTGATATTGCGTTCAGATGGGGGAAAATCACCCCTGGAAAAGCCAAATTTGGAAGATGCACACAAATTTCACAATATCAACATGTGCTAGCTGCCATCACGGGGGATCAAGGCATGTGTTTTGGGGGAGAAAGCCCTTCCTCACCGCTACTTTATTATTGAGGAATTGTTGCACCCCAAAACGCGTCCATTGATCTCCCGTGATGGCAGATAGCACATGTTGGCACACTGTGTGCATCCTCCAAATTTGGCTTTGGGAAAGATCACAAAAACATTTTGGACATTGTAGCACACAAAAGAAGAAAGTTATTTGGAGGGGTTTTAAACTCGCCCCAAAACATCAATGATGTTTTCATATTTTGGAATAACATCATTGATGTTTTGCTTGATGTTTTCCAATTGTAAATTACACCCCATGATCTCCCCGATCAGGATCTGGGCACTTTCGGATGTGAAAGGATCTTCATCCACAACCTCACGATCACCTAAAAAGAGAGGAACCCCAAAATAAATTAGGTTTCCAAAAAAATGCCGCCATCCATCTCTTATCTGAGCCTGTGGTTGCAGACACTCACCTGTTGTGGTGACTAGTTCCACCACGTCTTCTTCCTCCTGCTCATCTTGTGTTGGGGGGATTTCCCCTTCTTCCAGAGGGGGGGGGCTCTGGTCTCCTCGGATGAGGGGTGTCCTCCGAGTCTTTTCTCCCCTATGTAAATCAAAAATGGTATACTTAGCACACAGATATTTGATGGCAGAACTAGAAAGATGAAATATTGCTTGGAAGTGGGGTACAATGATCTATTTTAGCCGAGTTCCAAGATGTAGCTTTTTTAGTGTCCTTTGTCAAGGTTCAATACTTTACCTGTTTAGTACAAGCTTCACAGATGTATTTTAGCCGAGTTCCAAGATGTAGCTTTTTTAGTGTCCTTTGTCAAGGTTCAATACTTTACCTGTTTAGTACAAGCTTCACAGATGTAGCCCCCCCTATAGTATACACTGGAGCACCTGTGTGGCCCCCCTAATAAAAATGGTGTTCTGGGGTCCCACACTAGTGCTCCAGTGTCCAGATGTGAAAACAGCTGCTGAGTGTCCTCTCCTTACACAGAATCTAGTTTGCATTTCATTCTAGTAACAAAGCCATCTACACAACCCAATTCTTTGAAGACAAGTATAGGGCGTCAAAATGGTGGCCAAATGCATATGGCCTAAACAATGGTATTTTATCGTCCGAAATAAAAATGTGTGATCCGAACGAATAATGTGCCCATGAACATGAAAGTTGCCATTTTAAACTGTACAACAGTTCCTAAAAGCACATGGAGCAGCACGAACGTAATAAACACAAAAAGAATAGGAACACAGCACAACTACTTACTTTTTTGCAGCACTCTCCAGATCTTTCTCATGTTCTCGTAATTTCAGGTCCGACCACCGCTTCCTGAGCTGATCTTTCGATCGTCGTACCCCGAATTTCCGGTGCAGACTCCTGACCACTTTTGCCATGATCTTGGCCTTTCGGACATTGTGGTTGGGGTGAGGCCCATACTTTCCATCATAGTCGGCCTTCTTCAGGATGTCCACCATCTCCAACATCTCCCCAAAGGACATATTTGAGTCCTTTAATCTCCTTCTGGATCGGGACGTTTCTGGCTCCGGCCTCTCCTCCTCCTCCTCCTCCTCCTCCTCCTCGTTGCTGTAATTAGCACGATCCTGCTGTCTATCCGCCATGTGCTCTTCCTCCACTGCGCCGAACAAAAAGGGGCGGGGAATAGACTAGAAAGAACGTTAGGGGCGGGCGGAGTTATACGCATGCGCAGTGTGTATAAATCGTAACGCGCGCGTCTTACGTACGATCTGTGAGCGGAGGAAGGAGCATCGGAGACGCCGATCGTGCTAACAAAGGTAGGATCTAAACTTGGGCCTATACTGCTTCGAAATGAAAGCCTATATTGTAACAAGATTAGGGGAGTTTGGCCTGACATTAGGGTTTGTCTTGTGTTGTGTCTTGCAGAGAAATTGGATGGGTTCAACGACCACAATTTCCTGCCCCTGTTCATTGACAAGTACAGGGAGCTTCCCTGTCTGTGGCAAGTCAGACACCCCCACTATAACCACAAACAGAAGAGGCAGGCAGCGCTGGAGAAACTGCTGGAGTTGGTGAAACCAGTGGTCCCCACAGCAACCATCCCTTATTTAAAAGCAAAAATTGGTGGCCTGAGGAGCACATATCTTAGGGAGCGCAAGAAGGTCACAGATTCCCGGAGGTCCGGAGCTGCAGCAGATGACATTTATGTCCCCAGGCTGTGGTACTATGAGAGAGTGCGATTTCTGTCAGATCACACTGAAGTCAGGGAATCCCTCTCCACTCTTCCTTCCACCCTTCCTTCCATCCCAGCTGAGGCTTCCGATGTCCAACCTGGGCCTTCCAGCCAGGAAGAAGTGGAGGAGCCCAGCTGGAGTCAGGTATAGCATTCTTCTACAGATTTCTGGACAATAAATAAATGATGTTTACTAGATGTTATTATTGATCACTAATTGCTGATTTCATAAAGTGTTTTACATATCAATAGACAGTAGTGGGCACCCAAAATTGGGACAAGAATGCAAAATACTGGGCTCAGAAGGATAGTCTGTTATATTTGTTAACATTCAATTTGCAGCGGTCAGGAGGTGAAAATTGTGTGTGATTGATGTAAAAAATACTAAAACTATGTCCCTTTTTCATACACAGGAAGACCTCAGCCAGGAGGAGGCTGTGGAATGTGGCAGCCAGGAGGAGGCGGGGATTAGTGTCAGCCAGGAGGAGGCGGGGCTAAGTGTCAGCCAAGAGAAGCCTGGGACAAGTCGCAGCCTGACTGAGTCTCAGGTTCCTCCCCTCTGCCTGCCACATAAACGAGCCAGGAAGATGACTCCCAGTCCTGTGCAGGATTCAGTATACAGACTGATCCAGGAGGCTTCGGCGTCCCTCAGAGCTTTCCCCAGTCCTAAAGAGGCCTTTGCCTGCATGGCTGCCACCAAATTGCAGGGCATGCAGGAGGGCCAACGCAAGATCTCTGAGGACCTGATTTATAAAGTCCTACGTAAGGGGGAGAGTGGGGAACTGACACACAAGACGGATGTCATTGAGATCGACGATCCTCCTCCTCCTCCTGCTGCCACAACTCCACCACCACAGCCAAAGCCTGGAAGGAAGCGTGGAAGGAAGACCTGAGAGTGATTGCCCTTGGTTCAGTCTGGTCTGACAGAAGATGCAGTCTCTCGTATGACCACAGCCTGGAGACACAGATGTCATCTGCTGCTTTCCAGATCTCTGGGACTTCTGGACCAGACTGCCCTCCCTTAGATATGGACTCCTCAGGTCACCAATTTTGCTTTTAAATAATTGATGTCTGCCCTGGGGGTCCAAGGCTTCGCCAATTTCTGCAGTTTCTCCAGCATTGCCTCCCTCTTTGTTTATAGTTGTGACCCCTTAATAAAATTTTATTCGGTAAATTCTACTCTCCTGTGTGTGTTTTCATCCAAAAAGGACAGTTTGTTGATGACGATTCAGGTACATTTCTAAAAACATAAAATGTGAAATTAACAAGGGACAACAACACCAAACAATCTCCTACAGATTAAATAGAACAACATATTAGTGGTGTTGTGGGAACTTGTCACAAAAAACACACAAACATTTTCGGGAGTACAAATCAAAATCACCAAAAAAAACAATTAAAAAAGAGAAACACAAAAAAAGAATCTACATTAAAGTCAAAAAAAAAAAAATATGTTGTCAGATGTGAGAAATCAAAATATATTGAGGGAATCCCGATAAATAGTAACGAAAGAAGTTTGTGAGAAGTGTGTGTGAATATGAGCATCAAAACTACTTAATTCTTGTCACATTATAAAGAAGAAGAGAGTGCGCTGTATTAAACCATTTTGAATATTGCAGCGTGACGAAAGTGCTGTATCCATTGCGAACGCTAAGTTTACCAGAACGAGCATGCGTGGCACTTTGTGCGTCGGAACAGGCCACACACGGTCGGAATTGATCCGATCGGACATTGTCCATCGGAAAATCCGACCGTGTGTACGGGGCATTAGACTCCAATCTTTATTCATTTGTCTGGGGAAGTGGCAGGCATAAGGTCTACTAGCATACCCTAAAAAAAAACCAGATTCGTTTTGGGGTCGCTGCTCTGCCTGACTTTAACTTGTACTACCTCACAGCTTAATTATCTCACCTCTACCACATATACAAATTTGGCCAGCAGCGGTTACAAACTCTCAAATGCACTCCGCTGGTGCACGTTATGTCACACCCCATATATGCAATAATTCAAGGCTTACAGTACTCTTCTGTAGCTGATGCCCAAGCAGGCCTCTTATACCATTATAAGTGGCTCTAGGACCCGACCCTGATCAAACTGGATCTCCCCATGTGCCACGATTTTATCCCCCTGTGGCAGAACAAGCACCTACCCCAACTCCTCTCTCTCGCACATGCTGGGTTATGGGCCTCTAATGGTGTTTATTATTTGCACTACTTGTTTACTGCAGGGCCTTAAACCTTTCGATTTACTGAAGGAAGAATTTTCACTTCCTAATAACATGCTCTTTCACTGCTTACAGCTAAGACATACCCCATGGACCCAATTTCCCACCACCTACGTTCATCCCTTTAATAGAAGTAATGCATGGTGATAATCAATAATGCATGGCTTACAGGGTTCTACCATGGATGATGCCTGAGCAGGCCTCTTATACCATAAAAAACAGATCTGGGACCTGGCCTTGACCAAATAATGAATATCCCCATGCCCCATGATTTTATTCCCCTATGGCAGAGCAAGCACTTATCCAAACTCTTTTCTTTTCCTGCATGCTGAGTTATGGGCCTCTAAAGGTGTTTATTAATGCCACTACTGCTGGGTGCCCTAAACCTTTTGATTTACTGGAGGAAGAATTTCCATTTCCTAATAACATGGTCTTTCACTACTTACAACTAAGACATGCCCTACGTGCCCAATTCCCAAGCACCTGTGTCCATCCCAGATTAATAGAAGTTATCTGTGGCAATGATCCCTTAAAAACCGATCTCCAGGTTTTACAACATGGTACTCATACTCATGCATCCTGCTACAAAACTTGCCTTCCAGGTCACAACAAGTATGGACAGATATTGTGGACCTAGATGACGACAATTGGAGAGAAGTCCTCGATAAATGCAAGCTAATATCTCCTAAAATTTCAGGTCGCCTCACACAATTATACATACTATTAACTTCTATTCGTCTGTCCAAATTTAGACCTGACTGCAACCCGCTATGCGCAATGTGTTTTCTTGCTCCAGGCACTTTCACTTACTTTGGGCCTGCCACAATATTCAAGGCTTCTGGGCACAGGTGGAGAGGTTCCATCATAACAACATGTGCTCTCCACTCACTTTGCACCCCAACTAGGGCTATATCCCGACCCCAATGCAAATAAATTCACAATGACATTTCTACAGGAAACTTTATTCCTCACAAGGAAGTTGATTGCATGGGATGGATGCAAGCCCTACCTCCTACACTTAAAGTGGTTATAAACCCTTTTGTCTTACTTTTATCTATAGGTAAGCCTAGAATAAGGCTTACCTATAGGTAGTGGAAATATCTCCTAAACGTGCGCCATTTAGGAGATATTTCACTTGTAGTGCGCCGATGTCATCATCGGCGCATGAGCTGTGAAGAGGAGGACCACCGTCCTGTTTCTTCCCCCAGCGTGTGCCGTGACTGACGGCTCCCACGCGGCCTGCACAGGGAACAACGCAGGCTTCGTTTGCAGGTAAGTGTCATATAATGGACTAGTATGCGATGCATACTAGCCCATTATGCTTTTAATTTGCAGGCCTTGCAGGGAGCAAACGAGGAAGTAAAACCCATCTGGGTTTACGTCCTCTTTAATGCCTGGAACCTGAAAATAAACACCACTCTACTCTATAAAAAGCTTATTTATACCTATAGGGGCTGTCCATCCAAATATAACAAAATTTGGGACTGCTGGTTAAAACATTCTGGAACATGCGGGTAACTTTTACTCAAACCACTCTAGGCTTAAAGCTACGCTGCAGACCCACTCAGTTTATTTGATCAATAACAACTAGATCTTACCTCAACTGTTTTCTAAATATACTAGCTCCTATATGGCTACTTCTCTTTTTTTCTCCTCCTTGCCCATTCAATTAGAGGTCCTATTCTACTGTTAAACATTATATGTACTACTCTGTGAATGTGCTACCTGCCAAGGATCAGACCTCTGTACATACCAATGTACCACTGCTGTCATTTGTTAAACTATATTGTCAAAGATTGTTCAGTCATATTTTCTGTACTGCACATTATGCTGTGCTCATACTTCAATAAAGCACATATTTTTCAACTAAAAAGAAAAACGTATCTGCAGGTTTTGAGGGGAATGCCCCCATTGATAATACTCTCCCATTTTACACCCTAATGCCCTATACACACGATAGGATTTTCAGATGGAAAATGTGTGATAGGACCTTGTCGGAAATTCCGACCGTGTGTAGGCTCCATCACACATTTTCCATAGGAATTTCTGACACACAAGGTTTGAGAGCTTGCTATAAAATTTTCCGACAACAAAATCCGTTGTCGGAAATTCCGATCATGTGTACACAAATCCGACGCACAAAGTGCCATGCATGCTCAGAATAAATTAAGAGATGAAAACTGTTGGCTACTGACCTGTTTATAGTCCCGACGTACGCGTTTTACGTCACCACGTTCAGAACGATCAGATTTTCTGACAACTTTGTCTGACCGTGTGTATGCAAGACAAGTTTGAGCCAACATCCGTTGGAAAAAATCCATGGATTTTGTTGTTGGAATGTCCGATCAATATCTGACCGTGTGTACAGGGCATAAGGGGTTTGATTTATTAAAGGCAAATAGACTGTGCACTTTGCAAGTGCAATTGCTCCAGAACTTAGTAAATGAGGTAAAGCTTCACTACATAAAGAGTACCCAATCACATGCAAGAAAAATCAAAAAAGAACATTTTTTCTTGCACATGATTGTATGATGGAATTCAGCAGAGCATCTGCTCATTTACTAAGCCCTGGAGCAACTGCAACTTGCGAAGTGCACAGTCTAATTGCCTTTAGTAAATCAACCCCTTTGTTTTCCTCTGTCCTTTTTTTGCCTACTACTGGGAAGCACTGCAGACCTAATTTTGTTATCGTCCTTCACCTTTTTGCAAAACTGTATTCCAAAAAAGCTGTTAATATACATGACTCAGTTCCCACTCTATATTTCTGCATTCTATAATGGCAGGAAAGTAGAGAGAACTTTACTAAATTTCTACTAGCCAGGTTGTCTTTTATGGTGTTATTTTCAGACAATGCTGTAAATTGGTCCACTTTTCAATGAATAAGTGACCTTACTGTCCTAAAATCTTGCAGTCTCTTCCTTCTCGGTAAACCATTACATCTTTTACTTACAGATCATTCATATTACTTTTCCTTTTATTCTTTTCTTACAAGATTATTGTACCACTGGATCTATTCAGTTCTAGAATTGTTAATACAAGACTCTTTTTTGCTTCGAACTGTTTTCATGTTCACTTTTTATTTTCCTTCTCTTTTTTCAGGCTTCAGTTCAAAAGCTGTGCAGAATTTTTAGATCTAAGACTTGGAAAACTTGCTCAAGAGAAATTCTGATATATAACTTTTCTATATGAAAAATAGTGCTTTTTCAGTATGTAATTTGAAATAGTCCTGAATTATGGGGTTGAAATTTGAGGTTTGAAGTCCTGTTCTTTGGCCTCTACCCAATCAGTTATTGGGTAAATATTCCTTTTATCAGACTTTTATTGTCCTCTACAGAGTTCTAGAAAAAAAGTGGTGGTTTAAAAACTGTATTGCTAAAGCAGAGTTCCAGTCCCCCAAATGTTTAAAACACCCCTCTGTACTTGTCTAAATATATACAGCAACATTTAGAAAATGTCATATGTGATTACTAACCAGATCTCGGAAGCAGGCAGGTTCCATGTTAGCTGTGGACAGCTGAAGCCCTCTTCTCTTAATTTCTGGGATTTCGGTGCAGCTGGCTACCCAGCATGCACCTCCTGGTCTTGCCTAAAACACAAATGATATTTGCGCATGGTTAAAAATGAATAACAATGGCAGCCAGCACTAATAGGTTTTATCATCCACCCATAAACAAATATAAAACAAAAATTCCACAATGAAGATGATATAGTCCCTGCACCAACTGAAGTGGATAGAAAATAAATGCCCTAGTCACCGCTGTGATTGGAAGGGCAATCCTGCTTACCAGACTGTGTTGATCCTCAGATTATGGACTACAACACAGGCAAGGTAGATGAATCACCAGGCTCCCTCTACGAACACCACTCTGACGCCTCGAGAAAGATGTGAATCATGATCCCAGGACAAGGGGCTCATACTTCAAATGGTAGATCAATGCAAAATAGTCTTTTCCCTCAAAGCATACAAGGACACAACAATAGTGCAGTATGTTCTAAAAAAGCTGGATCGCTACTTTAATTTTATTAGTTGCATAATTGTCAATATAAAAACAAGCATATCTGTGTACAAATGGCTGTGGTAAATAGTGTGCTTACGTTGCCCTGTCCTGGCTTACGTGTTTCATCATCATCTGTTAGCTGTGGACAGCTGAAGCCCTCTTCTCCTCATTTCCCAGCATGCACCTCCCAGTCTTGCACCTGCGCAGTAATGCCACTGTACAGTGCTCTCTGGAAATAACGCAAGATTTTGTCACAAGGTGATATGCATGTCTCCTGGGATACATGACGCCGCATTCCCAGGAGTCCTTGTGAATCGCCTAGTAATGACATCGCCTAGGCGGCTGCATCTAAATGTGCTGCTTAGAATACAAGCAAAAAGACATTTAAAAAAAGGTGAAAAAAAAAATTGCCATTGGTAAGGGAATTTGCAATCGCCATAATATACATTGCAAATGTAAAAAATGGGTGGAACTCCACCTAACATATTGTATGAGCTAACCAAACTTAGTGAACCTGGATCTAACTCAGATTGCACCAGTTCACAAGACTTGGGTATCAGTAAACCTTTCATGGTTTGCATTAAAACAGTTTGCCCTAATTTTGTTTACTGATGTTGTTTGAATCTTGCTTGTTGCCTCCCAGGGTGTCCTCTGCTTGGCTCCTTTTTTTTTACAGTGAATCATGGAGCGGCACAGGGCTGTGGGGCGGCACAGTGGTGTAGTGGATAGCACTTTCCCCTAGCAGTAAGAAGGGTTGCTGGTTCGAATCCCAACCACGACCCTACCTGCCTGGAGTTTTCATGTTCTCCCTGTGCCTGCGTGGGTTTCCTTTGGGTACTCTGGTTTCCTCCCACACTCCAAAGACATGCTGGTAGGTTATTTGGATCCTGTCTAAATTGTCCCTAGTATTTATGAATGTGAGTTAGGGACCTTAGAGTGTAAGCTCCTTGAGGGTAGGGACTTATGTGAATGTACAATGTATATGTAAAGTGCTGTGTAAATTGACAGCGCTATATAAGTACCTGAAATAAATAAATAAAAATGTGGGCTTGTGTTATCAATTAGAGATAATACATAAAGAGCATGCATAGCAAACGGGTCACCTTTTTTACAGTGCATTTATTACTGCTTACTCTCTGTGTTTTTACTGTTTTCATCGCTCAGTTACATAAGTAGTGTTAGGTTCCCGTCTGCAAGTTTGGCATATATTATGTTGCAGGCCAGCATGTTGTAATCACACCCTCCATAGTTTTTAGCGTTAAAGAAAAGTGCACCAGTCCAACTTTCCAATTGCTCACCCCATTTGCTGGACCAAGGTGCTGGCTTGGAGTCTGTCAGTCCTCCACACATAGCTCAGTATATTTCAGAGGAAAAGTTGCACACTGACGATGTCTTAAGAGCCCATTCACACAGGGGCAACTTTGGATCCGACTTCAAGTCGCCCCAAGTCGCCCCTAGTCTCCTTAAGTCGCGCTACATGAATAAACCAATGTAAGTGAATGGATCCGTCTTAATGCACACTACTGCAGTCGCTCCGACTTCAGAAAAGGTTCCTGTACTACTTCAATCCGACTTGAAGGCAACTTGTACCCATTGATTTCAATGGAAGTTGCTTCCGAGTCTGATCACTGTTCATACTGAGGCAACTTTACAGGAAGCAGAAAGGAAACAGAAAGTAATTTCCTCCACTAAACAGCCAGCCCCCTCCTTCTCACACACAGCTGATAAGCTCTAATTGGCCACTTGTAAAGTTCCCTGTCCTGGAGGCGACTTCAAGTTGTGTTGTAAGTTGCCCCAAGTCGTGCTGTGATTCATACTCAAGTCGTGTCCAAGTTGCCTCCCAAAGTCGTGCTGGAAGTCGTGTTGCCCCTGTGTGAATGGGCTCTTACAGACATAACTTTAATCAGCCAACAAGCTTCACCAAATGATACCACTCCCAAGAATATTCCTATGACATATTTCATCCAAAGAGCTTTATCATAGACTACTGCAAAATAATCTCTCTCTCTCTCTTTCCTTCTTTTTTCACAAGAAAAATGGCACGGGCGTCTCTTTTCTGGATATGTTAAGTCTTTGGTTGAGCTCACAGTTCAGTTGCAGGATGACAGTGACAACTTCATTCTCCAGTTGGATGGTGCACCACCACACTGGTCAGGTGAAGTGTGAGATTACCTCGATGCACATCTTCCTCACCAATGGATTGGACTAGCTGCAGACTACAACATGCCACTGACCCAATGGCCACCCAGAAGTCTGGACTTAATACCTTGTGACTTTTTCCTGTAGGGGTACGTAAAGAACAAGGTATTTGCCCCTCTCCTTCCTGTTGATCTAGCAAAGCTGAAACAGCGTATCACAGCCACTATCACTGCACTTGATTCAGATATCTTAACTAGTGTTTGGGCAGAAATTGATTATTGGCTCTATGTATGTAGTGTGACTAAGGGTGCACACATAGAACATCTGTGACTGTCTCTAAAAAACTTGAAACATTCCCCTACAATTCTGTTAGAGGTAACATAAAATATCTTACATTGTTCTTGTTTTATAGTGTATTGAAACTGTATACTTCTTTATGAACCACACTGTATAATAATAATTGCAGTGCTCAATAATTAAAATAAACATATTCACACAAATCACCCGTGCAAATCATGTAATGCCGCATACACACGGGCGGACTTTTCGACCGGACTGGTCCGACGGGACGAATCCGTCAGACAATCCGACCATGTGTAGGCTTCATCGGACCTGCAGCTGACTTCTTTGGTCGAAAATCAGACGGACTTTAGATTTGGAACATGGTTCAAATCTTTCTGACGGAAACGAGTCCGGTCGAAAAATCCGCTCGTCTGTATGCTAGTCCGATGGACGAAAACTGATGCTAGGGCAGCTATTGGCTACTGGCTATAAAATTTCTTATTTTAGTCCGATCGTACGTCATCACGTACGAATCCGTTGGACTTTGGTGTGATCGTGTGTAGGCAAGTCCGTTCGTTCGAAAGTCCGTTGGAAGTCCGTCAAAAGTCTGTTGAAAGTCCGTCGGAAAGACTGTCGGACCTTTGATGCCGAAAAGTCCACCCGTGTGTACATGGCATTAGTGCCCATATATAAAAAACTATATCTAATGCAGAAATATAATTTTTACAATTGATATGTGATCAAGTCACAAGTGAGAAAAGTCCAGTGATCAAATAGTCCAGAAATTGCTTTCTGAACCTTTACTATACAAGTAACAACCGCCCGCTGTGATGTACCTTCGACATATAGGAAGATTGCACACACACCAGAAAGTATTGCTGTCTATAGATAGAACAGCCAAAAGTGCTTAATAATAATATACTGTATCTCTCCCTCCAGGGATGTATTTCTCCATTCCTTCAATCATGAATATAAAACTGCAATAATTTTTTCTCTCCAATGGTGTATCTCTCAATTCCATCAAAAGATAAAGACCAGCAACAAAACAAATACTCACAGTGCAGTCTTTTAATGGTGACTCAGAGTGCATAAGAATGTTAAAAACATAATTCAAGCTAAAATGTAAGTCTAAAAATACAAAAATATATGCCATTTGTCACACTTACAAAAGGGGCAGCCAATGTGACAAAAAATGGCTCTAGCTCAACGCCGTTTCAGGTGACTGCGCATCTAAAAACAGTAGTCCATTCTGTCTAAAAAATGTAACCATAAATGTCTTGCCCTCTCTGAAAAAAATAAATTGTTCTTCCTCTATAAGGGAAAAATAGACAATCACAATAAGTCATGACTAGGAAACATGTCCTCTTGACCCAGCTGTTCTAGACATGTTAATTAAGACAATGAGATAATCATTTATATTATTATAAAGATGTTAGTCAAATCATAATTAAGGGTCATGCAGTTAGTTTCTATATTAAAATAGGTATATAACTGGCATACAAACTTACAGCAGACTATCAATGCAAATAACTTAATTAATTGACCTGGTGTACAAAGGATAATATATTTACTAGCCTAAGCATGAATTTGGGTGTGGTCTACTATATTATTGGTAAAACGAATGACCCCTTTTTAAACAATGTGTGGTGCTTTGCATGATCCCACCTTGTTCTGAATGCAGGCTTCCCCAAACTTTTAAAATTTGCTGCGAACACCCCAAATTGTTCGCTGTTCGGCGAGCGGGCGAACAGCCAATGTTCGAGTCGAACTCATGTTCGACTCGAACAGATAGCCCGTCCCTAATTGCCAGATTCCACATTCATAGGAACTAAATGTGTTCTCTTTGTGGTTGCTGAGTTTAATCAGCTCCAAAATGGTTCTTTTTACTTGTCCTGATGGCTAAGCTCATGCCGCTTGATGAAGAGGAGCAGAGAAATATTCATCAGGCAAGACCAAGAAAATAGTTTATAACAAATTGGGACTGCGCCTCTGGGTTCAGGTTGGTCAATCATGGGTGGAATGTAAGGCTAGTGGCACTTTATTGCACTGGTAAAGACTGGAGAGTGGAAATTATGCCACTGCACTGGTGAGAATTTAGAAGGAGGAATGTCTGATGGATGTGGGCTGAGGAGCAAGAAAAGGTCTAAGACCCACAAGAGGTTAGGCCTCGAATTTGGCTAAATGAGCTATTGTGCTAAAAGTGAGACACTGTATTGCCCCATACACACGGTCGGATTTTCCGACGGAAAATGTGTGATAGGACCTAGTTGTCGGAAATTCCGACCGTGTGTAGGCTCCATCACACATTTTCCATCGGATTTTCCGACACACAAAGTTTGAGAGCAGGATATAAAATTTTCCGACAACAAAATCCGTTGTCGGAAATTCCGATCGTGTGTACACAAATCCGACGGACAAAGTGCCACGCATGCTCAGAATAAATAAAGAGATGAAAGCTATTGGCTACTGCCCCGTTTATAGTCCCGACATACGTGTTTTGCGTCATCGCGTTTAGAACGATCGGATTTTCCGACAACTTTGTGTGACCGTGTGTATGCAAGACAAGTTTGAGCCAACATCCGTCGGAAAAAATCCTAGGATTTTGTTGTCGGAATGTCCGAACAAAGTCCGACCATGTGTACGGGGCATATGTGTTTTTGTCCCCCCAGAACTTCTGTTGCGATTTAAACCACATGTAATCTATGCCTCTTTATATTTGATCTACAAGCCAGGGTTACATTACCATTACCAATTACCAACAGTGGAACAGTCTGAAAGGCTGACACCAGAACATCACTTTTACTTCTTATTTTTGTAAATGCTTTATGAAAACTGGAAGCCAAATCTAATTTCTTACCATGTTGTATCTGTGATGCTATGTCAGCCAAACAAATCCTAGAAAGTGAAACTTCAAGGTTTGTTTCAAAATGTACTCAAAGAAATTGTGGCTGCATGGCCTGACATGGCATAATCTGTCTCAATAATGAATTCCATGTTGCTGTACAGTATTAAAAGGTCATCCAAATTAATCAAATAATTGATTTGTTTTATGCGTAAGTGAAATATCACAGAGTTCATTACCACTGTTAATGTGTAATGTGAGTCTTTCATAGGCCAAACATAATATTATTCCTACGGTACAAAAACATGAATAAAAATCTAAGAACAAAAGTGAAGTTGTTGATAATAGCAACCAGTCAAGTTTCATCCTTCATTCAATGGAAACAAGTATTCTGATAGGATGCTATGGGCTTTGCTATGGGCAAAAACTCTTATTTTATTTTATTTTTATAATTCATACTTAGCTTTCCATAAAAACTAGAACAGGTGCCTGTGTATCTGTGCTATAGAGATCAAATACAATTCAGTTCTACTTTATAATGAAAAGCCAAGCCAGGCTGGCTCCCTTCAAGTAGATGCTTGTGGATAAAAAGTGATCTACTTAACCGATTTTGTACTATTTATCATCCCTGGAATTCCCTCTCTCAATGAAAACAGCTTTCCCACTCGCTGTAGCAGCAAATCAGTGCAGGTGAAGTGCATAGGCAGTTGGGCATTTCCTTGAATAAAAACCATTAGGAGCTCGCTCCCAACGTCCCAGGAGTGAGCATGCATCTATGTTCTATACTCGTGCTTTTGTAGAGTACATTGTGCATATGCAGGTCAGGGACATGGGAGCTCATTGGCTTCTGGGATGCTAAGAGTGAGATCCTAATAGTTGGAGTGTCCTGGAACTTGGGCAGGACAGGCTAATCACCTCTGTGGGAGCTTTTGTCAGGCTTTGGGATGTCCCTCATGGCCTCATGGTAAGGCTTTTAAACTACAGTCAACATTTTAATGATGCACATTTTTTAGCACATTGGGGCCCATAGACTGCATAGTCTATTTTCTTAAAAGGTGAATATAGCTTTTAAAGAGCAGTCATCAGTGGACTTCAGTAAGCCTTTTATATTGCTGCTGGTTTTGTTCATTAGGTAATTAGCTTAATTCATTTTTTTTAAATTCAGTTTCTATTTCTATTTTCTTTCTATTTTGCTACACCAGGGGTAGGCAACCTTTTGAGCACAGTGTGCCAAAAAAGGTTTTCAAAGAAATTGAGCGTGCTAATTTTATAATTAAAAAAATGTCAACTTCACACAAAATCACGAAAAGGATTTTTTATAAATGAAATGCTGTAAACTACTTTAGTAGTAAGAAATTAACATCCTGGGCTCTCACGCCTCAGATCAGCCCCAATTCATGTACCTTCACACCTCAGATCAGTCCCAATTCATGTATCTTCACACCTCAGATCACTGCCCCACCACTGTACATATGCCCCACCACTGTTTGCCCTCTGCACATCTGCCCCACCACTGTACTCCCTGCTCATCTGCCCCACCACTGTAACCCCCTGCTCATCTGCCCCACCACAGTAACCTCCCTGCTCATCTGCCCCACCACTGTAACCCCCCTGCTCATCTGCCCCACCACTGTACATCTGCCCCACCACTGTACTACCCTGCACATCTGCCCCACCACTGTACCCCCTGCTCATCTGCCTCACCACTGTAACCCCCGTGCTCATCTGCCCCACCACTGTAACCCCCTGCTCATCTACCCCACCAATGTACCCCTTACTCATCTGCCCCACCAATGTACCCCCTTTCACATCTCCCCCACCACTGTAACCCCCTGCACATCTGCCCCACTGTATGGTGTGATCCCTCGCGCTAAATTGAGTTGGTAGGTTGTGTAGATGCTTCTGTGATTGGCTAAAATTAAGTGCAAGTGAGTGGTGATGATGTCTCTGTGGACTGCAGCAAAATCTGAAGTGTTCACTTACACTCAGCATAAATATAGTAATAAAAGTGATTTCGCGCTTAAAAATCTATCACCTCAAAATATAGTGCATACAATAAAATAAATGAAAATTCTTATCAGTGCAATATCAAAAAGTGCTCCATAGTGCAATAAATAATTAACAAAGGTGCTTTTGTGCATCAAAGATATCATTAGACATAAATGAAAAGTTCATTGGAAATAGATGAAAAGTTCATATTGTGCAACAATATTCAAAGTTTGTATTGTGCTATTTCACTGGGATCATTTGGTGAAGATGGAAAAAATATATTAATCTTGAGATTGGTGATCCGGTGGCACCGGGCTCTCTAGACTCTCACCTTAGATAAAATGAATATGGGCATCAGAAACCAATTCTTTGTTCTTTTGTGGTGTGATGGTGTTATGATGGAATTTCTCTGGTGCTGTAGCGATTCTCCTGCTTATCAGTACCTATCAAACATGGGAACAAAGAGGGGTTGCCCACCTGGGCTCCACCAGTCCGGTGGTTTAAACAGGAAGGGGCGAGAAAAAGGATGCCTCCAATAGTGTAGTATGTTTGTAAAAGATGGTTATTTATTAAAAAATCAGATGGTCTCTTACATTTAATCAATTTAAAAACAGCATATACGATAAAAAGTTGAGGAGCGGCGTCTGAGGCGCCTCCTTACTGGTTTCCGGTTTCGTCTGTGCTCGGCCACGCCCTACGCGTTACGTCACCGCTCGTGACTTCAACTGGGGAACCGGATTGGTCCGAGAGGAATGTCTTTTATGTGACGATACCGGAAGTTGTGTGTCGGCCATTTTTGTTGTGGTACAATGTCCTTATGTCGTTGTTGGTCTTCTTAGCGGCCCATCTGCCCCACTACTGTAGCCCCTTGCACATCTGCCAAACCACTGTACTCCCCTGTTCATCTGTCCCACCACTGTATCCCCCGTGCTCATCTGCCCCACCACTGTAACCCCCTGCACATCTGCCCCACTACAGTAACCCCTTGCATATCTGCCAAACCACTGTACTCCCCTGTTCATCTGTCCCACCACTGTATCCCCCGTGCTCATCTGCCCCACCACTGTACATCTGCCCCACCACTGTACTACCCTGCACATCTGCCCCACCACTGTACCCCCTGCTCATCTGCCTCACCACTGTAACCCCCGTGCTCATCTGCCCCACCACTGTAACCCCCTGCTCATCTGCTCCACCACTGTACCACCCTGCTCATCTACCCCACCAATGTACCCCTTACTCATCTGCCCCACCAATGTACCCCCTTTCACATCTCCCCCACCACTGTAACCCCCTGCACATCTGCCCCACTACTGTAACCCCTTGCACATCTGCCCCACCACTGTACCCCCTGCTCATCTGCCCCACCACTGTAACCCCCGTGCTCATCTGCCCCACCACTGTAACCCCCTGCTCATCTACCCCACCAATGTACCAATGTACCATCTACCCCACCAATGTACCCACCCTTACTCATCTGCCCCACCAATGCACCCCCTTTCACATCTCCCCCACCACTGTAACCCCCTGCACATCTGCCCCACTACTGTAACCCCTTGCACATCTGCCCCACCACTGTACTCCCCTGTTCATCTGTCCCACCACTGTATCCCCCTTTCTCATCTGCCCCACCACTGTACCTCCATGCACATCTGCTCCACCACTGAACCATCTTCTCATCTGTCCTAGCACTGAACTTATCTGCTCATCTGCCCCACCACTGTAACCCCCTTTCTCATCTGCCCCACGTCTGTACCTCCTGCACATCTGTCCCACCTCTGTTCCCCCTGCTCTTCTGCCCCACCACTGTAACCCCCTGGTCATGTGTTCCACTGATGTACGACCTTTCTCCTCAACACTGAACCCCCCTCTCATCTTTCCCACCACTGTAACCCCCTTCTCATCTGACCCAACACTGAACGCCCCCTGCTCATCTGCCCCATTACTGTACCCCCCTGCTTTTCTGTCCTATTGCTGAACCCCCTTCTCATCCCTCCCACCACTGTACCTTCTGCACATCTTCCCCACCATTGTACCGCCTTGCCCTTCTGTCCCACCACTGTAACCCCCCTGCTCATCTGCCCAATCAATGTACCCCTTTTCCCATCTGCCCCACATATACATACCCCTGCATATCTGCTCCACCGCCATATCCCCAAGCTCTTCTGTCTCATCTGCCCCACCAATGTACCTCCTGCACATCTGTCTCACCATTGTATCCCCCTGCTCTCCTGCCCCACCACTGTCCCCCCTGCTCTCCTGCTCTACCAATGCACCTCATTTCACATCTGCCTCACTGCTCTACCCCCCTGCTTTTCTGCCCCAACACTGAACCCCCCCACTCATCTGGCCCAACACTGAACCCCCCTGCTCTTCTGTCCCACTGCTGAACCCCCTTCTCATCTCTTCCACCACTGTACCTCCCTGCACATCTGCCCCCCCCGCCGTACCTTCCTGCTCCTCTGTTCCACCTCTGAACCCCTCCTGCTCATTTTCCCCACCGCTGTACCCTCCTGCTGATCTGCTTCACATATGCAGAGTGGTGAAAGGAAGCAGAGATGAGACACATCTACCTTTCCTGGCACACTCATCATGCTAATCCACCTCTCGAATCCAGCCCACGTGCTTATATGTGATGTATGTGATGCATGGGATGTATGTGATGTATGTGATGTCACATACAAGCATATGAAATGGATGTGCAATGATGAGCTCAGGACAGGGGCATTTTCTGAAAGCAGTGCGACTGTGTGCAGGATCATAAGTTGGGCCCCCACTGAGAAAAAGTGATCGGGTGTGATTTTCATTGTGCTGAATACTGGCTGTGGCTTAAAGGGACACAGAGTGCAGGGGTTCAGTAGTAAGTGATAGTTTCAGGAATAATTTCAACAATGTTCCCAGAAGTAACAGTAATTCCACAAACTGTCATCTGATTGTGGTTTTCTGAATCACAGTAATACACAGCAACCACCCTGGGTTAATACGCCGGCCTTGGTCACTTTTTACTGCGCTTTGTTCTATTTTTGTTATTGTTTTTATTTATACATTTTTATTGCATGTTTTTCGATATCCGTTTTACTTGATACGAATAAATCCCTACATACAGATTTACACTATGTGGAGACTCCTTTCTTTTTCCACATACTTTCTAATGACCCTTTGAGCTGGAGGAAGGCTCCCAGGAAGCTGACAGCGGTTTGGCGGATTCGGCCATCTTCCACCTATCTTCTTTGTTTGGCGGCTGTGAGATCCAGCTGGAGAGATCACTGTGCAGTCCAGCCCGAGAGTTTTGCTTCAAGCCTCCAATACGATGCCTTACTGACCCACCGCCGTATGGTGAGCTGGGTACACCACTCCCGGTAAGGGTACCTTTTCCCCCTTCTACCCTTTCGATGGTGTCAGCACTCCCGGGCGTATACCTACCACCAAATTCACCTACTTTGGAGATCATTGATTTATGATCTTAGTTGAAGATACCTCCTCAGTCCTTCTCCCCAATTATCACTATCTTTTGGGACTTATTTATTGCCATTCATCATTTATTCACATATATTGCTTTATTCATGTTTTTTGCTTGTTTTTTATCAGTCACTTATTTTTTTTTTGGTTTGCACTCCATTGCATTGAACGATATATACATATATGTTTGATCACACTTATGGATTATATTTAGCATCTATTCACAATGTATACAATACCTGATGGTAGTTTGTAAGTGAGTGTTACACTTTTGCACGATAGCACTTCCCTCACTTTG
The DNA here is from genome assembly GCA_037952925.1 of Lithobates clamitans. Classification (NCBI taxonomy): domain Eukaryota; kingdom Metazoa; phylum Chordata; class Amphibia; order Anura; family Ranidae; genus Lithobates; species Lithobates clamitans. The sequence goes on from JBBGZY010000898.1 coordinate 3,121,541, forward strand.
CCTCACGGCGTTTATATAACACTCACATATATATGTTTTGGAGAGAAGCTACTTGTTTTAGGTAGCCCCATTTTTTTATTCTTTTATTTCTAGCTCCACACTTTTAGTTTTATATTTTTTTGTTTATAGCGCAAAAAATAAAAACCACAGAGGTGATCAAATACCACCAAAAGAAAGCTCTATTTGTGGGAAAAAAGGACATTTTATTTGGGTACAGTGGCACACGACCGTGCAATTGTCAGTTAAAGTAATGCAGTGCTGTATCGCAAAAAATGAACTGGTCATGAAGGGGGTAAAAGGCTACCAATAGACAGTTAGATGTGCAGGGCAACAGATCCAGTGAACCGTGTGAATCACTTCATAATCTTTTCAAGGCTGGCTCTGCAGATCTTACAAGTTTATTAAAACACAATCAAGATTAATAGGGGCAGATATTGAAAATGCCACTTTTTTCAGTGGTAACTTGTCTGTTTAATATTTTCACAGAGAGCTGTCTGCCAGAGAACTTCTACCGCCGCCATGGATATGGCATCATAACCCAGAAATGCCAAATATGACTACACTTGACAACTACTTTAAAAAAAACAAAAAAACAAAATAAAACAAAAAAAAAAGATATAACGGGTATTATCACTACACAAGCCATTTTAATGTTAATAATGATGCCTTTCCATTTCAATCTATATTGCTGATTTTTTTAAATACATTCAGATGTTGATCCCTCTCCTACATATCATAACTGAAAAAGGTACAAAACATTCTCTGTCAGTTACAACTGTTAATTAAATATATGGCCTTGCAAGGTATTGCTAAAAACAGAAATACAAAGTAGTAAAAAAGCATGCTGATATGTACTGCATCAAAAGGTGTACGCATAGCTAAAGCCTTTCCTAACTATCCCATAGAAAGTCTCCACACTGTCTCAGGAGCTGAGATATTTGACATTTACATAACTTTTGCTGAGTAAAACACTATTCTATGTTAAATACATTTTTTGAGCTGTTGAGATATCAAAATGACAGCTAGTGATTTTTTTTTATGCTTCGAAAGTCACCCATGATTTGGTATGCCTTGTAATCTCTGCTACTGGAAATATTACATCTTTACAAATAAATGGTCTTAACTGTTTTATATAAACTAGCTTGCTATTTGTTTTATTGGCCCTTTAATTGGAATGTACATTTTTCATGTATTTTCTTTATTCATTGTGTTTAGAAATTAATTTTATTTCTTTTCAGCCAGGTAAATTTAAAACATTACTTATTAATGTTTTTTATGTTTCTGTTTTGACAGGGCTGGGCTCAGCCCTTCCTTCTCAAAGCTGGCTGCTCAGCCGTCAGCTAATTGCCAGCTCCTTTCTCTCCACAGTGATTCACCTGTTGATATCCTGCTCGTCAGTCCTCCCTACTTTAATAAGGAGAGCTGGCAAAACTGTAATCCTGGAAATGTCGTTTGTTGGTACATCAGAGTGCCAATAAAACAATAAAACTGACGTGTTTCGGCAATAGCCTTAGTCGTAGCTAGTTTGAAACAGATATGGCAAAATATATACTCACATACACATATGCAAACTCCATCTCTACAAAATTGGCCTATCAGGTTAGTGTCACAGAAAATTAACATATTTGATTGATACCACCAATTTTTCAAGTGGTTAGTGACTACACCTGTTTTTAGCCAGCATGAGAAGAGGGAGAGGAAAGAAAGGCAATATAAAAAGTTATTTTGTTGAGCCAAAAAGAAGTGAGTAGAAAAAATGCTACATAAGATATTAGGACCTTATTGCTCCAAGGGAGAAATATATTCATTAAAAGAAGGGAAAATGTTCAAAATGTTCAGATAGAATACTTTGTGGTAGCAACAAAATGTAAAGTCAAGATTAATAGCAAGATCAAAAGAAAAAAAGAAAAAAAGAAAAGAAAAAAAAAGGAGGGGGGGGGGGATTCAATTTATGGAAGGATCAAAAAAGAGGGATGAAATTTATGGCAGGATCAAAAAAGAGGGGGATTAAATTTATGGCAGGATCACAAAAAGGGGGATTGAATCTATGGCAGGATCAAAAAAGAGATACAATTAATAAAAAAAGAGGGATGGAATTCATGGCAGGATCAAAGAATAGGGATGCAATTTATGAAGGGGATTAAATATATGGCAGAATTGCAAAAAAGGGGATTGAATATATGGCAGGATCAAAAAAGAGAGATACAATTAATGAGGGGGGATGAAATTTATGACAGAATCAGAAAAGAGAGATTCAGTTTATAACAGGAACAACGAAGAAAGATACAATTAATGAAAAAAGAGGGATGCAATTTGTGGCAGGATAAAAAAAAAGGGATTCAATTTATGGCAGGATCAAAAAAAAATTTTTTTTTCCTTTTTCTTTCTTTCTCTCTCTCTCTCTCCTCCTTCTCTTCTCTATTCCCCCTCTCCTTTTCCTTTCCCCTTCTATCCTTTCTCTTTCCCTTTTGTTGGGCAGGAGGAAAAAACATAGAGGGCAGAAAACAAGCGCAGAAGGAACATACCGGGACAAAAAGACAAATACTGAAGCAGGTGACAATAAAACTGAAGATGGGATAAGATGTCATTTGAGAAATAGATCCACGTCCCATCTGTGGTTCATGCCTGTGGGGATGCGTGTCCCCAACAGGAAAATCCACTTAACTTCCTGTTCCAGTAGCCTTCTGTGCTTGTCTCCTCCATGTACCGACATTTTGATTTTTTGAACTGCAGAAAAAGAGAAGGAATCTATGTTACCATCAAGTATAAATTTAAAGTATTTAGATAAATTGGATAACCTTCTCTCATTACTATATGCTGCTCCGTTATAATGTTCGCTAATCCTTGTGCGAAGGGGCCTAGTGGTGCATCCTACATATTGTAATATTCAAACATCACATTCTATCACGTAGACTACATATTGAGAACTACAATTTATAAAATCCTTAATAGGAAATACCTTATTATTATGGTACGAGGTGATAGACTTGTGATTCTTGTTATGTTTGTTAAATACCTACAAGTATTTAAACCACAACTTTACGAGCCATTAGTACTGAGCCACGTTTTGGAAATAGTGGTGGTTTGGTGTAGACTGGGCGACAAAGAGTTACCTAAAGTTGGGGCACGACAACAAGAGAAATTACACCCTTTAGAAAGCACATCTATTAGGTCCTTGCCACCATAAAGAATGGAAAGATGTTTATTTCCAATCTGTTTGAACTGATTAAACTCTCTGGAAAAAGTGGTGTCAAAGGTAAGGGGACTCTTGTCCTTGTTCTTTTGATTTTTATGTTGTGTATATTTCGAAGAGCACAGGGATTTCTCTCTGTTATGCAATAGATTGTATCTGTCCTTCTCTGAGGCTATGGAAATGGCTCTATTAATATGCCACTTCTGAAAGCCTCTATCACTTAATCGTTTTGAGATGGGGTCACCCCTAACCACTTCAGCCCCGGAAGGATTTACCCCCTTCCTGACCAGAGCACTTTTTACAATTTGGCACTGCGTTGCTTTAACTGCTAATTGCGCGGTCATGCAATGTTGTACCCAAACGAAATTTGCGTCCTTTTCTTCCCACAAATAGAGCTTTCTTTTGATGGTATTTGATCACCTCTGCCGTTTTTATCTTTTGCGCTATAAACGGAAAAAGACCGAAAATTTTGAAAAAAAATGATATTTTCTACTTTTTGTTATAAAAAAAATCCAATAAACTCAATTTTAGTCATACATTTAGGCCAAAATGTATTCGGCCACATGTCTTTGGTAAAAAATATGTCAATAAGTGTATATTTATTGGTTTGCACAAAAGTTATAGCGCCTACAAACTAGGGTACATTTTCTGGAATTTACACAGCCTTTAATTTATGACTGCCTATGTCTTTTCTTGAGGTGCTAAAATGGCAGGGCAGTACAAAACCCCCACAAATGACCCCATTTTGGAAAGTAGACACCCCAAGGAAATTGCTGAGAGGCATGTTGAGCCCATTGAATATTCATTTTTTTTTGTCCCAAGTGATTGAATAATGACAAAAAAAAAATTACAAAAAGTTGTCACTAAATGATATATTGCTCACACAGGCCATGGGAATATGTGGAATTGCACCCCAAAATATATTCAGCTGCTTCTCCTGAGTACGGGGATACCACATGTGTGGGACTTTTTGGGAGCCTAGCCGCGTATGGGGCCCCGAAAACCAATCACTGCCTTCAGGATTTCTAAGGGTGTAAATTTTTGATTTTACTCCTCACTACCTATCACAGTTTTGAAGGCCATAAAATGCTTTAAGATTTACAGGGAAATTAGATACTAAGTCAATTGAGTTCCTAGACATTTTACACACAGGAGAAGATAACAACATCACATCCAACTTATATAGAAAACCTAGTGCAGGCACGGGCTGATTCCAGCCACCCGAAACACACTATCAAGAGCATTCCAGTAGGTCAGTTCCTCAGACTCAAAAGGCTATGTAGTAAATCAGAAGATTTTAATCATGAGGCTATTTTGATGTCTGCTAGGTTTGAGGAAAGAGGATACTCTAAATCCATCATTAATAGAGGGCTATTCATAGCCCAAGAGACACCTCGCTCTAAATTGCTTATAGAGAAACCTCCCAAAACTCATTGCTCCAAACTACCTCAATTCCCACTTTTTCTACTCCCTATAGTTCTGAGTTTCTAAAAAAGAGAAGATTGTTACTAAATACCTTCCAGTTTTATCCCATGATCCAGTATACTCACAGATCTTGAAGGGAGGTATACGTACTGTATCTAGAAAAGCTCCATCCCTTGCCAATGCCTTATCACCCAGCTTTTTTTGGAGCAAGGATAAAACCAAGAATTGGTTATCTTTTCAAGGAACCTTTAAATGTGGCGCTCGGGGCTGCTCTTATTGCTCTTACATTAAAGGAGGTGATGTAGTGACATCTACATCTACAAGCAAATCTCACAACATCCATTCTTTTGTTAACTGTAACACACGTTATATTATATACGTAATTACATGTACAGTTTGTTCCATACAGTATGTAGGTACAACGATACAGAGACTTAAAGACCGTCTCTATGACCACCCTTACGATACTGAAAAGGACCATGATACCAATGTCGCTAGACATTGGAACAGTGCCCATTACAAAGATACATCTAGCTTAGTGATCCAAGGTATCGACAAAATTGTTAAACCGCCTAGAGGTGGAGATAAATTTAAAATCTTATGTAAGAGGGAAGTCCGTTGGATCTTCCTATTAAATACTGGATCACCCTCAGGACTTAATTTTGAATGGGATGTATCCTATTTTTATCAATAAAGTATCCCTGGTCTTTAATTTTTGACACTTCCTGCAAGTTCTACATACCAGTTGCCCTTTAATTACTTCCTTTTTTTACTTTTTCAAGACATATGTATGTCAAGAGTTCATTTACTCCCACGTATTATTTAAACATCTAATTTTTTACACAACAGATACCAGAGTTTATCTCTCCAAACAGTCATTGCTACAATTAATATCACCATTATGGGTTCATCCCCCTCCCCCCCGCTATGCTGGCAGTAAGCATTCTGCCTGCAGCGGGAGGAATGAGACTCATGCCTTTTCTGTGTGAATTCTTTTTAGAGAGGGATGTTCTGAGCCCAGGAGTGAATCGAGGGAGGTTTTAAGCTCTGTCCAAACCTGAAAATTTATTCAACCTAGGTGTAACTACTAAACACAATGGATTTGGTTGCCAGTCTTCGATATCTTCTTTAAGTTATACATACAATCAATGTCATTTTGACATTATATTATTACGTTTCAAAAGCCTGTCTATTTTGTCATGTTATATCTAGATATTGGATTGATCATCCTATAGATATGGCGAATTAGCTTTTTCCTTTTTCTTTTTCTTTATTAGGTTCAGGACTACATGCCCATCCCCTGCCATGCTAGCGTTGCGAACACTGATTACAGTGGCAGAAATGAGATATTTTGTGTGTTGTGTTTTTTGATTGTGTTTGTTTTTTTGGAAAACAAAGCATGTAGATTCAGCAACAGAATTAGTAACAGATTAAGGGAGACCCAATTTCTGCCCCATCAAACAGTTTATTCATGTATATATGTTGTATACTACTTTTAATATAATATCTACATTGGAACAGAAAGCGGACTCTTCTTTGCCTCCTGTCACTCCTCTGATTATTCCAATTAGATTGTCAGCTTTCCGCTCTGCTAGCGGTATCAATGTTGTTTGCAGCGAAGGAAGTGAGACTCCTGTCTCCCTATACATATAAATAATAAAACCTTTTCTAGGAAGCATTGAAATGATAGATAGCGAAGAAAGGGAAACTGAAGTCATGTTGCATCCTGGTCTTGTTTCTAGCCCAAGTTTAGATGGTAATATTCTTACAGTTTTCCATTTATCAGGCAGAACTGACTATGGATCCAAACATTTGAGCTAGAGAACCGGCTGTCTCTACACTTGTCATTTGTATCTTTTTCTTTCGATTAATTGTTTTAAAGGATATAAACGCTACTTTGTATAGCAATCTAGTAATGACAGTGTATTTAAGACAACAAACTTTCCAGATGGAATATTTTTTAACATACATATATTTTTTTACATGTAGTATCACTTTACCAGTATTTTTCATTTCACCGTATTCTCTGTCTGATATGCATATTTCCTCTATTAGTCATATAAAGATGTTCTGGTGTCATTTATATTATTTAAATACAACATTTTTTTGGATCATAACAGTATAGGCAGTGTTTGATATGTGTGGCTTTTACTTTTTGTGGGTATCACACACACACACTTCCTGTTGCTGCTTTTCCTTATTTTTTTGCCGCAATGGATATTTGCCTCATCCCAGAATTATATGTATTTTTGTTGTTTCTTTGCTATATTTCTATTTATAGATGCATTATAATAGGTTATCTATAGTTATATTTTTGTAAATTTAATTTTGGCTTATTTTATCTATGCCATTTGTGTATTTTTTCTGTTCACATTGTGTTATACTATATTGAACCATTACATGCACCTATTTGCTCTTTAGGAATTTAGCTCCAATTGTGTATCAGGTGTGTCCATCTAATTGCCTGTCATTACGGATTGGGTGTTTTACTTTTTCCCTGCCTTCCTTTTTTGTTATATATACACTTTTGGTTTTTCATCAAATCAGCTATGAGTAAGCATCTTGGGATGTGAAATGCGTTAGCGATTTGATCCTTGTTGTGTCAACTTCTGTCATTTATCTGCGATTTTGGATTTTATATATCTAATAAAAGATGCTTTTTTGATGGAGTGCAGCAGTCCAGGACTTTTCTATTTCCATCAGATTTAAGGGGGAAGTACGTTGAAGAATAGTTAAGTTGCCGCACGGCTTCAATTATATAATCACTGTCATTAAGTATCACTATAGTACCACTATAGCGCCCCCTTTGTCTGCCTCTCAAATTACAATATCTTTGCGTTCGGGATGCAACACTGTCAATTGTTTCTTTCAAAGACAGGAGTTCCTTCTCCACAACCTGTTGAAAGATGTCTACTGTGTTCCCTCTGGAATGTACAGGATAAAAAAAAATTATCACCAGTATAGGTAGTATCTTTGGATATGCCCTACATGCCCCCAGAGGATTCCGACTGCAGGCTCTCTAGTATAGATTTAGCCTTGAGATTTTGAAAATCAAAATTGCCCAGAGTGTCTATGCCATCATGAACCTCAAGGGGGGCAGGCACAGGTATCAGTGGTAGTGGAAAAGTGTTTTTTTAACAAAATATTGCAAACAAACCTGTTAACGTCTAAAATGGTAGAAAAGGCATCAAAATGAAAAGTGGGGGCAAAAGAAAGTCCCTTGGAAAGCAGAGAAACCTCATAGGGGGTAAGTGGACTGTCTGATAAATTAACAAGATTAATGTCATTGCAAGTTGTCTCATTATTTACCTGTCCTTGTATTACTTGTTCCGTCCTTTCCGTGGGTAACTTGTTCTGTTTGTCTTTGGAACCACAGGTCCCCCTCCTTGTTTTCCTTTTCTGTCTCTAGAATCCCTGGGTCACAGAGGAGTTTTTTGATGGGACAATAGCGCTTTAATTGGAACGTATACATTTTTCATGTATTTTCTTTATTCATTTTGTTTAGAAATTCATTTTATTTCTTTTCAGCCAGGTAAATTTTAAACATTATTTATTAATGTTTTTTATGTTTCTGTTTTGTCAGGGCTAGGCTCAGCCCTTCCTTCTCAAAGCTGGCTGCTCAGCTGTCAGCTAATTGCCAGCTCCTTTCTCTCCACAGTGACTCACCTGTTGATATCCTGCTCGTCAGTCCTGCCTACTTAAGCTGTCCAGCCCAGATGATCTCTGCCTTCGCCTTGATCACATCTCTAGAGACACTCTGCTGTGTTCCTGCTAAAGACTAGCTTGGCTGACATTCCTTCTGGCTCCAGATCCTGCTTGCCGTTCTACTACGCTCATCTCTGGCTCCTTGACATTTTGGCTTGTCTGAGTATCCATTCCAGTTCCTGAACTCTGGCTATGTTTTGTCTACGTTTACTCTGTTTACCTTTTCATTATTATTATTGAACAAGTGTGATTTAACTGTACTTCTGTCTCAGTCTGATTCATGGTTTCTGACAGTAGGCGAAGGCCATGAATTCAGAAGATGCAGTCAATCCACTTGTTGGTAATATTTTTTCCAGATTGGATGAGCAGGATCACCGCATGGATCAATTTGCCATGGTGTTACAAATGCTCCTGAGTCACACGGCTCACCTGGGATCCCCCACTGTGGCTGCTCCGGTACAACCTGTGTTGCAGGCCTTCCCTGCTGCTGCTCCAGTCTCTGTGCAGGCACCTGCCTCGAGTATTACCTCTAAAAGAGGTATGTCTGGTTCCGCTCCACTTCCCCAGCAATTTGGGGATGATCCAGTCCAATGCAGAGGGTTTCTCAACCAGGTTGATATATACTTTGAGATGCTGCCCCAGGCAATTTCCACAGACAGAAGCAAAGTAGGTTTTGTGATATCTTTGCTTTCTGAGAGAGCCTTAGACTGGGCAAACCCTCTATGGGAGATTCAAAAACCTGTTGTCTTGAGTTGCCCAGAGTTTGTGGCTTCTTTTAAAAGGGTATTTGACGTTCCTGCACGCTCATGTCCATCAAACCTCATATCCATCAAACAAAATACAAGAACTGTTGCCGATTACGCCATTGAATTCCATACTCTGGCAGCAGAGGCCTCGTGGACCATCAAGGATGAGATAGCAGCCCGAGATATACCCACTTAGCTGGAGAAGTTGATCACGTTTGCCATCCTCATTGACTCCAGACTCAGAGAAAGACTTCCTTTTAAGGAGCGCTTGCTGGTTTTTCGATGGACCCTGAGAAACTTTCAGCAGTCTAATGCCCCGTACACACGGTCGAACTTTGTTCGGACATTCCGACAACAAAATCCTAGGATTTATTCCGACGGATGTTGGCTCAAACTTGTCTTGCATACACATGGTCACACAAAGTTGTTGGAAAATCCGATCGTTCTAAACGCGGTGACGTAAAACACGTACGTCGGGACTATAAACGGGGCAGTGGCCAATAGCTTTCATCTCTTTATTTATTCTGAGCATGCATGGCACTTTGTCCGTCGGATTTGTGTACACACGATCGGAATTTCTGACAATGGATTTTGTTGTCGGAAAATTTTATATCCTGCTCTCAAACTTTGTGTGTCGGAAAATCCGATGGAAAATGTCCGATGGAGCCCACACACGGTCGGAATTTCCGACAACAAGGTCCTATCAGACATTTTCCATCGGAAAATCCGACCGTGTGTACGGGGCATTACAGTGGCCCCAACCCTTGGGCTTATGTCCTCTGCAGTGTTTTCTTGGCTTTGTCAACTATTATCGGAAGTTTATTCGGGACTTCTCATCTCTGGTCAAGCCCCTGACTGATATGACCAGAAAGGACGGTAATCCACAGAGTTGGTCTCCGGAGTCCATTAGGGCCTTTGAGAGTCTCAAGGCTGCCTTTGTTTTGGCTCCTGTGTTGGCACATCCTGATCCTATGTTACCTTTTATCCTTGAGGTTGATGCTTCTGAGACTGGAGTTGGCGCCCTTCAGTCTCAACGTCCTACCTCTGAGAGCGCTATGCATCCTAGTGGCTACTTTTTCAAGAAATTTTACAGTGCAATTATGAGATTGGTGACAGAGAGCTGTTAGCAATCATTTTAGCCCTGAAATAATGGAGACATCTCCTCGAAGGTACCACTGTGCCAGTTCCCATTCTTACTGACCATAAGAATCTCACATTCTTGTCTGAGGCTAAACGCCTCTTTCTCAGATGTGCTCTTTTCTTGTCTAGTTTCAATTACATTGTCTCATTCTTACCCGGTACTAAGAATGTAAGGGCTGACGCTTTGTCACAACAATTTTCCGCCACTTCCAAGATGGAGTTGGTTCCAGTTCCTGTGATTCCTCTTGATCGTATTCTGGCTACGGTTGGCACCAGTCTCACTTCTCCTTTGGGTGACAAAATTCTTGCTTCTCAGGTCCATGCTCCTCCTGAGAAACCTTGTGACCGCTGCTTTGTCCCACAGAGTCTCCATACTGCCGTGCTCCAGACTTACCATTCTCCCAAGGCTGCTGGCCACCCTGGGAAGAATTAACTCTTTTGGGCCATTTGCCAACAATTCTGGTGGCCTAGTCTACGTGCTGATGTAACCGCCTTCGTAGCTGCCTGTTCCATGTGTGCTCAGAGTAAGACTCCACAACACCTTCCAGTGGGCCTCCTACAACCCATACTCATAGAGAGAGGCCCTGGACCCACCTGTAAATGGATTTCATTCTGGAGTTACTCCAACTCCCAGGGCAAAACAGTTATCCTTATGGTGGTTGACGGTTCTCAAAAATATCCCATTGTATTCCACTTAAGAAGTTGCCCACTTCTAAGGAACTGGCTTCCATTTTTGCTCGGGAGATCTTTCTCTTACATGGGCTACCCAAGGGGATTGTCTCAAACAGGGGTAGTCAGTTTGTGTCCCGGTTCTGGCGAGCCGTTTGTGCACAGTTGGGAATTCATCTTGCTTTCTCCTCTGCGTATCAGCCGCAGTCTAATGGGGCTGCAGAACGAGCCAAGCAGTCCTTGGAGCAATTCCTACGTTGCTATATTTCTGACTATCATAACAACTGGTCAGACCTCTTACCCCTCTTACCATGGGCAGAGTTTGCGCACAATACTGCTTTGAATTCTGCTTCCCGATTGTCCCCGTTTATAGCGAACTATGGTTTCCAACATTCCATGTTGCCTGACTCGTTTGTTCCACAGAGTATTCCTGCATTAAAGGAGCATCTTCGTGGTCTTTGTTCCACTTGGGCACAAGTCCAGGAGGCTTTGCGACATGCTAATGATAGGTACAGACTTCATGCTGACCGCAGACACCTGCCTGCGACTTCCTACCAGGTTGGGGACAGGGTCTGGCTGTCATCTCGCCACCTCCGACTTCGTGTTCCCTCTCTAAGTTTCGCACCTTGGTTTATTGGGCCTTTCCATATTCTTCGCAGGATTAACCCAGTGGCTTACGCATTAGACCTTCCTTCTAATATGTGTATCTTGAATGTATTTCATGTCTCCTTATTAAAACCTTTGGTCTGCAACTGCTTTACCACGTCGGTGCCTCTTCCTCACCCTGTACAGGTTGAGAACCATGAGGAGTATGAAGTACAGTCCAATGTTGACTCCCGTAGGTTCTGTGGGCACATACAGTTCCTGGTGCATTGGAAAGGGTACGGTCTGGAGGAACGCTGTTGGGTCTCATCCTCAGATGTACATGCCTCTGTCCTACTCCGTGATTTCCATAGACATTTTCCCCTCAAGCCTGGTGGTCCTCCGAGGGGGAGGGGTCATTGAGGAGGGGGTACTGTCAGGGCTGGGATTAGCCCTTCCTTCTCAAAGCTGGCCGCTCAGCTGTCGGCTGAGTGCTCCCAAACTGCTCCAAAGATGGACTTTTTTTTGGAAACATCCTGCAAGCGCACCTCCCCAGTGTTAAAAGTCACACTTGAATGAATGGGAGGCAGTTTTCAGAGGCTATTTCCAGCACTAAAGCGCCTGAAAACCACCCCGGTGTGAAAGAGGTTTTACTGCTGTGATGTGAATAGAGCTAAGCATAAAGAGCTCAGACTGTACACACAGCTGAATGACTCAGATGAATGACACATGCCCTCCTCCTCTCCTGTGGAGAGGGCACCATGTAGATTTTCAGTATGTATTATTAGTCAAAAGGTGCAGCGCAACACCTTACTAGCCAGCCAAGCATAAAACATAGAAGCACTGGTCTTATCTGCTTATTTGTAAAAAAAAGTTTATAAGAGTTTGTAAAATAGAAGAAATATGTTAGAACTTGAGATTTTGACCCAGCATCATTACTGCCATAAGTTCAGATCCAACACATTAAGTGGTTGTAAACGATCACCTTGTAAAACAACCCATTCAGTTTAAAATAGAAATGAAAGGCAAAACATAGATAAAAAAAAACACTATAAATACACTTTTAATAAGTGATCACATCCCCTCTGTTCTCAGCTGCATAACAGATGGGGGTGGAGACACTGCAGCACACTGAGCTTCCCAGTGAAAGGCTGTGCAGGCGAGGTGTGTCAGGACAAGTCTGATCATTGGAGGAGAGCACACTGAGTTTCCAGCACAGCTAGAGAACTGACCACGGTGAGCTCTCCTGCTTAATGTGGTCAGTTTTTAATAGGAAAGCAAAGGGACTGGCAGGAACACCAGTGACTTCACACAAAGGAAGCAATACAAAGAGAACAGGATACTTTCTAATACATGGTACAGCAGATACATATCAGGAATATGAAGTGTTGAGGTAACAAACAATTTAATCACTCCTCACTCTTTACTAATGTATTTAAATATGCAGTATACTTACAGTAGTTCATGAATACATGAGAGCTCTGTTATACTTCTATACTTTCCTTATTATGATTATTGGCCGCGCTTGCACATCAGGCGTACTGCATATCCGTAGCTAGCTCTATATTGAGAATACCCTTAGCTGCACATGTCTTGAGCAAATGTGCTTGCAGACTTGTATGCTTATATTACAAGTGTTTGATGAGCAAAACCCTATACAGACCAAGCATTTTCTGTATGTATTGATATCTAAATATACTTTTTATACTCTAAAAGTGTAATGAATGAGCGATCTATACATATAGCATGTAAATCTAAAATTATAAAAGACTATGCATATTGATAGGCATAAATGAAGTGCAATTAAGTAATCCAATATCTTTCCAGTGAAACTGCTGGGAAGTCTCCAGTAAATTATACAGATTTCTATTTTATTTTATTAATTTATTGTTAAAATTATCATTTAGCAGTATATTACAGGGAACCATATTAGATATTTCCATTGACTGTACTACTCATTAATTCTTCTCACACCACTTTTCTTGTGACATTTGAACTTTTTTCATTATATAAAGCCGATCTTAAAATGACATTTCAGAGGAACAATCAGGGATACTAACATTTTATATTAAAAATTCAATCTATGAAAAAGTTAAATGCATTCAGGTTTAAACGATGATTTTAGTTAATGTTTTCCATATGGCATGATTTAAATTTTACAGATTTTCTTCTTGTCTACCATGTGTTAGGTTAAAATTAAAATTACTGCTCATTAAACACTGTCATATACAGGTCCTCTTTATCAAAGAATATAAAAGGTGCAACAACAGTTTTTTCTCATTTGTAAGAATAAAAAACAAATACCAAAACTACTTTGGATTCCTTAAACAGTTCAGCTCTCACGCTTATGTTTCTCTTGAGGACCAGAGGAAGTTTTACATTTCTGCTATGTGCCTATTGATTCCGCAATAACTTTGTTGTTACTTAAATTGATACCTCTAAATTGTTACTGTACTGCAGTCAGCTGGTATTTTTTTAATTTTGCAGCCCAGGGATGAACTGATGGAGAAAGTGAAAGTACAATTTTTAGGTAACAGTGGGGTAGGCTTCCTTGAAGAGAGGAGTTTTTAGACATTTTCTAAAAGTAGATAGAGTAGGACATAGCTGGTCAGATTGGGGTAGGGATTTCCAGAGGGTGATAAAGGCACTGAAGAAATCCTGACACGGGAGGAGGTAATGTGGTTGCTAGAGAGTACCAGGTATTGGAAGGAGTGAAGAGGACAGTTTGGGTGATATTTTGAGACAATGTTGGTGATATAGATTGGTACAGAATTGTGGATGGCTTTGTATGTTGATAATAGAATTTTGAATTATATTTATTGGTGAACCAAAGACGGGATTGGCAGAGAGGGGCAGTAGATACTGAATAGTTGATACGGTGGATAACTCTGGCAGCAGCATTCATGATAGACTGAAGTGAGGATACATTGTGTAGAGGTAGGCCAACAAAAAGGAAATTGCAAGTTGAGAGATAACAAGGGGGTAAATAATTAGCTTTACTAAGTCATTTGTTAGAAAGGGACGTATTTGGAGCTGTTACTGAGGTAAATACATTTGGACAATGATTGGATGTGGGGCTGAAAAGAGAGGTCAGAGTCCAAGTTTACATCTAGCACCCTGGGATGAGGAGAGGGACTGATGATTGTGTGTTTGATCTTGATGGAAAAATATGCCTTCCATATCAGAGTAATACTGAATAAATCTCATAGTGGGCCAAGTGGTAAGATAGGGATGATCCATCCCTTCCACTGCAAGTCATCTCAGCCCCCACTAGAAACTAGTACCCCAATAAGGATCCTTAAAGCCCAATTGAATTGGAGTAACAACCACATCCCTCACGACAAGCTTTCTCATACAGACCCGTGTTGCAGGGAAGGGGTGGGGGTAAATTACTGAAAGAGGAGTGGCTTTTTTGCTGTATGTTGAACTATGCAGTCATATTTAGATACCATGCCCTGCTTTTGTAACAGGAAAGTTAAGGTAAGACTGTAAAAATGGAGGTTGATTGTATTAAGTCTACTTGGCTGCATATCTATTTCTGTAACTTCAATCAGACCTAACTGTTTAAAGTAGAACTTTACTCTCCCATCAACAATAACTATTTTAATCCTTATGCTCATAGCTTTAGTAAATAGATAAGGAAGTTAATTATATTTACTTGCTTCAAACTTTTTTTTTTAATTTCTTCAGTTGCTTCCTAGTTTCTGGGTTTTTGGCCTGGGCCAAAATAATTTCATACATCCCAGGAGTATTCATCTGAAGGAGGGGTTTTCCCAGTTAAGCACATACCCCTACCTGCATACCTGGGCTACAGGCAGATGGATTCTAAGAAGTAAATGCTACATAAATCATCTGCCCTTACTTAAGATGGCCATGGCTTGAACTGCTAGGGGGATGTTTTTCTCAACAAAATAAAGTATGGAGACATGGAATGATGGGTACAGTTTGTTCTAAATATTAACATTCAAATTAATATTTTTTTTTAGTTTGTGGTGTTCAAATACAGTTAGGTTACAGTGGGGAAAATAATGATTTGATCCCTTGCTGATTTTGTAATTTTGATCACTTACAAAGAAATGAAGGGTCTATAATTTTTTATCATAGGTGTATTTTAAATGTTAGAGACAGAATATCAACCAAAAATCCAGAAAATAAACACATAAAACAAATGCTATAAATTAAGATGCAGCTCAGTGAGCAAAGTAAATATTTGATGCTGGATGGGTCTTCCAGCATGAAAATGACCCAAAACATGCTACCAAAGCAACAAAGGAGTAACTCAATAAGAATATTAATGTCAAGGAGTGGCCTAGGCAGTCTCCAGACCGTAATCCTATAGAAAATGTATGCAGGGAGCTGAAAGTTTGAGTTGCTAGGTAACAACCAAAAAAACCTTAAGGATTTAGAGAAGATCTGTAAAGAAGAGTGGACCAAAATCCCTCATGAGATGTGTGCAAACCTGGTCACCGACTACAAGAAACGTCTTACCTCTGTGCTTGCCAACAAGGGTTTCTTCACCAAGTACTAAGTCATGTTTTGCTTGGGGATCAAATACTTATTTTACTCACTGAACTGCAACTCAATTGACACAATTTGTATCAAATATTTATTCTGGATTTTCGGTTGATATTCTGTCTCTATCATTCAAAATACATCTATGATAAAATATTAGAAATCCTTAATTTCTTTGTAGGTGGGAAAACTTACAAAACCTGCAGGGGATCAAATAATCAATTCCCCCACTGTACACTTTAAGGTCTGTGAAATGGCATTGGCACTGTGAGTGCTGATTAGGCAAAGCCAGTGGCGCTGTTGATATCAGAGATTAAGCTGAATTAAAAGGAAAATAGCAATCTGCTCTTGTAGGTTCAACATACTGTACCTTTTAATGTAAGCAGGCTGTCCATTTGGCACCATGGAAAAAGGGCATGTACATATGTGCAACAGCAATTAAGAGTGTAAGAGGGAACCAAAACAGTATCTTTCCACAGGAGACATTTTTAGATTGTGTCTATTGCAGGATTTGATTTTGTTACAAATGCATGTCAATGAATGAAGCCCAACATCCATTTTTATAATGCCAAAAACACAGTAAGTGTAAGGAATGTGTACTTACTTACAGAGGTCATCCATTCAATTTTAAACGTACGTTCATAAGAGAGCAGACTGCTCCACCTGTGCTCACAATAGCAATGTGCAGAACATTCTCTTGGTCCCTCTAGTCATACCTTGAACATGACACATGTCATCCTTTTATAAATTGGCTCTCTTTGTGTTCCATTCTAGCTGAAAGCTCTTGAGACAAAACTGTAAAGGAGCTGCCGGACTCAGATGTGCAAAATTAGTGTGCATGAAATAGATAACAGCCTGAAAGAGGGAAACTTTCACAGATTTGTCCACTTCCTGGGGTTTAGATAATATTGGCAGATGTTAGGTGTAAAGGAAACATCTGCATGCATAATAATGAGTGTTAGTAGAATTTAAAATGACAACTGTATCAAGCTCAGATGCTGTTCAGCTCTCCCATTTGTGCCGATTTGCATACAAATTAAATAAAAACAAATATTTGGTTTTCAGAATCACTTGACAAATAATCTGTGGGGGTTTGTCACAACAGGGTTGAATATACTGGCTGTTTGACAGATTATGCTTTGAAAATAATATTTAGTTAGCCATGCTGTTATCAAGCAAGGCGAACAATTTCTTTTAGCTTAAAAAAAAAGACAAAAAAAAACTAGACAGCACCAAATTAGGATCCTAACAAAAACTGCAGAAAATTTTCAGGACAAATGGGATGTCAAGCAAAGGCTTTGTAACTCTTTTAGAGTCACTTTTAATTTTTATTCATTTACATTGATGATGGTGTTAGCAGTGACAAACTGGATCAATGGCAATTTGCATTTCTTAACAGTTAGAGGATTTAAAAAATACCTACTGAAATCAAACTTGAAAAATTTGCAGTAAATACTAAATGTTACCTAACTGCATACTCTGGCATCTGGACTAGTGTTGTCGTAAAACTTTCCGTCAGTCTCCTTAAAGTGTTACTAAACCCACAACAGTAAAATCAGTCTGTATATGCAGTAAAGCATGCTTGTTATACTCACTGTGGAACCTAAGGGGTTAATCCTTTGCATTGTGTAAAAGGGCTATTTGATCTCTTTAGCTCTCTGATTCTCCCCTTCTTCCAGTGTCTCCAACTCCTCTCTGAATATTGTAAATGGAAGGAGTCAGGCTGCACAAGCTCAGTTTGGTGTATATAGCTAGAGAGGCTTTTTTTGTTCTTTGGAGAGTGCATGTGGTCAGCACAGGGCCAATCAGCACTGTCCAGACAAAGGGTCAGGAGTCTTGAGGTTTTATAGGACAGTGTATACAGAATAAACTCCTCCTACCAGCTTTACCACAAGGGGATAGAAGTCACAAGACTGTTATATACTGCTGATGGGAAAAGGTATTTAGCCATTTATATTTATTAAAATTATTGCATTTCCATTTCTGTGTATTGTGGGAGACCAGATATAGTGAATGCAGGGTCCTGGGTTTAGTAACACTTTAAAAATTTGAGGATCCCAAAGCTAGCAAAAAAATGTCTCTGTACCTTTGCAAATGGCCAGAAACTGGAGTCTATCAATTTTACATGGGGTGAGGAGGTAACAATTAGAGGTTAGTTAAACCCAAAACATAACAGTAGCACAAAAGAAAACCATAGAAGGAAACTCATAGTATTGTTTAATACTGTAGTCATTATGAATTAAACTAATGATTGTAGCATTAGTTTTCTGACACCCACTGCTGGAAATTGCTCCAGTAGGCACATAGGCAGCAATTTAAAACATGAGAGATGTTCTAACCTTTCCAAGCCCATTAAAAAAAAGTGTTCATAATGCAGACAAATCCATGTAATTAATTAAACAGAAGGGTGAAATATAAATTGGTTAAAGAGAGCAAAATGTAGACTGGCGACTAGTATCTATGTAAGTAAACAATGTACAGTATCCTATTTGTAGGTGCATATGACAAAAATATAAAGACAACAATGACAGCCACTGGGACCTTTTTGAAAGTAGCAAAAAAAGGAAAGATGCACATGGAAATAAACAAAACAATGCAAACTTTTAAGCTAGCCAGCAAAAAACTCAACTAACCTGTTTCTACTACTGATAATAAAAACAGAGGCTTTAGTTGCATTCATTTGCAAATACATGTGCAAACCACTTTGCCATGTCATGGCCCCCCTGATAAGTCTGGTCCCTAACTCTAAACTACTTGAGTTCCCAACTATGGAATATGCTGTATATACTGTATATAGGGATGAGCCGAACACCCTCCTGTTCGGTTCGCAGCAGAACATGCGAACAGGCAAAAAATTTGGCAGAACACACGAACACCATTAAAGTCTATGGGACACGAACATGAATAATCAACAGTGCTAATTTTAAAGGCTTACAGTGGGGACGAAAAGTATTCAGACCCCCTTAAATTTTTCACTCTTTGTTATATTGCAGCCATTTGCTAAAATCATTTAAGTTCATTTTTTTCCTCATTAATGTACACACAGCACCCCATATTGACAGAAAAACACAGAATTGTTGACATTTTTGAAGATTTATTAAAAAAGAAAAACTTAAATATCACATGGTCCTAAGTATTCAAACCCTTTGCTGTGACACGCATATATTTAACTCAGGTGCTGTCCATTTCTTCTGATCATCCTTGAGATGGTTTTACACCTTCATTTGAGTCCAGCTGTGTTTGATTATACTGATTGGACTTGATTAGGAAAGCCACACACCTGTCTATATAATACCTTACAGCTCACAGTGCATGTCAGAGCAAATGAGAATCATGAGGTCAAAGGAACTGACTGAAGAGCTCAGAGACAGAATTGTGGCAAGGTACAGATCTGGCCATCTGCTCCACTTAAGGTTCCTAAGAGCACAGTGGCCTCCATAATCCTTAAATGGAAGACGTTTGGGATGACCAGAACGTTGTAGAAAGTCAACCATCACTGCAGCCCTCCACCAGTCGGGACTTTATGGCAGAGTGGCCCGACGGAAGCCTCTCCTCAGTGCAAAAAACATGAAAGCCTGCATGGAGTTTGCTAAAAAACACCTGAAGAACTCTAAGATGGTGAGAAATAACATTCTTTGGTCTGATGAGACCAAGATAGAACTTTTTGGCCTTAATTCTAAGGGGTATGTGTGGAGAAAGCCAGGTACTGCTCATCACCTGTCCAAGACAGTCCCAACAGTGAAGCATGGTGGTGGCAGCATCATGCTGTGGGGGTGTTTTTCAGCTGCAGGGACAGGACGACTGGTTGCAATCGAGGGAAAGATGAATGCGGCCAAGTACAGGGATATCCTGGATGAAAACCTTCTCCAGAGTGCTCAGGACCTCAGACTGGGCTGAAGGTTTACCTTCCAACAAGACAATGACCCTAAACACACAGCTAAAATAATGAAGGAGTGGCTTCACAACAACTCCGTGACTGTTCTTGAATGGCCCAGCCAGAGCCCTGACTTAAACCCAATTGAGCATCTCTGGAGAGACCTAAAAATGGCTGTCCACCAACGTTTACCATCCAACCTGACAGAACTGGAGAGGATCTGCAAGGAGGAATGGCAGAGGATGCCAAAATCCAGGTGTGAAAAACTTGTTGCAGACTTTGGGTCTGATATGGAAATTAAGGGGAACCCTGTGCCACATTAAAAAAACAAAGGCTTAGGGGTCCCCCTTCAGGTCTGGTATGGATTTTAAGGGGAACCCTGTACTATACTAAAACAAAAATGGGGTCCCCCCCAAAATCCATACCAGACCCTTATCCGAGCACACAACCTGGCAGGCCACAGGAAAAGGGGGGGTATTGACCCTCTCCTGAACCGTACCAGGCCACATGCTGTCAACATGGGGAGGGTGATTTGGGGTAGCACCGGAAAGCACCTTGTCCCCATGTTGATGGGGACAAGGGCCTCATCCCCACAACCCTTGCCCGGTGGTTGTGGGGGTCTGCGGGCAGGGGGGCTTATCAGAATCTGGAAGCCCCTTTAACAAGGGGACCCCCAGATCCCGCCCCCCCATGTGAATTGGTAACGCTACAAATGTACCCCTACCATTTCACAAAAAAAAGTGCCAAAATGGTAAAAAAGAAAAGAGACAGCTGGGGACGAGTCCTTTATTAAAAAATAAAAATGTCCCACAGTGTAAGTTCACACCGCCCGACAGACCGAAAAAGATTTTAAAAAAGCCGCAACTGACCTGCCTCCATGGGAGGCTTCCCCATGGCTTCCCTGACCCAGAGGGAGCGGGGTCATCCATTTACGTCACCAGGTGGCCCCGCCCCCTCTGACACCACAGGGAAGCCATGGGGAAGCCCCCATGCGTCAAAGGGGGGCAGGTCACTCAGTTACATCACCAGGTGGCCCCGCCCTCAGTTATATAAGAGCTGTCAGATGCGTCAGACAGCGGGAGCCTCCCACGGCTTTTTTTTCTTTTTCGGTCCATCGGGCAGCGTGAACACCGTATGACATTTTTCTTTTTTCTTTTTTAGTAAAGGACTTGTCCCAAGCTGTCTCTTGAAAACGTCCTATGACGAAACGCGTAAGGCGGAGTCACGTTCACACGTCATACCCGGAAGTGTTGGTTGGAACGCACGGTGGGACGCACGCTCGCAGCCTGGTGCTGCTCCCAACCCTGCACATAGTCTTGCCGATATACTTACTTTGTGGACTTTTTTTTTGTATTTTTGGACTCTTTGATATGTGCAATAAATGAGCTTGACTTACTTCACGAAGGAAGCCCCTTTCTGTGTTTCTCTTTTCTCTGCATCTCTGGAGAGTATAACAGCTTAAGGTGGTATACCGATGGAGTAGCAAGGTTACATACACAGTACATATCTCCCGTGGAACAGCCGTAAGGACCGCATTGAGCAGAGGAACGGCAGCATCACTGGAGTCATCATCACCTGACCTTGGGCACCCACTCTGTCGCTCGGTACCCCTGCAGGGGTGGTTATCTTTGGTGAGTAGGGTAGCACTGGGGGGTGAGCACTTCAAGTCACCATCTGAACTAAATGCACAGAAGTCACTGTGGTGAGCCCGATAGGGTGAAATAATCAACTTTCATTTTTGAACTTTGTTCTCATATTTGTCTATAACACCCATTCTGTGGACTATATATAAAATACCT
The DNA here is from genome assembly GCA_037952925.1 of Lithobates clamitans. NCBI lineage: Eukaryota > Metazoa > Chordata > Amphibia > Anura > Ranidae > Lithobates > Lithobates clamitans. The sequence continues at coordinate 3,143,186 of JBBGZY010000898.1, forward strand.
TCTAGCACATAACCATCACCTGGTTTAAGCAAGCATAACTGGAATCTACCTTTATGCATGTCATCTCTATATTTATACAGTTATATGTTCTTAATTTATTGTATTTATTGCACAGGGAGTGTTTGATCTGATTTTGTTTCACACATAAAAAAAATCTTTAGGACTACAAGCGCCATACTGTCCCAATACTTTTGAATATTGGGACTAATCACTATCTCACTCATCATTTTTTCACAAACTTATGGAAAGGTTAACACGGTTAATACAATGACACCATGATGCACATTTAATTTTTACCAAAACAAAAAAATTTTTTGGGCGCCATTTTGTCCCAATACTTTTGAACTTTGGGGTCAATCTATATGTTTTCACTCGTAAATTACTGCATTGTGCACTATATTATTTTCCCACCGATTTATCACATATTTCATTGTGGAAGTTACCCCTATTCACTTGGGGGACATATTTTATTTAACAGCTTTATTTATCAATTTGTAAACCACTGGCGTTTTGAGTGTTTTGGTTTTGCCCGAAAATATGGGCTCTTTTTGTTTGGGGACCCATTTTGATAGTTGATGGTGAAGTTTACATATATTTTAGCTATATAAAACTAGTTTGTAACTTATGACACCTGTACCCATTATCTAACAACGGAGAGGGCAGCGCCGTTCTTATTCTCATACTACTTATCCACATATGCAATTAGACCTTTAGGGGTACTAATTAGAGATAGGCAGCAGCCCTCACATTGTCCTAAGCGCGGATTCATTTATCTATACCAAGCTGTCTCTTGTTTACCATTTTGACACTTTTTTTTATGTGAAGTGGTAGGGGTACATTTGTACCCCGTTACTCCTAACTCTATATAAAATAATATAATAATATACAAACAGCAGGCTCACCTACAGACAAAACAACACAATGGGGGTTATTTACGAAAGGCAAATCCACTTTGCACTACAAATTACAAGTGTAAAGTGCACTTGAAATTCCACTGAAAGTGCACTTGGAAGTGTAGTTGCTTTAAATCTGAGGGGTAGATCTGAAATGAGGGGAAGTGCTGCTGATTTTATCAATCAATCATGTGCAAGCTAAAATGCTGTTTTTTATCTTCCTTGCTTGTCCCCCTCGGATCTACAGTGACTTCCAAGTGCACTTTAAGAGCACTTTCAAGTGCACTTGCATACCCCCCAACTATCCCTGATTTTGAGTGATTGTCCTTGATTTGGATCAATGTCCCCCTGTCCCTCATTTCTCCTCATTTGTTCCTCATTTTTGTCTGATCTAAATAGATGTATATAAAATGCACTTTTTATCTATCAAAAAGTGTTTCCCAGTGCTAAACCTTTCATCTGATTTCTAAATTGCTGCATTTGTAGATTCCAAAAGCCAATATAAAGGAATAGTAGTGGTAAAAAAGCACTTGTGGGTTTAACCAATCTTATTTTGTTTGTACAATTATCCTTTAAGGGGGTGTGGCAAGGGGTGTGTCCTATGCCTGCATACTTTTGCTGATAGGTGTCCCTCATTCCCATCTCAGAAAGTTGGGAGGTATGCACTTGTAGTGCAAAATGGATTTGTGTTTCGTAGATAACCCCCAGTGTGTGTTCACCAGGCTGATGCCTCTCAAGCCACCGATCCCACCAAACACAAAAAAACCTAAGAACAGTCTGGAAAAGGCATGAACAGAGTAGCAGTTCAGAAAGAGCATTGGATAATACACACCATCCTTGCAGCCCTGCATTAAACACACTTGGGAAGTGCCAAAACAGTACACAATAAAGAACAAACAAAGTGCACTGGATAGTGTGAGCAAAAACATTTTTTAAAAAATAAATAGAATGAAGCAAGAAAGAAATAAGAATCAATCACCAAGCAATGTAAGCAACCAGGGCCACTGTACACAGACCATCCTCACTCCTTCTATAGAAGCAGGCATCAAGGGAAGAGTGGAATCCCTGGCAGCCTATACCATGGTGTGCTAAATCTGGTAACACTGTGAAGTTAGAATAGCTCAACCAGCTTTAAAAAATCCCCACAGCAAGGATAACATCACTAACATGTTTCGAGGCTCCGTCTCTTCCTCAAAGTGATGGCAACATCTTTACTATTTGTTTATCCTTTCAGAACTAAGCCTACACCGCCCACCTATTAAACTAGAGAGGCCAAACCAGAATGAACCCACATTGCCAGAACCCTACAGGTGACGCACCCACCAATGAAACATCAATGAGGCTATTGGGCCGGTATAATTAATGACTGTGTTTCACGCCCTCACAACATGAGTGGGCTGGAAAATGGAATAACAATATTATAACAGCAGGTTCAGAGAGCTCAGCCAATCAAATGACTGAAGGGCTAGTTCACCTGGAGGCAGCCTTTGCTTCCTTAAAATTACAAGAAAGTGGAAGACTTCCAAGGTGTCTATTTACCAAAACCAAAAAAAAAGCAACAATGGCTGCCGCTCTTATCTCTTTGACACTAGCAAAAAGGGAAACGGGCACATAGGCAGGGCAATACTGTATATAAAACAGTACAAAGGAATTTCCCCAATGTGTTGCTGAACCTTGAAAGTGGTTGTAAAGACAGCAGATGTTTTATCTTCATGCACTCTATGCATGAAAATAGAAAGCCTTCTGTGTGCAGCAGCCCCCCTAAGCCTCCCTAAAACTTATCTGAGCCCCATCTTGATCCAGCGATGCTGCACGAGAGACTCGCTTGTCCCGGACTCTCCCTCCTCATTGGCCGAGACAGCAGCGAACCTCCATTGGCTCCCGCTGCTGTCAATCAAAGAAGGAGAGGGCGGAATGGACACACAGAGCAAAGGCTTGGCTCAGGTGCCCCCATAGCAAGCCTGTGGAGGCACTCAACAGGAGGGCAAGGCCAGAAGCGTGGGTGGGGGAACCAAGAAGAGGAAGATCTGGGCTGCTCTGTGCAAAACCACTGCACAGAGCAGGCAAGTATAACATGTTTGTTATTTTTATACAAAAAGTATCACTTTAAGGAGGAAAGGGCTGCCTCCAGGTGAAACTGCTCCCAACTTTCTGAGATGGGAATAAGGGACACCTATTAGCAACAGTATGTAGGCATAGGACACACTCCCCACTATGTCACCCTCAGAGGAGAATTGTCCTAAAATGATGATTGGTTAAACCCACGAGTGCTTCTTTACCACTACTATTCCTTTATATTGGCTTTTGGAATTTACAAATGCAACAATTTAGAAATGGGATGAAAGGCTTAGCACTGCTTTTTGATAGATTAGATATATAGATTTGACCAAAATGAGGGACAAATGAGAAGGAAAGAGGGACAGAGGGACTTTGTTCCAAATCAAGAACAGTCCTTCGAAATCAGGGACAGTTGGAAGCTAGGCTCTCACCTCCTATATCAGTTTGTAATGAGGACCTGTTACAGATAATTTTGAAATGTACAATAGTTAAAACTCCAGATGCATCTACAATACCTAAACTAATCATAGTTGAAATAATACAGAGCTGAATGACACACAGACACAGCCAAGCATGCTATCCTTCTATTTAGAACAACCTGCAAAATTATTGCTACCCTTTCTACAAAATGACTGATGCAGGTGGTCTCATTTCTGTTGTATGGTCCTCTGTCATTTACTGAATAATACAACGTATGTAATCTTCTGCTATTATCCTGCGATTCAATTCTGTTTCATAGGTACTGCTGTTATCTGAGCTCTGGTAAGCTGCTGCTTGGAGGTTACCTCACACTGGCTGCCATGATAATTGTTAAGCATTATTTATTATATATTGTACTTACCTGATTTACCTACTTTAAGATCAGCTAACATACATTTACATTGCCAGTTTAAAGTGGTATACTGGGTTGATGTCTGCAGCTATGGGGACTGAAGTTAGCAGTTCCGCTGGCTTATCATAGAGGTGATCAGAGACCGAATCTTCCCCAATCATCTCGATGGTATGAGAAACCAAAAAAGAGTATTTTGTCACTTCCGGTTTCCCCAGTATGTAAAGAAGTAATTTTGACATGTAAAAAGCATTTGATTAAACCAGTGGTTCTCAACTCCTGTCCTCAGGACCCACTAACAGGCCAGATTTTAAGTATTACCTTGGGGAGAAGCAGACTAGAATACTGCAATCACTGAGCAGCAAATTATATCACCTGTGATGTATTTCAGTTATCTTGCAAACCTGGCCTGTTAGTGGGTCCTGAGGACAGGAGTTGAGAACCACTGGATTAAACCGACCTGTAAAGGCTTTTAAAGCATCACCTATGAAGATTTTTAAGTACCGTAGTTTGGCGCCATTCCACGAGCATGCGCTATTTTAAATGTTTATACGTTAAGTATCTATTTACTCATTGTAACGTCATCTTTTATATTTTACCAAACAATTGGGTATTATATTGTGTGCATTAAAACTCATTAAAGTGTATTCTTACCCAAAAAATTGCGTTTGAAAAACCACTGCACAAATACTTTGACATACAAAAACCCGCCATTTTATTCTCTAGGACCTCTGCTTAAAACATATATGTGTAGCGCCCTCTAGTTATGTTGGTGCTAGAGTGAGGATGTTCAGGAGGAGAGAAGGAAAATTTAGACAGGCCTAGCTGGTGCCTAGGCCTGTTTGTTTTCGTTCTGGGCTGGGAGTCGCTCAAGGTAGCAGCTGGTGACTCACAGGCAGCATCCCTGGGACCTGCCTCTTCTCTCTAGAGTCTGTGAGAAAGATCTGAAGAGAGAGAGGAGAGGACTGGTTGAGCTGTCTGGGGTATCTTGGGGAGCCCTGACCAATCCCCAATGTGGATTGGCAGGGGGCAAACCTCCTCAAATACCCAGGGTCTGCCCAGCTGGGGAGGAGTTGTTGGGTGGAAGAGCTGGAGTGAGAGAGTGTGGAGGCCCACAGTGAAATCCTCAGTCTGGGGGGGTGACCTTGGGCTGGGGTTCGGGTGCATCCAGGAGGAGAGAAGAGATCCTGGAAGAGAGGCACATGAGAGAGCAAGTAGAGGACAGCAGGAGAGAACACTGCTTAGAGACTCCAGGCAGGACAACTGGTTGCAGCAAGTGAAGTGCTGGTGAGTCAGGCACAGTTGGGAGGACTGGGGAGGCATGCCTGAGAGAACTGGGAGATTGGAGTTTGAGATGGGTGCAGAACCAGAAGAGTGGACTGTGGAAAGGGCAGTGGAGAGTGGTCATTGCAGCCAGGCTGGCTGGCAGGGCCTGAAGAGCGTTATCTGGGTTTGGTAGCTAAATAGAGGACAGTTAGTCCTGAGCCTATTTCTACACTACAGGGGCCCGAGGTCCCTGCCCACAAAAGACAATCCACTGAGGCCTGGCTGGGTTAGTGTCAGGCCTAACCATGCAGTGCTAGCTAGTCTGGAGGAGAAACTGTCTGCAACAAGGGAAGTGCTGGAGGAGTAACGTTGTGCAACAAGTGAAGTGCTGGAGGAGAAAGGGATAGCAGTCTTAAGCAAGAGTTGTGCTGGAGAAAAGACTGGAGTGTATCTACTGGAGTGTACAGTATACAGAAGTTCCAAGCATGTGCTGAATCATCCTGGCCTAGGCATCCCATAATTATCCTTTACCCATCCAAGTTCAAACCCCTCAAAAAAACAAACAAAGCTTATGGACTGTTCTATGTCTCTGATTGATTGAGATATGGATGTCTGGCTGGGCAGGGGGACAGGTGAACCACAGCAATCAGCAACCCCTAAGGGGGCATGGCTACATATAATTTTGGGGGTTTTAAGTAATTTTCTAGCAAAAAAACTGATTTTTATATGTAAAAAAAGTTTCAGAATAAGCTTGGTCTTCAAATTAAGAAACATATGTTTTAAAAGATAAAAATAATATATATTATAAATAAAGTGATACAGAGAACAGATGCATTAACTCATAGCTACTAAACATATTAAATCATATAATTTAAATAAGAATGAGCTTTCTGTTTGGGTCGAACATGAGTTCGATTCGAACATTGGCTGTTCGCCCATTCGCCGAAAACCGAACATTATGGGCCGTTCGCGCCAAATTCGAGCAGCGTGTAACAGTCCATAATGCATTGCTGTATGAAGATTGGCCAGAGCATGCACCATGACCTGCATGCTTTGGCCAATCACAGAGCCCTCAGCTAAGAGAGCCATAATTGGCCAAAGGCAGGGTGCCTTTTGCCAATCATGGCTCAGGGGGAAGTTTACACCCCACACTATATAAGGCCGCCTGCACGTCGGCCTTGTGTAGTGTGTTGTTGCCGGCGTGGACGAAGAGAGAGTGTCATTTAGATTGAGCAGGCAGGCAGGTTATTCAGTTAGCTGCAGTGTATTTAATATACATATACAGTCAGTCTCAAATATATATATATATGTATTGCAGCCATTTGCTAAAATCATATAAGTTAATTTTTTCTCCTCATTAATGTACAAACAGCACCCTATATTGACAGAAAAACACAGAATTGTTGACATTTTTGCAGATTTATTAAAAAGGAAAAACTAAAATATCACATGGTCCTAAGTAGGGATTAGCTTCGAGTCGAAATCATGTTCGACTCGAACATTGGCTGTTCGCATGTTCGCCGAACAGCGATCAATTTGGGGTGTTCGCGGCAAATTTGAATGCCGCGGAACACCCTTTAAAAGTCTATGGGAGAAATCAAAAATGCTAATTTTAAAGGCTTATATGCAAGTTATTGTCATAAAAAGTGTTTGGGGACCCGGGTCCTGCCCCAGGGGACATGGATCAATGCAAAAAAAAGTTTTAAAAAAGGCCGTTTTTTCAGGAATTCCCATGCCGTTTTTATCAATGAACTTCTATGTGTATTGTCGGCAATGCAATAGCCGCGAGTAGTTTTAAATGGGTTTTTTCCTTCGAAATGTCATTTTGCTGTCAGACTGTTCTAAACACGGGAAAAATGCTCCCCTTTACAGGCATACTATAGACACCCCCCAGCTACGAAATTTAAAGGGATATTACACTTTTATTGTTTGACTTTAAGCATTATTAAAATCACTGCTCCTGAAAAAACTGCCGTTTTTAAAACTTTTTTTTGCATTGATCCATGTCCCCTGGGGCAGGACCCGGGTCCCCAAACACTTTTTATGACAATAACTTACATATAAGCCTTTAAAATGAGCACTTTTGATTATTCATGTTCGTGTCCCATAGACTTTAACGGTGTTCGCGTGTTCGAACAAACTTTTTTCCTGTTCGCATGTTCTGGTGCGAACCGAACAGGGGGGTGTTCGGCTCATCCCTAGTCCTAAGTATTCAGACCCTTTGCTCAGTATTTAGTAGAAGCACCCTTTTGATCTAATACAGCCATGAGTCTTTTTGGGAAAGATGCAACAAGTTTTTCACATCTGGATTTGGGGACCCCTCTGCCATTCCTCCTTGCAGACCCTCTCCAATTATGTCAGGTTGGATGGTAAACGTTGGTGGACAGCCATTTTTAGGTCTCTCCAGAGATGCTCAATTGGGTTTAAGTCAGGGCTCTGGCTGGGCCATTCAAGAACAGTCACAGAGTTGTGAAGCCACTCCTGCAGGCCGTTCCTGGTGTGCTCTTTCTAATATACTTCAGGCAGGCAGGTGATTCAGTTAGCTGAGGAGGTGTATTTAATATATTTATACAGTTAGTCTCATATATATATTCACTGTATACAGTTTAGCTAGATCTGACTGCAGGCCGTTCCTGGTGTACTGTTTCTAATATACTTCAGGCAGGCAGGTGATTCAGTTAGCTGAGGAGGTGTATTTAATATATTTATACAGTTAGTCTCATATATATATTCACTGTATACAGTTTAGCTAGATCTGACTGCAGGCCGTTCCTGGTGTACTGTTTCTAATATACTTCAGGCAGGCAGGTGATTCAGTTAGCTGCAGTGTATTTAATATATACATACAGATAGTTATATATATATATATATATATATATATATATATATATATATATATATATCCACTGCATACAGTTTAGCTATATCTCACTGCAGGCCGTTCCTGGTGTACTGTTTCTAATATACTTCAGTGCACCCCTAGTGCAGTTGCTACTACTTTTTCGGTGGTGTACACAATAAATACAGTGCACCCATAGTTGTTATTACACTTCTGCTGGTGTGCACAATACCGTGCACCCCTAGTGCAGTTGCTACTACTTTCCTGGTGGTGTACACAATACATACAGTGTACCCATAGTACAGAGTACACAATACAGTGTAGTTTTTTTTGCTAAACAAAATTTACAGCATGTCCGGAAGGCCACCAAGGAGAGGCAGACGCTCACAGGCCACTAAAAGAGGGCAAGCAGGCTCTGTGTCTTCAGTCGACAGTACTGGTCGTGGAAATGGTGCATACTCAGCATGTGGCCGTGGGGCACGCTTGTCCTTTTTTTCTGCAGCTGGCTGTGTTATTGAGCCACAACATGCAGAAGAGTTGGTGAAATGGATAACAAAGCCCTCCTCATCCTCTGTCACCCAGGCTCAGAGTAGTTTGCATGCAATGCAGCTGCCAAAGTGGCCTATTCCATCAGCTCCATGTCCACAGTCACTCCTGCCCTAGCCCCACCACCATGCACGGAGGAATCCCCCGAACTATTCGACCACAGTGTCAGGTACATGCTGCAAGAGGATGCGCAGCGATTCGAAGGCTCCGATGATGGTACCCAGGTTGAGGAAGGGAGTAACGTCAGTCTAGAGAGAGGGGGTGCCCAAGAAGGTCAAGAAACTGGCAGTCATGTTCCCCCAGCTGCAGCATACTGCCAAGTTTGCTCCAGTGACGAGGAGGGAGGGAATGATGAGGTCACTGACTCAACTTGGGTGCCTGATAGAAGAAAGGAGGAGGAGGCACATCTCAAAGTAGGATGCTCTCCAGGGGGCAGCTTAAGGGCAGCCACCCTATTGCATAGCACCGCAGTGCTAAGCAGCTGCAGGGCATTGCTGACCCGCATATTTTGAAAAGTTCTTTGGTGTGGGCCTTTTTTGACACGTGTGCAGCAGATCGCACCGTTGTTGTTTGCAACATATGTCTGAAGCGTATCAAGCGTGGCCAAAACATCAGCTGCTTGGGCACCACATGCTTGACCAGACATATGACGACCTCCCATGCAGTCCGTTGGCAACAGCACTTAAGAGACCCACATCAAAGAACAAGGCAGACCTCTCCTTGCTCCTCATCAGCTGGGATCTCCAACCCCACTATACCTCCAGTCCTCTCAGAAACCTGCACTGAGAGGAATGAAGGTATAGAAATAGGTGTCCCAAGCACTTGCGGCCAATCTGCTAGCGGTACACCAACATCGGATTTTAGCAGGCAAATTTCCCTACCCTAGTTGCTAAACCGTCAAAAGAAATTCGGTCCCAGCCATCCACATGCTCAGCGTCTGAATGCTACCTTGGCCAAATTGCTAGCACTGCAACTGCTGCCTTTTCAGCTGGTAGACTTTGCCCCCTTTCTTGAATTTGTGAAATGTGCAGTACCACAGTGGCAGGTTCCCAAATGCCATTTCTTTTCACGGAAGGCCATTCCAGCTCTCTACCAGCATGTGGAAGGCAATGTCTTGGCCTCGTTGGACAGGGCATTCAGCAGTAAGGTGCATATAACTGCTGACTCATGGTCCAGCAGGCATGGACAGGGATGTTACCTTTCTTTCACGGCACACTGGGTAACTCTGCTGGCAGCTGGGAAGGATGCAGGACAGGGTTCAGTATTGTTGGAGCTTGTTCTGCCACCACACCTACAAAATGCTAGTGGTGATTCTGCCACAGTTCTCTCCTTCACCCCCTCCTCTACTTCGACCTCTATGGCCTCTTCCTCTGCAGATTTCTCCTCTGAACCAGCGGTGCTCCGTAGACATTCAAGGGGTTACGCAAGCACTCAGGCAAAAAGATGCCATGCCATGCTTGAGTTGGTCTGCTTAGGGGACAAGAGCCACACTGGGGTAGAGATTCTGTCAGCTCTGCAGGGGCAGGCTCAGAGGTGGTTGACGCCACGCCAGCTTCAGCCAGGAATGGTTGTATGCGACAATGGCACCAACCTCCTCTCCGCCCTCCAACAGGGACATCTGACCCATGTTCCCTGTTTGGCTCATGTCCTGAATTTGGTGATGCAGCAGTTCTTGAGCAGGTACCCGGGCTTACAGGATCTCCTGAGGCAGGCAAGTAAAGTCTGTGGTCATTTCCGCCTGTCCTATAATGCCAGTGCTCGGCTGGCTGACATTCAAAGAGAATGCAACCTGCCCAAGAACCGCCTCATTTTTGACATGCCCACCAGGTGGAATGCAATGTTGGCAATTCTGCAGCGGCTTCACACGCAACAGAGGGCCATCAATGAGTACCTGTGTGAGTATGGCACTGGGACAGAGTCAGGGGAGCTTGGCTTTTTTTTGCCACACCAGTGGCTACTGATCAAGGATGCATGCACTGTCCTGTCACCATTTGAGGAGGCCACAACGATGGTGAGCAGTGACAGTGCATGCATCAGTGATACCGTCCCTCTTGTCTTCCTGGTGGAGCACATGCATCGTGGAATAATGGACAGGGCAGTTGAGGCAGAACAGCGGGGGGAAGAGGAGGACTTCCTTACCTCTCAAGGCCCCCTTTATCCAGATACTAGTATTCCTGCAGGCCCGCTGATCACACAGGAAGTAGAAGAGGAGGAGGAGGATTGTGTCAGCATGGAGGTGGAGGATGACACTCAGCATCAGCAGCAGTCTTCAGGGGATCATTTGCAGTCCCCAGAAACCCATGGAGTTGCATGTGGCTGGGAATAGGGGGTTGAGAATCATGTGATCCTTAGTGACCCAGAGGACTCAGGATTGAATGCCTCTGCAAACCTACGCTGCATCGCCTCCCTGATCCTGCAAAGCCTGCAAAAGAACCCTAGGATTCGTGGTATCAAGGAGAGGGATCATTACTGGCTGGCAACCCTTCGTGATCCACGTTACAAGGGTAGGGTTGCAGAACTTATCCAGCCTTCACAGAGGGAGCAGAGGATGAAACATCTTCGGGAGGCCTTGAAGAAAGGTTTGTGCAATGCATTTCCAGAGCCTGGGAGGTTACAATTTCCTGGTGCTGGACAACGTGTTGCTAAGGCTTCATTCAGTCACAGAAAGAGCGGTGGAGAAGGTGGCCGGCTGACTGATACCTTCAGGCAATTCTTCAGTCCTCAGAGCCAAGGTCTGATCAGTTCCAGCAACCATCGCCAGCGTCTGGATTACATGGTGAAGGATTATCTAGGGGCAATATCAGACTTGGAGACCTTTCCAACAGAACATCCACTGGGTTACTGGGTATTGAGGATGGACCACTGGCCAGAGCTTACTCAATATGCAATTGAGCTACTGGCCTGTCCTGCATCCAGCATTCTTTCTGAACGCACATTCAGTGTTGCTGGAGGCTTTGTAACTGATCACAGAGTGCACCTGTCCACAGACTCTGTTGATCGGCTCACATTCATAAAATGAATCAGTCTTGGATCACCAGCTACCAAGCACCTGATGCTGATGTAACCAAATGATATTTCTATGGATGTGGGATCCCTTGAAGACTGCATATGCTGAGTGACTATCCTATTATGCTGAGTGACTATCATATTCCTCCTTAATTTTCATGATGATAGCTTCTAAGAATATTTTCGGTTCAAGGCACCACCACCACTGCCTAAGGCCCAATTTTTCTGCCCCTGTTTAACAGGGGCACGTAATTAACATTTTTGATCAAATATTTAACAGCAGGGCTCGTTCCTGCACTCAACAAGAGTATCTGTGAGGAGTTTGCAGTGTTGTGGCACCACCACCACTGCCTAAGGCCCATTTTTTCTGCCCCTGTTTAACAGGAGCGCGTAATTACAATTTTTGATCAAATATTTAACAGCAGGGCTCATTCCTGTGCTCAACAAGAGTATCTGTGAGGGGTTGCAGTGTTGTGGCACCACCACCACTGCCTAAGGCCCAATTTGTCTGCCCCTGTTTAACAGGGGCGCGTAATTACAATTTTTGATCCAATATTTCACAGCAGGGCCTGTTCCTGCACTCAACAAAAGTATCTGTGAAACTTTACAGTGTTGTGCCACCATCACCACCACCGCCTAAGGTCCAATTTTTTTCACCCCTATTTAACAGGGGCGCATAATTACAATTTATGGTCTAATATTTCACAGTAGGGCCTGTTCCTGTGCTCAACAAAAGTATCTGTGAGGTTTTACAGTGTTGTGCCACCATCACCACCACTGCCTAAGGCACAATTTTTCTGCCCCTGTTTAACAGGGGCATGTCATTACAATTCTTGATACAATATTTCACAGCAGGGCCCGTTCCAGCTCCCCAAGAGTAACTGTGAGGGATTACAGTGTTCTGGTACCACCAAGGCCCAATTTTCCGCAGAGTGTATAGGGCAGGCCGTATAGTATACAGGCGGTCCCCTATTTTCAAACATCCGACTTACAAACGACTCCTACTTACAAATGGAGAGAGACAACAGGAAGTGAGAGGAAATCTACCCCTAGGAAGGGAAATTCTCTCCTGTAAGAGTTAATATGGGAAAAAGGTGTCTCCCCACTGATGCTTTATCATCAATCCTTGTTTCCCTAATAACCCAAAATTTTAAAAATCCAATTGTCATTGGGACAGAAAGTTAGGTAAAATCTTCTGAACAGGGGCACAGACAGCAAAACAAATGTTAAAGGGGTGATGATAACCCTTCCCTATGTTATCCAAAAAGCTTAAAAATAGATTTTTTGGCTGGAGCTACACTTACAAAATGTACTTGTTGCAGATTACAAACAGATTCAACTTAAGAACAAACCTACAGTCCCTATCTTCTTTGTAACCCGGGGACCGCCTGTATACTGCTGCTGTTCAGAGTATATAGGGCCTGGGGGCCCCATGCCTTTTCTTTTTAATTTGGGTGCGGGGTTCCCCTTAATATCCATACCAGACCCAAAGGGCCTGGTAATGGGCTGGGGGGGGGGCAACATTACATTACAGCCACAAGCAGTTTTAAATGTCTTTTTTTCCTTTAGAAATTTTTGTGCAGGGACTGTTCTAAACACGAGAAAAATGTGCTAATATCCCCTTTACAGGGATACTATAGACACCCCCCAGGCACGATATTTAAAGGAATATTACACTTTTATTGTTTCACTTTAAGCATTATTAAAATCACTGCTCCCGAAAAAACGTCCATTTTTAAAACTTTTTTTGCATTGATACATGTCCCCTGGGGCAGGACCCGGATCCCCAAACACTTTTTATGACAATAACTTGCATATTAGCCTTTAAAATGAGCACTTTTGATTTTTCACGTTCAAGTCCCATGAACTTTAACGGGGTTCGCGTGTTCGCACAAATTTTTGGTCTGTTCGCATGTTCTGCCGCGAACCAAACCGGGGGGTATTCGGCTCATCCCTAAATTTAAATCATATTTAAATGATTTAGAACTGGTCAGATAATGAAAGATGGTGATAACGTTATTGTTTGTTAGTGCACCTTACATATTGTTCTTTTTAAATAAAGTCCTTGGGATTTCAGCTGATATATTTATTATAAATTAGTGGAATTGCCAGTTTATGGACCTATATTTATTTTGCATATACATTTTTTTAAATCAAAAATGATTTATATAATACTTTTTGTTAACCATGAGTAGAAAGATTACAAGCCAGAATTTAAAGCATGAATGAAATGTGTGACATGAGAAAAAGTAAAAGACTCTAGAGTACCATGTCACAGTATACCCAGAGAGAGTGCAATAGATTGAGGTGATTTTATGCTTGGATTTCATCTCTCAGTACACTTATTTCACCTCTCCTGTCACATAGAAAATAAGCTAAAAAATAATAGGAAAGAATATACAGTATCCATTTTCCTTAAAGGGAATCTGTCACAGCAGAAACTTGAGACCCAGCATGTTTTTTAAGGTGCAAGCTAGGTAATCATCCTTGTTTCACTGCCCAGAGAGTCACTGTTCTGGAACAGGTACATATTAGGTGTCCCAAGGATTCACTGGCTACATGCTTGTTCTAGGTCAGGTGAGTCACCAAATAGTGATAGGACTGACAGAGTCGGAGATTGCACCTTCCAAATCAAATAATTAAAGACATTTTTTTCTTAGTGTTTGCCATATTTTGATAATTTCTTCCTACTTAAAAATGTGTGGACATTTTAATTTTGTTTCATGAAAACACCTGTCTCAGAACTAGAGAAAGGTTGTATTTAAACAAAAATTCATTTTTTAAAGACAGTTGAGAATTTTGTTATCCATCCCCATCTGGACCCGTCAAACTAGTCACTGCATTGCCAGTTCATTTGCCAAATTACCAAAAGAAGAGACTGCTAGCCTGCATTTTGTTGTACTTGTCAGGAGAACTGACCATTTCCTTACAGCGTCATTTGTTTTAAAGGGTTACTCAAACATATCACTCTCAGAACTTCCAAAACACTTATGCCCCATACACACGGTCGGATTTTCCGACGGAAAATGTGTGATAGGACCTTGTTGTCGGAAATTCCGACCGTGTGTAGGCTCCATCACACATTTTCCATCGGATTTTTTGACACACAAAGTTTGAGAGCAGGATATAAAATTTTCCGACAACAAAATCTGTTGTCGGAAATTCCAATCGTGTGTACACAAATCCGACGGACAAAGTGCCACGCATGCTCAGAATAAATAAAGAGATGAAAGCTATTGGCCACTGCCCCGTTTATAGTCCCGACCGAAATGTTTTACGTCACCGTGTTCAGAATGATCGGATTTTCCGTGTGACCGTGTGTATGCAAGACAAGTTTGAGCCAACATCCGTCAGAAAAAATCCTAGGGTTTTGTTGTCGGAATGTCCGAACAAAGTCCGATCGTGTGTACGGGGCATAACTGTAGACAAACACAAGTGGTTGTGAAGAAAAACATTTTTTTCTTTTTTAAAGTCTTTACTACTGGATTTATAGTTCATAACTTGATACTATACAGGGGTTTATACTTTAAACTCCATTTTATCCTGTGCAAGTGATTGTGTATTTCTATTTGTATTAACAATGTCATTGTTAGGTCAATTACAGCAGAGCAGCACAAAAATGAATGTGTGCATGTATACAATATGTTATATATATAGTATATGAAAAAGAAGTTTAATTTATTTATATTATTTTGCATTATTGCTGACATCCTTATGTTGGTATGCCTAAAATACCTGTTTTGCTTTTTCCACCTTAATAAAAAAAACAGCTTACTCCCTTCATGCACTCTAGAATTACATTCCAGCACATCCTTGTTTCTCCACCAGCACCTTCAGTAATCACCATCAGTGACAGAGGGAAACTTCAGCAGTATTTAATGATACAGTCTGTAGAATATCTGTCAGTTTTTGCTGCCATGACCAAAGGCAGATGTGCTGGGCCACAGCAGTATGCCGTCCACTTATATAGACAGTTCCACGGCCTTTGAGTCATATCTGATGACAATGTAGATTATTGGGTCTGATGACTGGTTCACTGGCCCAAACTATCCTAGTTTGCCGTATGTGTGTTACCTTGCCTATGTCTCAGCACCCAATCCAAGGGAAGATTTTTTTTGTATCATTGTTAATATAAATGATGGAATCACCAAAATCAACAATACCTGGTTAAGCTGTCCAACCCTTCCTTGATTATTTTTTTCTCCACTTGGTATCTGGCCATATCTTCATGTTCCAAACAAACAATTTTCCATAAGGTAACTATTACTGCTATTGTTAATTAAATCATATCTGCCTCTTGTAATGCAGCATGCATTTAGTGGTGTAAAGCTGCTGAACTTTTCTTTCTTGCGATATGGTTTATTTAATATAGCAAATGCAAAATGAAAAGCCTAGTGTCCAATATTGACCACTCAGAATTAAGTTTTCTGGACATACAGTATATCTAATAACACTCAAATTCTGTGAAGATTACATTAAGAGCCCTTTCACACTGGGGTGGCGGGCGGTGTCGGCGGTAAAACTAAATATAAAAACTACAAGTACCATAATTTCCCACTAAGGTATCAAATACACATGCGCCAAACAAGAACAAACTTTAAAACACCAATATGCCATGCCTAAAGTGCAAACAAAGGAACCAATAAGTAGGTGCCTGCAGGGGGTAAATGGGTCTGCCTGTGAATGCCCATGTTTCCCCTGGTTGTGCTAATTTCCTCCTGTTAGATGAGTTTGCCGGGTGCTAAATGTTACAATTTCTTAATGCTGTCCTTAAGCTGACCTGTGTGCTGAGGTAGCCGGGCTGTAAGGATTAATGTCTTTCCCGACATTTTCAACCTGATTGCCATCCCCTATAGGTTAACCAACATGGGTGGGCTGATAGGGGCCTTTTTCGGGGTTCCTGGAGAGGGTCTCATGCCCTAGAACCTTATGGATGTGTAACTGTTAATCATGGACTTACTGCCTTTTTGGATTACTGCCCATCCTGAACTCTAATGCCCCGTACACACGGTCGGATTTTCCAATGGACAATGTCAGATCGGAGCGTGTTATCGGAAATTCCGACCGTGTGTGGGCGCCATCGGACATTTTCCATCGGATTTTCCGACACACAAAGTTGGAGAGCAGGAGATAAAATTTTCCGACAACAAAATCCGATCGCGTCAATTCCGACCGTGTGTGGCCTGTTCCGACGCACAAAGTGCCACGCATGCTCAGAAGAAATTCTGAGACGGGACAGCTCGTTCTGGTAAACTTAGCGTTCGCAATGGATACAGCACTTTCGTCACGCTGCAATGTTCAAAATGGTTTAATACAGCGCACTCTCTTCTTCTTTATAATGTGACAAGAGTTAAGTAGTTTTGCTGCTCATATTCACACACACTTCTCACAAAGTTTTATTTGTGTTTTTTTAGTGGGATTCCTTGAATATATTGTTATTAGTTGTCACATCTGACATTTTTTTTTTTTTTTTTTTTTTGTATTTTCAGCCTTTTTTTTTCTTTAATGTTTGAATTTTTTCCAAGGCTAATCTTTGTTCAATGTTATTTTTATTTTTACTCCCGAATATTTTTGGGTGTGTTTTGTGTGTCAAGTTACCCCAACACCATTGATATCTTTTATTATTTAATCTCAAGGAGATTGTTTGTTGTTGGTGTCCCTTGTTCATTTCACATTGTATATTTGAAATGTACCTGAATCCTCACAAACCAACTGTCCTTTTTGAAGTAAAACACATAGGAGAGTATAATTCCAAACAAAAAATCGTTTATTAAGGGATCAGAACCAAACAAAGAGGAAGGCAACACTAGATCAACAGGAGAAATTAGCAAAGCCTGGGATCCCCACGGCAGACATCAATTCTTCAACATCAAAATTGGTGGCCTGAGGAGTCCATATGTAAGGGAGGGCAGTCTGGTCCGGGATTTGCAGAGATCTGGAAAGCAGCAGATGACATCTATGTTCCCAGGCTGTGGTACCACAAGAGGCTGCATTTTTTGGCCGACCAGACTGAACCCAGGGCAATCACTGTCTGGTCTTCCTTCCACGCTTCCTTCCGGGCTGTGGCTGTGCAGTTGGAGATGTGGCAGGAGGAGGAGTAGGACCTGGAGGAGGAGGAGGACTGGGGGGACCTGGAGGAGGACTGGGGGGACCTGGAGGAGAGGAAGGAGGAGGAGGAGGCCCTGCAGGAGGAGGAGGAGGACCAACGCGAAGGTGTGTCTATGGTGTAATTTGGCCCCTCATACCTTTCTCCAGAGCCTCCAATATGAGGGCCTCACACATGACTTTTTGGCCCTCCTCCATCCTCTGCATTTTATATGCAATGAAGGCAGCAATGTTCTCCTCCATGGTGTGGGGTGCTCCCAGGACCTCTGTAGCCCTCCAAAAGAATCCTATAGCAGCCTCCTCTAGGGCACTCCTCCTACTGCCACTTTCTCTTTTCAGGGGGGGTGGAGGGACCTGCAGATCAGCCAGCCGGCTCGGCCCGGCTATCTCCTGGCTGAGACTTCCCTGTGTATGAAAAAGGGACATGGTTTTAGTTTTTGCTTCATCAATCACAATCCTAAATTACTACTCCCAACTAACATCTAGTTAACATCATTGATTGTACAAGCAGAAATATTTAGAGGAATGCTATACCTGGCTCAATCTGGGCTCCTCCACATGTGGCCTGGAAGGCCCAGGTTGGGCGTCAGAAGCCTCAGCCAGGGGGGAAGGAAGCGTGGAAGGAAGACTGGAGAGGGATGGCTTGGGTTCAGTCTGGCCTGCCAGAAAGTGCAGCCTATCGTAGTACAACATCCTGGGGACATAGATGTCATCTGCTGCTCCGGATCTCTGTGAATCCAGGACCTTCTTGCGCTCCCTTAGATATGTGCTCCTCAGGCAACCAATTAATATTTTTAAATAGGTGATATCTGCCGTGGGGATCACCTGCTTCACAATTTCACACAATTGCTCCAGTGCTGCCCTCCTCTTTGCTTGGTTCTTGAAATGGGGGTGGGTAATCTCCCACAGACAGGGCAGCTCCCTTAGCATATCTATGAATACTGACATGAAGTCATTATCTTTTTTTGTATTTTCAGCCTTTTTTTTTCTTTAATATTTGGATCTTTTCCAAGGCTGATCTTTGTTCAATGTTATTTTTATTTTTACGCCTGAATATTTTTGGGTGTGTTTTGTGTGTCAAGTTACCCCAACACCATTGATATCTTTTATTATTTAATCTCAAGGAGATTGTTTGTTGTTGGTGTCCCTTGTTCATTTCACATTGTATATTTGAAATGTACCTGAATCCTCACAAACCAACTGTCCTTTTTGAAGTAAAACACATAGGAGAGTATAATTCCAAACAAAAATCGTTTATTAAGGGATCAGAACCAAACAAAGAGGAAGGCAACACTAGATCAACAGGAGAAATTAGCGAAGCCTGGGACCCCCACGGCAGACATCAATTCTTCAACATCAAAATTGGTGGCCTGAGGAGTCCATATGTAAGGGAGGGCAGTCTGGTCCGGGATTCGCAGAGATCTGGAAAGCAGCAGATGACATCTATGTTCCCAGGCTGTGGTACCACAAGAGGCTGCATTTTTTGGCCGACCAGACTGAACCCAGGGCAATCACTGTCTGGTCTTCCTTCCACGCTTCCTTCCGGGCTGTGGCTGTGCAGTTGGGGATGTGGCAGGAGGAGGAGTAGGACCTGGAGGAGGAGGAGGACTGGGGGGACCTGGAGGAGGACTGGGGGGACCTGGAGGAGAGGAAGGAGGAGGAGGAGGCCCTGCAGGAGGAGGAGGAGGACCAACGCGAAGGTGTGTCTATGGTGTAATTTGGCCCCTCATACCTTTCTTCAGAGCCTCCGATATGAGGGCCTCACACATGACTTTTTGGCCCTCCTCCATCCTCTGCATTTTATATGCAATGAAGGCAGCAATGTTCTCCTCCATGGTGTGGGGTGCTCCCAGGACCTCTGTAGCCCTCCAAAAGAATCCTATAGCAGCCTCCTCTAGGGCACTCCTCCTACTGCCACTTTCTCTTTTCAGGGGGGGTGGAGGGACCTGCAGATCAGCCAGCCGGCTCGGCCCGGCTACCTCCTGGCTGAGACTTCCCTGTGTATGAAAAAGGGACATGGTTTTAGTTTTTGCTTCATCAATCACAATCCTAAATTACTACTCCCAACTAACATCTAGTTAACATCATTGATTGTACAAGCAGAAATATTTAGAGGAATGCTATACCTGGCTCAATCTGGGCTCCTCCACATGTGGCCTGGAAGGCCCAGGTTGGGCGTCAGAAGCCTCAGCCAGGGGGGAAGGAAGCGTGGAAGGAAGACTGGAGAGGGATGGCTTGGGTTCAGTCTGGCCTGCCAGAAAGTGCAGCCTATCGTAGTACAACATCCTGGGGACATAGATGTCATCTGCTGCTCCGGATCTCTGTGAATCCAGGACCTTCTTGCGCTCCCTTAGATATGTGCTCCTCAGGCAACCAATTAATATTTTTAAATAGGTGATATCTGCCGTGGGGATCACCTGCTTCACAATTTCACACAATTGCTCCAGTGCTGCCCTCCTCTTTGCTTGGTTCTTGAAATGGGGGTGGGTAATCTCCCACAGACAGGGCAGCTCCCTTAGCATATCTATGAATACTGACATGAAGTCATTATCTTTTTTTGTATTTTCAGCCTTTTTTTTTCTTTAATATTTGGATCTTTTCCAAGGCTGATCTTTGTTCAATGTTATTTTTATTTTTACTCCTGAATATTTTTGGGTGTGTTTTGTGTGTCAAGTTACCCCAACACCATTGATATCTTTTATTATTTAATCTCAAGGAGATTGTTTGTTGTTGGTGTCCCTTGTTCATTTCACATTGTATATTTGAAATGTACCTGAATCCTCACAAACCAACTGTCCTTTTTGAAGTAAAACACATAGGAGAGTATAATTCCAAACAAAAATCGTTTATTAAGGGATCAGAACCAAACAAAGAGGAGGGCAACACTAGATCAACAGGAGAAATTAGCGAAGCCTGGGACCCCCACGGCAGACAATAATTCTTCAACATCAAAATTGGTGGCCTGAGGAGTCCATATGTAAGGGAGGGCAGTCTGGTCCGGGATTTGCAGAGATCTGGAAAGCAGCAGATGACATCTATGTTCCCAGGCTGTGGTACTACAAGAGGCTGCATTTTTTGGCCGACCAGACTGAACCCAGGGCAATCACTGTCTGGTCTTCCTTCCACGCTTCCTTCCGGGCTGTGGCTGTGCAGTTGGAGATGTGGCAGGAGGAGGAGTAGGACCTGGAGGAGGAGGAGGACTGGGGGGACCTGGAGGAGGACTGGGGGGACCTGGAGGAGAGGAAGGAGGAGGAGGAGGCCCTGCAGGAGGAGGAGGAGGACCAACGCGAAGGTGTGTCTATGGTGTAATTTGGCCCCTCATACCTTTCTCCAGAGCCTCCGATATGAGGGCCTCACACATGACTTTTTGGCCCTCCTCCATCCTCTGCATTTTATATGCAATGAAGGCAGCAATGTTCTCCTCCATGGTGTGGGGTGCTCCCAGGACCTCTGTAGCCCTCCAAAAGAATCCTATAGCAGCCTCCTCTAGGGCACTCCTCCTACTACTACTTTCTCTTTTCAGGGGGGGTGGAGGGACCTGCAGATCAGCCAGCCGGCTCGGCCCGGCTACCTCCTGGCTGAGACTTCCCTGTGTATGAAAAAGGGACATGGTTTTAGTTTTTGCTTCATCAATCACAATCCTAAATTACTACTCCCAACTAACATCTAGTTAACATCATTGATTGTACAAGCAGAAATATTTAGAGGAATGCTATACCTGGCTCAATCTGGGCTCCTCCACATGTGGCCTGGAAGGCCCAGGTTGGGCGTCAGAAGCCTCAGCCGGGGGGGAAGGAAGCGTGGAAGGAAGACCGGAGAGGGATGGCTTGGGTTCAGTCTGGCCTGCCAAAAAGTGCAGCCTATCGTAGTACAACATCCTGGGGACATAGATGTCATCTGCTGCTCCGGATCTCTGTGAATCCAGGACCTTCTTGCGCTCCCTTAGATATGTGCTCCTCAGGCAACCAATTAATATTTTTAAATAGGTGATGTCTGCCGTGGGGATCACCTGCTTCACAATTTCACACAATTGCTCCAGTGCTGCCCTCCTCTTTGCTTGGTTCTTGAAATGGGGGTGGGTAATCTCCCACAGACAGGGCAGCTCCCTTAGCATATCTATGAATACTGACATGAAGTCATTATCTTTGAGTAGCATATCCATGTTCACTGCAAGACACAACACAAGACAAAGCCTAATGTCAGACAAAACTATCCTAATCTTGTTACAATATAGGCCTCAATCTAGAAGCAGTATAGGCACAAGTTTGTCTCTTACCTTCGTTCTTACGATCGGCGCGTCCAATGCTCCTTCCTCCGCTCACAGATCGTACGTAATACGCACGCGTGTTACACTTTATACACACTGCGCATGCGTGTAACGCCGCCCGCCCCTGACGTTCTTTCTAGTCTATTCCCCGCCCCTTTTCGTTCGGCGCAGTGGGTGAAGAGCATGATGGCGGATTTAGAGCAGGTGTGTGCTAATTATAGCAACGAGGAGGAGGAGGAGGAAAGCCCGGACCCAGGCACGTCCCGATCCAGAAGGAGACATTTTAAGGCCACAAATATGTCCTTTGGGGAGGTGTTGGAGATGGTCGACATCATGAGGAAGTCCGACTATGACGGAAAATATGGGCCTTTCCCCCACCCCAACATCCGAAAGGCAAAAATCATTGCTAAAGTGATCAAAAGCCTTCACAGGAATTTCGGTGTACGAAGATCTAAAGATCAGCTCAGGAAGCGGTGGTCTGACCTGAAGTTGAGAGAGCCAGAGCAGTACCGAAAGATCCGGAGAGTGCTGCAAAAAAGTAAGTAGTTGTGCTGTGTTCCTATTCTTTCTGTCTTTATTCCGTTCGTTCTGCTCCATATGCTTTTATTAATTGTAACGTTTAAAAGGGCAACTTTAATGTTCATGGGCCCATTATTCGTTCGTATCAAACATTTTTCTTTCAGCCTCTAGAACACCATTGTTTAGGCCATATGCATTTTCACACATTTTTTTGGGCCTACTTGGATGCCAAATATTTGTTTGTGTAGATGGGTTTGTTACTAGAATGAAATGCCAACTAGATTGTGTGTAAGGAGAGGACACTGAGCAGCTGTTTTCACATCTGGACACTGGAGCACTAGTGTGGGACCCCAGAACACCATTTTTATTAGGGGGGGCACACAGGTGCTCCAGTGTTTACTATAGGGGGGGCTACATCTGTGAAGCTTGTACCAAACAGGTAAAGTATTGCAGCTTGACAAAGGGCAATAAAAAATATACATCTTGGTACTCGGCAAAAATAGACAATTGTACCCCACTTCCAAGCAATGTTTCCTATTTCTAGTTCTGCCATCAAATATGTGTATACCATTTTTGTTTTACATAGGGGAGAAAAGACTCGGAGGACACCCCTCATCCCAGGAGAACACAGACCCCCCACCTCTGGAAGAAGGTGAAATACCCCAAACCCAAGAAGAAGAGCAGGAGGAAGAAGAAGATGTGGTGGAGATTGGCACCACAACAGGTGAGTGTCTGCGACCACAGGCTCAGATAAAAGAGATGGATGGTGGCAGATTTTTGAGACCTTTTTTTTTGTTCTTTATCTCTTTTTAGGTGATTGTGATGTGAGGGATAGAGAACGCTTAATGCCGCGTACACACGAGCGGACATTACGGCGGACTTTGCCCGGCGGACTGGATTTCGTCGGACAATTCGATGTGTGTGGGCTCCAGCGGACTTTGTTTTCTCAAAAGTTGGACGGAATTAGATTTGAAACTTGTTTAAAATTTATCCGTTGAAATCGAGTCCGGTCGAAATGTCCGCCGTCTGTATGCTAGTTCGACGGACAAAAAGCCACGCTAGGGCAGCTATTGGCTACTGGCTATGAACTTCCTTGTTTTAGTCCGGTCGTACGTCATCACGTACGAATTCGACGGACTTTGGTGGATTGTGTGTAGGCAAGTCCGTTCATTCACAAAGTCCGTCGGAAAGTACGTCGAAAAGTCCGCCGGGCAAAGTCCGCCGTAATGTCCGCTCGTGTGTACGCGGCATTACTTCTGAAAGTGCCCAGATCCTGATCGGGGAGATCATGGGGTGTAATGCCGAACTGCAAAACATCCAGCAAAAAATCAATGATGTGATTAAAAAAAATAATAACATCATTGATGTTTTGGGGCGAATTTAAACCCCACAAAATCACTTGTTTTATTGTGGTCCAATCTTTTAAAATTTTTTTCAATGTTTTGAAAAGCCAAATTTGGAGGATGCACACAGTGTGCCAACATGTGCTATCTGCCATCACGGGAGATCAATGGACGCGTTTTGGGGGTGCAACCCCTTCCTCAATTATAAAGTCGCGGTGAGGAAGGGCTTGCTCCCCCAAAACACGTCCCTTGATCCCCCCTGATGGCAGATAGCACATGTTGACATTCGTAAATTGGTGTGCATCTTCCAAATTTGGCTTTTCCAGGGGTGATTTCCCCCCATATGAACGCTATATCAAACCCAGTTCCTAAATACTGATGTCTGATATAGCCTTCAGGTTTTACCTAATGTGAACTTTGTAAGTTCAAGTTTTTTGGCTTTCTTGTTGGTTTTACACAGGCCTGTTTTATCTGAAATGGATATTTCGATTTTTGATAATGCTACTGCAAAAATTGTTATACAACAAACATGTTGGTTTGTTTTAAAAACCTTTGGTAAATGCACATGTGATTGTGCAGGTATAAAAAAGTGGCTTACTCAAGAATGTGTGGATTATTGTCTCAACACTACAACACTTTTGGGGTGATGTAATTGCTGTTTTATGCAAAAATGGGGGTTATTTCCTAAGGGCAAATCCACTTTGCACTACAAGTGCAGGTTCAGTGCAGTTGCAAGTGAAATGTGTTTTTGCATTTAGGAAATACCAGCCAACAGTGCTTTGTATAATAAGGTTACACAATCACAACATTTTCTGGACTCCACACATTTCTGTCAGGGTCAGCTAAAACAAACACAAGCAGTAAATGTCCACAAAGAATTTTTTTTTTTTAATTTAAAAAAGGCTTCGCATATTGTCTGGCATATTGATAGCCCCCCTACCCGCAAAGAACTCCAGGTATCGTAACCGGACATCACGGGCACTCAGGGAGGGCAAGCCAGGACGGCCACTTTCAAGCGCCGTCAGTGTTGTTGGATGTAGGATTCTGGCCTCAGGCCCAACTGAGCCAGCATAGTTGGCAGAATGTTTTCTTAAAAAATTATGGAGAACACAGCACGCTAGTATTATATGGTTCAGTTTATACTCCGCCATATGGATGGGTGTCAGAAATAGTCGGAACCGGCTGGCCAGGATTCTAAATGTGTTCTCCACCACTCTTCGGGCTCTGGCCAGCCGGTAATTAAAAACCCTCTGTTCCGGGGTGAGGGTCCTCATCGGGAATGGCCGCATCAGGTGGTCCCCCAGAGCAAATGCTTCATCAGCAACGAACACAAATGGGAGACCTTCCACATTGTCCTCTGGAGTTGGCAAGTCTGCCATTCTGGAGACGCCTGTAGAACTCCGTCTGGGTGATCACTCCACCATCGGACATCTGGCCATTCTTCCCCACGTCCACATACAAGAAGTCGTAATTAGCCGACACCACCGCCAACATCACTATACTATTAAACCCCTTGTAATTATAATAGTATGACCCCGAGATGGGTGGTGGGACAATGTGGACGTATTTCCCATCAATTGCCCCTCCGCAGTTAGGAAAGTCCCACCGCTGGGCAAAGTGGGAGGCCACAGTCTGCCATTCCTGTGGCGTGGAAGGAAACTGTTGAGGAAAAAACAATAAACATTACTATTTTTTCACAGAAACATGGCAAGCAGATTATACACAAACATTATGGGGCAACCTCCAGATAGCATTTATTAAGGGGAATTTAACAAGGCCAAAGTATAAGGTACACCTATCATATTCCCCCTCCCCCCCTCTCATGGGCCATTTCTAACATTATAGGGGGGGGGGAACTCTTGGACAGGTAACCCTCTTCACTTCATTGAGAGATGAATGCCTAAATACAGGGTATTACTTGAAACAGCCCCTCCTTAGTTACACTATTGGCAGCCCAATGGACAGGTAAGAAGTGTCATAATACAAAGATATAAATACACACTGTACACATTTGAGGACATTTGGACATTCTGCTCTTACAAAAACTTTAAACAGTACCATTGGAAAGTATACAGGCAGGCCCTTGCACTACATGCTTTGGGGAATTCATCCATAAATCTGAGCACTAAAGAGATGGGTATAGTGTGTATGGGTTTGGCAAAGTCAGCAGATAGATGATTGAGGATAGAGAATTGGGATCAGCTGACTTAGCAGTTGGGGGGAGGGAGGGTTACTAAAAATTATTTGGGGACACCACAAAAAAAGCCTCTGCCACTCTGCCTGAATTTAAATCAAAAATAAAATTACCAAACATTTTAGGGGGTGTTTGGGGTAAAGCACTACTATGGAGCTGATAAAATACATTGTTAAGTGACTACATGAGGTGAATATAGGGCAGGAGACACCATGCTGGGGAGGTTATTGAAGGGCAAATATGTATGAAGGACCGAAAATAATAATTACATAAAAATCCAGCATGCATGAGGACAAAGGGGACATTCACAGCATATTACAATCATGGTAATTAGGGAATGAGGAGAGAAATAAAATATATTATCAAACATTAAATACAATAAAATGTGATATAAAAGGATAAAAATCTTACCTTCATATACTCCTTCTGCAGGACCTGTATGATGGCAGAACAGGTCTCTGGGATAATGATCCCCAGAGCCTGGGGGGAGATGCCTGTTGAGAACTTCAAGTCCTGCAGTCTTCTCCCTGTGGCCAAATACCGCAAGGTAGCGACCAACCTCTGCTCCGGAGTGATGGCTTGCCTCATGCAGGTATCCTGCCTGCAAAAATAGGGGGTCAGCGAAGCCAACAAACGGTGAAACACGGGGTCCATCATCCTGAGAAAGTTCCTGAAATCATCAGGATTATTCTCATGGATCTCACGGAGCAAAGGCATATGAGAGAACTGGTCACGCTGAAGCAACCAATTCTTGGTCCATGAACTCCTCCCCACCCTGTTCATGGACTGGACTTGTGTCAAGGTCAGGACCCCAACACCAAGCCCCCGCACAGCACGAACTCTACGAGGAGTACGCATACGAAACATGGCTAGAAAACGGTCGGCTGCTCAGAACGAAGTAACAGAACGCACTGAAGAACAGCAAGGCCTGTGAAGAGCGACCTGAAAACCAGTAACGAACGAACAAGAATACAATGACTAAGTCACGCGGAACTTGCTTGCACGCACTGAAGAGCAGATACAAACCCACAAGCACAAACTGAACGGCAGAAAACTATCTGAAAGCCACGAGTCTGAAAAAGCGTGAATCGTCTCTCACCAAAATTTTACTAACACGAGATTAGCAAAAGGAGCCCAAAGGGTGCCGCGCTTGGTTCTGAACCGCCCTTTTCTAGAAAAAATCTGAAAAAATCCTAGGATTTTGTTGTCGGAATGTCCGAACAAAGTTCGACCGTGTGTACGCCCTATTAGGGACTTGCATGACCTCTAGTGGATTATTGCCTTAATCTACTATTAGATAAAGGAAAGATGGCAGCTCGATCTTCCGCAATGAATACATTTATTAATTCATGTGTGGTACAAAATAATACAGGGCTTACGTGTTTGAGCATGTAGCTTTAGTCATAGCCATTGGCCATGTTTGCTTGAGTGCTAGGAGGACACTACAAAAGCCAGTGCACCGACTTCTCACCACCTCTGGGAATTACTACATGTGTTTTCTACTATATTTAATCCACTGTTGCCGTTTTTTTTCAATAGATTTTATTGAAAAAGATAAGTCAATACAGGGTATCACAATAATAGGTATACAGTTTTTTCATAACATTATATTTTCGTGACAGTATACAGAAACCAGTAAACTAAGCATTTGCAAACATGGATGGAGACAAATTTCTCAGGTATGAGATAACAGGTATCCCAAATACAATAACCATGTAGAGATAACTGGATGGATCAACACTGAGGGTCTCCAGCAAGCTACTGGTGGTAACAAAAGTACAGGGGTGAGGGGGAGGAGGGAAGGGGAGGAAAATTGGGGGGGGGGGAACAGAACATCATTACATTGACCAAAGAAGAGATAGAGAATCAGTGAGAAATGAAGAGGGGAAAAGCCTCTAGTGCTGGGTTCCATGCTTGGGCTATGTGCCCTCGGGAGAAGTGGAATTGGTTGAAGTAGACGAATGTGAGAGGGGGTGGTCATGTGGGGTGACAGTGGAAGCATTTGGTACCACAGGCATGGGGCTAAAGGTATAAGAAACTTCCTCCTCAGGAGTGGTCATGGGAGACTCGTGGTAGGAGAATGAAGAATTTTAGAAATTCTGCAGTTCCTCTTGTGATAAGGTCGATTGCATAAAAGCACACCATCTGGAGTAGAAGCGTGCGTAGGAGTTGTCCTTGTAGAGCAGGTTTAGAAGCTCCCGTTTAAGTTGTAGGATCTGAGGGCATAGCGAGGAGGTCCAGTTTTTTAGAATTAGTCTCCTGGCTAGTAAGAGACTAATCAAAATCCAGTCCTTATAGAAGGTGTGAGTGGTTGGGGACCACGGTAACAGTTGGGCATCCCAGTATCCGAAGATAAGGAGTAAGGGGTCTTTAGGTATTTTTAGCAGCGTTATATCGAAGATGTAGGAAATGACTTGGTTCCAGAATGAGGATATAGAGGGGCATGCCCAAAACCAGTGGGAAAGGGAAGGTTTCGGCTGGTGACACATGGGGCAGCAGGCCGCACCTTGGGGAGTCTTTTCTGAGAGGAAAGGTATGTAAGCACGGTGTATAATCTTTAGTTGAGTTTCCCACCAGATCTTGTTGGGGATCAGCTGTTGAGTTTTGTTATATCCTTGAAGGATCTTTTCCACTATGTCTGAGTCAGGAAAAACTTTACCTCAGTTGGCAACCGACGAGGAAGCAAGTGAGGGAGTAGATTTTAACAAGAAAGGCTTATATATCTTTGAGATCTTATAAGAGTCACCCTGTAATAGCAGGTCTGTGAAGGATGTCTGAAACCTCTTACGTTCTTCTCTGCATGAATCCCATAGGAAACTGATGCATTGTGCATAGTGTAAGGCATGGGATTGCGGGAGGGAGTATGCTTATGCAATGAAAGAGAATTTATAAGGTTGTCCTGATTCCATGTTGCATAGGGTGGAGAAGTTTGTGAGGCCTTTTTGTCGCCAGATAGAAAAAGGTTTGTATTCCAGCCCCGGTGAGAAGCTAGGGTTTCCTTGGATCGGGAGATACTTGGACACAAAGGGTGATAGTTTTATCGCTTTTCTGATTTCCCTCCAAGCTATGGACGTATCTCTGAGAAGGAGATTGCGTTGTATGGGTGGAGGAGTGGATTTCCATCTGCAGTGGAGAAGGGCCACCAAGAGTAGGAGTGGACCATCGAGGATTCCAGGGAATAGTGGGAGTATCAAGATAATTGCAATATCCAGACTAAACCTACCCTCAATAGGGGGCGTGGTTTGGCTATGCAGCGGTGAGGATGTGTCTCTCTCGTGCTCCGGTGCTGACACATTATTTTCAGCACTTTCACTGATTTGCTCACTCCCATCCACCTCATAAAGATCCGGAAGAGATCTGGAAAGCCTCTGCCTAAGAAAGGAGCTGCCGTGGGATCGATTAAATGGTTCCTAGCCGCAGAACCAGATGATCCGGAGGACATGGATAGCCTAGGCCGCTCTCCTGGTGGCGTGAGCTCCAAGACAGGCTCCGCCCCCCCCGACGCAGGCCTGAACACAGACACCACTCTCCAGTATCCTCAGCCAGCTCGGAAGGAGAGGAGAACTCCCCCAGACGTTCAGGTGTAGCGGCACTGGTAAGTGACCTGCCGACTAAGTCTGTACTGGCTTCCATGCTGTTAAGCCTGGAACGTGCCATTAAAAAGGAAGTGTCTGCAGTGCGCGCCGACCTCTCGCACGTCTTAGAGAGGGTAGAGGAGACGGAGCAGTGTCTTGATTGCCACGCAGTGGCCATTAGACACTTACAAACTTCAACCCGCGAACTTACTATAGCTCATAGAATGGCGTTGTATAAAATTGAGGACCAGGAAAACTGCAACAGGCGGAATAACATCCGGATTAGAGGTCTGCCGGAGGCGACTGGGGATAAGGATCTTCTCCCCTCCGTCCGGGGCATCTTCAACGGCTTACTGGGCCAGGCCGCAGACTACCCACTGAAAATAAATCGAGTGCACAGGGCCCTTCGCCCCCGTAATCTCTCTTCAGATGTCCCTCGCGATGTCATTTGCAGGACCCACTATTATGAAGAAAAAGAACTCATTATGAAAAAAGCTAGAGATGCTGCCTCACTGGACTTTTATGGCACCATGCTATCTTTTTTCTCAGACCTTGCTAGGGAGACTCTGGAGTGCCGCAAGGCTCTGCGCCCCTTGACGGAGAAATTGCGAGCTGCCTCGATTAAATACAGATGGGGGTTTCTGGCTGCACTGATCGCTAACAAGGATGGTAAGACAGCGATTCTCCGCTTTCCCGAGGAATTGGAAAAATTCTGCATTGATGTCAACATATCTCTGCCGGAGCTTCCTGACTGGCAGGATCACATCCCACCTCTGCCTACTAATGCCGAAACAAGATGGCAAAAAGTTGATCGTAAACATCGCTCTTCTGCCTCTGGAGGTTCACCCGAATTGGGTTGACCCAACAAGTTGGATGGCTCAAGCTCTTTGTCCACTCTACATCTGACCCACCCGGATCGCATCTGGGTCCTAGACAGCCTGGTAATAATACAGACTCGGAAGGTTAATGTTTAGGCCTTAAGTTGCATGTCTGCACTTCGTCGCCATAGCAGTCTAATGTAAGGCTCTAATTTTGTTTGTTTTTATATATGTTTTTACTCTTTTATAAGTGTTTTAAGTTTTACAATCCGGGTAACCAGTCGTATGGCCTTCCACGACCGGGTTAAGGTGTTACGACGCACTTTAAGTGCCTTGTTATTTGCAATTCTCATTTTGTGATGTTTTGGTGTTGGCGCCGGGGCAACCCGACGATGCCCACACCAATCTCGGTGACCGTGTGCATATGCACAGAGAACTTCACTCCCCTGTTTTTTGGGGTGCCGTGCGGGCCTGCGTTCCCAATCTCCAGCTCATATTTGGGTAACGGGTGTGGGGGGGCTGGGTGCTCGTGTGCCCCACCATGCACCGCAGTTCAATGCGTGCACTAAGTGACCACCCCCCCAAATGGTCTAGGTTTCATTTGTTAATGGATATTGATTGTCCTTTTTTTCTTTTCTTTCTTATAACTTCTTTACCTTTCTTCCCCTCCCCCCACCCTGCCCATTCCCCTCTTAAATTCTTCTTCCCCGCCTCAGGTCCGATTCCTCAGGTTACAGTGGATGTGGATTCCTCCTGCTGGTCCCCATGGCTAAGGTAATTCTTATCTCTTTTAATGTACTGGAGCTATATGCCCCGGGGAAAAGGCACAACTTATATAGGGAGCTGGGTCGCCTGCGGGGAGACATTGTTTTTCTCCAGGAGACTCACCTCACTCACACCACACAGGTAAAACTTTTTTCTCAACAGTACCCCACGTGGTACTATAGCTTATCGGACGTACATAAACCTAAAGGAGTGGCCATTGGATTCCGCAGGGGCACCCCGTTCACATTAGAAACCATGCTTTGTGACCCACTGGGACGTTTTCTGTTCATTAGAGGCATCCTGGGTAGTATGCCTTGCACTCTAGCAACTATATATGCTCCCAACTGCGACCAAGCCGGCTTCATTGCCTCCACACTTAAAAAACTTAGAGACTTCGCACGTGGGTGCGTTCTCCTGGCTGGAGATTTTCATACCCCATTGGAACCTGCCATAGACATGTCTAGAGGTAGAACTAATATTATTATACAGGATTTATTATTATACAGGATTTATATAGCGCCAACAGTTTGCGCAGCGCTTTACAACATGGGGCAGACAGTACACTTACAATACAAATCAATACAGGAGGGATCAGAGGGCTCTGCTTGCTAGAGCTTACAATCTAGAAGGGAGGGTCAAGTGGAGACAAAAGGTAATAACTGTGGGGGATGAGCTGATGGGAAAAAAAAAAAAAAAGTACAGTTGTTAGGTGTGGGTAGGATAGGCTTCTCTGAAGAGAAGGGTTTTCAGGGATCTTCTGAAAGCTAATAAAGTAGGAGATAAGCAGACAGATTGGGGTAAGGAGTTCCATAGGATTGGAGAGGCTTTGGAAAAGGCCTGCAGGCGAGCATGGGAGGAGGTGATGAGGGAGCTAGAGAGCAGGAGGTCTTGAGAGGAACGAAGAGAGCGAGTAGGTTGGTATTTAGAGACTAAGCAAGTGATGTAGCTGGGGGCGAAATTGTGTATGGCTTTGTACGTAGTTGTTAGAATTTTGAATTTAATTCTTTGGCCGAGCGGAAGCCAGTGGAGGGATTGACAGAGAGAAGTGGCAGACACAGAGCGATTGGTAAGGTGGATGAGTCTGGCAGCGGCATTCATAATGGATTGAAGAGGTGATAGACTATGTAGAGGTAAGCCAATGAGAAGGGAGTTGCAGTAGTCAAGGCGAGAGATGACCAGCGAGTGAATTAAGAGCTTTGTTGTGTCATTGGTTAGAAAGGGACGTATTTTGGAGATGTTGCGGAGGTTGAGGCGGCAGGATTTGGACAGTGATTGGATGTGTTGCTTGAAGGAGAGTTCAGAGTCTAGGACTACACCTAGAACCTTGGCATGTGGGGATGGGCTTATAGTTGTGCCATCGATTTTGACAGAGAGATCAGGGGAAGAGGCATATGGGGGGGGGGAATTAGAAGTTCAGTTTTGGCTAGATTGAGTTTAAGGAAGTGGTGAGACATCCAGACTGATATATCTGAGAGTAAATTACTTATACGTGAGGAGACAGAGGGAGTGAGCTGAGGGGTAGAGAAATAGATTTGGGTGTCATCAGCGTAGAGGTGGTATTGGAAGCCATGGGAGGCTATCAGTTGACCCAGGGAGGCAGTGTAGATTGAAAATAGTAGAGGTCCAAGAACAGAACCCTGAGGGACCCCAACAGAGAAAGGAAGAGGAGAGGAGGAAGTAGAGTTATAAGAAACGCTAAAGGTGCGGTTGGATAAGTAGGAAGAGAACCAGCGAAGTGTACAGTCACGGAGACCAAAGGTGTGTAGTTTTTTGAGGAGGAGGGGGTGGTCAACCGTATCAAAGGCAGCAGAGAGGTCCAGGAGGAGGAGTACAGAATAGTGTCGATTGGTTTTGGCCATTAGTAGATCGTTTGTTAGTTTTAGGAGAGCAGTTTCTGTGGAGTGATGAGGACGAAATCCAGACTGAAGGGGATCGAGAAGGCCATAATCAGCGAGGTGGACGCTCAGTTGGTTGTAGACCAGACGTTCGAGGAGTTTCGAGAGCCCCTCGTATATCCCTCATAAACGTTTATTGTTCATACGCAAATGCCTACACGAATCCCAATTGGTTGATATATGGAGAAAAATGCACCCACAAACGAAAGACTACACTCACTTTTCTCAGGTTCACCATACCTACTCCAGAATAGACTTTTTTCTTATTGATCACCATCATCTCTCACTCCCCACAAACACTCATATTGACTCATCTCCCCTATCAGATCATGCCCCAATTATACTAACCATTAAAGTCCCTTCACTACCACACAGGTCTACTAATTGGAAGCTTAACGAACATCTCATAGCTGAGGAAATAGATAGAAAACAAATAGGTGAGGATTTATCCCTTTATTTTACTGAAAATAAACACCCTGACATTTCGTCGGGCACGCTATGGGAGGCGCACAAGGCCCATATTAGAGGAAAGCTCATAGAAATGGGGACTAGGAAAAAGAGAGAACGGACATTCCAACAATCCAAGTTGCTAAATGAGATTAGGGATCTTGAGCAATCACATAAAGCGAAATAATCTCAAGCGGTACTACACAAACTGACTCTGAAGAGGGAAGAATTAAAGTCCCTTTTCCACACAGAACAAAAACAACAAGCTCGCATAGTGGCCCAACGTTTTTATGAATGGGGTAACAAACCGAGTAGATTACTGGCCCGTACACTACAACAAAAGAAATCAGCCACCTTTATAGCTAAAATTAAAAACACTGCAGATGAGTTAGTTCACGACACGCCATCCATAGCTAAAGAGTTCCGGGAGTTCTATCAACAATTATACCATGTTCAACATTCAGTAACAGATCGAGAAGCTAAAACTAAGCTTATTATGGAATATTTAGCACAAGCCAACCTACCTAAATTATCACCTGACATTCTGGCTACTCTGGATAGGGAACTCACCACTTCGGAGCTACGCGTTGCATTAGAAGCTAAGGCAAATGGTAAAGCCCCAGGTCCGGATGGATTTACTGTAGCATATTACCGTGCATTTGCAGATACCCTCCTTCCGCATTTAACCTCCTATGCTAACACGATCTCTGATGGTGAGTCCCTCAGACCTGAAACCACCCATGAACACATTACTATTATTCCCAAACCTGGCAAAGACCCTAGTGCATGTGGAAGTTATCATCCTATTTCACTATTGAACATTGACGCCAAAATATATGCTAAAGCTATTGCGAATAGACTCCTTCCCTTAATCCCGCAGTGGGTATCCACTGACCAAACAGGATTCATTCCTGGTAGGGAGGCAAGGGATAATACCCTTCGTACCCTATCTCTAATAGCACATACACGGGGGTCGTCCCAGCCCACCCTGTTACTATCAACGGATGCTGAAAAAGCGTTTGATAGGGTGGACTGGGACTATCTCATGGCAACACTGACTCATCTGGGTATTAGGGCACCCTTACTGACTCAAATAGCGGCACTGTATAAATTCCCCACGGCCCAATTAAGAGTGAATGGCACCCTTAGTGCTCCATTTACTCTGTATAATGACACTCGACAGGGCTGCCCCCTCTCACTATTTTATTCACCCTATCGCTTGAGCCCTTTTTGTCTACTGTGAGACATAATCCCTCTATACATGGGATTACCGTAGGACCAGTCGAACACAAATATGCCGCATATGCGGACGACATCTTGTTCTATGTGCAACAACCCCTTATATCCCTCCCTAATCTTATGTCGGAATTTGCAAAGTATGGCGCCATCTCCAATTTTAAAATTAATAAGTCCAAATCAGAAATCCTAAATATATCTATCCCCACACAGACTGCTTCCCACTTGAAAAATTATTTTCCCTTTAGGTGGCAGGCACACAAAATGAAATACTTAGGTATTTACCTCACTCCGAACCCAGACGCCCTATTTCGTTCTAACTTCTTGCCCCTATTAAACGCGATTAAAGCCGATTTACAAAAATGGTCTCAGATGGCTTATTCCTGGCTGGGGAGAATAGGGGTCGTTAAGATGAACATACTACCCAGGTTGCTGTTTCTATTTCAAATGATCCCATTTGGAATACCTGTAGGCTTCTTTACAATAATAAAATCGTTGATAGGCAAATATATATGAAACAGAAAACGTCCCAGGCTGGCTAGGACCCTTCTCAATAGACCTAAGCAAGAGGGGGGCTTAGCCTTACCAGACTTTAAAAAGTATTTCATGGCGATCATCTTGACCAGAATCTCTGACTGGAGATTCCATGAAACATCTAAGCTTTGGGTAGAGCTGGAAGAAGAACTAAGTGGCTCTGACCTCTTTATGCAATTATGGGTTCCTCAGAAATATAGATCCCTATCGCCCAAGACTTCTCCGCTTACACACACCACCCTTATGATGTGGGATTCTTTATGTAAGACAAATAATTGGCCATACAATTCGCCTCTCATGCCACTGACAGGCCATAACTTCTTCCCGCCGGGGAACATAGACCCCAAAACTCATACATGGACTCTAGGGATGTCGGCCCAACTACATCAAGTCACCATCCTACGGGAATTATCCCCTTGAACACAATTCTACAAGAATCAGTGATTACCCCTATGGATCAATGGAGATATCGACAACTGGCGGCCTTTGTCCACTCTCTCCCTAAACCCACCAGATCTTTCACGGAATTAACACCTGTTGAGGCAGCTCTCGCCGAGCTCCAACCAGTTGATAAGCCGGTCTCCCACTTTTATCAAATATTGCAAATACTAAATCCTGCAGGAGATCCGGCCTTTCTACAAAATTGGGAAAAAGATCTTCAGAAAGAACTGTCAACAACCCAAAAAAACACTATTCTCATAATGTCTCATATTTCTTCCTCAGCCACTAAAACAGCTGAAGTAAACTATAAACTTGTGACAAGATGGCATTACACGCCCGTGCTACTTCATAAATACTTTCCACACATCTCCCCCCTGTGCTGGCGGGGATGTGGGGACAGTGCAACCCACGCTCACATCTGGTGGTTCTGCCCACTGATATGACCATTTTGGTTGACTATCCTTCACTGGATTAAGGAGATCCAAGGATCTGAGGTTACTAACGATCCGTTAGTTGTACTGTTACATTGTACAGGCAAATCAATAGGTACATATAAGACATCTATAATCCCTCACCTCCTTAATGCTGCTAAAGCACTTATCCCCAAATTCTGGAAACAAAAAAATATACCCACTCTACGCCAATGGCTAGTGGAAGTTGATCGTACATATTATATGGAAGATCTTACCTTCTCGCTTAGAAACAAATCTGATTATGTAAAAAAAAATATGGTCCTGCTGGTTTGCCTTTAAGTACACAACTGCATTCGCAGAAATTATGTCACATCCTAAGTAAAATGCTTTAGATGGTTTATATTGCATAATAGGAGATCGGACTGAGGCAACCCCCCCTCCTTATCCCCCCCTCTCTATCTTCCCCCCACTATTTCTTCTTTTACTCTCTCTATACTTTCTTTCTGCTATTTTCTCTTTCTCATGTTTGGGTTTCTTAGGGTACTTTATCTGTATAAGGTTGTTATATAACAAGGATACTACTGCTCATATCAAACCCATATTAATGGTAATGATGTTATCTCTGCCTAGTTGGTTTAATTTTTGAATACTTCTTGCAGCGGTAGTAGCTACAGAGATTTGACTGATTAAGTTAAGAAAGAAGTTGGTGCTTTTTTATGCACCACTCACTTAACTGTCTGACAAAATAATGTATCATTTGGTTGTCCACTTACCTGCATATTCTCTGTATCGTATATTGCATAATGTACCATTTACTTATATTTTTATCTTAATAAAAAATAATTAAACAAAAAAAATAACCTATAGGCAAGAAAGGTTATATGCTCTAATATTCGGCAGGCTAATACCTCCTTCGCATCTGGGAAGATAGAGTTTTTTAAAGGCTATACGCGGCCACAGAAATTTGGAGAAGGCTTTGTTAAGGGATGAGGTATCTTTGTGCTTCAGAAGCAGGGGGATCGTTTGGAGCGGATATAGTAATCGAGTAAAACTGACCATCTTTATTAGGTGACATCTTCCCAGGAGCGAAAGAGGCAGATCCATCCAGTTACCCAATTCTTGAGTTATTTTTTTGATCAGTGGTGGATAGTTAAGGTGATAGATGGAAGAAGGCAATTTTCCTATTTTAATACCGAGATACGTTATGTAGGAGTTGGCTACAGAGAAAGGAGAGTGAAGAGCCCAGGGAGGTGTAGATAGAGTTCCAATGGGGAGGATTTCGCTCTTGCTGTAGGTAATGTGAAGGCCCGAACAGAGTCTGAATTTGTCGAAAACTGTTTTGACGGTGGACATGTCAGAGGAGGGGTTGGCAGAAAAAATTAGGACGACATCGGCGAAAAGCAATGTGCGGAGTTCTTGTGAGCCTATTGTGATTCCATGTAGTGGGGCTTTTTGTGTGAGATATCGAGAAAGGGGTTCCAGTGCAATATTGAAGAGGAGAGGGGATAGAGGGCAGCCCTGCCTTGTGCCTTTATGCAGACGGAACTCATCCGAGAGGAGGCCATCCACCACCAACCTGGCCGCGGGGAGGTGTACATGGCATTAACGAGGTGCATGAAGGGGCCTGCAAAGCCCATTTTAGATAGGGCCATTGATAGCCATTCGAAGATGACATTGTCAAAAGCTTTTTCCGCGTCCAGGGTGATGATAGCATGATCCCCCCCCGGGTTATCTTTGGCATGTTCTAGAGCAATCATTACTTTATGAATGTTAATGGTGGCCGTTCTGCCCTTCACAAAACCTGATTGGGCTGGGTGTATCAGAGAGAGAATAATGTCGGCTAGTCTGGAGGCCACTATTTTGGAGAGTATCTTTACGTCTAAGTTTAGGAGTGAGATGGGTTGGTATGAGCCAGGCTCCTGGGGGTCTTTTTTTGAAAGTAGTTTAACGATGGCCTGATTTCAGGTTCGTAGATAGGGGCCACCAGACCATATACCACTATATACTGAGTGAAGAACGGGTTCAGTTATAGATTGTAGGGACTTGTAAAATTCCCCTGTAAAACCATCAGGGCCCGGAGCCTTGGAGGGGGCTAGGTTTCGAATGGCATTGGATATTTCTGGCTGGGATATAGGTGCATTTAGGGTTTCCAATTGGGAGGAAGTGACCGAGGACAAGGACAGATCATCTAGGAAGGAT
Organism: Lithobates clamitans; assembly: GCA_037952925.1. Classification (NCBI taxonomy): domain Eukaryota; kingdom Metazoa; phylum Chordata; class Amphibia; order Anura; family Ranidae; genus Lithobates; species Lithobates clamitans. Next base: position 3,181,374 of record JBBGZY010000898.1, read on the forward strand.
TTGGCGGCGTTCCTGTCAATGGGGTTGGTGGCATATAGTGAGGAATAGTATTGCAACATAATTCTGTTTATATCATGTTGTGAGGATTTTGTGTTGCCTACAGTGTCCCACAGGGAGGTGATGTGTGTCGGGCTAAACGGGCCTTTGCAAAGTCTTGCTAGTAATTTGCCGGCTTTATTGCCAAATTTATGGAGGGTGGCCTCCAACTGGGCCTTGTGTGTCCGTTCTAGGGTATCTGCCCATGTGTCAAATGTCCTTTTTGCTACCTGCCAGTGTTCTCTGTTCTCGGGGGAATCCCTAGCATAAAGAGCATGTTGCGCCAAGCGCAGGTTAGCACTGGCTGTTTTATATTTTGCCAAGGTGTTTCTCTTGAAAGAAGCAGCATATGAGATGATGCGACCTCTGAGAAAGGCTTTACCAGCTTCCCAAAAAAGGTTCGGGTTGTCCACATGGGGAGAGTTGGCTGCAGAGAATTCAGACCAAGCTTCCTCCATGTAGCATTGAAAATCTGAGTTATTTTGAAGGTATGAAGGAAAGCGCTATAGGTGGGGAGTGGGACGTAAGTCAGGGGTGTCTATTGATAACGATACGGGTGCGTGGTCTGATATGGCAATATCGTTGCCTCTGAGATCGTTGGGATAAGACCGTCAGTGCAGAAGAGATAATCGATTGTAGTGAAGATGTGATGAGGATTGGAATAAAAGGTGTAGTCTCTATCCACTGGGTGATGGAGATGCCAGACGTCGTGAAGATGGATAGAATCCATAGTGGATGCAAAGTGGGTAATTTCAGGGGACATGGGTGCTGACCGTAGTTGGTTGGAGGAAGATCTATCTTCAGTCGGGTGCATGGTAGTGTTAAAGTCTCCCCAACTATATGTGGTAGGTGAGGAGCGCGTAGTAGCCAGGTGGACAGCTCACTGAAGAATTGCTTGCTGGGGTTGTTCGGGGCATGTATATTGGAAATCACTAGTTCCCTGTTTCCCAATTCTGGCTATCAGTATCTACAGACATCACCTCGTGGGGGAGGTTTTTATGGATCAAAATGAGAACCCCTGCTTTACGCTCACTTGCGGTGGAGCCCAGTACCGTCCCCACCCAGAGTTTTTTCATGCGGCAGAAGTCAGAGGAAGATAAGTGAGTTTCTTGGAGCACGGCAATATCAGTTTTAAGTCTCTTCAAGTGGCAAAGTATTTTGAGTCTCTTAAAGGGGGACCTAATGCCGCGTACACACGGGCGGACTTTACGACAGACTTTGCCCGGTGGACTGGATTTCATCAGACAATTCGATCGTGTGTGGGCTCCAGCGGACTTTGTTTTCTCAAAAGTTTAACGGACTTAGATTTGAAACATGTTTTAAATCAATCCGTCGAAATCAAGTCCGGTCGAAAAGCCTGCTCATCTGTATGCTAGTTCAACGGACAAAAAGCCACGCTAGGGCAGCTATTGGCTACTGGCTATGAACTTCCTTGTTTTAGTCCAGTCGTACGTCATCACGTACAAATTCGACGGACTTTGGTGGATTGTGTGTAGGCAAGTCCGTTCATTCAGAAAGTCCGTCGTAAAGTCTGTCGAAAAAGTATGCCGAGCAAAGTCTGCCGTAAAGTCCGCTCGTGTGTACGTGGCATAATCCATTTCACGCTCCAAGAGATGACTTTCAAGTGGGTGAGGTTATGTGTGACTAATGGGAAGATCTACTGTTTACATCAAGTGGAGACCCGAGGAGAAAGGAAGACCTGTCATTGTGTGGCAGGGTGCGCTGACTATGAGGTACAGGGTGTTGCCTTGGTGGCTGGTGTTCGAAGGATGTCTCCAAGGATAGGGAGTAGAGGAGGGGGGAACCAAAGAAGGTAGGGATAAGTAACAGAACCATAACAAAACATTGAAAGAACTTCACTTTTTTCCGCATAGAGTCCCTGTATAGACCAGCTCTCCTTAACGATTCAGGCGCTGCTGTACACGAGGACTTTAGGACTTAGCCCCACTTAACATGGTTGCGTGACGTGCACGGTTGTGGGATCTGGAGGAAAGCCTACACAGTGAGGTTATAAGAGGTGTTGCAAAGCAATAAAGACAAAATAATGGAGGTGCAGAAGGATGTAACAACAAACACATGACAGAACCTGAAGAAAAAAAAAGAAAAACAGTCACTTGGTAACAAGCTAAATACCTGAGTAGGCAGCGAGCGTAGGCTTAGGTAGCATGGAAGAAGCATCGCTTGTGTCCATATGGAGAAAAAAAAAACCATATCAGCGTGGAGTGTTGCGATGGACAGACCCAGATGACCTGAAGTGTTTTGGGGAGTCTTTCCTTGGGCTTCGCTGGTCCAGAGGTTGGGTCCTTGGGGAAGCTTTGGGCGGAGAGACAGAGTGTGCATCAGCTTTTAGAGTATGCAGGAATGCTTCCGCCTCAGAGGTATCCTGGAAGGATAGCTGGTCCCCATTGGGGGCTTGGAGGCGGAGGGTTCCAGGGAAGGCCAGGGTGAACTTCATCTGTCGCTGATACAGTGCTGTGCTGGAATGCTTCCCTCTTTTTTGAGACCTCCAGAGAATAGTCTGCGAAGATCAGAATTTGGACACCATCAATTTGGAGAGATCTGTTTTGCCTGAACTTTTGTAGGATGGTGGTCTTGTCAGTGTAATTGAGGTACTTCGCGATGATTGGGCGGGGAGATTTACGATCAAAGGCGAAGGTACCCATGCGGTGGGCCCGCTTGACCGTGCAAGGGCCAGGAAGACCAAGTGCCTCTGGGATACGTCTGGCACAGAATTCGGCAAGGCCCGAGGGCTGTAAAGATTCTGGTACCCCCACAAATCTTAAATTGCTCCTTCGGGATCTGTTCTCCAAATCATCTAGTTTTTGGAGTATGTATTGATTTGTCTTATCTTGTGCTTGTTCGTTGGCTTGCGCCTGATAGACTTATTCCTCTAGGCTCGATAAGTGGTGTTCCACCTCGTCGAGTCTGGTAGAATGTTCCCCCAATTGTGCTTTGATTTGCCTCATCCCCGCATCTACCGCCTTTTCCACTGAGGCGGTGATCATGGGGGACAGGAGAGCTGCTACAGCCTGGGCTATAGGTCAGTGTTGCTGTCCCCCAGGTACAGGGGGGGAGGAGGCAGAGTGGGAGGAGAGAAAGGTCTGGAGTGAGGAGGGCGGTGTAGTGTGAGTGCTCACCTCCATGTCAGGGTTGTCCGCTGTGTCGCCCGGGAAGGCCGAGACCAGGGCCTCAATTTGGAACTGGGCCGAATGGCGTGTGGAAGCCCTGTTGTGGATCGCGCTTCTGAGTAGGCCGCGACTGGGGCCTCGATTTTTGGCTATGCCAGATGGAGGCTGTGTGGGATCAGGTGCCGATTATTGGGCCCAGATCGGGCCGTGGGAGAGCGGGGGGGGCTCTCGATAGGGCTGCAGGCAGCAGAAGAGTGATGGGCAGGTGGTAACAAGGCCCTAATCCGGATTGCTATGTCCACGCAGACCGAACCCGGGGCCTCAATTTGTGGCTAGGCCCGGAGGTATGTTGCGGCCCAGTCTAGGTCCTTGCCGGTTTTCAGTTACAGGCTGGTTTCCAGGAGGTGGGGGGATACCCTGGGATGCTGCAGGCGGCAAGAGGGGGATGGGCATGTATTTTTAGGCCAATTTAGGGATCGTACTGCGGGAGCTGAGCGAGAACGCAGCTACTCCATGCTGGAACCGGAAGTGCCCACTGTTGCCTTAAAAAGGATTGCTTTATGGACTTGCCTTCTACAAAAGGTATGCACACTCTATGGACGTTAGAAGAGCTTTGTACAGGAATTGTGTTGAAACTGCTTTTTGAGAACTGCACTGTATTCAACAACTACCACAGTAAAGGATCATGTTTGTTTATTTGCTGTGTCCAATCTGAGGTCTCTTAAAGGGGTATGTGCACAGCGTACCTAAAGAACAGGGCTTGCAACAGAACAAGGGGACTTAGCTAGAGGTGTATGCAAAACATGGGTATAACACAGAGTACTGTCCAGCGGAAGTTAATGTGTTGTTGCTAAGGACTACAGTGTTTGTGTCTGTCATTGCTTAGGGCAGCCAATCAGCCAGAAAATGGGTGATATGGCAGGGGTGATGCTTCTTCTGTTAAGTCAAGTGCTTGGTACCTCCATTAGCGACTGGTTCTCCTGTTTTCTGGGACTGGACCTGCAGCACAGAATGTCTAAGGACCCAGCCTGGAGTCAGAGAAGAGAGAGAAGTAGAGGGGCTCCTGGAGAAGAGAGCAAGCATGGAGGTTAGAGATAGGCGGATCCAGAGTCTAGTCTCGGAAGGGGCACTGCCAGAAAATAAGGTGTTGCTTACAGAACTGTTGGCTTACTTGGAAGGTGCCATATCCTAGGTGTCTAATGTGGAATGTGGAATTGAATCCCAACACCAGGAAATAATTGTATCATTACAGAGAAGTCCTCTGTGTATCTTTGTCTGATCATACACCTATTTTATGATCAAACGATTGTCCATTTTAAATCAATGCATGATATCTTATTTTCCTGACAGGTTATATGTCTATTATTTTGTGGATTTGTTATTTTAGCTTTCTGCTGTGAATAGATTGGAAAAATCCTTGGCAGAATGTGCCACATTCCTTAATTACTAATATCATTACTAATATCATGCGTAATATTAGTAATGATATTGCTAATACTACTAGTAATATTACTAACTTATCTAGATGTGTTATACTATAGATCTCATTCTAAAGGACATATTGCACCCACATAAAACAGTTAAGAGTGTCAAAAGCCTGGTCTGCTGGTACTTGTAGTTCCACACCAGTTGGCCACAAACTACCTGTTGTTGGGTCTGTCCAGTATAGCAGATTGCAGCAGAGGTCAAAGACTTTGACAGACAGACATTTTGATTTCTACTGAATTTCGTTTTATGAATGTCTTCCTGCTGCAGCCTTTCAAGAAGCAAGATTCATCTGCATGTCTTCAAGTTTATGTGTGGACAGATAAAGTGTGCCATGTCCTGGACTTGGGCAATCTAAACAGTGTGAAGTATAAGCTGATGGGCTCACTTCTGCTTCCTGTGTTCATATTTTTAACAAAAGAGGAATGAGGTGTACAGGTGGATGATGCCAATCTATGATGCCAAACCCAGTATGCCCAGTGATCAGATTGCTGATCAGAAATTAGGACAACATAGGAAAGGTGTAACTCCTTTGCAGGGATGCCAGGTAAAGTGTGCCATGTCCTGGACTAGGACAATCCAAAAGGTGTGAAGTGTAAGCTTAATAAGCAGATTTTTTGCATGCGATAATTGCCATCGGTTATAGTCACTAGCAGTGATCATTGTGTTCTGCCGAACAGAAAGGCTCCCCCCCGTGGCAGAACACAATAGCGCTGCAGGAGTAATTCCCCCATCAACACAATCAGAAATCAAGCAACTTTCTTTCCTTCCACCTGTTGTAGAGGGAAAGAAAACTGTATAATCTATGGCTTGCTTTGGTGTACAGTTCTCACCTAGCCTCTAAAACCAATATGTGTAATTCAATCCTGGAGGATTATGGAAAATGTCATCTCTGACAACACCTATTTTATGCAGTGCACAATCATAAAAACTTCTGCAAAAGCCTGGTTGCACATGGAGAAGTTATAACAAGCTAGCTATGATAAAAAATGACAGTGTTATTAATATTTGGGTCTTTTTCCATTGGTAATGTTTCTGCTAAGCATAAAGTGTCCATGTTTAGTGTATAGGGATAGCTGAACAACACCTACAACCATTACACTTACAGTAATTTCATATCTGTATGAATCTGTGTTCACAAACCCATCACAAATTTCAATGCTGTTTGCATATGTTCAGGAAAAGTGGCATGCATAGTGCATATAATCCTCTCACTTCTCTACAGCCATGGAAGTTCCCTTCCCTCACTCACGCCATGCTGGAGCTGGCCCTGGAGAAGATGGAGGGAGGAGGTGGGTGGAGCCAACATTCACACACTAGGAGCAGAGGAGGAAGACGTTAAATCCTCCTCCGCTCTGCTCTGAATGCTGGGGCCTCTCTCTCCTCCTCTTTCAGCTTGGATGTGACATCATTGGTTTCTAGACGCCAGGCGGGCAGCGTTAGCAACCAGTAAGAGTCCAGGCTAACGGCGCGTTGGTGCAACAAGAGGGTTGGTGCACACACCGCTGCTGATTCTGAACAGTGATAGAGAGACCCGGGAAGTCAGGAGTTGGTAATATTTCTCAGGGGGAGCAATTGCCCCATTGACTCCCCTGGATCCGCCCCTGGTTGGAGAGAGAGAGATTTCCTGTATCCCATAGAAATCATGGGATGTGTCATGGGGAGAGAGGTGACATGAACTGCTAGATTGGTAATGGCCTCAAAATGCTTTACACCTGAGAGTGGTGTTCCATATGCACGAGAGAGTCTGACGTGTATAGGTAAATAAACCAATGCTACCTACACCACAAACTGTGTATATGAACTGCCAAATAATTCTGGCCAGTCAATATGTCATAAACCACAGCCTGCTGCTCACCTAAGTGTTAACCTTAGTGATACCCTGTTTCCCTAAAAATAAGACCTAGCGTGAGTGTCAGTGATGGCTGCAATATAAGCCCTACCCCCCAAATAAGCCCTACCCTGTTTCCCCGAAAATAAGCCCTACCCTAAAAATAAGACCTACAAGGACTTTAACTAGGGATAATTTGGGGGGTAGAGCTTATATTGCAGCCATTACCGACAATCACGCTAGGTCTTATTTTCGGGGAAACAGGGTACACCACGTAAAAAGAACTTGGAGCAGTGCTATGGAAACATAAATTAATTAAATAAAACAACCCTTGTGATATATAGAAATGTATAAAAAAATATAGAAAATATTAACATCAACAAATATATTTCACATAAATAATGTTTCTGTGTCTTTAGATGGTTGACAAAAAAAGTTCCACTCCAATACAGTGCCCACAAAAATGCAAAGTGAAGAGTTTCACTGTACGCTTGCTGAACTCACATAACTAAAATCCTTAAAAATCACTGTGCTCATTTGCTGTGACCATCCAGATTCTATGTGCGTGGCACGCACCCCCACCAGATGGTACCCCCGTCAAAATTCCAGTGACTCTACCGCTAAGTAGGGTCAGAACACGCTTCTTATAATCAGCCACATCAGATCCGTCAGTCCAGCAACCCCTGTAACCACTCCACTCTCCTCCTGTATCCACTCACATTGGTGTAGGAGAATCACAAAAATAAAGGTGCTCATAAGGCAATATCTTTAATAAAATATCACCATAAAAACACATATGTAAAATGCACTCACATTAATTTGTGCCCATGACTTGGGACACAGTATGTCCAGTGATCTTACCTCTTCAAGATCTGAGGTAAAATATCCCATAGCATTTTTCAAAAAATATTTTTCGATTCACAAAAAGATGCTATTAAAATAAGACATGAGGTATTTCTTTAACCACTTCAGCCCTGGAAGAATTTACCCCCTTCCTGACCAGAGCACTTTTTGCGATTCAGCACTGCGTTGCTTTAACTGACAATTTCAATTGTTGTACCAAAACAAAATTGACGTCCTTTTTTCCCACAAACAGAACATTCTTTTGGTGGTATTTGATCGCCTCTGCGGTTTTTTTGCGCTATAAACAAAAAAAGAGCGACAATTTTAAAATAAAACGCATTATTTTGTACTTTTTGCTTTAATAAATATCCCCATTTTTTTTTTTAAAAAAAAGCAGTTTTTTTCTCAGTTGAGGCCGATATGTATTCTTCTACATATTTTTTGGTAAAAAAAATTGCAATAAGCGTATATTTATTGGGTTGCGCAAAAGTTATAGCGTCTACAAAATAGGGGATAGATTTATAGCATTATTTTATTTATTTATTTATTTTTTTTTACTAGTAATGGCGGTGATCTGCAATTTTTATCGTGACTGCGACATTATGGCGGACACATCGAACAATTTTGACACATTTTTGGGACCATTGGCATTAATACAGAGATCAATGCTATAAAAATGCATTGATTACTGTAAAAATGTCACTGGCAGTGAAGGGGTTAACACTAGGGGGCGATTTAGGGGTTAACTGTGTTCCCTGGGAGGTGATTCTAACTGAAGGGGGAGGGGACTGACTAGAGGAAGTGACGAATCGTGGTTCCTAACTAATAGGAACACATGATCTGTCACTCCCGTCAGAACAGAACAGGGAAGTTACATAGTTACATAGTTAGTCAGGTTGAAAAAAGACACAAGTCCATCCAGTTTAACCTTAAAAACAATAAATAAATAAAATAAAAAATATCCTACAATCCAATATACCCAATTGTATACCCTCAGTTGATCCAGAGGAAGGCAAAAAACCCCAGCAGAGCATGCTCCAATTTGCTACAGCAGGGGAAAAATTCCTTCCTGATCCCCCAAGAGGCAATCGGATTTTCCCTGGATCAACTTTACCTATACATGTTAGTACCCAGTTATATTATGTACTCATCCCTTTTCTGTGTCTCCTGGTCACAATCGCATCAGCATCCTGGCTGCACAGCGGGCGCGCACGCATCTGCTATCCCGACCCCGAGAGCCGACATATAGCTAAGACGGCTCGTGCAGGGGAGCCAACCTGCCACAGTATAACTGCGGCGGTTGGTCAGGAAGCAGTTAAAATGTGAGGTATTTACCCCATTAAACCCTCCATTAGACCCCTTTCACACTTGTGCGACTTCAATGTCGCGCAATTTTACTGCGATTCGTGGCTGTGATTTTTCAGTGATTTTACAGCGATTTTGCGCAATTTTTCCACGATTTGGGATCAATACTACTTTGTACGACTTTACAGGGCTGGGGTTTACAAATGCTTTGACCCTCAGCTTGTGCTTACAGCTTGTGCTTACAAGGTTGTATTGAAATCGTGTCTATATTATTCAGGTACGATTTGCATGCTACTTGAGGGTTTAACATTGAGGTCTATGGACATCAACTCGCATGGAAGTTGGACCAAAGTAGTGCAGGGACTACTTTTAAGTCGGCAGGACTTAAAGTCATGCCAATATGAATGGTAGTCATTGCAGTACAAAATCGTGGGACAAGTTGTATAAGTGTGAAAGGGGCCTTACTCTATCCAGATACGACACTCTGCTATTTTAACTGACAATTGCTCAGTCATTCAACGCTGTACCCAAATAAAATTTACCGTATATACTCAAGTATAAGCCGATTTTCTCAGCACATTTTTTTGTGCTGAAAATGCCCCCTCGCCTTATACTCGAGTCAAGCACTTTTCTGCAGCAGAGAATTACATTTTCTGAACCCCAAATTTGGTATGCAAACCCAGTGGTACTAGCACTACAACATATCCACCTGGTTCCTAGCACCAAGTGGCCCTGAGATACGGGGCCCCAAAGTCGGTTCGGAAAATGTCATTCTCTGCTGCAGAAAAGTGCTTGACATTTTCTGAACCAACTCTGGGGCCTCGTATCTCAGGGCCACTTGATGCTAAGAACCCTAGCTTTGAATATGTTGTAGTGCTAGCTCCAATGGGTTTGCACTAGGTTCCTAGCACCAAGTGGCCCCGAGATACAGGCCCCAAAGTCGGTCAACTGTGTCCATCTGCAGCAATGTCATTTCGGGACCCTTTGTGCCCAGAGACCCCAAATTTTGGCTTCAGCTAGGGGGCATCTAGGAACCCTTAACTACTGAGTTTGAAGTTTGGGGGACCTATGGCTGCAAATGGGCACAGTGAGGCATGCAAATGGGCACAGTGAGGCTGCAAATGGGCATTGTTGACCCTCTTTTCCACTTACAGTAGCTGCGCATTTCTCACCCTAGGCTTATACTCGAGTCAATAAGTTTTCCCAGTTTTTTTGTGGTAAAATTAGGTGCCTCGGCTTATATTCGGGTCGACTTATACTCGAGTATATACGGTATGTCCATTTTTCTCCACAAATAGAACATTATTTTGGCGGTATTTGATCATCTCTGCATTTTTTATTTTTTGCGCTATGAACAAAAAAATCTGACAATTTTGAAAGAAAAAACAAATTTTTTACTTTCTGCTTTAAAACACATCCAATAAAAAAATGTAAAAAATCTAATTTCTTCTTCAATTTAGGCCAATATGTATTCTGCTACACATTTTTGGCAAAAAAATCCCACTAAGCATATATTGATTGGTGTGCACAAAAGTTATAGCGTCTGAAAACTATGGGATATTTTTATGTATTTATTTATTTTTACCAGTAATGGCGGCGATCAGTGACTTATAGCTGCATTGCGATATTAAGGCAGGCTAATGATCGACAGGTTTGGGGAGCGCATGCATGCCGCCGGCGGACTTAATGTCCACAGGCAGCGCGCATGCGATTCCCAAACCCGGAAGTGCAGGATCACGAAGGTACGTGATCCTGCGCAGGAGAGCCGCCTTGCCGCCATATGTGTAAGTTATATGGTCACCAAACAGTTAAATTGATGACACCCCTCTGCTAACAGCTCAAGTTCTACACCTTTGTAAGAATACTTGTCTATTCTTAATCCTATTCTGTCTTGCAAAGATATCTCTAAAAATAATTGTGAAAAAGTAAAGTATCCCCACTGCATGTGACATATGTTCTAAGAAGGGATTAGACCATTGTGATATGCATGTACATTGTATTATGTTTGGAGTGATTGGGAGGTTTATGCAGCAAATTATATAAATGCTTGTATAGCCACTTACTGACTAGGCTTTTTTCTGACACTTACTGTTTACAAGTAAAAATCTGTATTTTTTGCTAGAAAATTTCTTAGAACCCCCCAGACATTATATATTTTTTTTTGCAGGGACACTAGAGAATAAAATGGTGGTTGTTGCAATTTTTATGTCACATGGTTTTTGCGCAGTAGTTTTTCAAACGCAATTTTTTGGGGAAAAAATGCACTTTAATGATTAAAACCAAAACAAAAAAAACAGCTTCTAATAGTGACCTACCTGAGAATTCGCCACTCTGAGCACTTTTATGAGAAAGATCGGCACCTGAGGGAAAAAAATTATACCAGGGTTATGGTACCTAGCTGCAGCCATAACCCCGGTAATAATGTCAAAGTAATGACATATTTTCCCAGTTGTAAGTGCAGTTGCTTCAGAGCTTAGTAAATGAGGGGAAGATCTGCTGACTTCCATCATCCAATCATGTGCAAGCAAAAATTCAATTAAAAAAAAATTCCTTGCATTTGATTCTTTGAAAAGTGAAGTTTTACCTAATTTCCTAAGCTCTGTAGCAACTTGCAAAGTACACAGTCTATTTGCCTTTAGTAAAGAAACCCCTAATGTTTCTGTGTTTTTCCATATTTAGGTTTCTATGCATTACTGTTGAGAGAACTGATTCAAAAAGGTAAAGACTACTCCAGATTGGTTATTGTATTTTTATATTTCTTAAATACCTAATATCTGGACCACTACTTATTTAACTCATGCATTTATTTATTTATTTCCTTTAGTGAATTGACTTTAATGCCATTTTATGAGGTATTTACCAAGTGTTTTTGCTTTTTGAGGTAAATACCGCATAAGGTGATAGGGAATTGACATTTCATTTATCTCGTAAGATATTTGGGGATAATGTGTCAGATCACCTAAATACCTCATATAATATGCTTTAGTAAGTGGAGCCCTGGGTGTCACCAAAACAGGATAGAAGGGGAGATCTTCCATTGGAGGTACAAGTTTTCGTAACAACAGGGCATTCCCTCACTTTGGAGGGATTTCTTCTCCCTTCCTGTTTTGGCTATGGAACAGGAAGTAATGTGAAATCTCCCTGGAGTTGGATACATATGGCACGGAAAAAACCCTGACATGGGCTATTTATTTATTTATTTTTTGAATGTTCATAGTTTTATTAAATCTGCCTTACAAGACCCACATGGTCTATCAAACTGACATAATTACAATTCTGAATGTATGACAATATAGCAGAAATGTACCCATTTTGGTGATGGCATAAAAGATGGGGTTATAACTGTTCTACCCACCGGGCTTCTATTCAGTTTACTTATGTTTATGTGCTTAAAACCACTTCCGGACCGGCTCACGCCGATATACGTCGGTCCTCAGACAGAACAATGATCGTTTCTTACTCTATCCAAAATGAATAAAAAAAAAATGTTGCCTTTATTTCTGATTGAACCCTGTAGCATCTGTTAAAAAAAAAACAAATATGAATTCTGAGTAGAATGACCCTTTAAGAGAAACTGGTGGCTTTGAATCTACTATATTCTTTTCACACAGAGGGGTAATTTAAATGGAAAAAAAATGAGGTTGTCCCAAATTAATAACATACTTTTAAGGAGCAACTTGTTAGTATAAAAAAGCAGGAGCACCCTTATTAAAATCTAAACTACTGCATGCTCAAAATAGATATATACATGTTACAAGGTCAGGTCAGTCTTTTCTAAATTAAAAGCTATTCTAAGCTATAGCATTCATAATCATCTAAGATCTAAAGGCGTGCAGTACAATTTTAATGAGGTACGGTGAACATAAAAACTGCAGGCAACTGCTTGTGATTTATAAAGGCATTATGACATCCAATTAACTCATTAGCCATGATGCGCCTTGTTCATATACCTTCAATGCTATTATCTAATAGCTGACTGAAGTATTGTACTTGGGCTATTGGCTGTTTTTCAAATATTAAAATATACACAAACACACTTATATATGCAGTGCCACTAGGTGTAGACTAAGGTGTTTAGGATAAAAAAGTAAATTAAGAAGGTAAAGTGTTAGTTGGAGATTTGTAAAATTCAACAAGAGTTCTATCTAATACTGAAATATTTCCTACTTTTAGGAAGACAACATACTTTTCAAGGAAAATTATCTTTCTGTAGGCTGTAACCACCACCAGATTTCAGTAGGCCCTCAACCACTTGTGTTCTTAGTAGGTGATGGAAAAACCTTTGTGGGGAATAGTGGATGAAAGCAGAGTGGAAGGTGGCATCTGAACAAAAGGAGAAAAAAAACATTTTCCAAGTTTTTTTTTTTTTTAAATCTCTATGACAATTTAGTACTTGTCAGCCTAATGCTGGGTTGCTGTTATCTCTTCACCAATTACATCCATACTATTAAAAGTAAGAAAACAATTCGGTAGGTGAGTTATTAATGTACTTTCATCACGCTGAGTATATTGGTGAACTAGGTTAAAGCCTAACAAAATAGTTTGTTTGGTCCTATGGTGGGAGTTAAAGGCCTTAACTACACTTAACTCCTTAACGCATAGATCACATTTCTGTTCTTTTTCATACCTACAACAACAATACGAAATTCATAGGTCTGAATTCTATAAATATCTACAGATCAAACATTTCCTTAGATCCCTATATTGCCCTAATGCTAGACCCCAATTCTCACCCTACGAATCAACTTGTTATAACTCTTCTAGAGATAGAGGGGTCATCTCCAAAATCTATAGCTATCTGAACGAGATTGTCTTACCTGAGAAATCCTTAGCTATGACAAGATGGGAAACGGAGATAGGACAGGAGTTTTCTACAGATGAGTGGACAGAAATGCTGTTAAATATGCATAAATGCACTCGCTCCAATTAAGGAAACAATGGTGAAACTTCACACGAGGTGGTACCTCGCCCCAAGCAAATTGCACAAATTCTTTCCAAATGTCTCAGAGGGTTGCTGTAAATGTCATCTCCCGTCACCCACGTCAGCCTGTGTAATGGCCAGACACTTGAAAACCTCACTACACACCCCTGGAGGATGTGCAGCATCACAATGTTCACAGCGGGTAACGATCATTGGTCAGCATGGCTGACCTGACTGCACTGACCAATTGATGGCATCCTGAAAAAAAAGAAGGCTCGTAAGAGATTGCTCAGGAAGATTACAATGATGCACATCAGTTTTAAAGCCATTTTCGAAAATTGCACGCAGCAACAATAAGGAAATATGCCCTTTTAAAACACTCATTCACTCTGCTATGTAGATAGTGCATACATAGAGGCTATAAAGACGCTTCAGGCAGATATGAGCAGCATAAGGATTTAAAAATCCTCCCCTCCCACCAACCCCAAATTCCCCAAGATACACAACATTTTTCTCCCTAAAGGACATTCAGTAAGGATTTACTCCTACATGAAGAGACAAGTTCTTACAAGTCATAATCTGTCCCTATTTACATTATCAGCAGCACTGAGGGCCAGTTTACACCTGGATTGCATGGGAATTCCCACGTAGGCTGCATTGACAGTGCTGAAAAACTAAGTTGACCATGCAAAAAGTTGTGTGTGCACGATTTTAAAAACACAATGAAGTAAATCGCATTGTACTACAGTACCCTGCGATTTGGTACCTGCAATCGAGCTGCATTTGGGGTGCTATTAATAATACATTGGCAGACTCATGCAGATTGCAAGTGCAGCACATTTGAACGTAATGATGGGAAACACACACAGAATGCACCTTTGCAGTACCACATTCAGGTGTGAACTGGTCCTGAGAATAATAGAAATGTGATGCTACAACCTCTAATTAAAATGCATATGATAGGATGAAGTAAAGCCACCTGTGCCATGACAGTCGCTGCACATACCATCCAACAAGATAAGGAGAGAAGAGAAAGTCTGGCAACATGATGCAGCAAAGCATAAAATCAAGAAGATTTTATTGATGATCCAACAAGACAAGGGGAATCCATTACACAAAGAGGTTGATGCGTTTCAGCCCTATCCTGGGCCTTAGTAGTAACAAAATGCTTACATGAAACAGCTCATTAAGAGCACTATACCTGCAGAGAGAGGAAGAGTCAGACATAGGGATTAACCTTGTCATTGGGATTACCCCATGAACGGTCTCCTGTCTCAATGGCACAATACAGAAAGATACATACAGAAAAAAACGAATTATTAGAAATAAAATTCAAATTAAATATCATAGCAAAACAAAAAATAAAAATAACTAATACTATATTGGGAAAATGGCAGTAAATAGGGGAAAAAAGAAGAATCAATATAAGATCACCATACATAGAGTAAGGGGAGATGGGGGATCAACGAATATTCAGATCCAGGTTCCATCTGTGGTTTAAGCCCTGTGGGACCCTGTTCTGCAGCTTGAAGATCCACCAAATCTCTTTGGCAAGTAACTTCTGATGGAAATTCCCTCCTCTCCCCCAAAGCAGTAGGATTATCCCATAAAATTGGAAACCAGTGACATTGCCGTTATGCTGCTCTGAAATGCTAAGAGGCATTAGAGATAAGCTGAATCACAGTAATGTTAATTTATTCGTACCCTAAGTGCACAAGTAGTACAGCCAACATATTGTAATGAACAAATAGAACACTCTATTATGTAAGCTACAAAACTTGTGTTACAATTGCTATATTGTTTCATTTCAATGTGCTCTCCAGTAACAGCTCAACTAAAACTTCTAGAGCGAGAGACCAAATGACAATATTTACAAGGATTTTGTCCACACAGATAAGATCCAGGATATGGTAACCAAGTGGGTGAAACCCGGCCGACAACGGCTGTGAAATCAATGGGAAGTGATGTCACTATGGGGCTTCTGTTGTGGGAAGTCTCCTCTGCACCCGCCCACACAGCGAAGCCGCGGCTGACAGTATTGGTATCTCTATGAAATTTAGTGCCTCTATAGAATTTTATATATATGTGTGCGTACCTATATATACGCAGGTATACATGCGTTTTATATATATTTTAAATTTTATTCAAATGCTTGTAGGACACAGCTTGTAGTGGTATCTCTATGAAATTTAGTGCCTCTATAGAATTTTACACATATGTGTGCGTACCCATACACACGCATGTATACATGTGTTTTATACGTAGTTTAATCTCTATTTTGGATCTAATGTTATCTTCAATTTTATGTCATATTCATCTCTAAATTGGGGGTGAATATAGGTCTTTGTACTTGGGGATGTTCCCATTTTGTAACAGATTGTTGCTACCACATTAGGATGCACATAATATCCATAGTACACACTATTATTAAGTGACACTACATATAATCAACATGGTATTAGGGATATGCTTAGAAGTCATCCATTACACATGAGATTTGATTGTGGACATTTACTGTTTGATTGCCTTGTCATAGGTCATACAGTAGCACTGGTATATTTTGTATGTTTGGGATAATATGTGCTGAACATCGGTCTCCGTCCTGCACAAACATCACATTGGCTGTTTTTATATATTTCTATATCTGTGGATATTTCCTTTGGGCTATGAGTTGGACTTTATTAACTTGTTCCCCATATACACAGCTATAAGTCCTAGTTTTGCAGATGCTTGTTGCTTTCTGTGGCGTTGTTCAATACACTGAGCAATAACACATGGAGCCTGGCACTAGAGTGTCTGCAAATCCATGGCAAAATGGCCACGATGACTATATTTAGGCTGCAGAGCATCCGTCCAATCACATCTCCCTGATGAAGACACGTGACCCTGTGTCGTACACGCGTAGGGGAGAGGCCAGGACAGAGCACGGAGCCTTTCACTCCACAGTAATGTGATGCACAGCTTATCCCTCCTGACAGGCAAACTTTGAGAAAACTTTGGAGACTGTTATCAGATTGATGCACTCACGCACCTTGCAAATGTGAGTACCCTAATGTGCTTTTATCCTAATAAACATTTATAAACGATATCACACTATCCAGTTTTTCTTTTCCTTTATTCCTAACTGTGGAGTTGCTGCTGAAAACTGTGTATCTGGATTCCATCACTGAGCCATGGGATGGCTCATAAGCGTGTTTAGACTCAGTCTCACAGCTGAGTCGCACGCTCTGGGGTGAGTGGCTGTCCCCGGGGGGTCACTGGATGGCACTTGAGCATGGAATTCTGAGCACTAAGCACTAAGATTAATGCACACACGTTGGATTTTTTATGAACTGTTTTTATGGACTTTATGTGCATTTCTTTCATAAATTGGACTTTAATAACCACGTATCACATCTTGGATTTGATATTCACACTCATTGTGTGGCACTTGGCACTTTGTTGTATTTTTGCACTTATCACTGTGATATATTTATATATTTTTTACATGCTAAAGTTCAGATTATATAAATAATTTTTCATTCATTATATGTACAGTTAGTAGTTTAGTCATCGCTACTCTTATTTTAATGGTATACATCTAGTATATTATTTACACATTGCACCTTAAAATCACTTGTTTTTATATATCCTTTGTGCCTTTCTGTGGCTGGATAAGCTGCTTATGCGGTATTTTCAGTATACCTCATATGCATTAATAATCTCCAGATTGATATTTTCACCTTAGCGCAGCACATCTTTTGTATACAAATGAATTGGAAGTGACGTCACTATGGGGCTTCTGTTGTCGGACGTCTCCTCTGCACCCGCCCACACAGCGAAGCCGTGGCTGACAGCTCAACGTGGGATTGGGTTGGATCACCTTCAGAAAAGGTATGTATACTCAGGGCTAGATAGGTTAGTGTTAGATCGTGGGTGTCTATAGATGCAGGGATTTTAGTTTTAGCGTGGAATTCCACTTTAATTCCCCAGGGTAGTTGTCCGGTGGCTCACAAACTGACAACCTTTCCCTAGAACCGGAAGAAGCTGCTTATCGGAATACAAAATAGATACATTTCTCTTAATAATATCCACCACCTACTTATACTCAGGGAAAAGTGGTAATATAGGTGACAGGTTGCTTAGTAAAGTCTCTATCTAAACAACTTTGTTTATTTACCCTATTACTGGTACTCTCCAAGAGACCCTGTCTGTTCTTGTTAATGGCTATATTCCTGCTCCTTGTAATTGACAATGTTGGATAGCCCCTTTGATGAAATCACATTCAACATAAAACAGGGAATCAGTAGAGAAGTTTCTATGTGCTCTAGTGAATTCATGAATGGTGTGTAGTAGATGGCAGCTTGTGGCATAGAGAGTAGTGTTTTCTGTATACAGTTTACAATAGGTAAGAGAAGAAATCTCACCTGTTTCAGAATCCCCTGTAAAATGAATTGGCACAGAATGATGTTCACATGTAAAATGTAAATTGAGAGAATTACTGTTTATATAAACCAAAAAGTTATTCAACTCTTCTACCCCTCCACTCCAGACCAAAAACAGGTTGATTAGGTAGAAACCATACCAGCAAATTAAACATCCAAAGGGGTTCTCAGGGGAAAACAAGAACAGTACTTCCCACCACTCCATGTACAAATTGGCTATGAATGTGAGAATTTTTATGTATCTTATTTTTCTGATAAGGAGACTGTGAACCAACCCTGAATTGGTTTGCTTTTTCTATCCCAGCTAAGCACATTTTTAATTTATAGTAAGGCCTGACACATAGCAAAGCCCCCATTATTGGCCATTCTAAACTACCTGAAATAAGTTCAGAGACCCGCAAGAGTAATACTGGTAGTTGGTTGCTATGGCAGCAAACAACCATATTAGTTTGCTGGGTGCATAATCTGCAAACCCATCCTCGACCCAAACCCTCCCATTACTTGTTAAAAACTTCATACTTTGGATTTGGAGTTTGTAGATGCGTAAGCCTATTATTATTTTACATCCTAAAGGGAACACTGATCAATAATGCAATGTTGTTTTAATTATAGTTCATGAACAGAACATAAAACGTTAATAATACAAAGAAATACGATTTTACTTACCTAGGTGGATGCAACATCGGTCTGATGCTACATCTGTCCCCTGCTGCCTCTGCACTGAGAACCAAGCCATCAAACATCACCGATGGCTCGGTTCTCTCAGCTCCCTGAGCAGAGAGCTGCTGCCTGTCAATCAGCAACTCTCCTTCTCTGCTCCTCCACGCTCACTGGAGATGGCTATCTGTCCAGGCACCTGGCAGATCCAGACTCCCAGAGTCGTGATGACGCAGTGCCTGGACTGATATTGGTGACGTCAGAAGAGAGCGGACTTCAGTCTACTCTCTGCTGAAAACAGGTCACAGGTGTGCAAAACGAATTGCACTCCTGTGACCCATAGGAGAAGCCCAGCCAAACAAGCTCAGGCTGGACCTCTTCTTTAAACATTAGAGGAAACTTAAAGTGATAATAAAGTCTGTTTTTTTTTTGCTTAAAATTAACAAACATGTCATACTTACCTGCTCTGTGTAGTGGTTTTGCACACAGCAGCCCAGATCCTCCTCTTCTCTGGTCCCTTTCCGGCACTTCTGACCCCCCCCCCTGCTGAGTGCCCCCACAGCAAGCAGCTTGCTATGGGTGCACCCCCAATCCAAGCTCCTGCTCTGTGTGTCCATTCAGACACAGAGCCGCGGTTTGGCACTGCCCCCCTCTCTCCTGATCGGCTCACTGACTTATTGACAGCAGCAGGATCTAATGGCCCCATGCTGCTTTCTCAGCCAGTGAGGAGGACGAGTCCTGGGACAAGACACTCCTGCAACACCGCTGGATCGAGTAGGGCTCAGGTAAATATTAGGGGGGCTGAGGGGGGCTGTTGCACACAGAAGGCTTTTTATCTTAATGCATAGGATGCATTAAGATAAAAAAACCTTCTGACTCTACAGCCACTTTAACAAAAACCTTACCTTTTGTGTAGCCATTTTCTCTTAACTTGGAGAAAACTCAGCATGGAATTGGTGGAGAACTGGGCATGGGGATGAGGGATTATTGGGATTATCTGCTCTTGACCATTAAAAATAATATATGTTTGACTGGTGGCCCTGTGTAGAGATACTCCTCTATTCAGACCTCAATCGCAGTGACAGATGATAAGTGTCATAAAAATGTTTACTCCCTGTTCAGACCTGTTATCTTCCAGCATTGATTTCCTTTGCAGAGATGTTATGGAGACCAAATACAGAGCTGCAAAGGAAGACAATGCTGGACAAAGGCAAATGTGCTCATGTGTTTAAGAACCTGGATGATAAAGAGTATTTGTGATTGTGGCCTGTTCAGCTCAAAAAAAGTACCGGTACTTTTTACTACCTTAAAGTGGTGTTCTGGACGAAATTATACTTTTAAATAAAAATATCCCTATAATACACAAGCTTAATGTATTCTAGTAAAGTTAGTCTGTAAACTAAGGTCTGTTTTGTTAGTTTATAGCAGTAGTTTGTTATTTTATTAACTTACAGCAGGCCATGGCCATCTTAAGTGTGGGCATCTGAAGCCAGACTGTATTTCTTCCTGAATCTCATCCTTGCAGATCTCGCAAATGCTCAGTGCAGCACAAGCAGTGTAATAGGTTTCAGATCAGGTTTCCATAGCAACGGCAGTGTCAGAGGAAGTTGCTGCCCCTTCCCAGAAGGCATTGCAAACAGGAAATGATGCAATGGGCCACGGCCAGGGAGGAGGAAGTGAAAATTGAATACAGCGGAAATACAGTAGGTGCTGAGAAAAAAAATAAAACAATATCCAATTCGTTTACAGTGCACAGTTTAGTGAGGGATGCTAAAGAGTTGTAAAAGTGGGTGGAACTCCACTTTAATATAAAGTTAATATCGCAGGTTACCTATGACAACACCCATCTTTATGTCTGACCAGCACGCATAGAGATTTTTCAGCAAATTGGAAAATCTCTGTGACTGATAATGATAGTAAAAGAAGTGCTTGTGAATGCCTACTATTTGTACACAAAGCCTAAGCACTACAATTTGCCATCAGATTGGGTTAGGATTAAGATGTTTGTGACCAGCCATACACAGAGAAGGGAAGACTAGCCACAGGTTCTTACTAGTCACATACCTGATGGTAGAGCCTGATGTGAAGAGGAAGGCCTCTCTTATGCCGCGTACACACGGTCGGACTTTTCGTCTACAAAAGTCCAACGGACGCTGACGGACTAAAGCTGGCTGGTAATCCGATCGTGTGTGGGCTTCTCCGGACTTTCAACTGACTTTTTTAGCCTCAAATCCGACGTACTTTAGATTTGAAACATGCTTCAAATCTTTCCGACGGACTCGAGTCCGGTCGAAAAATCCGCTCGTCTGTATGCTAGTCCGACGGACAAAAACCCACGCTAGGGCAGCTATTGGCTACTGGCTATGAACTTCCTTATTTTAGTCCGGTGTACGTCATCACGTAAGAATTCAACGGACTTTTGTGTGATCGTGTGTAGGCAAGTCTGTTCGTTAGAAAGTCCGCCGCAAGTCCGTCGAAAGTCCGCCAAAAGTCCGTCGAAAGTCTGTCGGACAGGCTGTCGGACTTTTGTAGCTGAAAAGTCCGACCGTGTGTACGCGGCTTTACAGATTTGGCTCAAGGACCACTGGTAGTGATGACAGATAGACAGGCATAAGTGGCAGGCAGAAGAGTAGTCAGGACATGGGCAGAGGTCAGCAGAGGTGGAGCAGGTCAGGTAAGGCAGGAGATGAAGACAGATTCCAGAGACAAGCCTGGGTCAGGGTAGGTAGCATTTAAGCATAGACAGAGACAGGCCAGGTCAGCAACAAGAGGTGAAGCACAGGAACTAGTAACATGTAGAAGATGTAGATCAGACAGCAATGAGCCAGTGTCGCAGCTCTGTTTAAATAGCCCATTTGGTGCCAGTATTAGTGACAGGTGTACGAGTGCCTGGGCATGCACATGTGAAAGTGTGCATGCATGGACGTGTACACGTATGCACATGCCTGCATGGTTACCTGCTGGCCTGTGCCCGCACACAGGCATGCACCTCGGAGCACCATTTGTGCTATGGGCAAGCGTTCCCTGACAGCAGATATGTCTGGAATAATTTTACACCATGCTCTAATAACTGCATTTTAGCTTCATTATTTCCATCTGTAATATTAGAAGGAAAAGCCAAAAGCAAGTAGGAACAGAAACCAAAGCTAATACTGTATAATGATTTGCATTGGAACAGCAGCATAAGATGTAGGAGATAGCAGAACATACTGAGATAGGGATTTCCAGAGGATGGGAGAGGCTCTGGAGAAGTCCTGGAGACAAGAATGAAAAGGTGTGTGTGTGTGCGCGTGTGCGTGGGGTAGAAGGGGACTTAAGAGAAGGAGGTCTTAGGAGGATCAGAGGGGTTGGATGGGATAATAATGTGAGACAAGTTTAGTGATTTACAGTAGCTTGTGGAGGGCTTTGCATGTATTTTGAGTTTTATTTGTTTGGTGAGTAGAAGCCAGTGAAGGTATGTCAAAGAGGGGTGTCAGAAACTAAAGAAACAAGTTGGTAGAGTGAATAAGTCTGGCAGCAGCAATAGTTGAGATGAGAAATTAAATGTGGAAAGGAATTGTCAGCTTTGTGGTGTCATCAATTAACCACTTCACCACTTCAGCCCCAGAAGATTTGGCTGCTCAATGACCAGACCAATTTTTACAATTTGGCACTGCGCTGCTTTTTCAGATTTCGCTTTTTGTCACAAAGTTTTGAAAATTGAAAAATTTTTTTTTAAAAATGTTCTTTTATTTCTTCATTTTCAAAAACAAATGAAAGCTACAACATACTCACCATGCCTCTTAGCAAATACCTTGGGGTGTCTACTTTCCAAAATTGGGTTAATTGGGGGGGGGGGAGTTGTGCTATCTGGACGATTCAGGGCCTACGTAACTGTGATAGGTAGTGAGGAGTAAAATCACAATTTTACGCCTTTAGAAAGCCTGAAGGCAGTGCCTGGTTTTTGGGGTCCTGTACGCGGCTAGGCTCCCAAAAAGTCTCACACATGCAGTATCCCCATACTCAGGAGAAGCATCAGAATGTATTTTGGGGTGTAATTCCACATATAACCATGCCATGTTTGAATAATATATCATTTAGTGACAACTTTGTGTAAAAAAAAAAAATGATTTTGAAACTTGTGCCAAAATATAAAATATTCCATGGACACAACATGCCTCTCAGCTAAGAGCTTGAAGTGTCTACTTTGCAGAATGGGGTCATTTGTGGGGGGTTTGTGCTATCTTGACATTTCATGGCCTCCTAAACTGTGATAGGTAGTGAGGAAGTGAAATCATGATTTTATGCCCTTAGAAAGCCTGAAGGCGATGATTGGTTTTCAGGGTCCTGTACACGGCTATCCTCCCAAAAAGTCTCACACATATGGTATCCCTGTACTCAGGAGAAGCAGCAGAATTTTTTTGGGGTGTAATTCCACATATGCCCATGGCATGTTTGAGCAATATATCATTTATCCCTGTTGGGACAGGAGAACCCCAGAAAAGCATGGAAGATGGTGGTAGGGAGGGACATTCCCTCCCACTGCTTGTAAAAGCAGTCTAGAGGCTAATTAGTCACTAGGATTGCTTTTACACGAAAGCCGACCGTTGGATGAAAAGAATGATAGCAAGATGATACCTAAACCTGCAGGCATCATTCTGATATAACCACTCAAAGTCCAGCAACATACTAGTACGTTGCTGGTTCTTTTTGGGCATATATTGTAATGTTCTTTTTTTCATGCAGCCTGTGGGCTGAACAAAAACAAGAGATTGATCGGTGGGTATGCCAACCATTAGAATACCGCCCTCAATCCACCCACTTCTAATGATGGGCATACATGCACCATTTTTGTTTTAACTGTGGTGGTGAAATCACCTCCCACATCGCTGGAGTCGCTGATTTACGTATCGTGAAAGCAAATTCTGTTGCTGTCAAGATAAATAAATCAGTGCTGCAGTGGCATACCTGCTAAGCAAATGATGGTTAACAATAAAACAAAGTAACATTACAGTATAACAGTAAGACATATCATACCTGCAAAGCAAATACAATAAAACATAGTAAAAATAAAACATTTTTAACGCAATCTGTGCCTAAAAAATACATGCCGAAGCATGGGGGCAATCCTCCCCTAACGTTAGGAGCAAATCGCTCCTCCACCCCTGCCCCCATTCTTCAGCATATATGCTTTTTTTTTTAACTGTGGTGGAGAACTCACCTCCTACAGCGTTGGGGGTCACGGCTTTACGATTCGTGGGAGCAAACTCTGTTGCTGTCAGAATAACTAAATCAGTGTTGCAGTGGCATACCTGCTAAGCAAATGATGGTTAACAATAAAACAAAGTAACATTACAGTATAACAGTAAGACATACCATATTTGCAAAGCAAATACAATAAAACATAGTATAAATAAAATATTACAGTTCTAAATACAGTAACAATAGAGAGAGAACAATAGATATAGAACAATAGAGAGCGAACAATAGCGCGGACAATAGGGAGCGAACATAAGAGAGAGAACAATAGAGAGAGAAGAAAAATGAAAGCTTTTTAGCTTTTTTATTTCATTTTTTTTTGCACTGTTATTTAAACTGTAAACTGTAAACGTTCCAGATTACGGTCTCTCAAAATGTGATGGCCATCTCATCTTTTGAGACCCTGTGTAAGTGTGTCCTAGGACTGTGCAATGCTGTACCCTACTCTAATACTCCACTAGTGTGTGTTAGCATTCAAAGCATTCACCAATGCAAAGACCAGGTGGGTCAGGACAGGTGGAACAATAAAAGCAGGTGTCATGCCTAAATCCGCGCTTTCTACAGACATGACATCTTCTTTGGGGATTTCTTTGGGTAGGGGTACCAGGGAGGACATACAGAAAATGCCTCTCATGCAGCCGGCTCACTGCATTTGGATTGGGAAGTTGGGCCACAGCACCGTCTGGAAACAGAAGGGCTGTAATAATCTGTTCCTGGAATTTAAGGAAGGATCCAGTTCGTCCTGAAGGTTTGTATAGCACAAAAGCATTCAGCAGTGCCAAATGGAATAAATATACAGACACTTTTTTATACCAGCGTCTGGCCTTATGTGCAATTAGGTACGGCGCCAACAACTGGTCGTTGAGGTCCACCCCTCCCATATTAAGGTTATATTTGTGGACACAGAGGGGTTTCTCCACAACACCAGTCGCTGTTTGAGTTTGGACCATTGTGTCTGCGTGAAGGGAGGACAGAACGTAAACATTCTTATTATGCCTCCACTTCACAGCGAGCAAATTATTACACTTTAAGCAGGCTCTCTCCCCCAGCCTAAGATGGGAAACACTGTGCATGCATTTTTAGGGCAGAAAAAAAGTGCACAGAACTGTACAGAACTGCATCTGGTGTGAACTGGACCTATTTGTTGCTGGCTACAGTTTTTTTTTAAAGCAGTGTAATATTCCTGGGCAATGTGCATCAACAAGGAAGCTTATTTATTCTTTTGTGAAGGCATGCTATGGGGTGATTTACAGGTAAAAGATTGTAGGAGACAGGCAGAGCATGCCAAGTGCTCAAAGAAGGATCTTTAGTATCATCAACTGTAAAAGCTATGACTTTTTGGGTTTACAGCTACTTTAAAAAATCTACTTTAACAAACTATGCTTGAGTTCTTTGAATTGCAGTGCTGGGGAACAAATTCTCATATGCTCTGTCTGTGAGCACAGTTCTTTACATCCAAAGATCATTGTAAGGATCAATATCTGTCTGTAAGAACTGACTGATAGCTAGCACTTCAATTGCCAGTGCCTGAGCTACTTTTTTTCTATTGTATGATGCAATTTTTCTTTATTTTTTTAGGTCATAGCTTTAAGCTGTGTCAATCAGGCAGTTGTTGTTGACAGTCACCAAGAGCTTATTACTAACCTTCACAGCACCCCCTATCCCCATAGTTAAACTAAACATAGGCACACATAGGATAAACCTTTAAACCCTGATTTTATTTATGTAGCGCCCACCTACTTAGGTGTGTGCTAAAATATTAGAGAGGTTTAGACTTAGTGTAAATTTCAGGCATTACCCTGTTTTGGTATTTGCCTGACTGGGTTTGATTTACTGGGAGGAATGATAGTGTAGGATGGGGAGGTGTGACCACCTGCATTTTGCTAAAGTGACGCCTAGTCTGACCAGTGAGAGGTGCTGGAGGACAGACAGGTTGATGTGATACAGGATGTAGTTAGTGGTATAGGTCATCCCTAGCCTATCATTAATTTGCATGGGCAGGGACTAACAGTCCTATATAACTGTGGGTCACATGCTTCCTGTCATGCTTGCTGATGGGAAGAGGACAACAAAGGAGTACAGAATGTAGCTGCTGATACAATTAAAGAACTCTCCCTTTAGGGGGAGAGCAACTAGCCTTAAAGGAGGAAAGATGGAAGAAAACTACTGTGGGAACCTGCACATCTAAAAGGAGTGGCTGCTACCCCCAACAGAGGAAAAGAATTGGGAGAGGACCTTCTTTTGGCATACCCAGAGAAACAGTGTCTTCAATGGCTGAGGGTGCTAAAGATCACCAGGGAGGAATTCTGATTAGTCTATACAGGAATGCTATTCAGAGTATTGTTCTTGGGACTTAAGTTGAAGATTCTGTACGGTTGGGAAGTAGTGGTAAACAGGAGGGAGAAGATGTGCAGTCCATTACAGGAACCAAGTGAATAAGGCAGCTCATATTTCTAAAAGACTTTGTTTTACATTCTTTCTGCAACGTGCTATGGGAAAGAATAAAGTTATCATTCATTTTGTTCAAGACTGTTTGCTGTGTCATCAATGCAGGGAAGTGGTGGGTAATGGAACCAACTGGGAGAAAGGAACGAACTATTAGCAGCTCCTACGGGAGTAGTGCGCTTCATTTACAGTGAGATTACTAAAATAAAAATGACTTAGTAGTACCAGACAAAAAATTATATAATTATTTATAAAGCATTCACAAAACAGTAACATGTGCAGTAGCCTAAACACTTAGGTCTTACACAATCAGCTGTAAAAAAGTATTTTTTCTTTTTGTTTTCCACAACCAAAAAGGTGATTTCGCTGCCAGCTGTTGCATCATCAAACTCCTTATCCTTGTTAGACAGGGGAGTAATGTCTGCTTTGGCAATCAGAAAATATTCACAAGCTTTGATCTACTTGGCTTCCATGCGATTTCCACAATAAAGTAAGCTGGATAGATGACCTTTTGCTTTGGTATCCACATCAATCCCTTTTAAATAAGGAATTCCATTTAGTTTGAATGTAATATTTTTGTTACTGATGACAAGCCATAGCAAGGTTGTCTTGTTATTAATTCAGGAGATATGGTTGCTTGTAAGAATTTTACTTACAGCCTTGCCATTCCTACACACTGTGTAAAAAAATTGTAGTGGAGGGTGGAAAAATGGCTTATTTTGTAACCAGTGTTTGGCTCTCAGCAATATCAATGCTCAAATTTCCACCCTTTCTCTTTTCTTTACAAGACTGTTGGCCTTTCACTCCTTTTAATACAACCAAATCTATGTCACGGTCCAGCAGTAAAGCAGATCTGATACTTGTGGTTTTCTAGCATGTGGTCTTTTGTTACTTGCTATAGCATAATTCCAGAGCAGAAAGATATGGGCTTAGCCAGAACTCATCTTCTCTTTTATATAGCAGCTACAGGGTGAGTCCCCACCCAGCCCATAAAGCAAACTCACAATTTAGCTGTGCTTAGACCCACATCTGTGACCTGAGCATTAGATTAATTTCCTAACCCCAGCCCATTTTATTTCCTGTGTTCTTGTCTCTTCTTTTAGTGACTTCAGATTGAATCTGACCACACTTGTTCACCGTCCACCCTGACCTTTTGACCTCTGCCGGTTTAGCCAACCCATATCAAAATTTTTGAAAAAATCTTATGCAGTTTTTTAGATCTTTGTTATATCAGGTTAGATCAACCGTTTTTTGCGTTAGATCTCACACAGAAGAAGCAATATTAACAGGTATTTGCTGGGGGGGCTAACCCGTCATCAGCCCCCCCCTTATCAAAAAATTGACCAAACAGTTAGCTATTTTGGAAGCAATTTGTTAGATCCGGTAAGATCAAGTGGTTTTAACGTTAGATCTCACATTATTAGAGACTTATTAAGTGATTAATGAGGGGGGCTGGCCCCCCCTTATCAAATTTTCTGGCCAAAAATCATTCAGGCTAATAAATATTCGTTAGATCCGGTAAGATCAAGTGGTTTTAACATTAGATCACACATCATTTCAGAGATATTCCACATCAAAATAGAGATATTAGGTGGTACATATGGACAGGCTGCCCCCCCCCCCTTATCAAATTTTCTGGCCAAAAATCATTCAGGCTAATAGATATTCGTTAGAGCCGGTAAGATCAAGTGGTTTTAATGTTAGATCTCACATCATTTCAGAGATATTCCACATCAAAATAGAGATATTAGGTGGTACATATGGACGGGCTAGCCCCCCCTTATCAAATTTTCTGGCCAAAAATTATTCAGGCTTATAGATATTCGTTAGATCCGGTAAGATCAAGTGGTTTTAACGTTAGATCTCACATAATTAGAGACTTATTAAGTGAATAATGAGGGGGGCTGGCCCCCCCTTATCAAATTTTCTGGGCAAAAATCATTCAGGCTAATAGATATTCGTTAGATACGGTAAGATCAAGTGGTTTTAACGTTAGATCTCACATCATTTCAGAGATACTCCACATCAAAATAGAGATATTAGGTGGTACATGTGGATGGGTTAGCCCCCCCACATGTAATTTTCTGGGCAAAAATCATCTAGGCTAATAGATATTCGTTAGATCCGGTAAGATCAAGTGGTTTTATCGTTAGAGATATTAGGTGGTAGTACATAAGGATGAGATTAGATCTCACATAATTAGAGACTTATTAAGTGATTAATGAGGGGGGCTAACCCTTTTCTGGCCAAAAAATCACCCCGGCTAATTGATATTCATTAGATCCGATAAGATCAAGTGATTTTAATGTTTGATTATCCATAATTACAGGGATATTATGGATATTTGGTAGCGATGCACGTATATCCATACTAGTGTCTATATCGGAGGCAGTGATGAGCATTTTCCCATGTACCAGTGAGGAGTGCCATTGAGTATACTGAGGTATGCTGAAAATATGTGGGACATTAATCGACAGGTGTGTCCAAGCCCAGTGAAGCCTGAAGCACAGTGCCAGAAGCCAGAGGGAAACTTCGGAGGGCTCTGGTGAAGAAGCCAGCCGTGTGCCCATCTACGGTAGCTGGCTCAAAACCAATGACACTTGATCTTACCGGATCTAATGAATATCAAGTAGCCTGAATGATTTTTGACCAGAAAATTTGATAAGGGGGGGCCAGCCCCCCTCATTAATCACTTAAGTAATAAGTCTCTAATTATGTGAGATCTAACGTTAAAACCACTTGATCTTACCGGATCTAACAAATTGCTTCCAAAATAGCTAACTGTTTGGTCATTTTTTTGATAAGGGGGGCTGATGATGGGTTAGCCCCCCCAGCAAATAACTTTTAATATTGCTTCTTCTGTGTGAGATCTAACGCAAACAGCGGTTGATCTAACCTGATCTAACAAAGATCTAACAAACTGCATAAGATTTTTTCAAAAATTTTGATATGGGTGGGCTAACCCGGCAGAGGTACCTTTGCCCGTCCCACTCTCTGATATTGCCTGAAGATTGTGTACCACACTCTGGTTCTATTTCTGGTTAGGTGCCATCTGCACAGGTGTGAGGGCAGACATCTAATACACCTAACAGGAAAGTCCATCACTCATTGCAGCATGCTCTAGTGCAGATATGGCATTAGTGCTTACACCCTATCTAATGCGCAGATACCACAGAGGGTCCACTTTCCATTTTTTTCTGTGACAATCTGGTTCTCTCTGCACTTTAGAAACATAATTTTTAACCCATAAGACACATTCTTCCCTCTACCCCCACTACAAGCTGGTATTCCTTGCATTCAATGCCATCAGCCAATCAGTTGAGCATCATACTTTTTTTTTTTCTTTTGCTGCAAGGCAAATGACTTTGCATAATTTAATTATATTCATGTGACTATTCCATGTTGCTGCTTTCAGGAATTTTCCACCTCAGCTGACTATTCAGTCTGTTAATTGCCTTCTTGACTGGCTTCCGTTAAATAATCCACATTTGAATTTTTATAGCTCTATTGTCCAATAATTTTTTAGAATTCAACACTGGATAAATATTTTAATTTGATGGCTTCTTTAAGACAAATCTCTTCATTGATCTGTTTTACAACTCTGTTATTTGTGTTAATTATTATTTCCTGTTCTCTTCAATTGGGTTCCTTTCCTTGAGTGAGACTTCCAACTCTTTTCAATTATCAGTGTCCACCTTTTTCATTATGCTCTCAATACCCTCCACATTATGAGAAGAAGAAGAAGAGAAGAATGCAGTTGAAGCTGAATGAAAAAAATGTTTTACATCAGAGAATCATGTGCAGATAATGCCAAGATAACTCCTTGTAGCCTTCACCTCTGTGAGGTCAGTGTGGTCTGTTGCTGATGGGCTGATCTTACAGGCAACCCATATTTGATTAAAATTTCTGCATTGGGACAAGGTGGTGTTTAGACCTAGAACTTCTTTGTACACTGGGTTCACACTATCTTCGCATGCAGCTCACAGCAGGGGTCCAGTGCGTCCTCGTTCACCGGTTCAGGTCCAATTTCAATCCGAATTTTTGGCGATTGAGTATACAAGTGTGAACAGGGACAACTAGAAAGAATGTGATTCTGCCTAGTCAGGTGTAGGGAAATGAACAGAAAAGCACAGAAAAAGTGTAAATGAGGGCAAAAGTGAGATTTGGCCACAATTAAGAAATGCGGCAAAGACTTTCTTTACGCTGCCTCCTCAAACTGGGTTATTTTGGGCCCACTCTTGGATGGTGGAAGTAGATCCCACAGATTTTTCTTCTCGTATCAGGTAGGGGTTAAAGATCCCCCTTGTAGTCTCCCCCAAAAATGTCTTCCCCCTTGCTGCTGGCATCCCAATATTTCTCCTCCTGCTCCACTGCCTCCTGACACCTCATGGCAATTCACTCGCTGGTGGAGGGCAGAGATGACTTTTCTGCAAATAATGGTGCTGCGTTTTAGACCTTCTGGTCAAAAATAATGGTGACTGGGTACCTGCCGCTGTGATGTAGCACAGGCCACAAAAATGGCCATGCAGCCTTGAAGGGAAGGAGGAAAAGGCCTCATTAGAAGTTCAGAGAAATGATGGATATGTGCCTTGAGGAGGAGGAGGTAAAGGGTGCAATAAAAAAAATGGCTGCTATGCACCTTTCAGGAGGAGGAGGAAAAGTCCAGACAAATGGCTGATATGTGGCATTGACACGGGGAAAAGGTTGCAAAAGGGGTCCTTAAAATTGCTGATAAATGCCCTTGTGGAAGAGAAAGAGAAGGAAAAGTGTGCATTAGCAAAACTCTAAGGTATAAGAAAGCAGGATCAGGGTTACAAGTCACAGGTACAGGAACAGACCACATATGAACCACATAGGAGCACAGGCAAAATGCTGAGGCAAAGTGGAAAGGTAGAGGAAGGGATAAATACCTTCCCAGTTGCCAGCATCAGGTGAGGACTAATTGGTGGGTTCTTCTGGCTACTGGGATACACCAGCTGGTGGACAACGGGAATATGACCTTCAGATCTAGGAACCACAGTGCAGGTAATCTAGTTCCTGAGTCCTGACAAGCAGTGTGTTACTGTGAAAAAAGCTCACAAACTATACTAATAAATTGCCACTGGCCAATTGGTACAAAGTTGAGGTTTTAATCCTATTTTTTTTAAGAGTAAACTTTCTTATAGCTTTTAGAGATGTTTTGGCTCCTTCTTTCACCATCCAGGTCAGCCCTTTTACTGCTAAATTAAAAAATAAATCAGGTTTTGAAGCAAAAACTAAAATAGCCTTTTTCAAGTTCTTATGAATGAGATTGGGGTGCTGCTGCTTTATTTTAGGCAAGCAGTAATGTCATGGTAAAGCATTATTTACACAAGCAAATTATTTGATGCTATAATATGGTGTCACTGATACTGTGTGTTTCATAACACCTCATACAGCTTAACTTCTTGCCGACCGCCTCACAAGAATATACGTCGGCAGAATGGCACGGGCAGGCAGAGTAACGTATGGGTACATTACTCCTCTCCTGCGGCCGAGGGGCACGGGCGCGGTGGTCGGCATCGGGGAGGCCACTGATTCATGGCCACCCCCTCACGATCGTTTCTGACGAATGGGAAGCTTCCTCTGCTTCTGAAACTGTAAACAGAAGCAGAGGAAGTGATGTCATCTCTCCTTCTTTTCGTTCCAGGTCCCGAGGAGAGAGGACATCACTGTAAGTTTGCACCAACAGCACCCTAACACCAGTACACATAGGCACACAAATCACACCCCAATAACCCCCGATCACCCCCTGATCACCCCCCTGCACCCCCTGTCACAGGGACACCAATA
This sequence comes from Lithobates clamitans, assembly GCA_037952925.1. Classification (NCBI taxonomy): domain Eukaryota; kingdom Metazoa; phylum Chordata; class Amphibia; order Anura; family Ranidae; genus Lithobates; species Lithobates clamitans. The sequence continues at coordinate 3,213,498 of JBBGZY010000898.1, forward strand.
GAAGTTTTCATTTTTTTAATGATCACTGAATTGGCGTCATTTTGTGACCGTTATAAGTGTTAGGGCAATTAGTGGTAGGCCCCTTTAGGTCTAGGGTACCCCCCAAACCCCCTTAATAAAGGTTTAACCCCCAGATTGCCCCTAGTTAACCCTTTCACCGCCTGTCACCAGTGATCACCGTATAAGTTTCATGGGTGACGCTAGGTAGCCAGTCAGTTATTTAGGTTCACCGTCAGCTTTTTATAGCATCAGGTACCCCCATATACTACCTAATAAAGGTCTTAACCCCCTGATTGCCCCCTAGTTAACCCTTTCACCAGTGATCACCGTATAAGTGTTACGGGTGATGCTGGTTAGTTAGTTTGTTTTTTATACCCGGCGTTTATTACCCAATAAAGGTTTAACCCCCTGATTGCCGGCAGGTGATATCAGGTTTTAGGGTCAGTTAGGGTCTGCATCGCCCCAGGCAGTGTCAGATTAGTGCCAGTACCGCTAACACACATGCACGCAGCATATACGTTCCTTAGTGGTATAGTGTCTGAACGGATCAATATCTGATCTGATCAGATCTATACTAGCATCCCCAGCAGTTTAGGGTTCCCAAAAATGCAGTGTTAGTGGGATCAGCCCAGATACCTGCTAGCACCTGTGTTTTGCCCCTCCGCCCAGCCCAGCTCACCCAAGTGCAGTATCGATCGATCACTGTCACTTACAAAACACTAAACACATAACTGCAGTGTTCCCAGAGTCAGGCCTGATCCCTGCGATCGCTAACAGTTTTTTTGGTAGAGTTTGATACAGTTGCTGACAGCCTAGGAGCTTTTTTACCTGTGAGTCACACTACTGTACCAGTAAATTTAGAGCCCAAAATGGCAAATCGAAGGCACACTAGTGAAGAGGCCTACACGTTTCTGAGCATGACAGATAGTGAAGAGGAAGTCACTCATCTCTCAGATCCAGGCTCAGAATACGATCCTGTAGACCACAGCGGCTCCATGACAGATAGCTCAGACGACGGAGTTGAGGTCCCTGCCAAGGTCAGACGTACCAGAACCCGATCTTCTTCTGCTGTTGTTGAGGTGCAAGAACCGCAGGGCTCTCCTATGTAGCAGAGAAGTACTAGTGCCGCTCATCCTTCTGGTGAACTGGCAAGCACCAGCGGCCTAGTACACCCTGGTCATACATCCAGCACTGCAGTATCACGTGGTGATGTGGCGAGTCCCATAAGTGCAGTTCAAGCTGGCAAGGTGGCAAGCACAAGTAGTGTCCCGCTGCCACCAAGAAGACAAAGACAGGCCCGTCGTGCCCATAGTGTCCTTCCTGCAGAATTTTCCAATCCTAATTGGGAGCCCACCACTTTTGCAGCACCCATACTTCCCCCATTCACTGGCTAACCCAGAATTCAGATGGAAACAGTTGATTTTACGTCACTTGATTTTTATTCACTGTTTTTCACGGAAGATCTCTGTATATCTATTGTGGACCAAAGTAATTGCGGCTAATCTTGAGTCCTCCCTTGCCAGTGATTGGAAACCAATTACGGTTTCTGAATTTGAGACCTTTCTGGGCCTATCCCTCCACATGGGCATAGTTAAAATGAGTATGTTGCAATCATATTGGTCCACTGACCCAATTTACCATATGCCCGTGTTCTCTGCCTCAATGACCAGGGCATGATACGAGCAGATCTTGCTGTTCATGCACTTCAACAACAATGAACTCGTGGAGAACCTGGATACAATCGGCTATACAAAATTTGGCTCCTTGTAAACCACTTCAATGAACGTTTTGCAGCCTTGTTTACTCCTCATCAAGTTGTCTGTGTTGATGAGTCCCTGATTAAGTTTTCTGGCCCCTTGTCTCTCAAACAGTATCTTCCCAGCAAGCGTGCCAGATACGGGGTCAAGATGTATAAGCTCTGTGACAGGGCCACAGGCTATACATATAGTTTTATGGTTTACGAGGGAAGAGATAGTCACGTAGAGCCGCCGAACTGCCCAGATTACATAGGGAGCACTGGCAAGATTGTGTGGGACTTAGTGTCACTGTTATTCGGAAAGAGGTACCATTTGTATGTGGACAATTATTACACGAGTGTGCCACTTTTTAGTCACTTGTTTGATCATCAGTTTGGCGCATGTGGCACCGTGCGATCTAATCGCTGGGGCTTACCCCAGAGCCTTGTAGATTCCTGTCTTAGGCTGGGGGAGAGAGCCTGCTTGAAGTGTAATAACGTGTTCGCTGTGAAGCGGAGGGATAGTAAGAATATTTTTGTTCTGTCCTCCCTTCATGCAGACATGACGGTCCAAATACCTACGGCGACTGATGTTGGGGAGAAACCCCTCTGTGTCCACGAATATAACCAAAATATGGGAGGGGTGGACCTCAACAACCAGTTGTTGGCGCCGTACCTAGTTGCCCGTAATGCCAGATGCTGGTACAAAAAAGTGTCTGTATACTTATTTCAATTGGCTTTGCTGAATGCTCATGTGCTATACAGAGCTTCAAGAGGGACTGGATCCTTCCTTAAATTCCAGGAAGAGATCACCAGAGCCCTTCTGTTTCCAGACGGTGCTCCACCTCACCTTCCTACTTCAAATGCAGTAAGCTGGCTGCATGAGAGACATTTTCCGTATGTCCTCCCGAGTATCCATACCCAACGAGCCCCCAAAAGAAGATGTTGTGTCTGTAGCAAGTAAGGAGTGACACCCGCTAATATTGTCCCTCCTGTCCTGACAATCCTGGTCTTTGCATTGGTGAATGTTTTGAACGCTACCATACACTAGTGGAGTTTTAGTGTAGGGTACAGCACTGCACAGACTAGGGCACACTTTCACAGGGTCTCCCAAGATGCCATCACATTTTGAGAGACCCGAATCTGGAACTGAACTGTTATGCCCCGTACACGCGGTCAGATTTTCAGATGGAAAATGTCCGATCGGAGCGTGTTGTCGGAAATTCCGACCGTGTGTGGGCTATATCGGATATTTTCCATCGGATTTTCCGACACACAAAGTTTGAGAGCAAGATATAAAATTTTCCGACAACAAAATCCGTTGTCGGAAATTCCGATCGTGTGTACACAAATCTGACGGACAAAGTGCCACGCATGCTCAGAATAAATAAAGAGATGAAAGCTATTGGCCACTGCCCCGTTTATAGTCCCGACGCACGTGTTTTACGTCACCACGTTTAGAACGATCGGATTTTCCGACAACTTTGTGTGACCGTGTGTATGCAAGACAAGTTTGAGCCAACATCCGTCAGAAAAAAAACCTAGGATTTTGTTGTCGGAATGTCCGAACAAAGTCCGACCGTGTGTACGGGTTACAAATAAAAGTGTAAAAAAAAAGTAAAAAAAGAAAAAACAGAAAAATATATAAAATAAAAAAAAACAAAAATAGTTGTCGTTTTATTGTTCTCTCTCTCTCTATTCTCTCTCTATTGTTCTGCTCTTTTTTACTGTATTCTATTCTGCAATGTTTTATTATTATTATGTTTTATCATGTTTGGTTTTCAGGTATGTATTTTTTTATACTTTACTGTTTACTGTCTTTTATTGTTAGCCATTTTTTTGTTTTCAGGTACGCCATTCAGCTGCAGCGCGGATTTATTTATCTTTACAGCAACAGCGTTTGCTCTCACGATACATAAAGCCGTGTATCCAGATTTCATCACCACAGTTAAAAAAAGAGCATATATGCCGAAGCATGGGGGCAGCAGGGGTGGAAGAGCGATTTGCTCCTAACTTTTGAGGCGGATGCCCCCATGCTTCGGCATATATATATTTTAGGCACAGATTGCATTAAAAAATGTTTTATTTTTTACTATTTTTTTTTATTTGCTTTGCAGGTATGGTATGTCTTACTGTTATACTGTAATGTTACTTTGTTTTATTGTTAACCATCATTTGCTTAGCAGGTATGCCATTCAGTTGCAGCACTGATTTATCTATCTTGACAGCAACAGCGTTTGCTCCCATACATAAAGTCGTGACTCCAGCGCTGTAGGAGGTGATTTCACCACCACAGTTAAAAAAAAATGGTGCATGTATGCCCATCATTAGAAGTGGGTGGATGAAGGGAGGTATTCTAATGGTGGGCATACCCACCGATCAATCTCTTTTTTACGTTCAGCCCACAGGCTGCATGAAAAAAAAGATTACAATATATGCCCAACAAGGACCAGCAACATACTGGTATGTTGCTGGACTTTGAGTGGTTATACGAGAATGATGCCTGCGGGTTTAGGTATCATCTTGGTATCTTTCTTTTCAGCCAGCGATCAACTTTCATGTAAAAGCAATCCTAGCAGCAAATTAGCTTCTAGACTGCTTTTACAAGCAGTGGGAGGGAATGTCCCCCCCTCCCACCGTCTTCCATGGTTTTCTCTGGCTCTCCTGTCCCAACAGGGAACCTGAGAATGCAGCCGGTGGTTCTGACAGCTGACCACAGAGCTGATCAGAGACCAGAATGGCTCCAATCATCTCTATGGCCTAAGAAACCGAAAGCTCAGAGTATTCCATGACTTAGATTTCGCCGGATGTAAACAACGCCATTGGGAAATTGGGAAAGCATTTTATCACACTGATCTTGGTGTGGTCAGATGCTTTGAGGGCAGAGGAGAGATCTAGGGTCTAATAGACCCCAATTTTTCCAAAAAAGAGTACCTGTCACTACCTATTGCTATCATAGGGGATATTTACATTCCCTGAGATAACAATATAAATGATAAAAAAATATGAAAGGAACGGTTTAAAAATGAAATAAAAAAGCAAAATAAATAATAAAAAAAAAAAAGCACCCCTGTCACCCCCTGCTCTCGTGCAAAGGCGAACGCAAGCATCGGTCTGGCATCATAAGTAAACAGCAATTGCACCATGCATGTGAGGTATCACCACGAAGGTCAGATCGAGGGCAGTAATTTTAGCAGTAGGCCTCCTCTGTAAATCTAAAGTGGTAACCTGTAAAGGCATTTTTAAAGGCTTTTTAAAATGTATGTAGTTTGTCACCGCTGCACGTTTGTGCGCAATTTTAAAGCATGTTGTGTTTGGTATCCATGTACTTGGCCTAAGATCATCTTTTTTATTTCATCAAACATTTGGGCAATATAGTGTGTTTTAGTGCATTACAATTAAAAAAAGTATGTTTTTTAAAAAAAAAATGCGTTTGAAAAATCGCTGCGCAAATACTGTGTGAAAAAAAATGAAACACCCACCATTTTAATCTGTAGGGCCTTTGCTTTAAAAAAATATATAATTCTTGCAAAAAAAAATATTTTTTCATGTATACAAAAAGTGTGATGTGTGACATAAGCTTCTAAATGTTGTGCATAAAATGCCAGGACAGTTCAAAACCCCCAAAATGACCCCATTTTGGAAAGTAGACACCCCAAGCTATTTGCTGAGAGGCATGTCGAGTCCATGGATTATTTTATATTTTGACACAAGTTGCGGGAAAAAGACACATTTTTGTTTTTTTGCACAAAGTTGTCACTAAATGATATATTGCTCAAACATGCCATGGGAATATGTGAAATTACTCCCCAAAATACATTCTGTTGCTTCTCCTGAGTACGGGGATACCACATGTGTGAGACTTTTTGAGAGCCTAGCCGCGAACGGGACCCCAAAAACCAAGCACCGCCTTCGGGGTTTCTAAGGGTGTAAATTTTTGATTTCACTCCTCACTGCCTATCACAGTTTCGGAGGCCATGGAATGCCCAGATGGCACAACCCCCCCCCCAAATGACCCCATTTTGGAAAGCAGACACCCCAAGCTATTTGCTGAGAGGTATGGTGAGTATTTTGCAGATCTTGCTTTTTGTCACAAAGTTTTGAAAATTGAAAATTGAAAAAAAAAACATTTTTCTTTTTTTCCTTCATTTTCAAAAACAAATGATAGCTGCAAAATACTCACCATGCCTCTCAGCAAATAGCTTGGGGTGTCTACTTTCCAAAATTGGGTCATTTGGGGGGGTTGTGCCATCTTGGCATTTTATGGCCTTTAAAACTGTGATAGTTAGTGAGGAGTGAAATAAAAAATTTACGCCCTAATGCCACGTACACACGAGCGATTCCGTCGGACATTCCGATCGCGTGTGGGCTTCATCGGACCTTCATTGGACCTTTTCTGTTGAAAATTCCGACGGACCTAGAAATAGAACATGTTTCAAATCTTTCCGACAGACTCGAGTCTGATTGAAAAATCCGTTCATCTGTATGCTAGTCTGACGGACAAAAAAGGATGCAAGGGCAGCTATTGGCTACTGGCTATGAACTTCCTTATTCTAGCCCGGTCGTACGTCATCACGTTCAAAACGTTTGGACTTTGGTGTGATCATGTGTAGGCAAGTCTGTTTCATTGGAACTCCATCGCAACTCCGACGGAACTCAGTCGGAACTCCGTCTAAAAGTCCTTCGGAGTTCTGGCAGACGAGAAGTCCGCTCGTGTGTACGCGGCATTAGAAATCCTTAAGCCAGTGCTTGGTTTTCCGGGCCCCGAACGCGGCTAGGCTCCCAAAAAGTCCTACACATGTGGTATCCCCGTACTCAAGAGAAGCAGCAGAAAAAAAAAGTTTGTCCTTTTCCAGCAACTTGTGGCAAAATATAAAATATTCCATGGACTCAACATGCCTCTCAGCAAATAGCTTGGGGTATCTACTTTCCAAAATGGGGTCATTTGGGGGGGTTTGTGCCATCTAAGCATTTTATGGCCTTCAAAACTGTGATAGGTAGTGAGGAGTGAAATAAAAAATGTATGCCCTTAGAAATCCTGAAGGCGGTGCTTGGTTTCTGGGGGCCCCATATGCAGCTAGGCTCCCAAAAAGTCCCACACATGTGGTATCCCTGTACTCAGGAGAAGCAGCTAAATGTATTTTGGTGTGCAATTCCACATATAACCATGGCATGTGTGAGCAATATATCATTTAGTGACAACTTGTAAAAAAATTTTTTTTTGTCCTTCAGTCACTTGGGACAAAAAAAATAAATATTCAATGGGCTCAACATGCCTCTCAGAAATTTCCTTGGGGTGTCTACTTTCTAAAATCGGGTCATTTGGGGAGGGTTTGTACTACCCCGCCATTTTAGCACCTCAAGAAATGAGATAGGCAGTCATAAACTAAAAGCTGTGTAAATTCCAGCAAATGAACCCATTTTTTTTAGACGCTATAACTTTTGCGCAAACCAATAAATATACGCTTGTTGACATTTTTTTACCAAAGATGTGACTGAATACATTTTGGCTAAATGTAGTGATGAGCAGAAAACCCCCCAGTTCGGTTCGCAGCAGAACATGTGAACAGGCAAAAAATTTGTTTGAACGTGCAAACAGCGTTAAAGTCTATGGGACACGAACATGAATAATCAAAAGTGCTAATTTTAAAGGCATATATGCATGGTAATGTCATAAAAAGTGTTTGGGGACCTGGGTCCTGCCCCAGGGGACATGTATCAATGCAAAAAAAGTTTTAAAAAAGGCCGTTTTTTCGGGAGCAGTGATTTTAATAATGCTTAAAGTGAAACAATAAAAGTGAAATATTCCTTTAAATTTCGTACCCGGGGGGTGTCTATAGTATGCCTGTAAAGTGTAAAGGAAAAAAAGTAAGTTAAAAGTACTTGCGGCTATAATGAATTGTCGGTCCCGGCAATACACATAAACGTCATTGAAAAAAACGACATGGGATTCCCCCACAGTCCATTACCAGGCCCTTCGGGTCTGGTATGCATATTAAGGGGAACCCCGAACCAAAATTAAAAAAAAAATTGCATGGGGTCCCCCCAAATTCCATACCAGGCCCTTCAGATCTGGCATGGATATTAAGGGGAACCCTGCGCCAAATTTTTTTTAAAAAATGGCATGGGGGTCCCCTCAAAATCCATACCAGACCCTTATCCGAGCATGCAACCTGGCAGGCCACAGGAAAAGAGGGGGGACGAGAGAGCATCCCCCCTCCTGAAATGTACCAGGCCACATGCCCTCAACATGGGGAAGGTGCTTTGGGGGTAGCGGCCCCCCAAAGCACCTTGTCCCCATGTTGATGGGGACAAGGGCCTCATCCCCACAACCCTTGCCCGGTGGTTATGGGGGTCTGCGGGCGGGGGCTTATCAGAATCTGGAAGCCCCCTTTAACAAGGGGACCCCCAGATCCTGGCCTCCCCCCTGTGTGAAATGGTTATGGGGTACAAATGTACCCCTACCATTTCACAAAAAAAGTGTTACATCACCGGGTGGCCACACCCCCTCTGACGCTACAGGGAAGCCATAGGGTTGTCCCCATGCGTCAGAGGGGGGCGGGGTCACCCGGCAATGTCATTGTGTGGCCCCACCCTCAGTTATAAAAGAACTGTCACCTGAGAGGCCGGTCATTATGGCGGGTGCCTCCCATGGAGGCAGATCAGTGGCGGCATGCGGCTTTTTATTTTTTTTATTTTTCGGTCTGTTGGAGTGAGAGAAGAAGAAGAAGAATGGAGTTCGTGGAACATGTTTATTTTTTAATTTTTTAATAAAGGACTTGTCCCAAGGCGTGTATTGTCGTTTTACCATTTTTACACTTTTTTTGTGAAATGGCAGCGGTAAATCTGTACCCCATTACCATTTCACAAAGGGGGGAGGCCGGGATCTGGGGGTCCCTTTGTTAAAGGAGGCTTCCAGGTTCCAATAAGCCCCCCGCCCGCAGACCCCCACAACCACCAGGCAAGGGTTGTGGGGATGAGGCCCTTGTCCCCATTAACATGGGGACAAGGTGCTTTGAAGGGGGCCGCTACCCCAAAGCACCCTCCCCATGTTTAGGGCATGTGGCCTGGTACAATTCAGGAGGGGGGGCGCTCTCTCATCCCCCCCTTTTCCTGCGGCCTGCCAGGTTGTATGCTCAAATAAGGGTCTGGTATGAATTTTTGGGGGACCCCCACACCATTTTTTATTGAAATTTTGGCACAGGGTTCCCCTTAAAATCCATACCAGATGTGAAGGGTCTGGTATGGATTTTGAGGGGGACCCCCACGCCATTTTTTTTATTTTGGCGCGGCGTTCCCCTTAATATCCATACCAGACCTGAAGGGCCTGGTATGAAATTTGGGGGGACCCCAAGCAATTTTTTTTTTTAAATTTTGGTTCGGGGTTCCCCTTAATATTCATACCAGACTCAAAGGGCCTGGTAATGGACTGTGGGGGAATCCCATGCCGTTTTTTTCAATGACTTTTATGTGTATTGCTGGGACAGACAACTCATTATAGCCGCGAGTACTTTTAAATGACTTTTTTCCTTTCGAAATGTCATTTTGCTCTCGGACTGTTACAGGCATACTAAAAACACCCCCCAGGTACAAAATTTAAAGGAATATTTCACTTTTATTGTTTCACTTTAAGCATTATTAAAATCACTGCTCCCGAAAAAACTGACGTTTTTAAAACTTTTTTTGCATTGATACATGTCCCCAAATAGCTCGCTATTCGGCGAACAGGTGAACACCTGATGTTCGAGTTGAACTTACGTTCGACTCGAACATCGGGCTCATCCCTACCTAAATGTATGACTAAAATTGAGTTTATTGGATTTTTCTTATAACAAAAAGTAGAAAATATCATTTTTTTTTCAAAATTTTTGGTCTTTTTCCGTTTATATCGCAAAACATAAAAATCACAAAGGCAATCAAATACCATCAAAAGAAAGCTCTATTTGTGGGAATTACCAGTTTAAGCAGCGCAGTGCCAAATTGTAAAAAGTCCTCTGGTCTTTAGGTAGTCAAATGGTCCAGGGCTTAAGTGGTTAAAGACATCTCCTATGTATGTAATTATAAGAATGAATGCTTAACCACGACAAAACCTCTCCTTGTTGTATGCTATTATTAGGAAGATAGATTCATTATTTTATGTTTCCCATGGCAGTGCCTAGCTCCCCATGCCCTTTTTGGACAATCCCTTGCATATTAGCTTTGAAAATGGGCATAATAAGTGTTCAAGATCACCCTGCCCCTATTAGATTTCAGTGAGGTTTGGATTTAGGTTTGTCAATTTTGGACTTCACAGTGGGTTCGATGAACACCCTGTGTGCTGAACCCAGTCATACACACTGATCCTTAATGATGAGCTATATTTATGCCAGTCAATACTTGTGGGATGTAAATGTGTGAATTGTGGATAATGAAGTGGATAAGATTACGTTGAAGTGGGCTGTAGTCAAGTATTAAAATGTAACTAAAGGCAAACTTTTTTTTTTTTTTTTAAGTTTTGGATAGATTGGAGAGGAATTCGAAAACCTGTCTGTTTTTATTAAGGTTTGAACCTATTACGGAGACTCTCCTTCTCTATTTGTCCTGCGTACCATTATAATCGAAAGCAAAAGTAAACGAAAATATCACATAAATATTCAATGTGATGTGCTTCTAATAAACAGAAATATAAAATGGAATCTAATTCTCTAATAAAATATCCAATCAGTGATATAACTAAAATAACACAATTAACACTAGATAATATCAAAGCAAAATAATGCCAAAATAAATGTGTCAGTGCTAATACAATACTTCCTTACCACTAGTATCAATCCAATCTGTTGAGTCAATTAATTCAAATTTACTAATACAAGAAACAAATAAATTATAAAGTGCCATGCAATTAGATTGTGCAATATAAATAATATACAATAGTGCAATAGAACAAATTAGTATATATAGTAAAATCTCCAATATGCAGATTGTGCAGTCCAAACAGAATGCTTCAACAAAGTGCTGTGCTCCCCCATTAGGTGTGTGCTTACCTGAGAATATGTAGCCTCATATTTAGGCTTGGTCAGAAACAGCTTTTTAGTCTCTCAGGACTAATATAACCAATATCCGTCCCTCCTTCCACTGAAATCATTGTGTCTCTTCTGTATAGATGATTTCCGAATCATGTATGTAAAGAAAGGAGCTCTAATAGTGCTTATATCATAAAAACTCTGTGCTTTTATTTATAAAAGGTAAACAACTCACATTTGCTGGTTGCGCCAGTGCACCTACTATACTTCCCCTTGAGAAAGTCACAAGTCCCTGTTGCATAATGTGTAGGGGAGGGGCAACAGGCTTGACGCAACGCTTGTATTGATGCTGCAGAGAACACAAAGCTGGTGAAGTGTCACAGAGATTGCATGATTCACAATGTATATAGTAGGTGCACTGGTGCACCCAGAAAATGTGAGTTGTTTAACTTTTATAAAAGCACAGAATTTTTATGATATAAGCACTATTGGAGCTCCTTTACATACGTGATTCAGCAAACATGCATACAGGAGAGACACAACTACAACAGTGGAAGGAGGAACAGATATCTGTTATATTAGTCCTGAGAAACTAAAAAGCTGTTTCTGACCGAGCTTAAGTGTGGGGTCACATATTCTCAGGTGAGCACACACCTAATGGGGGAGCTCAAGGGTGTGTGTTAACACATGCATGAAGGAAAAAGAAGACACCTTTGGATGTTTGAGATTACAGCACTTTTATTGAAGCACTCAATGTTTGGACTGCACACTTTGCATATTGGAGATTTTACTATATATACTAATTTGTTGTATTGCCCTATTGTATATTCATTATATTGCATGGCACTTTAGAATTTATTTGGTATTTGTATTAGTAAATTTGAATTAATTGACTCAACAGATTGGATTGATACTAATGGCAAGGAAGTATTGTATTAGCACTGACACATTTATTTTGGCATTATTTTGCTTTGATATTATCTAGTGTTAATTGTGTTAATTTAGTTATATCACTGATTGGATATTTTATTAGGTGGAAATTTTATTAGGGAATTAGATTCCATTTTTGTTTATTAGAAGTGTGGCATGTTGAATATTTATATTTTTATAAAAGTATGGGAATGTTATAAAAGTATGGGAATGTGTGTAGTGTTGTACTGCTCGCTTAGATACTACATAAATACCAGTTACTTGCAAGAGTTTAAACAATATAAAACAATATAAAACAAAATATCACATTTTGGGTTGACATTAGAACACTAATAGAGGGGAAATCTTCCAATGAGGGCACTAATTCTGGTGATCCTGGTGTCACACCGGGATTCCCTCACTTTGAAGAGATTTCCTCTCACTTCCTGTTTTGGCTATGGGACAGGAAATGAAGGGAAATCTCCCCAATGGGACACCAATGGCAAAAAACAAAACAAAAAAAATGACTGGGGTTATAACCTTTTCTTACTCTATTTAAAAAAAAAATTGCTCTTAGTTACACTTTAAAGTGGATATAAACCCAATGTCATCCTTTCTAAACTACTGCCATTGGGGTTTTCTATAAGGATATACACGCCTCCTGCATGTATCTTTACCTGTCAAATGTCTCCCCTCTGTCTGTTATGAGAGCCGAAAAAAACTGCATATTCTGTGTGTGGGTCTGTTGTCTGGAGCTCGGTGGGTGGAGTCGTGATGTCAGTAGACTCACTGCCCACCTCTACACTCCCCTTGTCAACATGCATTTTTCTCTTGTGTATTTCTTACACTGAACTTCTGCTATGATCTCTATCATCCAGTGAAAAGACAGGAAAGTAACCATATGACTTCAGCATACCCAATTATGCTGAGGTGAGGAACATCCAATCCTGGCAGAGCAGCAGAAGAAAGGCGTGGGAGGGAATTAAAAGATAATGCATGTCTTAGGCTAGTGCACGAGATATGTAAATCGCCTGTCACTCACAGCAAGGGGGAGGATTTGACTAAGTTTTTCTCTGTTTGTCAAGATTTATCTCACTGAACAATAAAAGAGGATTGCTCAGAGATGGATTAACTCTTTGTGGCAAGACTGGGCTCAAATGATAGGAAATCTTATACTCTATATTATGACATAAAAAAAAAAAAATCTAGTTTACATCCACTTTAAGGATTATGGTAAACTCCTATTGTGGAATTTAATGTTGATGATCTATAGTACAGAAATTACCAATAGCAATATTATTATTAAATTATAACACATAGTTTTAATAACCTATACTAAAGTAAATATATTTTCTGAAATAATGGCGGTGAATTAAATTAATCAAATATGATTTTCATAAATTAAATTAATATAGGTTCTATTTCGCAATCCATTTAAAATTTTAGTGAGCTTGTATAATTTGTTATGTAATTTACTTTAATAAAAGTTAATCTCTCTGCTCTTATGGCAGAAAACTGTTTTGTTGATGTGGATCATGACACAGTTGTAACTCATAAAATGTGTTCAGAAGACACTTGAAACTAAGTAAGTAAATCAATGAATGGCATAACAGCCATTGGTTTAACTTGTGTATGCAGTTTAATTTTTGAAATAATAACTTTAGTCCTGTATCTACTTAAAGAAACCCTTTCATCAGACCATGATTTTTAACAAAAATCTTCCTGTAGGATTATATGCACATTCAACATATCTTAGACACGTGATTTACATACCTTTAAAAACCCATGTAATTAGCAATAAAAGTCTGCACACTACTGTTACCCCCAGGGCCGGACTGGCCTATGGGATACCGGGACATTTCCCAGTAGGCTGCCTGCCCTGGGCTGCTTTAAGCTGTGGCTGTGGTTGCAGTGCTCCCCTCCTTCCTCCCCCTCTTGTTTACATGTCACGCACAGTGGTTTCCCTGCTGTGTCACGGAGCTGAGTCTGAAATGTACTTCGGCCACGCTGTGACAAAGGTCCCGCCTCCTCCTAGACCAGCTCATGTGAACACTTTGTCTATTTCCTGCAATTAGATCAGTGTTCTGTCTATCACACAAGCTGGTCTAGAAGGAGGTGGGACCTTTGTCACAGCATGGCCGAAGTACATTTCAGACTCAGCTCCGTGACACAGCGGGGAGACCACTGTGTGTAATCCAGGTACTGAATGATGAGGCTTATTGATGGGCACAGTGAGGCTGCATTGATGGGCACAGTGAGGCTTATTGATGGGCACAGTAAAGTTGTGTGGATGGGCACAGTGAGGCTTATTCATGGGCACAGTGAGGCTTATTGATGGGCACAGTGAGGCTGCATGGACGGGCAAAGTAAAGCTGCATGGACGGGCATAGTAAAGCTGCATGCACAGGCACAGTAAAGCTGCATGAATGGGCACAGTGAGGCTGCATGAATGGACACAGTAAAGCTGCATGGACAGGCACAGTAAGGCTGCATGGATGGGCACAGTGAGGCTGCATGGAGGGATACAGTGAGGCTGCTTGGACTTGCACAGTAAAGCTGCATGGACAGGCACAGTGAGGCTGCATGGATGGGCACAGTGAGGCTGCATGGACGTGCACAGTAAAGCTGCATGGATGGGCACAGTGAGGCTGCATGGACAAGCAGAGTAAATATGCATTGACGGGCACAGTGAGGGTGCATGGACAGGCACAGTGAGGCTACATGGACGGGCACAGTGAGACTGCATGGACAGGCAAAGTCAGGTAGGCTGCATTGATGGGCAATGAGGCTGCATTGATGGCCACAGTGAGGCTGCATGGACAGGCACAGTGAGGCTGCCTTGATGGGCACCGTGAGGCTTATTGATGGGCACAGTGAGGCTGTATAGATGGGCACAGTGAGGCTGCATTTGATGGGCACAGTGAGGCTGCATCTCCTGTATCATGCCTGCAGCCTCTAACCATCTCTTGTATCATGTCTGCAACCTCTGACCATCTTTTGTCTTATATCATGTCTGCAGTCTTTGAGGGAGTCTGGAGAGGAGTCCAGAGTGGGAGCGCAGCCGGGTGGGGGTCATGGAAGAAGTCAGACATGTGTGGACTGTGGAGAGGAGACTATGGGATAAAACCAGAGCCACCAAGCTGGAGCCGACTGAATGAGCCCTGCATAGTGCACCTGAGAGGAGGTCCGGTACAGCTCCGCCAGGCCAGTCTGAGGGGGGCAATAATGTAAGGGGGCGCCGATATAAAGCTTTCTTCTCATATCAGTAACCCACCCCCCTTACCTTAGTATATTCTTTCTGTGGAAGGTGGTCGCCAGAGTCACCCCTACATTCCCAGAGTCCCTGGTGTCCCCCTTGATGATTGCTCCACTTTTAACTGGCATTTGCTGTTAAATATATATATAAATCCCTATGTGCTTTCATTTCTGTCTTATCTATATACAATACACTCTTCAAATGTGCTTTAAAATGCATGTTTTCCCTTTTATGAATAAGAAAATGACATAATGATGTTGGGCTGGTATAATAATGCTATGGGGCTGGTATGACATTTTTCCAGGGCTGGTTTTTATTCCCAGTTCGGCCCTGGTTACCCCACAGTGTATCAATCTGTAAGTACAATAATTTTAAATATAAATATAGTAAGCATACCACATAACAAAAATGCTTTAGCAATAAAGTTGTATTAGACATATACATATAATAATACATAACTGTACCTATATACATGCATGTATTTTTGTTGGTGGGATTTAACAGTGTAGTGAATACCTATTCAGTATTATGCTTGATGTGATAATACATACTTTGGATATTTGTACTTATTGTATAATTGATGTATATATTGTACCTAATACAACTTTATTGCTAAAGCATTTTAGTTATGTGGTGTTCTTACTTTATATATTTAAACTTACCTGTAAAAATCTCCCTTGAGTAGACACCCAAAATCCCTAAAACATCTCCTATGCCCCACCATCATGGATGTAATGTCAGTGACTCCTGTAAACTCGGAACAGTCACTCAAGTGATACGCCTTCCCCAACAGCTACATAAAAGAATACGTAAGGAGGTGGAAGAGCTGGGTAAGCACAGACAGTAATTACAAGTATGCAAGGCAGGAGGGATCTCTGCTAGAGGATTGACTCTTGCTAGAGTATTATTTTCTTTTTAGCAAGTTCAAAGGCTCATTGCAAGTAAGTAAAAATAATTTATTGAAAGGATAAACACCACAAGCAACTATTAAAAATACTTGATTTTTTGTTTTTTTTATGTGCATTTTTTAATGTGGTTGTAAAGGCAGAAGGTTTTTTATCTTAATGCATTCTATGTGTGCAGCAGCCCCCCTCAGCCCCCCTAATACTTACCTGAGCCCCATCTCTATCCAGCGATGTGCACGACTGCTTCTCCCTCCCGATTGGCTGAGAAATAGCAGCGGCGCCATTGGCTCCCGCTGCTGTCATTTAAAGAGGGAGCAAAAAAGGAGGGATACTAGAAAAGTAACCACAGGTCGGACTTTAGAGGCATGGAAACAATGGAGACGTAACAAAAATAATGTTTATTGAAAAAAATACATGATATAATCACAGTGTTCAAAAGATTAAAAATCATATGAAAATGATACAATTTGTACAATGAGCCCTTGTGCATCTATGCGTTTCGCCGTTAGGCTTCTTCAGGACACGATCAAGGTTCATAGAAGTGACAAAAAAAGGAAGAACCAGTCTCACTGTCTGAAATGAGATATATTCGAATTAAAAATCCAACAAATTACACATGTATACATTCCATTGCATTAAAAAGCGTATGCTGAAGTGTCATAGGAAAAAACCAAAGGGACAACAAAGCACAAACAGCTACAAATGATACCTTAAAGTGGACTAGGCTTCATGTACAAATATACAATGGCCGGAAGGTTCCCAAAAATGTGGGGTACTTCTAGCAAGCTATGACAAGGTAAACCAGCGCACTGCTAGTTCTAATGGATGATATGGAAAGTAACAGAAAGTGAATAAATTATAAATAATGATAAACATTGTGTATGAATAAGGGTACATAAAGATACCTACTAGTGAATGAGATTAAGGTGTTGCTAAAGCAGGGGCAGGTGTGCGTCTCTTGTTAGCAATTGTCAAAAGGATGATCATACTGAGAGATCCAGGAACCAATAAAGGGAACACAGGTGGAACTCAGTACGCTAACGGGGTGTAATACAGCCCACCTAGCATAAGATACCCATAGAGGGAAGATCTAAGAAAATAAGAGAGCACTGCTGAAGGAGTATGGGTACTTACATTGAATGATGAGACGAACGAACAAGCCCCTGGGAGACAGCCTGGTGCTGTACACAGAGCGGATAAAAAAGTGTGAGCTATTTATATCCAATGGGCATGTCCCTGCAACGATGAGACAGTGGTACGTCGGGCGTGCCTTCCTTTCCCCTATTTTCCCACTCCCCCATCCCAATTAATGTTTGCCACCTCAATATTTAAAATCATTTGTTGCTTCCGCTTCACTTACAGTGATTCCTACCTAATAAGCAAAGGATCCCTTAAATGGATTAACGAGATATCACACGATGTATAGTAATGTATAATTATCTTTTCATTACTTGTGATTAATGCTATTTGTTTACTATTTAATCTTACCCTTGAACAATGTATTTGGATTCATGAGTATGTATGTAATAGGTATATAAGTGTTCAGTTTTTTTTATCCTAGCTTATACTGTCTGTCTATGGGACTCTTTAGTGACAATGTTTCACACAAACTTCTCGATACCTTTATCTTCCCTTGTTTATCCACTTCCTCGTTATGACTAAGGTGTCTGTGCAGCTGGCCACTATTAGAAGCAGGACTCTATATCTATCTGTGTCCAATACATCTTCGACTGATGCCAGTTTTCCCTTCCTCTCTGTCGACGGACCTCCGCTCGAGACGTGCTGCTGCTATCAATTTAAAAATTACCTTATTCAAAAATACCTTATTTATGTGCAAGATGCATTGGGCTACCATTATTCTTAATGGCAGCCCAAACATGCCACAAAAGGGTGTTTTGTTACATGACAAAACATGCAAAAAATGTGCCAATGTGCAAAAAAGGGTATAGAAGCTACTTTGGCATGTTTTTGGAGCAGAGGGCAGTCAATTCAATTGAATGATATGCTCAAAAAAATGCAGTGAAAAATGCACAAAAAAAGCGTGAAAAATGTGACACTCCTGTGTTGCTACATGTGAATGGGGCCTAAATCAGTGCATGACATGTATCAGTATAACAATACACTTTTCACACAATGTTAACAGAGTGAGATTAGATCTTTTTTATGTAATCAATGATCAGTTTTTTTTGTTAATTACTATTTATTGGATTTACATTTTACGGATTTATTCTTTACAGCCACAATCCTGCGTTCACAATTCCTTCAACTTAAAGTGGAGCTTTCAATAACCTTGCAAGACTGCATTAATAAGTTCCTGACATGTCACAAAATAAAGCAATTATATATGTTTTTAGAAAATCTTTACCTGTTATCATTAAAATGCTCTACTTGAGCTCCAGCCCAGTGGCTCTGCCTAGGCTGAGATGATGCCTTCATTCTGCTGCAGGTAGTAGAAAGTTTTCCCTCATTGCCTTCAGTGAGCCAACTGCATCTTTGTAACTTTGTAGCAAATCACAATGTGGATGGCTTCAGCAACAAGCTGATTTTTGCCAGATATTTATGAACACAGCCAAGAATGGCACAGGCACTAGGATGTACATGATTGCGTCATTTTTGAGCCAGCATCTCAATCCAGTGCATGACATGTATCAGTATAACAATACACTTTTCACACAATGTTAACAGAGTGAGATTAGATCTTTTTTATGTAATCAATGATCAGTTTTTTTTGTTAATTACTATTTATTGGATTTACAATGTACGGATTTATTCTTTACAGCCACAATCCTGCGTTCACAATTCCTTCAACTTAAAGTGGAGCTTTCAATAACCTTGCAAGACTGCATTAATAAATTCCTGACATGTCACAAAAAAAAGCAATCATATATGTTTTTAGAAAATCTTTACCTGTTATCATTAAAATGCTCTACTTGAGCTCCAGCCCAGTGGCTCTGCCTAGGCTGAGATGATGCCTTCATTCTGCTGCAGGTAGTAGAAAGTTTTCCCTCATTGCCTACAGTGAGCCAACTGCATCTTTGTAACTTTGTAGCAAATCACAATGTGGATGGCTTCAGCAACAAGCTGATTTTTGCCAGATATTTATGAACACAGCCAAGAATGGCACAGGCACTAGGATGTACATGATTGCGTCATTTTTGAGCCAGCATCTCAATCCACTAAACAAAGATGGTGCCATCCCCGTGGAGAGAAAAGCAAATGAAGGCATTGTCAGGGGGAGAACTGTTATCTCTGTGAGAGGTAATAAATACCTTTAAATATTACAAATACACTTTACTTAGCACTCATGCACTTAACGTGATGAAATAAATCTGATACCTGAAGTAAGCCAATCTTGTTTGGTATACATTTTAAAACTTTGTGACTATTTCCTGGCAGCTAGGACTTATATAGATAAATTAATGACTAACAAATTAACACACGCAGACAAGCTGAGCCCGAGGATAAGATTCTGACTAACGTACTGCAGACAATAATGCAGGTGCATTTTTTTTTTTTTTTTTGCATAAGCATTACTTAATATATATATATATATATATATATATATATATATCAAATCTTTAAAATGTTACAGTCAATAAATAATGTCTTGTTATTAACCCACAGCATGCAATATTGATCTATTAAAAATAATTTTTGTTGCGATGTTCAGTATTTATTTTCTGTTTCATCTTGGTTGTGTAGCATCTTGATTATACTCTTGTAAATAAATTAATCGTAGACATGCAAGTGTAAATAACTGGTAGTTTTTTTTCAAAACTTTGTATAAAATAATGCAAGAAAATTATCAAGACAACAGCAGTGGTGTAATCACCCAAAATAAAGAAAATGCAAAATTCCAGAATTCCATTAGACTATGTGCTTTAGGTCATTTATTTTGGTTTGCCCTGGGTCATTAGAAGAAACACTTATGCTCTCTAGCATTAAACCCATAGTCATTCTATTCTCCAGATATTACCCAGAAGCACTTGAGGATTGTTAATGATTAATGCCATCACAGTCCAGCCACAAACCTTTCTGCTGCAGATAATGCCAGGCAGCAAGCACGCTTGACACTTTTAATGTATAATTAAGTAGAAAAAGTCAGCACTCAGTATGCAAATTTTTCAAAATGATGAATGGTGCCATACAGCAGTAGGGATTGATTTGGTGTAAATGAAACTAATTAAGGAAATGTCAAACATAATTAATAAAACAGGTTTAAGCTGCAAAACATTGTCAGTTGAATGAATGAGGAGGCAGTGGCTCCCATTGTTTCTGCTTTATTTAGAGCTAGTGTTTAGCTTGTACTTCATTCCTAAATGCACTTTCACCACCTCACACCCTCCGCTACCAATTCCCAGAGAGGGGGAAAATAAATTTGCGTGTCTCTCCACTGACTGCAGAAATTAATTGCAGAAATCTTGTCCTATCCAAGTGTTACATTCACTCACAGGACATTAACATAACTAATTTAAAAAAGCCCAAATGACTGCATAATAGAGGACTGTCAGTGTGCCTGACAGTCTATGGTCATACCAAATTAGCTTGAGTTTCTAATTGAAATTTTTTTTCTCCCTCAGAACTCTTTTCATAATTTTATTCTTAGCTATTCATTTTTGATAAGAACAAAGGTTTGATAATTTAAAAAAAAGGGAGAGCTTGACCTATAATTACAAAGAGGAAATTAGGAGAGCCGGGGAAAGTCAGATTTAGTCCCGCTAATGATGCAAGAGACCTGATGTCCTCTAGGGAGTAGGAAGAAAAATGGAACTCTGGTTTTCACGGGTGACCTGTGTGCTAGGGGCTGACTGCTCCTGTGACTCCACTTCCCCTGCAGATCACTTCATTAACATTAAGAGGTTACAAATCCATGAAGAGTAATACTTTACTGCCTGTTTGTTGTTTTATTTACTAAAGTATACTTAATACATATTATATAATTTATATTCAGCTTTATTTTAATTTGGCAGCTTAGGGTTTGCGTTTCTTAACCGGTGATCAAACTTGAACGTATACAATGGCTTGTCCAACTTTTGAAATGTAGAAGACCCATGAAGTGAGAATGTTGACCATACCAAATTACTTCATATTTCCTATACCTGACTGCACTGGGTTCCTTCACACTTTGCACCTGATAGATTTTTGTTGTATGAAGAAAATAGGGGAAGTTACAAAAAATGTATTTTCACTGTGCCCTCTCATTTAAAATATGATCCCAGATAGCAAAGATAACTTGCCACAAACTTGGACTTCATGTGAAATGTAAAGCAAGAACTGGTCAGTGATTCCTTTTTTCACTTTGGACTTGTCATAACTTGTGACAACAGTCTAAGAGAGGATTTGGTTCAAAGAATCCTCAACTCTACCAAGAGAAATAAACAAAAAAAGTTTGGAAAAGATTTATTGACATAAGTTACATAATTGTTTCACTTTGGACTGATTTGAAATGTAAAGCAAGAAAACTGGTCAGTGATTCCTTTTTTTAGTAAAATGTATTTTTTATATTTGTGTCCAAGAGGCAAGATATAACCAAAATTCTTTACCAGGTCAATAAGAACATGTAGGATCCTACAGCTCTTTGTGGACCTTAATTGCATTTGGTCGCCTGAGTTAAATCCATGCATTGTGTTATATATGGTGTGACATATTGGGGTTTTTCTGCCCACTATTTAAAAGAAAGCCACACATTTCTACAGGTATGTCTTTCCATGTAGGGGGTTCTCATCATCAATGTGAACAAACATAATTCTCTTGGCAGCGTTACTACTCAGATTAGTACCTTTTGGTCCTTCTGACCATCAAACACATCCCAGTGTTCATGCACAGACGCTGTACCTTAGCTCTGTGTTTTTCCTGCAGCTTCCCAGTTGCTCCGTTTCTCAATGTCTGTTGCACCTAGGCTTGGACCTTGGTTTTTCCTGACCTGGACAGCACGGTGCAGACGTGCAACTCTCACTGCTCCCTTCACACACTGACCCCCTTGGGAGGGTGGGGTTGTGAGCTCTAAATCTGGCTCCAAGATGAATGCAGCACACACCTGCAATATTAGTGTGCCTTCTTCCTACAAAATCTGGCCTAAACTTCCATATTAAACAGTGGCATGGGCTCGCCCCCTGCCACAATGGCCACAAACATTTTATTTGGGTCAATGCAGTACTATGGATTAGAATTATCACTCTTGAAAATATGTCTAAAAGCAAGGAAAGAAAGTTAAAGATTGCACATTTAAACATAGTTATTTTAGCTAAAAAGCTACTGACTTTAACAGCAAAGGTAAAATTACCCCTAAACCTAAAGTGTATGCACATGCCTTTATGCTCAACAAACAACTTCAATAAAACTTCTATATGTTGTTTGATAACTGCAGTATATGTTGTCTGCTGCTCATACATGTGTAGCAGACATACTGTAAATTCTATAACCGTAAAAATTGAACCTGGCTAAAGTTCTCGTCAGTGCTATTTGAGACCAGTTTTTGATTTTACAGTTATTCTTGAGCATTTCAAAGTGCTAGGGTTGAGCGATTGTCATAAATATTTGTAATTATTGTGTGCACCTGTGCTTTGTCCATGCAGAACCTGTGCTTTGTCCATGCAGGTGAGAGCAACAGATTCACCTCAGTGATGGTGATGGTCCCACCAGTAGAACATATTCTCCTTTCCTCCACTCTATTTACCCCAGGGGGGAGGGAAGAAAAATTACTTGATATTTTCATATATAGGGTAACATGGAAATCAGTTCTGTACTTGCCTTGTGACAGTGCTGGTTCTTGTCAATATATGTCCAGGGGAGCAAGTTCTTGGCCCTGTGTATATTGACTTGGAGCTTACACAGAGCCTTTTCTCTTCAGTCCTGGAGTATCGAGGTGGCAAAAACAAGATAAATATATGTGACTGTGGGGAACAGCATTAAAGTGAACTGACAGAAATATGGGTGCTGCTATTGTTGACAGGGGAACCTGCTAACATGGATTTAGGGTGAATTACAAACATTTGGATGAAAAGGTTCACTGCCAGAAATAAGAAACAATCTATAATGCAGTGCATTTGCCCTAGGTCAGCTGAGTTACAAGAGCCAATAACTTAAAGGAATGAAAAACACAGGCCCCTTTCTATATAACCTGTGTGTTGGAGTTGTTAGGGAGAGCTGAAAATTCTTTATAGGGAGAGATATAGTATTTTTTTATGTATTTTTTTTTGGCATTAGTACATGATCTCTAAGGCAGTACCTGGCTTCCCACGCCCTTGCTTAGAATTAAATAACAAGATTCTCCCTCATAGACTTTATTGGGGTTTGCCAAAAAGTTTGTGAACTTCAAGCACCATTCAAGAAATTGTAGGTAGATTCACTCATCCCAACCTATTGCTGACCTTCTTTTAAAGATCCTAGTTCCTTGACTGTCTCTGGGTTCAATACTGTTTTAGTTACTGACCTGAATGAAGCATGCAGATTTCAGAAAGCAAGAGTAAGGTCAGGACTCCTGATCTGCATGTTTGTGAAAAATCTATGCCTTAGAAATGTATAAGAAACAAATAGCTCCGCGCTTAGGTAATAAAGGAACTGCAGCCCCCCCAGCACAGAATCACACCAATGTGAAATTCTAAATAGAGTAGAGTCCCAAAAAGGGGTGATTGGCGCTGTTCCACTAAAATTCGTCTGATGTGCAAAAACTAATGTGGTGTATCAGGTAAACTGTGAAAAAAACTAAACATAAATATATATATGTAGGATTGATAAAATCACAATTGTGTGGGAATTCCTGGAGTATATGTGACAAATGCCCACATACATATAAAGTGCAACGTGTATTATCTCCTTGTTAAACAAGAAGTGATCAAAAACAAAACCTTATAAGTGGGTATAAAAAGTGATTTGAATTCCCAAAAAACTTTCAGAAAATCCTTAAAACAAGACATAAATCTGTGCATAGAAAATGCAAATATGTGCATAAATTGCTAAAATAAAACAATAATAAAAAATAAAATAAAAATAAAAACCCTATAATCATAAACGCACATAAAAGAGTTTAAAAATAAATCATGAAATCTTCAGTCCACAAAATGTCCCAAAAAGAAGAAAAAAAGAAAAAGAAAAAAAGAAGAAAAAATCTTGAGAACGTTCTTCCTAAAGTGCAAATGGTGAGTCTCTTCAAACATCTAGCAGTGCTCTTAGTGATGTAAACTCTTCCAGCCTTCCAAAGGCCCCCCAATGTGCCCTCACTCACCGGAAGAAATCACCCCTGCAGGGGTATCAAGCCTGTCAGCCGTATCCTGCAGCAATGGTCCCTGGTGAAAGTCCCTCATTCGAATCTCCACTCCTGGTATCCGGATCGGTTCCAGTCACTCCCCGCAGACACATCCCTGGGGTGACATGATTGCTTCAGCTCTCACAAGTCAGCAAAGGCAGCAGCAGAAATGATTAATGCAATGAAATTAGGGTGGCAACCCGGTAGCTACCTTTTCTTTTAACAGAAGAGATCATAGAAGATGTCAGCAACAGCAGCTTACATTTACTGTATTTTCTCAATAGTATATAGTAGCTCTAGTACTATATTTATTCAATCTATATAGAGGCAGAAATGCCTTCAGGTCACCAAACTTCTCCCATATCCAGATGCAATGGCTCCTTTTCCTGTACTTTCCTGAAATGGTCCATCTGGGCATAGTGGAAATAGGCACATACACTATATTACCAGAAGTATTGGGACGCCTGCCTTTACACGCACATGAACTTTAATAGCATCCCAGTCTTTATCCGTAGGGTTCAATATTGATTTGGCCCACCCTTTGCAGTTATAACAGCTTCAACTCTTCTGGGAAGGCTGTCCACAAGGTTTAGGAGTGTGTCTATGGGAATGTATGACCATTCTTCCAAAAGTGCAATTGTGAGGTCAGGCACTGATGTGGACAAGAAAGCCCGGCTCGTAGTCTCTGTTCTAGTTCATTCCAAAGGTGTTCTATTGGATTGAGGTCAGGAAGGAGCCATCCCCAAACTGTTCCCACAAAGTTGGGAGCATGAAATTGCCCAAAATGTCTTGGTATGCTGACGCCTTAGGAATTCCCTTTACTGGGACTAAGGGGCAAAGCCCAAACTCTAAAAAAACAACCCCACACCAAAATCCCCCCTCCACCAAATGATTTGGACCAGTGCACAAAGCAAGGTCCATAACGACACGGATAAGCAAGTTTGTGGTGGAGGAACTTGACTGGTCTGCATAGAGTCCTGAACTCAACCTGATAGAACACCTTTGGGATGAATTAAGGCGGAGACTGTGAGCCAGACCTTCTCATCCACATCAGTGCCTGACCTTATAAATGTGCTTTTGGAACAATGGCCCATAGACACACTCCTAAACCTTGTAGACAGCCTTCCCAGAAGAGTTGAAGCAGGTATAGCTGCAAAGGGGCGATCAATGCAATATTGGACCCTATGAACTGAGACTGGGGTGCCATTAAAGTTCATGTGACTGTAAAGGCAGGTGTCCCAATACTTTTGGTAATATAGTGTATGTTAAGCTTTAAGTTAAGTACAGAGGTGAATTTAATTTTAAATTATAAATGATCACAATTGCACATTAAACAATTTTGCTTAAAAATAATAACAACAAAATTTACTGTGTCTGCAAGTGGAAAAATATATTTCTTTATTAAATGGTATAGTAAATATGTATTTTAATCTGTAACACCATTAACAGCTCTCTAATTTAATATGCTCTCAAGCAACAGAGTTTTTTTATATCTTTCCAAATATTAATGTCCAATGGTAGATTTATGGTACATGTAACTTTGACCCTGCAAGCAATTAAAGCTGTTGAAACTAAATAAAATTATATTTCCACAGAAGGAGGTCTTGGTGTTTTTTTAAACATTTGGTTTAATCAGATTTTGTTCCTCTTTTTTAATGGTATTTTTCTATAACTAAGTGGATTTTTTTTTTAACATGGTCTAAAATAAAACTAATAAAGTAGGACTCATCACAACATGTATATTGGAAGCACTAAAATGAGCTCTCACTTCTTTAGTTCTGTTCAAGTTTTGCTAATGACATACACTAGGGGGTACTCATCAGTATTCATATTAATTATGCAATTACAATATTCCATGAAGGCTGTTAAAATATGATTTCCTAACAACTGAGGAAAATATGCATACCAGGTCATACCGGCCAAGCCATTAATTGCAGGAATGCTATTTTTAATTTAGCTTGTGGCACTGAGGTAGTACAGGAGGAGGACACAAGCAATTATGCAGGTAATAGATTTTTTTTTTTCCTTTCAGAAACTGTAGTGATACTTCTTAGTGAAGTGTTACATTTATAATGGTTCCGCTCTCCTGGTGGGCTTATGTCACAAGCATCCCACCGAATGCCATAACACAAGGGAGAATGTAAGAATGCCCTGGTCCATTTTTTTTCTTTTTACTATTATTATTTATTTATCTTATTATGATGATTGTTATTATTATGATTATTTATGTCTTTTTTAAGTTTCTTATACTTTCATTATTGCAAAATGACAGTTCAATATTTTGTAACCTTTTAATCTTTAACACATACTTGCAAAGCAATTTCCTTTTTTTTATTGTTTTTAACAGTGCCTATGAAGAGTATGTAACTTTTTTTAGCCTGTTCCAGTGAATTGAAAGGTTGACCTCCTTACAAGCCTCTGCTAATTCACCACTATTCAACATGTTTATTAAGCAAGAAAATATAATTCTTGCAGGATTGTATTTACCTGTATTCATGTATGACCTAGTTACTGGGCAGACTAACTGGTTTTAGGCCTGATCTGTTGATAACCCCTTATGACTATGAGTGGATGACAGGTACCCACTTCGTTAGCAAACACCATTGACTGTATAGGGTTCTATAGGTACAAGATGTTTTAATTATATATACACTTTAAAGTGTAAGTCCAGCCCAAACATTTGTTTAATTTTGGTTGGTGGGGGGGGGGGGGGGGGGGGTTTTACTGCTGTTTGGGGCTACTGTTTCTTCTTTCAGTAAATAAATTAATATAATGAGGGGCCATTTTAGTGGTGCAATAATATTTCAAAGATAGTTATAATGAGCTTCTATAACCCCCAGAGGCAATTTAAAGTCTATTATACCCTTAAAAGACACTGAAAACCACCTTAAATGGGTAGTAAACAATTTTTTTTTCTAACCTGCAAGGCAAAGTCATAATGTGCTAGTATGCATCACATACTAGCACATTAGTTGAAACCTACCTTAGAACGAAGCCTTCCAGAGGCGAGCTGTCCCCGCTGACAAGGCTATCATATTCACCTAATCTTCCTTCCAGGTTCGCGGACTCCGGCTGTGTGAGTGGCCAGAGTTGCGATGATGTCACTCTTGCACATGCGCATGGGAGCCACCATTTATGACACAGGACTCTGAAGGAATGGCCCAGGTGGCTATTCCTTCAGAACACATTCGCTGGTGATGTCACCAGCTGCATGTACAGAAAAATCTCCTACACAGTGCACATTTAGGAGATATTTACAGTACCTATAGGTAAGCCTTATTAATGGCTTACCTATAGGTACAATTCATGCATGAGAGTTTACTCCCACTTGAATTTCACCTTTTCCCAATGCATTTCAGTAAAGAGTTGAAATTTTACTGAAATCTCCCTTTCTTTTTAGAAAGTTTAGGTACCCAAAGTTTTCATTTTGCTCATCCCTACTTTGGACTTACCTCTGCTTAGCTGAAGGGTCATGCTATAAATGGTGTATAATGCAATATATCACTGACTAGAACCATATCCAAATCACCTCTTTCCTGGAATATTTATTTACAAGTTTGTTCAAAAGAGACTGCTTTTTGATTTTTAATGTGCTGTTTGGTGTTAAAAATAATACTACATAACAGGTTTTGGACAGTACCAGAAAGGAAGCCTGTCTTTGACATGAAGATCTTGTGTGGTCATGGTCCTAGCTAGCAGTTACATATAGCACAGTTCGATTCACTAATTACAATGCAAGAGGTTAAAATGCATCTACTCAAATTAGTATAAAGCATGGATTTATGCTGATTATGTTTAAAGCCCAACCTTTTTACTTTATTTTTACTTTTGGATAGAGCAGGCAAGGGGCTACACTTTCTGTTTAAACTTAACGTTTAAGCTTGTCTCCCCAATATATCGCAAGCACGGGTAAAATTAAAGCCTATCTCCGAACAAAAATTATTTTAACTTATTTGATTTTATTTATCAAGTTATCCTTAGCTGTTCAATTTTTGTCAACATTTTTGAAAACAATAGGGTATGGGTTTTTTGAAGACTTTCTATTTGATTTGTCCTTAGTTATAAAAAGCTGTGAAGTGTTCAGGGTTAACAAGATCTTTCATAATTTAGCAGAACAATAGGAGTCGAAAGCAAACTTGCAGCTAAAACAAAATAAGAGCTAACAGCAGCAGCATGGAATATACACTTTCTTCCTGCTGCTTCAGAAAGCCTTACCTTAGAAGTGCTCCAAGTCACCTGCAGTTTTATCCACTTTTTGGTAGTAAAAATTAGGCATGCCTCAGCCATATTACCTAATAAAATTTCTGTTGCCTGAGCTACCTATTAGCAATCTCAGGTATTTTTATGTTTATTCATATGCATGCAAATAGTAACTTACTGATACTTTTAGTATGTGGTGATAGTTTATGCTGTCCGATACCTGCTGATAGACTCGTTAGTGAGAATAGAAAGTTTTTTCAATTTTGTGTTGATCTAGGAAATGTTCTTTGTATATTTTTATCATCGACAAAAAAAATTGGCTCATGTATGTTAAAATAAAGCACCCTGATGTGTCTATTTTTGGATTAAGGAGACAATTGTTTTAAAGATTTGGTCTGATGTAAATCTGTAGACCTGAATATTTGCTGACCAAAGCACCAAGGCCAAAAACTTTGTTCTAAAGCTATATCCTGTTGATTTTTTTTTACAAATGGCAATGTGAGTGGTCCTCATAGTTAGAACAGGGCAAATGATCACTTGTTTCAGAGTTTACCCAGAGTAGTTTGGAACAAATCACAGAGTGTTTGCAGAGAGAGCTAGTTGTTGCTACTGATTCCTGAAAACTGCTGTATTTACAAGGAGCCACAGATACACTCACTGTATGTTCAACAATCCTGAAGCATTTAGGGATAGAAAACAAAGTCTGTACAGGGGGAGGGTTTTTGCCACTCTATACAGTGGCGCATGCAATTCCTATATATATAAAGTCAGTGTTGCTAGGCACAGTTGTAGTGGTGTTTGCAGTCAGCAACAGCTGCAGGTGTTGTTATGCTGCACCCCTTTGCTTTGCATTTTTTTGGTTGTTTTTATTATTATTTTTTTAATTTGTTTTTTACTTTCAATTTATTTAGAGTTTTTTTTAGAGGTCAGCAACAAATGTAGAGGGAAAACTGCCCTTTTTTTGCAGCCAATCACCACATACAGTACTTGTAGGGTACTGTTTGATGCACGAGATCACTACATTGTTAAGTGTATCAAAGCACCTAATACACAATGCCCCTACTTCCATAGCTGCTAAGTAAGTTAGAAAATCCCTTGTATTCATAATGTCACACAGGCCTAAATGCAGAGGTTATGCACATGCAGCTACTGGAGGGGGGGGAGTTCTGCATATGCAAATAAAAAATTATCATAAACCAATTAATTTACTCTGTGAACTAAAGAGTGCCCCCATGGACAATTGGGTGTCCAGGCTGGACCACTAACTGTAGCCTACACAGTTCACATTGATTTTACGATAAACCTACCTGGTTTCTCCCTTTCAAATTGCAGCTTACTAAGGCTATTTACATAGTGTGCATTGAGACTGTACAATATCTAGCTTATGTGAAATGATCTGTCTGGTCTCTAACTTAGAAAATGTGGCCTAGAAAAAAATCCTTACAATGCATTCAGTCGCTTTAATATTTTGCAGTCTTTTTTCAGTGAAATAAATGTTGATTTTTCAATTAGAAGCTGGATCGTGTTTCTTTTGTTCTGTTCAGATGTTTAAACTCTGTGTTTGTTGTCAATTCAATATTTTAATGGGTTTATCAGTTAACAAAAAATACACTCTATTATTGACCTCTTGAAAGTCCCAATTACTTTGCAATCAGTTGCGATAACATTTTGGAGGCTCTAATAATAATTGTTTAATGAAAATCTAATCTGGTGTGTGTCCCGTTAAAGATGTGACCTACTACAAATGCTTAAATACTGTTTACACCACAATATTTGGGGAGCTTTTTCCAGTGAGTTAATGACACTCTAATTTTGATTTGTTTGGTTAAAAGCTGCCTGGTATGTGTCCTGTTCAATGTACGGCCTACTATAAAAGCTTGAATACTCTGCAAGTAATCACTAATATATTTTGGCAGCTTTGTTGGCAAAAAATACACTCTTATGCCCCGTACACATGGTCGGATTTTCCGATGGACAATGTCCGATCGGAGCGTGTTGTCGGAAATTCCGACCGTGTGTGGGCTCCATCGGACATTTTCCATCGGATTTTCCGACACACAAAGTTGGACAGCAGGAGATAAAATTTTCCGACAACAAAATCCGATCGCGTCAATTCCGACCGTGTGTGGCCTGTTCCGACGCACAAAGTGCCACGCATGCTCAGAAGAAATTCCGACACGGGACAGCTCGTTCTGGTAAACTTAGCGTTCGCAATGGATACAGCACTTTCGTCACGCTGCAATGTAAAAAATGGTTTAATACAGCGCACTCTCTTCTTCTTTATAATGTGACAAGAATTAAGTAGTTTTGCTGCTCATATTCACACACACTTCTCACAAAGTTTTATTTGTGTTTTTTTAGTGGGATTCCCTCAATATATTGTTATTAGTTGTCACATCTGACAGTTTTATATTTTTTATGTTTTTTTTTTTGTTTTTAAGCCTTTTTTTTTCTTTAATGTTTGGATTTTTTCCAAGGCTGATCTTTGTTCAATGTTATTTTTATTTTTACTCCAGAATATTTTTGTGTGTGTTTTGTGTGGCAAGTTACCCCAACACCATTGATATCTTTTATTATTTAATCTCCATGAGATTTTTTGTTGTTGGTGTCCCTTGTTCATTTCACATTGTATATTAGAAATGTACCTGAATCCTCACAAACAACCCATCATTTTTGAAGTAAAACACATAGGAGAGTATAATTCAAAACAAAAATCCTTTATTAAGGGCTCAGAACCAAACAAAGAGGAAGGCAACACTGGATCAACAGGAGAAATTAGTGAAGCCTGGGACCCCCACGGCAGACATCAATTCTTAAACCTCAAAATTGGTGGTCTGAGGAGTCCATATGTAAGGGAGGGCAGTCTGGTCCGGGATTCACAGAGATCCGGATAGCAGCAGATGACATCAGTGTCCCCAGGCTGTGGTACCACAAGAGGCTGCATCTTTTGGCCGACCAGACTGGATCCAGGGTCCTCACTGTCTGGTCTTCCTTTCACACTTCCTTCCGGGCTGTGGCTGTGCAGTTGGAGATGTGGCAGGAGGAGGAGTAGGACCTGGAGGAGGAGTAGGACCTGCAGGAGGAGGAGGAGGACCATCCCAAAGCTGTGTGTGAGGTGTAAGTTGGCCCCTCACACCTTTCGCCAGAGCCTCTGATATGAGGGCCTCACACATGGCTTTTTGGCCCTCCTCCATCCTCTGCATTTTATAGGCTATGAATGCAGCAAGGTTCTCCTGCCTGGTGTGTGGTGCTCCCAGGACCTCTGTAGCCCTACAAAAAAATCTGATAGCAGCCTCCTCTAGGGTATTCCTCCTCCTGCCACTTTCTGTTTCCAGGGGGGGTGGAGGGACCTGCAGATCAGCCACCTCCTGGCTGAGACTTCCCTGTGTATGAAAAAGGGACATGGTTTTAGTTTTTGCATCATCAATCACAATCATAAATTATTACTCCCAACTAACATCTAGTTAACATCATTGATTGGACAAGCAGAAATATTTAGAGGAATACTATACCTGGCTCAATCTGGGCTCCTCCACATGTGGCCTGGAAGGCCCAGGTTGGGCGTCAGAATCCTCAGCCAGGGGGGAAGGAAGCGTGGAAGGAAGACTGGAGAGGGATGGCCTGGGTTCAGTCTGGCCTGCCAGAAAGTGCAGCCTGTCGTAGTACAACATCCTGGGGACATAGATGTCATCTGCTGCTCCGGATCTCTGTGAATCAAGGACTTTAGTGCGCTCCCTCAGATATGTGCGCCTCAGGCCACCAATGAAAATCTTTAAAAAAGTGATGTCTGCCGTGGGGATCACCTGCTTCACAATTTCACACAATTGCTCCAGTGCTGCCTTCCTCTTTGTTTGGTTCTTGTAATGGGGGTGTTTAATCTCCCACAGACAGGGCAGCTCCCTTAGCATCTCTATGAAGACTGAAATGAAGTCCTGATCTTCCAGTACCATATCCATGTTCACTGCAAGACACAACACAAGACAAAGCCTAATGTCACACCAAACTCTCCTAATCTTGTTACAATATAGGCCTCAATCTATAGAAGCAGTATAGGCCCAAGTTTGTCTCTTACCTTCGTTCTTACGATCGCCGCGTTCAATGCTCCTTCCTCCGCTCACAGATCAAACGTAATACGCACGCGTGTTACGCTTTATATACACTGCGCATGCGTGTAACTCCGCCCGCCCCTGACATTCTTTCTAGTGTATTCCCCGCCCCTTTTCGTTCGGCGCAGTGGGGGAAGAGCATGATGGCGGACATACAGCAGGTGCGGGCTAATTGTAGCAACGAGGAGGAGGAGGAGGAGGAAAGGGCAGATCCAGGCACGTCCCGATCCAGAAGGAGACGTTTTAAGGCCACAAATATGTCGTTTGGGGAGATGTTGGAGATGGTAGACATCATGAGGAAGTCCAACTATGATGGAAAATATGGGCCTTACCCCCACCCCAACATCCGAAAGGCCAAAATCATTGGTAAAGTGGTCCGGAGTCTAGAGCGGAATTTCGGGGTACGAAGGTCTAAAGATCAGATCAGGAAGCGGTGGTCGGACCTGAAGTTGAGAGAGCCAGAGCAGTACTGAAAGATCCGGAGAGTGCTGCAAAAAAGTAAGTAGTTGTGCTGTGTTCCTATTCTTTCTGTCTTTATTACGTTCGTTCTGCTCCATATGCTTTGATTAGTTGTAACGTTTCCAAAGGTCAACTTTAATGTTCATGGGCACATTATTCGTTCGTATCAAACATTTTTCTTTCGGCCTCTAGAACACCATTGTTTAGGCCATATGCATTTTCACACATTTTTGGGGGCCTACTTGGATGCCAAATATTTGTTTGTGTAGATGGGTTTGTTACTAGAATGAAATGCAAACTAGATTGTGTGTAAGGAGAGGACACTGAGCAGCTGTTTTCACATCTGGACACTGGAGCACTAGTGTGGGACACAAGAACACCATTTTTATTAGGGGGGGCACACAGGTGCTCCAGTGTATACTATAGGGGGGCTGCATCTGTGAAGCTTGTACCAAACAGGTAAAGTATTGCAGCTTGACAAAGGGCAATAAAAAATATACATCTTGGAACTCGGCTAAAATAGACAATTGTACCCCACTTCCAAGCAATGTTTCCTATTTCTCGTTCTGCCATCAAATATCTGTGTGCTAAGTATACCATTTTTGTTTTACATAGGGGAGAAAAGACTCGGACACCCCTCATCCCAGGAGACCAGAGACCCCCCCCCTCTGGAAGAAGGGGAAATACCAACACAAGAAGAAGAGCAGGAGGAAGAAGAAGACGTGGTGGAGATTGGCACCACAACAGGTGAGTGTCTGCGACCACAGACTCAGGTAAAAGAGATGGCTGGTGGCAGATTTTTGAGACCTTTTTTTTTGTTCTTTATCTCTTTTTAGGTGATCGTGATGTGAGGGATCCAGAACGATTTACATCTGAAAGTGCCCAGATACTGATCGGGGGGGGATCATGGGGTGTAATCTCCAATTGCAAAACATCCAGCAACAAATCATTGATGTTATTAAAAAAAATAATAACATCATTGATGTTTTGGGGCGAATTTAAACCCCACAAAATCAGCTGTTTTATGGTACCAAACTTTTTTAAATGTTTAGAAAAGCCAAATTTGGAGGATGCACACAGTGTGCCAACATGTGCTATCTGCCATCACGGGAGATCAATGGACGCGTTTTTGGGGGGGCAACCCCTTCCTCAATTATAAAGTAGCGTTGAGGAAGGGCTTGCTCCCCCAAAACACGTCCCTTGATCCCCCCTGATGGCAGATAGCACATGTGGACATTTGTAAATTGGTGTGCATCTTCCAAATTTGGCTTTTCCAGGGGTGATTTCCCCCCATCTGAACGCTATATCAAACCCAGTTCCTAAATACTGATGTCTGATATAGCCTTCAGGTTTTACCTAATGTGAACTTTGTAAGTTCAAGTTTTTTGGCTTTCTTGTTGGTTTTACACAGGCCTGTTTTATCTGAAATGGATATTTTGATTTTTCATAATGCTACTGCAAACATTGTTATACAACAAACATGTTGGTTTGTTTTAAAAACCTTTCGTAAATGCACATGTGATTGTGCAGGTATAAAAAAGTGCCTTACTCAAGAATGTGTGGATTATTGTCTCAACACTACAACACTTTTGGGGTGATGTAATTGTTGTTTTATGCACAAATGGGGGTTATTTCCTAAGGGCAAATCCTCTTTGCACTACAAGTGCAGGTTCAGTGCAGTTGCAAGTGCACTTGTAGTGAAATGTGTTTTTGCATTTTGGAAGTACCAGCCAACACTGTTTTTTATAAGGTTACCCAATCACAACATTTTCTGCACTCAACACATTTCTGTCAGGGTCAGCTAAAACAAACACAAGCAGTAAATGTCCACCAAGAATTTCTTTTGGTTGTTTTTTATTTGAAAAAGGTGTCACATATTGTCTGGCATATTGATAGCCCCCCTACCCGCAAAGAACTCCAGGTATCGTAACCGGACATCACGGGCATTCAGGGAGGGCAAGCCAGGACGGCCGCTTTCAAGTGCCGTCATTGTTGATGTATTTGGGATTCCGGCCTCAGGCCCAACTGAGCCAGCATAGTTGGCTGAATGTTTTCGTAGAAAATTATGGAGAACACAGCAGGCAAGTATTATATGGTTCAGTTTATACTCCGCCATATGGATGGGTGTCATAAATAATCGGAACCGGCTGGCCAGGATTCCAAATGTGTTCTCCACCACTCTTCGGGCTCTGGCCAGCTGGTAATTAAAAACCTTCTGTTCCGGGGTGAGGGCTTGCCTCATGCAGGTATCCTGCCTGCTGATATAGGGGGTCAGCGAAGCCAACAAACGGTGAAACACGGGGTCCGTCATCCTGAGAAAGTTCCTGAAATCATCAGGATTATTCTCACGGATCTCACGGAGCAAAGGCATATGACAGAACTGGTCACGCTGAAGCAACCAATTCTTGGTCCATGAACTCCTCCCCACCCTGTTCATGGACTGGACTTGTGTCAAGGTCAGGACCCCAACACCAAGCCCCCGCACAGCACGAACTCTACGAGGAGTACGCATACGCAACATGGCTAGAAAACGGTCGGCTGCTCAGAACGAAGTAACAGAACGCACTGAAGAACAGCAAGGCCTGTGAAGAGCGACCTGAAAAACAGCAACGAGCGGACAAGATCGCACAGAAAACTCCAATACGAACTGACTGCATGCACTGAAGAGCAGATACAAACCCACAAGCACAAACTGAACGGCAGAAAACGATCTGAAAGCCACGGGTCTGAAAAAGCGCGAATCGTCTCTCACCAAACTTTTACTAACACGAGATTAGCAAAAGGAGCCCAAAGGGTGCCTCGCTTGGTTCTGAACTGGCCTTTTCTAGTCTCGTCGTACGTGCTTGACGTCACCGCGTTCTTGGCGATCGGAAATTCCGACAACTTTGTGCGACCGTGTGTAGGCAAAACAAGTTTGAGCCAACATCCGTCGGAAAAAATCCGAGGATTTTGTTGTCGGAATGTCCGAACAAAGTCCGACCGTGTGTACGGGGCATTACGCTTATTTTTTTTAAAGCTGGGTGGTGTGTGTCCTATTTAAAATTTGACCTACTACAAAAGCTTAAATACTGTGCATTTAGTCCCTACATCATGTTGGTAGTTTTCTTTTCAGAGAAATAAAATACACTCTAAGCTTGATTTTTTTAAATTAAAAGTTGGCTGGAGGGATTGTGTTGTTCATCACATCTTCTGGGGTCTCTTCAAAAGCTGAGATGTTGAACAAGTCCTGAATCAGGAGCCACTGATATGTAAAAAAAAACAGCTGCCCAGACTATGTCCTCATCCTGTACTCACACAGATATTCATTTATGGCCGGCTGGAGTTGGTGCAGCCGCTGCAGCATGGCCATCACCAACTTTTTGTATGTGAGTGATTCATATATCAGATGGTTGGCAGGCAGCTTCTGTTGCCGCTGCATTTCAGCCAAGCCAACACATGCTGGGTATGACTGCCTTAAATGACCACACAAATTTCTGATCTACCTCAGGAAATCATGGAAGCTAGGATACCAGGAAGTCCTATACCACCAGGTTCAGCAAAGACCAGGCAGGATACAGTGAACTTTACCATCAAAACGGCAGCCAAAAGATTGTCTGCCATTTTCACACATGAGCTGGCCTGGCTAAAGGTTGGGCTCTTCAGTAGGAGGAGATGCAAAAAGTGCAGGACTTGCAATCTATGCTGCTGAAGTAAAAACAGTATTAAACTATGGGAACTGTACACCAAGTGAGCAATAAGCATGGTCTAGACGTCACTTGACTCTGAACTGTCAAGTTATCTGTCCAACGTTAGGGAAATTAATACAGGTGACATATTACTAAGCACTCATTCTCAAAATAAATAAAAAAAAATAAAAGCAAACAAAAACGTCCAAACTGGGATCTTTATTTAAAAAGAAAAAAAAGTAAACAATGTCCCCCCGATGTAAATTCAATTTTTGCTACCACTGCAAAACAACAGATCCTTGGCTGGCGTTTGTTTCAAACATCAGCTGGGGCTTCAGGTGGGCATTAAAAAACAAACTTGCAGCATTAAGCCTCATTCACACAGGTGTACTTTATTGTGTAACTGTGCGAGGGTGGTGTTTACCTGCACAGGATGCACAGGTGTTTTGTGTATTCCTTTTTCTATGGGGATGGAGCCCTTGTTCCCATCATCATGAAAACAAATTGTTTTTCATGGGGGGAGGCTTTAATCCCCCGCCCCCTGTTGCAGTATACCATCCTAGTATGGTTTGGACAGAAGTGGGTAGTTGCATGCTCTCTTGCCTGGTTCACTCATCCCTATTGTAGAGTTGGGCTTTAACCCCCATATAGTGCTCCCATATTGTATACACATTATAACTTCACCTTATCTGAGGAAACAGGAGACTAATGACAGAAGTGGTAGCATCAGCATTTCAGCATCAATCCAGCTCAAGTAAGGCCTGTGATGCATGTTGCTGGAATTGATGATTGATGCCATCATATATGGATCTCCCTGTAAGCATTATCAGAACAGTTCTGGACTCTCTATAAGAGCTCATTCACAAGGGCATAGAGGTAGTGGTAAAAACAGTCATTTGGGTAGCAGCTTGACGGCCTTCCAATAGCCCAACTAAAGAAGTTCATGCAACAGCTCGTGGCTGTCCTCAGGCCATGGCCGCAATGATTTTATTTGTGGCTGTGGAATAAATTAAACTATGTTTAGCACAACCTGTTTAAGTGTATGGGGCTGTGTATCAACTGCCCTGCAACTGCATGCAAGGCACATGATTACAGCCTTGATTGCAGCCTCTAGGCTTTAAGGGTTAAAATAGGCTGCAAGTTGCCTCCTAACCACCTGTCAAATGCCCTCTGAAAAGGGATCCACCACAGGTTGCTTTTAAGAGGGACTGCAAGGGTTGGTGTACATCAGAATGACCTCTAAAGTGATTCTACTGCTAGTTGAAAAAAGATGCAGAAAATGTCACCCAGTATAGAACATTGTTATTACTTACCTGTCAATCTTTGCTCTCTTTAACAGTTACCTGTACTGTATCTCAAGAACCTTCTGCATCTGACACACTTGCAGTTGTGCTGGATATCTGTTCCCCATTTACAAGTGACTGATGTTAAAGATTTTTTAGCTAGCGAAGCTCTTGCAAAAGAGTAAAGATCAATGCTGGAGGGACAGGTAAGTTTAAACCGTTTTCTTTACAGGGTGGCATTTTTCACAATTTTTCTAACTAGTGACAGAGTCGCTCTAACAGACTAAGAACTACATTTCTCTACTACCAAGTTGGGAAGACATTAAAATCTGGATATCACAGTAATACCGATTGTTACTTAACACATAGATAACTAAATCAATTACTCTCTGAATCATATAGCTGCCTTCTGTCTAGACAGATACATTTCAGATAAATTAACTCTTTAAAATTGTTTCCCATAAACAAGCCTGTAGTTGGGAACAATCAGCTCAATCACAGAACAGAATTCAATGTGTACTTTACTTGAAATTATGCAGCTTTGCTGCTTACTACTTTTCCTAAATGCAGTTCTTATAAAGTTATCTGCTAAATGTATCCTATGATGCTTCTATTAGATTTTGATCTACATCACCCTGGATACCATCAATTTAATTGTGACTACTCTATACAATGCTTGGTAGACTTAACAACAGAGTACTTGTTTTTTCAAAAGTTTACTGCTGCAATTGTTAATCAGTAGAACACATAAACCTGTGGAGAGGACAAAGATTAATTATACCTGAGCCTGTATGACAGTGTTTGTGTTCCAGACAAATTATATTTGCTTGCCTTTAAACGTTGCATAAATCTGATGCATGTAGATGAGCGCATGTTTAGGATGAGTGAGCACACTTGTTTGAATGTCATATTTATCCCAGCATTTTGTCAGAAAATTAACTTCTATGGAGTTTGTGCTTGAGTAGAGCATATGGTTCTTGATCTCTGGAGATGACAGTCTATCTGAGCAATAGCACCGTATGGCTCTAGATCATCCTTTCTAGCAGATGCTGTGGGCTTTTCTTCGATTAAGTGGAGATCATCACTGTTTTGTTTGAGTACTGCTGTGTCTTGTACTCTGAAGTGTTTTGTTAATCACTGTCTCTCTTCAATGCAAGCTGCCAAGGCTCTCATTATATTAGAATTTTGAGACGTCATGCTCCAGTGATGGAGTGTAAGGTTTTGTCATTCTACATGTAACGCAACCGCACCTGTGTATGAAATTACCTCTGAAAAGCTCACTGGCAAAGTATCTGAAATAATGTATCTATGGCATGTTCGCCGATACTGATGTTAATTCTATAACATCAAATATATTTTGATTGACATCATAAGATATTCACAGTTGAATAGATATTGTCATTGTGTAGTGTAGTATCCAGTCTGTTTTTGTTGTTTTCAAAGTGTGGTGTTGAACACCAAACATAAAGAAAGTGCCATAAAAGTATAAATCATTATACAAAACAGCAACCCTTTGACGTCTTTTAATACTTAACCCGCTTAAAAAATATTACCTATCAGTATATGCCCCAGATGGGGTTCTTAATTTGGGCTCCTCTCTTCTTTATGGTGTACTTAGAGCCAGAAAAGGACAGAAACACAGCCACACTGACTGGTTGCTGATATCTTGGCAGTCCAGTTATACAACACTTCAGGTCTGCCCTGCTTCATTTCATATTCAGTCCCAATGCTGGAGAGTTAGGAAGGCTCTGCTACTTTGAAGTGTCTTAAAATGGGACATTGTTTATTCCCCTTTGAGATAAAACAAGGAAAAAAATCATATGAGGACATAACAATGCACATGTAATTTTTTAAAGCTGAACTCGAGAAACTAGAAACTCTTCCCTTGCAGTGGGGCTGCACCTGCAATGCAAGCATTGACTGCTCGGTTATGCCTAAGGGACAAGGTATAGCAGTTTTACTTACCTGATCCTTGGCTCCAACATGGTTCTGGACTGATCCCTTCAACCTCTTCTTCCCTGCAGTCTGACATCATCAAGACCATAGCCCTGCATTGGATGTGAGGATGCCAAGGGATAGTTTCCTGTTGGTGCGTAGGGGAGTAACATCTGCTAGGGGAGCAGAGGATCAAGTAAGTAAGAGTGCCCACGGGCTGCATTCGGCCCAGGATGGCTATGAATGTCACTTAAAAATGTAGATTTTTTTAAAATGTTTTGTAAAAATTCATTGCATCAGTTTTCGGCAGCACCTATATTTGTGAGAAACTCAAGGATGTAGCACACGAAGGGCAAAATTAGAACCAAAATGTCTGATGAGCACCTTGAGAATTTATTGAGAACTAGATACTCATGTGTTTGTTTATAACAAACAGTGTCATACAGTATATCGCACTAGTTTTATTTTACTTTTATAATAAAAAATATTACACATATTTTATTGCTCAGATAAGTACTGTACATTATCTATACCAGTGATCATTAATGTGTGATCTGCCCAACTTTTTCTGCTCAATTGCTATCTTTATTGTTAGTGTATTTTATGTGTGGCTCAAGACAATTCCTCTTCTTCCAATGTGGCCCAGGAAGGTCAAAAGTTGGGACACCCCTGCCCTAGACTAAACAAGTATTTAACTCTTGCACTGCAAGGAAAGACTTTTAGTTTCCAGAGTTTAGCTAAATAAATAAATAAATAACTAAAAGTACACCTTTCATTTTATTTACCTTAAAGTGGTTGTGAAGTCTGATTCACAAATAACTGGCATTGCCTATGTTGTATGAAGATATAAAGTTATGTGTGTCAGTTATTCAAAAATTATACAGTAAATCCCCTACTTACAAACAAATTCCATTCTGGGAGCTCATTTGTCAGTCCAACTTGTTCGTAAATTCAACAAAGATCAGTGTTTGCAAAGGCTGCAAGCGCTGATCAGTGTGTTCTGGCAGGGGGAGTCATCCTGTCGGAACACAATAGCCCAGCTGGGGAGATCACTGCACCAACATTGCTTGTTTGCATCTTTTAACCACTTTCTATCCCGCGTATAGTAATATGACGGCTGCAAGGTGGCTCTCTCATCCTGAGTGGCTGTCATATGACGCCCTCAGCTTCCCAGCCATCTAGGGGGCGTGCGCCCGCCGCATCAATCTGGAGCCGATGCGCATAAAGAGGTTTGGGATTTCCGCGCTCACAGACCAAGGCTTGCAGCCTCCCCTTACTCACCCCCTTAGGGATGAAATAATAGATAAAGTGTGTGTGGGTAGGGGCAGTTGGCGCTACCTGTATGGGTGCGTATCAGTTTGAGTGTTAGCTATATGCTAAAAAGTTCCTTGTGTGCTCCCCTAATATTGACTTGTGAGTGTATCTGGGCAATCCGTCTACCAAAGTGAATCTTCGATGCGCATGCCCGGCAGCCGCGATGTCCACTGGGCACCTGCAATTGCTTGTCACAGAGCAGGGATGTAGATCTGTGTGTGTAAACACACAGATCCACATCCTGTCAGGGCAGAGGAGACTGATCATGTGTTCCTTGTATATAGGAACACCGATCGGTCACCTCCCCCAGTCAGCCCCCTCCCCCCCCCCACAGTTAGAATCACACCCTAGGTACCACATGTTTACTCTTTATGTAAGCTTTCAATAATCTTTGATTGTGAAAAAAAAAAAACACATTTAACCCCTTGATCACCCACTAGTGTTAACCCCTTCCCTGCCTGTGACATTTATACAGTAATCAGTGCAAATTTATAGCACTGATCGCTGTACAATTGTCAATGGTCCCAAAATAGTGTCAAAAGTGTCCAATTTGTCCACTGCAATATCACAGTCCTGACAAAAATTGCAGATCGCCGCCATTACTAGTAAAAAAAAAATAAAAAAATAAAAATGCCATAGATCTATCCCCTATTTTGTAGGCGCTATAACTTTTGCGCAAACCAATCAATATACGCTTATTGCGATTTTTTTTCCCAAAGATATGTAGAAGAATACATATCGGCCTAAATTGAGGAAGAAATGTATTTATTTATTTTTTTCATTGGGATATTTATTATAGCAAAAAGTAAAAAATATTGTGTTTTTTTCAAAATTTTCGCTTTTTTTGTTTATAGCGCAAAAAAATAAAGACCGCAGAGGTGATCAAATACCACCAAAAGAAAGCTCTATTTGTGGGGAAAAAAATGATCAAAATTTCATATGGGTATAGTGTTGCATGACTGCGCAATTGTCAATTAAAATGTTACAGCGCTGAAAGCTGAAAATTGGTCTGGGCAGGAAGGGGGTGAAAATGCCCTGTATTGAAGTGGTTAAAGTTTGCAACTTGAAGGTTTGTATGTAGAGGACTTACTGTAATCCTAAATACCTTTTTGCACAACTCCACTGTGCAGTCATGTGACCTCCCTCTGCTCTCCTTCGATCTACAGAGTGTAGTGAGAGGGGTTTAGATTCCCCTCTGATGTCAGCCGGCCAGCAGAGGAAGATCACGTGACCGGATAGCGGAGCTGTGTAAGAGTATATTTAGGATTATAATTTTAGAAAAACTGACACACACACAGTACTTTACAGCCACAGGGAATAGCAGCAAGAGGATAGGAGATTGGCTCTCACACACAGAAATGACAGATGGGGAGGGAGAGGGAGAGACTCTGAGCACACAGCGGGATTACGGAGGCACGTAAACTGACCATGGTATTATGGATCAGCAGCCATAGTTACTGTGTTCAGTACACCTAGGGAGACACAGGAACAAGAAGGATCAACCAGGTATTTTGCAACATAGAATGGGACAAATGACACCGCAGAAGCGCTGTGGTATTTATCAAGCTTTAAAGGAAAGTAAGCTTTTTTTTTTCTTTTTAGGGTTACAACTGCTTTAAGGAAAATGCCTACAAACTAGCTCTGAAATTTATAGAAAATATATTAAAGCGACCTGCAATCAAATGAAAAATCCCAGCGTGCATAAGGTGATATTTGAGTATGTTTAGGTGAAGTTTGCTTAAAAGTTTGCATTTAAATTACCTGGAAGCATTGGATGCTGAAGTCTCTGCAGGCAACTACAGTATTGGAGAGGGGAGAGAAATAGAGGAGTCCAGGATGATTGGGTGGGGGAAGAGATAGAGGAGTCCAGAATGATGGGGGGGATGGAGAAGTCCAGGATGATTGGGTGGGTAAAGAGATAGGGGAGTCCAGGATGATCAGTGGGGAGAGATAGGGGAGTCCAGGATGATGGGGGGAAGAGATAGAGGAGTCCGGGATGATTGGGGGGAGAGATAGAGGAGTACAGGATGATGGGGGAGTAGATAGAGGAGTCCAGGATGATTGGGTGGGGGAAGAGATAGAGGAGTCCAGAATGATGGGGGGGATGGAGAAGTCCAGGATGATTGGGTGGGTAAAGAGATAGGGGAGTCCAGGATGATCAGTGGGGAGAGATAGGGGAGTCCAGGATGATGGGGGGAAGAGATAGAGGAGTCCGGGATGATTGGGGGGAGAGATAGAGGAGTACAGGATGATGGGGGAGTAGATAGAGGAGTCCAGTATGACACACAGGGCTTGGGGGTGTGTATTGTGCAGTGCTGAGGTGTTTGTATCATACAGGGCACAGAAAAGATCAGCACAGGGGGCAGTACTTGCATATCTCCCCCAATGTAACCATTTATTGGTCACCTCTGCACAAATTTTTGCTTACCTCTGCACTCTCATCCACAGTTCAACTCTGTACCCCCCATTCACAGCTCACCTCTGTCCCCCCATCCACAGCTCACCTCTGTACTCCTCTCCATTCCCAGCTCACCTCTATCCCCCCATCCACAACTCACCTCTGTACTCCTCTCCATTAACAGCTCACCTCTGTATCCCCAGTTCATGTTCACCTCTGTACCCCCCATCCACAGCTCACCTCTGTACCCCCCCATCCACAGCTCAAATCTGAACCCCCCATCCACAGCTCACCTCTGTATCCCTGTCCACATTCATGTCTGTGCCCCCCACCCACAGCTCACCTCTGTATCCCCCCATCTGCAGCTCACCTCTGTATCCCCGTCCACGTTCACCTCTGTACCCCCATCCACAGCTCACCTCTGTACCCCCTGCACCTGCAATTGCTTGTCACAGAGCAGGGATGTAGATCTGTGTGTGTAAACACACAGATCCACATCCTGTCAGGGCAGAGGAGACTGATCATGTGTTCCTTGTATATAGGAACACTGATTGGTCACCTCCCCCACTCAGCCCCCTCCCCCCCACAGTTAGAATAACACCCTAGGTACCACATTTTTACTTTTTATGTAAGCTTTCAATAAACTTTGATTGTGAAAAAAAAAAACACATTTAACCCCTTGATCGCCCACTAGTGTTAACCCCTTCCCTGCCTGTGACATTTATACAGTAATCAGTGCAAATTTATAGCACTGATCGCTGTACAATTGTCAATGGTCCCAAAATAGTGTCAAAAGTGTCCAATTTGTCCACTGCAATATCACAGTCCTGACAAAAATCGCAGATCGCCACCATTACTAGTAAAAAAAAAATTAAAAAATAAAAATGCCATAGATCTATCCCCTATTTTGTAGGC
The DNA here is from genome assembly GCA_037952925.1 of Lithobates clamitans. Classification (NCBI taxonomy): domain Eukaryota; kingdom Metazoa; phylum Chordata; class Amphibia; order Anura; family Ranidae; genus Lithobates; species Lithobates clamitans. The sequence goes on from JBBGZY010000898.1 coordinate 3,257,825, forward strand.
GCTATAACTTTTGCGCAAACCAATCAATATATGCTTATTGCGATTTTTTTCCCCAAAGATATGTAGACGAATACATATCAGCCTAAATTGAGGAAGAAATGCATTTATTTATTTTTTTAATTGTGATATTTGTTATAGCAAAAACTAAAAAATATTGTGTTTTTTTCAAAATTTTCGCTTTTTTTGTTTATAGCGCAAAAAAATAAAGACCGCAGAGGTGATCAAATACCACCAAAAGAAAGCTCTATTTGTGGGGAAAGAAATGGTCAAAATTTCATATGGGTATAGTGTTGCATGACTGCGTAATTGTCATTCAAAATGTTACAGCGCTGAAAGCTGAAAATTGATCTGGGCAGGAAGGGGGTGAAAATGCCCTGTATTGAAGTGGTTAAAGTTTGCAACTTGAAGGTTTGTATGTAGAGGACTTACTGTAATCCTAAATACCTTTTTGCACAGCTCCACTGTGCAGTCATGTGACCTCCCTCTGCTCTCCTTCGATCTACAGAGTGTAGTGAGAGGGGTTTAGATTCCCCTCTGATGTCAGCCGGCCAGCAGAGGAAGATCACGTGACCGGATAGCGGAGCTGTGTAAGAGTATATTTAGGATTATAATTTTAGAAAAACTGACACACACACAGTACTTTACAGCCGCAGGGAATAGCAGCAAGAGGATAGGAGATTGGCTCTCACACACAGAAATGACAGATGGGGAGGGAGAGGGAGAGACTCTGAGCACACAGCGGAATTACGGAGGCACGTAAACTGACCACGGTATTATGGATCAGCAGCCATAGTTACTGTGTTCAGTACACCTAGGGAGACACAGGAACAAGAAGGATCAACCAGGTATTTTGCAACATAGAATGGGACAAATGACACCGCAGAAGCGCTGTGGTATTTATCAAGCTTTAAAGGAAAGTAAGCTTTTTTTTTCTTTTTAGGGTTACAACTGCTTTAAGGAAAATGCCTACAAACTAGCTCTGAAATTTATAGAAAATATATTAAAGCGACCTGCAATCAAATGAAAAATCCCAGCGTGCATAAGGTGATATTTGAGTATGTTTAGGTGAAGTTTGCTTAAAAGTTTGCATTTAAATTACCTGGAAGCATTGGATGCTGAAGTCTCTGCAGGCAACTACAGTATTGGAGAGGGGAGAGAAATAGAGGAGTCCAGGATGATTGGGTGGGGGAAGAGATAGAGGAGTCCAGAATGATGGGGGGGATGGAGAAGTCCAGGATGATTGGGTGGGTAAAGAGATAGGGGAGTCCAGGATGATCAGTGGGGAGAGATAGGGGAGTCCAGGATGATGGGGGGAAGAGATAGAGGAGTCCGGGATGATTGGGGGGAGAGATAGAGGAGTACAGGATGATGGGGGAGTAGATAGAGGAGTCCAGTATGACACACAGGGCTTGGGGGTGTGTATTGTGCAGTGCTGAGGTGTTTGTATCATACAGGGCACAGAAAAGATCAGCACAGGGGGCAGTACTTGCATATCTCCCCCAATGTAACCATTTATTGGTCACCTCTGCACAAATTTTTGCTTACCTCTGCACTCCCATCCACAGTTCACCTCTGTACCCCCCATTCAAAGCTCACCTCTGTCCCCCCATCCACAGCTCACCTCTGTACCCCTCTCCATTCACAGCTCACCTCTGTATCCCCAGTTCATGTTCACCTCTGTACCCCCCATCCACAGCTCACCTCTGTACCCCCCATCCACAGCTCAAATCTGAACCCCCCATCCACAGCTCACCTCTGTATCCCTGTCCACATTCATGTCTGTGCCCCCCACCCACAGCTCACCTCTGTATCCCCCCATCCGCAGCTCACCTCTGTATCCCCGTCCACGTTCACCTCTGTACCCCCATCCACAGCTCACCTCTGTACCCCCCATCCACAGCTCACTTCTGTATCCCCTGTTCACATTCACCTCTGTACCCCTCATCCACCTCTATACCCCCCATCCACATATCACCTCTGTATCCCCCATCCACCTCTGTACCCTCCCCATCCACAGCTCACCTCTGTGCCCCCCATCCACCTCTGTACCCTCCCCATCAACAGCTCACCTCTGTACCCCCATCCACCTCTGTACCCTCCCCATCAACAGCTCACCTCTGTACCCCATCCACCTCTGTACCCACCCATCCACATCTCACCTCTGTACCCGCCCATCCACCTCTGTGTCCCCCATCCACAGCTCAACTCTGTACCCCACATCCACATCTGTACACCCACATCCACCTCTGTACCCCCATACACATCTCACCTCTGTATCCCCCATCCACCTTTGTACCCCCTCATCCACAGCTCACCTCTGAACCCCCCATCCACCTCTGTACCCCCTATCCACATGTCACCTCTGTACCCCCCATTCACCTCTGTACCCCATCCACATCTCACCACTGTATCCCCCATTCACCTCTGTACCCCCATCCACAGCTCACCTCTGAATCCTCCATCCACCTCTGTACCCCCATCCACATGTCACCTCTGTACCCCCCATTCACCTCTGTACCCCCATCCACAGCTCACCTCTGTACCCCCCATCCACATATCACCTCTGTACTCCCCATCTACCTCTGTACCCACCCATCCACATCTCACCCCCTTCCCTGCACTACACCTCTAACCTCATTATAGCTGATTATCTGCATATGCAAATCCCGCTCTCCCGCTTCTCTCCACTGTTCTTTCTCACCTGTTTGCAGAAGCTTCAGAGTGGCAGTGCAACACAGTGCAGTCTCCACCTATCAGACCTGTAGCACACAGCCAGAACACTTCACTCTGCTGTGTGCTAAACAAGTCTGTCAGGCGGGCGTGGGGTCAGGAGGAACTGCCTCCTTCCCTGTCATTCCCTGTCCCTTGGTCCTGCAGATCCTGACAGAGGGAGAAGGGGCTCTAGCACATGCAACCTGCATCTATTCCGCTCTCCTGTCATAACGTGGCCGCTTGGGAGAGCAGGGGGGTTTGGGTGTACCCACTACTCCGGGAGAACTGTGGGGGACTCAAAGAGCAGCTGCTTTGGGCCCCACAACAAAAGCAGGGCCCAGGACAGCTTCCCCTTTGCCCTGCGTTAAAGACAGCTCTGTTCCTATACTGCCACTGACTCCTGAAACTTGTACCCTCAGCACCTCAGGAATTCAGAGAGCAGGCTCTGTGAAATGTGTCACAAGCCACACATTTTCATGGGGCATGGTGAAAAATTGTGACACAGAAATAAATCAAATCTGTTTTCTGATTCTTCACAAGGTAAATTTACAGACTTCTTGTTAACATTTTTTGGAGTAGACTAGAAATAATTGAAATTATGTGTGGAAATTAATATATGATTTTAAATTTTGAGCTTGATGGACTTTAACAAGTATTCTGTATGTGTTTTAACATGGATACTAAATATGTGTAGGCTTTGACAAATATTACTAGTATACTATATATTGGAAACATAAGTGTGTACATTTTTAGATTTCAAGATTAGATTGCAACATGGCAGGAACAATGGACCAAAATGCAGAGATATAAAACACAGGCAGGTATTTCCCTACAAGAATTAAATAGACCCTGTCACTCAATAAAGGAGAAGTATGACAAAAGCTATTTTGGCCATACTTCTCCTGTAGGTCAAAAGAGTGCACTTAGTTTTGCACTCCTATGACCCATATTTAGCAGACAGTCACCCACTGTCACCTGGCATCACAGAGCTGGTCCAGGCCTCTCCCTTCACCTTCCTACATAACTTGTTAAGCAGCTTCCAGGGGAGGACAGGGTGCACAGAGCAGCCATAGTGCCAGTGAATTGGAAGCTGATGTATGGAAAGCATAGAAAAAGATGACAAACTACATATGGAAAGATTAACATGAGTTAGAAAACTGTACTTTTATTCTGATTGCTAGGTCTTTGGAAAGTCAACCTCTACTACCTTTTTTTGTTCTCATTATTGAGGGTCTGGTCTTTCATTTCATTTTGTGATTGATTTCAAATTGCTGTCCTGCCAATAACATCTTTTTTTATTTGGCTTCTCTTAATAAAATTGGATTTAAATTTAGGGGTGGTATTGTTTTTTATTGTAAGTTGGGCCTTTATTTCTTTTTTGCTTCAATGCTTCTTTGTGCTTGCAAAGCTTAATAAGGGTTTAGTGCAAGCTTTTTTTTTTTTTTTTTTTTTTTTTTTAAGTGGGCTTTTGTTTCAGGAATGGCATTTTGGGGTTATGTTTTATCTTATGCTGATGTGACCTTTTTCAGTTTTGCAGTGCTCAAAGAGGAGCATTCACTTGTTATCATCTGTTCCTGAATTTCCCTTTTGTTCATGGCATATCGCTACATCATTTGAAAGAAGCAAAAACAAAGTGCAAGAACGAAGTGTACCTAAACCACCTTACATTATATCACTCAATACACCCCCTTTTCCCCATGCATTAAATAAATGTTAGGCATGCACCAGTTAGGCCTATTATCTCTCATCAAATCTGTCCTGAGGCTGGCCAGTTTCAGAAAATGAAATGTTAACCGGTAACCTTGTCTATGTTTTTTTGTTTTTTATTTATTGAGTTTAAAAAGAAAAAGGTTTACAATTAAATTAGTAGGTATAATGGATGTTACAGAAATAAGAGTACATATTTGTCAATAACAAATAACAGTTGGTAAGCACAGATAGGTAGCCAGTAAGTGAAGTGGACAATACGTTTTAAAACAGAACATATCTACGTAGGACTAGAACAGTCCAAAACATTGACTGAAAATCACATGATTATCATATTAAAGGAGTTGTAAAGGCAGAAGGTTTTTTTTTATCTTAATGCATTCTATGTGCCAGAGTCCGCCCGAGCCACGGGCATGCTCCCGCTGCGGCTTGCACCTGCTATGGCGCCTGATTGAGCCATCGTACAGCTATGGCGATTTGCACAGGAGAGCCAACTGTATAACGATGGCAGCTGGTCGGAAAGCGGTTAAAGGAGACTGTTTTCCTTAATGGCGATGAGAACCCCTTTTGATTTTGTATATGCGCTGGCAGAAAAAATATGTGGAAATATTTTATTTGGCATCGGCGGTGTTTTCCTTTTGTTTATTCTGGGGCCTGCAGCATACACTTTTTTGCTAACACAGGCACAAAGTCTCAGAAAAAACTATGTAAAGTAAAATGAGAGAAAAATTAAAAGACAATTTAAAATGACAGTACACAAACAATAAGTAAATGCCAACAAAAAAACTCACAAATACAAAGAAAACTAAATGATATTAGCTTAATGACTAGCCACCAAATAACATACATGTACTGTACCTAATTGACTTCAAGCGGTTATACTGGGGTTATTACATAAAACAGGAGGGTTGGGACTTTAGATGAGGTGAGCAAAGAAGGCCAGGGGGACAGTCAAACATTGCATAAAACACTTTATTGATACATAGTAGTGCAATGACACAATTGGAGTTCAAGTGTAGATTGTCATAACAAGTCGTGTAGCAGTCACATCCTAACTGATACATGGCAAACATGGTAAACAACCCCCAAATGGATGCAGGGAAAATAATACTATTCTGGAAAAAATGTTCGCTAAAGTAGTCATGGGATAATAAAAAACTTGTAGGTGTATGATTGTCTGGTGCATGTCGTAAGCCCGACGCGTTTCGTGTATTGAACACTCTTCAGGGGCGATTTAGCACCAGGGTCTACAAAGGAAAAGAACAATGGGGTAAAAACTGTATGAAAAAGAAAAAGCAAAAGAAAAAAAGTAAAATGAATGAAAATGAATAAAAAAAGGGAAGGATAACAAAGGAGAAAACAAAACCCCTAGTCTCCAATGGGTACTCACATGCCACGCGATAGTGAAACTAAGAGGGTCCACGACTGCCGGCAGCCAAATAGCCCGGGCCCAGGAGCTGAGGGAGGAGCTCAAAGAGAGGGGCCAGAGGAGATTCCGACACAGCACAAAGGTCCCCAGAAAGTAATGATTCACACTGGGAATTGGTGGGGGTAGGGTCCTGCAGCTGTCAGCCATAACCCGGTATCCTTTTCTGCACCCAGAGATGCTCTATAAAGTAAAAACAATCCTAGCAGCTAATTAGCCGCTGGATTGCTTTTACAGGCGACGGAAGAGGGTCCTCCCCACCAACCGTTGGTGCCTCTCTGGACTCTCCCTTGTAATCGGGAAGCCCAGCACTAAAGCCGGCGGTTGCGCTGGCTGATCATAGAGCTGATCAGCCATCTCTATGGTCTAGGAGTCCGGAAGCGATGAGCACTTTCATCACTTCCGGTTAGGGCAGTTGTAAAAACTGTAATTCTTTTCTCGAAAGCATGAGATCAATGTTTTTTTATTTTTTTTTATCTCATGCTTTCAAGGGTAGAGGAGGGATATCACAGATATTTCCATAAAGAGGACCTGTCATGCTTTATTCCTATCACAAGGAATGTTTTGAAATGGATAAAAAATATAAAGGAACAATGTAAAAATATATATTTTTTAAATAAAATAAATAATAATATATATTTTTAAACTGTCCCCCACCTCCCCCGTGTTCTCGCTCAGAGGCAAACACATACGTAGGTCAAGCACGCATAAGTAAACAGTGTTTGCACCACACATGTGAGGTATCGCGGCGGACATTATAGCAAGAACAATAATTCTAGACCTCCTTTGTAACTCTTAACTGTTAACCTGTAATGTTTTTAAAGCGTTGTCTATGGAAATGTTTAAGTATCATAGTTTGTCACCATTCCACGAGCTTGAACAATTTTAAAGCATAACATGTTAGGTGCCTATTTACTCAGTGTAACATTATCTTTTATACTTCATGAAGAAATTGGGTTATATATTGTTTCTTTATTTTTTTGCATTAAAATTCATTAAAGTGTATTTTTTTGCCAAAAAAAATGCGTTTGAAAAACCACTGTGCAAATACAATGGGACATAAAAATGGCAACAACCACCATTTTATTCTGCAGGGCCTCTGTTAATATATATATAAGAAGGTGGTGGAAACTCTTAAGAAGTCCTGAAGTCAAGTATTGGAGAATATAACAAGAAAGCTGGAGAGCAGGAGGCCCTCAGAGGACCGAACTGGATGATTTGGGTGATATTTTGATATTGGGTTTGTGAAAACCAGTGAAGGAATTGGCAAAGGGGGGTGGCAGCCACTGACTGGTTGGAAAGGTGTTTGAGTCTAGCAGCAGAATTCATGAATTCATGATAGACGAAGGGGGGGGGGGGGGGGGGGCAAATACCCTGTGTAAATGTAAGCCAAAAAGAAGGAAGTTACAAAGTTGAGGCAAGATGGAGAAAATATTTAAGATTTTGTCTGGTTTGTTATGGATACTAATGAGAACTGAATTATTAGTAGGTTGTAATGTGCCTTCCCTATTACTTTTGTAGAGAGCAAAAATTCTTCAAAAATGTAGTATATATATTTTTTTCAGTAAGTACAAAAGTAGCTAAAGTTATTTAATAACTGAGATGATCTGCTCTTGAGTGACTTTTTTGCCTGTCAGTCCCTTTAAAGTGATACTAAAGGTTTGTGTTTTTTTTTTTTAAGTAACAAACATTTTTTTTTTATTGATTTAACTAAATGGACTTCTGTTATTTTTCAACCTGACTAACTATGTAACCATGAAATCAATTTTAAGATAATTTAAATATGCTTTATAAACTGCAATATTCTACCACATATATCAGGTTCACAACAACAAATCATTTTGTCAAAGGGGGACCTGATGTCTCTTGTGAGCTTGTTCTCTCTTCTGAGCTTGCCTTCTTTTGTGAGCTTGCCTGTTACATACTGTATATACATATAGTGGTTAATGCTAAATAGTTTGTTCCTCTTGTATTGCAGCTCCGAGTACTGGGTTTGAATCTCACCTGGGACTCAGCTGTGGGAGGGATGTTATATTGTGGACCCTGTTAAGGGATAGGGACTGATGGGAATGGATATTATCTCTATAAAGTGCTAAATAATATGTTGGCTCCATATAAATAATGGAAATTTATAAGTAGACAGATATTTATCTTATAGAAAGATATACAGACGTAACATGAATAGTTTAGTTAAAAAATACCTTTATGAAATACAGCAATACATATAAATATACAGTGCCTTGCAAAAGTATTCACCCCCCCTTGGCTTTTTACCTAATTTGTTACATTGCAGCCTTTAGTTCAATGTTTGTTTTTTTTAATCTGAATTATATGTGATGGATCAGAACACAAAAGTTGGTGAAGTAAACTTAGAAAAATATATACATAAAACTATTTTTCGGAAATAAAAAACTGATAATTGGCATGTGAGTATGTATTCACCCCCTTTGTTATGAAGCTCATAAAAAGCTCTGGTGCAACCAATTACCTTCAGAAGTCACAAAATTAGTAAAATGATGTCCACTTGTGATCTGTCATTACATATACACACCTTTTTGAAAGGCTCCAGAGGCTGCAACACCTAAGCACGAGGCACCAATAACCAAACACTGTCATGAATTCCAAGGAACTCTCCAAACAAGTAAGGGACAATGTTGTTGAGAAGTACAAGTCAGGGTTCGGTTATAAAAAAAATCCAAATCTTTGATGATCCCTAGGAGCACCATCAAATCTATCATAACCAAATGGAAAGAACATAGCACAACAGCAAACCTGCCAAGCGACAGCTGCACACCAAAACTCACGGACCAGGCAAGGAGGGCATTAATCAGAGAGGCAGCACAGAGACCTAAGATAACCCTGGAGGAGCTGCAGAGTTCCACAGCAGAGACTGGAGTATCTGTACATAGGACGACAATAAGCCGTACGCTCCAAAGAGTTGGACTATATGGCAGAGTGGCCAGAAGAAAGCCATTACTTTCAGGAAAAAAAAAATGGCACATTTTGAGTTTTCGAAAAGGCATGTGGGAGACTCCCAAAATGTATGGAGGAAGGTGCTCTGGTCTGATAAGACTAAAATTTTACTTTTTGGCCATCAAAGAAAGCGCTATGTCTGGCGCAAACCCAATCACATCACCCAAAGAACACCATCCCCACAGTAAAACATGGTGGTGGCAACATCATGCTGTGGGGATGTTTTTCAGTAGTTGGAACTGGGAAACTGGTCAGAGTTGAGGGAAAGATGGATGGTGCTAAATACAGGGATATTCTTGAGCAAAACCTGTACCACTCTGTTTGTGATTTGAGGCTAGGACAGAGGTTCACCTTCCAGCAGGACAATGACCCCAAACACACTACTAAAGCAACACTTGAGTGGTTTAAGGGGAAACATGTAAATGTGTTGGAATGGCCCAGTCAAAGCCCAGACCTCAATCCAGTAGAAAATCTGTGGTCAGACTTAAAGATTGCTGTTCACAAGCGCAAACCATCCAACTTGAAGAAGCTGGAGCAGTTTTGCAAGGAGGAATGGGCAAAAATCCCAGTGGTAAGATGTGGCAAGCTCATAGAGACTTATTCAAAGTGACTTGGAGCTGTGATAGCCGCAAAAGGTGGCTCTACAAAGTATTGACTTTAGGGGGTTGAATAGTTATGCACATTGATTTTTCTGTTATTTTGTCCTATTTCTTGTTTGCTTCACAATAAAAAAAACATCTTCAAAGTTGTGGGCATGTTCTGTAAAATAAATGATACAAATCTTCAAACAATCCATGTTAATTCCAGGTTGTGAGGCAACCAAACACGAAAAATGCCAAATGTTTGCATTATTTATTCACAGCAACATACTGCTGCCATGACAGTATTGAAATAAACACACCTATTAGTTAAACCTACAAAATTTTGAAAGAAATCCTTGCCCTAAAAAGTATTTATAATAAACATGTAGAAATTGAAATATCTGATTGATCATTTGATATTTGAAAAAAGGGTGCATACATTTTATACATACAGAATACCAGCATTGAGGGCATTATTTTAATGAATCAAGCATACTGTTTCTTCTATACAGTTACAAAATCGTACCTGTTACATTGCTGGTAAATAGCTATGAATATTGTCAGATGAAAATCATTTGAAGCATTTGGCACAATGCGGGTCTGGCATACAGAGACTGCCTGTCAAATGCCTTCGACTCCATACAGCAGCTAGGGACCCTATAGAGCAGCAGATGGGCCATTAAGCTAGTATTACTGTAGATGCCATCAGTTTTCAGCTCTGACTGGGACATGTTCTTTAGAACTATGAGCAGATGCTGCCATTTAGTGACAGCTTCCTACTATCTTTTGCCAACTGGCAAAATTCAATTCTTTGTACCTGAACTATTAAATGTGTGACTTCTAACATATTGCTCTTTTGTAAAATGATGTGAATGTTCTAAAGTAAAATTATTTTTAAAAGAAATCTGAGACTAAGATAACTATATTATGTCAATACATACCAGTGTGCCTCATATAGTTAAATTTTAGTGTTTCATGAGAAATTAGGTCATAGACGTTTATCTATTATAAAATCAGGGTGTGGGTATGTGTTTTTCTATGCAACCTTTGCTTATTTGTATTTTATGAAGTTAGTGTCACAGTACTCATCGATATAGATGCTAATTGGAGAATTTCTAGTGCAATCAAAAAAATCAAAAAGGTTAAACTCCAGTCAAAGCTTTTTTTAGAGCTTCGTCAGGTTTTTATTGCTGACTGTGGGGACATTTGGGAGATTATCCCTTACTCCCTGTCCTAGAGAAACTAAGAAAATGTTCACAACGGGCAATTAATAAAACCTGACTGGGGGTCTAACCATTACTCAATCTATCCAAAACAAAGTAAAAAAAAATTGGCTGAGAATTAATTTTTTTTTGACCCTGTGAGGTGGTCTGTGTGTGCTGTGTCTTTGGTGGATTACAGAGAACTTGGATTCAGGTAAACTCAGGTTTTAGAACAGATGCAATGTGTTGGAATGCCTTAGTAGTTCACAGATGGGTTTCACTTATGTAAACTGCACAAGAAAAACTGAACTCCCAAAGCTGTAACTGAAAAAGCAGGCAAAGGAAAAAGGACTGGTCACCAGTATTGCCTGTCAAAGGAAAGGAGATTGGGACTTTAAATGAAGCAGTTGGAATGTGGAGGTGTAGGTAAAAGGGTTTAATAATAACGTAGTATAGGCAGATAAATAATTTCATATTCCATATATCATATATATACATAGATGGGATATGCGCAAATTTTAGCATAATAAATAAAATGCATAGCAGTAAACACATGTCATGGGTGGTAGAATAACGCTCATAACATAATGGCATGGCCTATGGGGGTCAAGGGTGGCATGCCTGAAAACTGCATCCGTGATCACATGAAAAAAGGGGATAAAAGCGTGATAGATCATAAAAATGTGGCATCAGAAGTGGCTTGTAGCTCGACGCGTTTTGTGAATACGTTCACTCATCAGGAGAAGATGCGATAATTGCCTGTAGAATATATAGATTAGTAAAGCAACTCTGTTTAGAGAAGGAAAAAAATATATAATAAAGAATATTGGGGTATATCAGGTTAGCCAAGCGCACTTACCAAGGCAAACAGTGAAAACGGCTTGTGGTAACCGCTACAGGGTGCGCAGGAGGTACACTTCCCTTTACCATCTGAAGCTGCAACCTGTGTACATGCCACCTCAGCCCCCGCGGTGAGGTTTGTACCTCCTGCGCACCCTGTACCAGTTACCACATGCTCTTGATGAGTGAACATATTCACGAAACGCGTCGAGCTACAAGCCACTTCTGATGCCACATTTTTATGATCTATCATGCTTTTATCCCCTTTTTTTCATGTGATCACGGATGCAGTTTTCGGGCATGCCACCCTTGGCACCTGTAGGCCATGCCATTATGTTATGAGCGTTATTCTACCACCCATGACATGTGTTTACTGCTATGCATTTTATTTATTATGCTACAATTTGTGCATATCCCATTTATGTATATATATGAAATATGGAATATGAAATTATTTATCTGTCTATACTACGTTATTATTAAAACCTTTTACCTACACCTCTGCATTCCAACTGCTTCATTTAAAGTCCCAATATCCTTTCCTTTGACATGTGCTCGAATAGAGATGGAGGCACTAACCCGTGCCTTATGTAAAGTCCCAAAACTCCCCTAAACCAGTATTGCCTGTGGCCTCCCTGCAGCTAATCTTTTCCCATTACTCACTTACCTTTTCTTGTCTGTGCTGTGTCTTTGTGTGAAGGTGGTAATCTTGGTAGAGCCAGGGTTATGCTTTTTTGTGTCAAAGCCTGCAGCTTGAAGAACAGCCCTTAGCACCATAATGATTTCACTAAATCTGCCTTCAAATTTCCTGAGACTAGCCAACAGCATTGCTTTATATCTCACACTGCAGACATACAGATAAGAGGCTGTAGGCATAGGACTGTCTAGGCACATACTGTACCAAAAGAGTGCACGGTTATTTTACAGCCTGACATCCAGACAAAATTTTTAGGGTATTATCAAAGAGAAGAAAAGGCGCAGCTTACCAACCCAGTGCATTAGTATGTAGATGAGTGTGGCTTCAGCCAGAGTTGCTCCAGCCACATCCCACCCCCCACATGTTTTGCTTTGCTCACAGGGTTTGGTCACAGAGGTTTAAATTAAAACCAATTGAAAGAAAGCAGCAATTAGCAGCAACACCTTCAACCAATTAGCAGCAACACCTTCAGCTGTTCAAGGTTGGTTTTCCAGGTTTCTTCTGCATCTTCCGCAGCACAGAGTGGGCTTGCTGGAGCTCAAGCCATTGATCCATGAGAGGCCATTTCGCTGTTGGCATCCACAGCTGAAGCCCAGGGTTGATAATAGGTTTGTCAACCAATTATACACGCTTTACAGCAGGGAGTGAGACTCTAGCTAGCACTGTCTTGTTCTTCTGGTCCTTAGACATTACCTCACTCACTTAGCCATACCATCTACTGTATGCAGGATTGCCCCATTAATTCAGAACTACCTTTACTTGTTCCATAGCTTGTTGCATGTTCTTTTTCACTACTGTTAAATTCTTTGGCATGTTCATTTCACCAAACACCTTCTCAATACTCTATCCTTTAAACTTAAAGCAGTTGGAAACCTCCAAACATCACCATTTTGCACCCCCATAAGGGCCCCAACAAAGCCAGCAGAAACAACATTTTTATTTTGAGACTATGCCATTCTGCCTCACTGTACTTTGCATAGATGTTATCAACCATTACCTTTCTTTTCTCCTAAGGATTTCTCTAATTTTTACAGTGCCTTGAAAAAGTATTCATACCCCTTTACATTTTCCCCATTTTGTCATGTTACAACCAAAAGCGTAAATGTATTTTATTGGGATGTGATGTGATAGACCAACACAAAGTGGCACATAATTGTGAAGTGAAAAGAAAATTATAAATGGTTTTAATTTATTTTTACAAATAAATATGTGAAAAGTGTGGTTTGCATTTGTATTCAGCCCCCCTGAGTCAATACATTGTAGAACCACCGTTCGGTGCAATTACAGCTGCAAGTCTTTTTGGGTATGTCTCTACCAGCTTTGCACATCTAGAGAGTGAAATCTTTGCCCATTCTTCTTTGCAAAATAGCTCAAGCTCTGTCAGATTGGATGGAGAGCATCTGTAAACAGCAATTTTCAAGTCTTGCCACAGATTCTTAATTGGATTTAGGTGTGGACTTTGAATGGGCCATGCTAACACATAATTATGCTTTGATCTAAACCATTCCATTGTAGTTTTAGCTGTATGTATGGGGTCGTTGTCCTGCTGTAAGGTAAACCTCCGCTCCAGTCTCAAGTCTTTTGCGGACTCCAACAGGTTTTCTTCTAAGATGGCCCTGTATTTGGCTCCATACATCTTTTCAGCAACTCTGACCAGCTTCCCTGTTCCTGCAGAAGAAAAGCATCCCCACAACATTAAGCTGCCACCACCATGTTTCACGATGGGGATAGCGTGTTCAGGGTGATCTCGCAAACTGCAAACGGGAATTCTTATGGCTGACATTTTCACTGTATTGTTCATTTAAGCACAAGAGACTCCATTTGTTCACACTGTTGAAATGTGTTCTGCAAACTTCACCTAACACACAGGCACAACTTCTGCTAGAAGCTCTCTCTCTCTCTACTCCCCCTCCCCTCTCAAGGTTTTACTTTTGCAATTATTCTATTCGCTAGCTATTTGTTAGTTTTTAATAACATATCACACCACCCCTTTCTTATTTATGTATAAAATAACATGTAATAATACATTTTGTCATGAACGAACATTTTAAACACAGTGATTGCATCCTGTGAATCTGTTCCTGCAATTGCAGTATTAACTTGTTTGTTTTTAGAGTCACAATCAGAAATATTCCCATAACAGCTTTCTTTCAACAATGGCTTTATTCTTGCCACACTTCCATAAAGACTAGATTTGTGGAGTGCACGACTAATAGTTGTCCTGTGGACAAACTCTTTAAACCTGAGCTGTGGATCTGTGCAGCTCCTCCAGAGTTACCATGGGTCTCTTGGCTGCTTCTCTGATTAATGTTCTCCTTGCCCAGCCTGTCAGTTTAGGTGGACAGCCATGTCTTGGTAGGTTTGCAGTTGTGCCATACTCTTTCTATTTTCTGATGATGGATTGAACAGTGCTCCATGAGATGTTCAAAGCTTGGTATATTTTTTTATAACCTAACCCTGCTTTAAACTTCTCCACAACTTTATCCCTGACCTGTCTGGTGTGTTCCTTGGCGTTCGTGATGTGGTTTGTTTACTAAGGTTCTCTAACAAACCTCTGAGGGCTTCACAGAACAGCTGTATTTATACTGAAATGAAATTACACACAGGTGAACTCTATTTACTAATTAGGTGACTTCTGAAGGCAATTGGTTCCACTAGATTTTAGTTAGGGGTATCAGAGTAAAGGGGGCTGAATACAAATGCATGCCACACTTTTCATATATTTATTTGTAAAAAAAATTGAAAACCATTTATCATTTTCCTTCCACTTCACAATTATGTGCCACTTTGTGTTGGTCTATCACAAGAAATCCTAATAAAATACATTTATGTTTTTGGCTGTAACATGGCAAAACTTGGAAAATTTCATGGGGTATGAATACGTTTTCAAGGCACTGTATATAGTAAAGTCTTGCAGGCAAACTTGGACCTAGCAGGGTCACTCCAGGGATATGATGGCAGCATAGCCTCTGGGGGTTTATACTATCCTTCATTAAGCTGCCCTTATAACACTCTATGTGACCCTGTTACAGTTTAAGCTGGTTGGGGTGCATGGTAAAACCTGGACCCAGTTACTCTTGGTGTTGCTCCCTGCATGCAAATTTGGTATAGAAGGGACTAACACTTTGGTCACAGTTCTGTATTACCTTGCTTCATTGACCAACGTATTCCTAATACATACAGTGTTCATCTAACCTGGGGTAGTTCATTCTATTGAGTGGGGTGTGTCACAGTGGTAAAGGCGGTAGCCCAACTAATCTGGAAGGTAACTAGTTTCAGAGGATCTATCAAACTAGTGGCTCCCATGGGGGTGTCCTAAAGAAGTAAACCTGATATTATGATATCATTTAAAGCTTAAATTCAGAAAAAATATTTTGTTTTGTTTTGGGTAGAGCAGGGAAGTGTTAGAGCTTCTCTCAGGTTTTTCTTGCTGGCTGTATCTCCAGTATCCCCTATACTTTTCCCTCAGGACAAGAAGTGATTGGAAATATATCCAATTGGAAAACAGATGTAAATCCACTTTTAATAGAGTCGGGAAGGGTTGGACCCTCGGACAATGTTTTTATTGCAGTCTGTGCCTTCCTGATACTATCAACCCCCATCTCTTGTATGGGCAACACAGAGACAGGAAGAAAAGAAAAAGGGGGTCACAGATAGAAACTCCTTAACTCTTCCCTGCCTTATTCAAAGCAAAATAAAATGGTAGCTGAAGCTGGGATTTAACAAATATATACATAAATATAATACAGAATAAATGACATTGATAGCATGTGCAACTTTTTGTATATTCTCAGTTAGCAGGTCTTTGTCAGCTAAATCAAATTAAATAAATTTTAATTTTCTTTCCTTGTCTTCATTCTTATGTTGAGGTTTCAATAAAGCAGTGTCTTTTTCATAAGTCTACTTATTATTAATTTAATAAAATGGTAATGCAGCACTAATATTTATGTTAATAGTTTGATTATTAAATTACATAATTTTAATGTAGCACACTGAAGATGTCATCAGTCCTTAGGCAAATTTATATTAGCAATTTTTTTCCTTCTGTGCAACAAGTGAATTTATTTACAAGTGAAAAATTGTCTTCAGTTTAAATGATCAAACAGTAAACTACAAGAGAATCCAGTAAATTATTAGTTAAAAATATTCCCTTTTCTGAATGCAATTAAAATAGACACGATTAAGCAGGCAATCATTTAGTTATAAGGTATACAAATCAGTATTGTTTAAACTCATTTTTAAATAGTCTTTAAAAATTTTTTTAAGTGGAATTCCAGGCTAGATCTATCTAAGCTTAAAACAGCTCCCACCCCCCTTTTAACTCCTATACTAACTACCCTGTAGATGGAAGAAGCTTATTATTACCTATTCTCAGGGCGCTCTGGTCTGGTCACATGATTGGCTCCCAGACCCCATACTCCCAACAGCCCAAAGTTTATTATAGATGAGACATGGCCTCAGCCTCAGCTCCTTCCAAGCCACACCCTCTTGCACATTTCACCCCACCCCTGGGGCTTAGTCATAGATATTATGGATGCCCTATGGTAAGCCTATGGGTGATGTCACAACCCAGGCATCCCATCCATTGTCTGCACTTTTTGCTCTCCCCTGAAGCCGACTGCTGGGGAGATCAATAGTAGTTACAATAGTAGTTAGAAGGGGGAGCCATTTTAAGCTTAGAGCTAGCCCGGGATTCTAATTTAAGGGTTTAGTTGAGAAAGACTGCATACTTAATTGTACCAAGCGCCAGGTGCTGTCAGCATACTGGACAACCAAACCGCTGTTTTCACAAAGAGCATAGTGGCCCCAGGTCTCCAGTGTTCCAGCATGCCCTTAGTACTGATACCAAAAATGATTGGTATCTCTGAGCGCAGCAGTCTGGCTCTCAAGTATACTGACATTTGGTATTTTGGTTGCAGATATGATGCAGGAAGAAGCCATTGGGGATAATTGCAAAGGTAATCAATGAGACTAGAGGGTGGAACCTTTTGCACAAAAACGGTTTCCCTTAAATAGGGTACACCAAATGGTAAAACCTCAATTATATATTTGTTTGAGTTGCAAGTTGTAACACTGCAAAATGTAAATGATTATCTACAACACCAGTTCAGTAAAGGAAGAAACAAAGTCACAATGTAGGTCATACTTTACTGTAAATTGGCTGAAACTATCTGCTTGTTACTGATCACAAACACAGACAGGTTGGCAATATATTACAGTATTCTTTTGTATGTAAAAAGAAAGAATTGTGCTAGGTGCATAGACAATATGTGAGTATTAAGTGAAATTATTATAATAATATGATTAACCGTGAAGGATGTCCTGCAACTGAACACTATAACCCTGATATAAGGGCACAAGGAATAAAGAGAAAAGAGAAAAGTGCAGCGCTGAACAAATACCACAAAATGTGAATGTAATAAATCAATAAATCTATAACAAACAATAGTGATTGATAATCAAAAATATTGATGTTGACATCAAGTAAATTGAATAAATTAATAAATATTAAATAAATAAAATTATCACAGAAACATAAGTAAAAATAGATGTGAAAAATAGTTCATGTGATAAAATGAAAGTGAGATAAAGTCCAAAAAAGTTGAAATGTTCAATACAAGATCCTGGATCAGTATTCCACCGTTAGTGCTGCCCACCACCTAGTGATATAGAAAAGGAGGCTTACCAGAAAGCCTGCGACCACCCTTATTCAGGGGGGTCAAAACAGGCCAAGTAGACATCTCAGAACCACAGGGGACAATGCTGGAATCTCGCCATCTTCCTTACTGAACAGCCAATCAGTGGAAACAGGGGACACCTTGGATGATGTGTTTTCCGAGAGACAATCACCATAGAGCGATCAATATGAACTTCTCAAAGATCCAACGAACAGTGAACCATGGATTTTCAAAAAGAGAAAAAGACTCCAATAGTGTAGAGAATCTATGGCTGATTTATTTAAAAAGTTTAAAAACATATGCAAACAAATCCCAGCAGGGACAAAGTGATGTAAACTCCACCGCTGCCGAAAACAAACAATGCTTGTCAACGTCAACGTAGGGTCACAACATTGACACGCATTGCACATGTGCGGCTTTTTTCGGCAGCGCTGGAGTTTACATCACTTTGTCCCTGCTGGGATTTGTTTGCATTCGTTTTTAGGAGTTGCATTCAGTTTTTGTTTGCATTCAGCAAGGAGGATGGCTAGATTCCAGCATTGTCCCCTGTGGTTCTGAGATCTCTACTTTGCCTATTTTTACCCCCCTAAATAAGGGTGGTCACAGGCTTTCTGGTAAGCCTCCTTTTCTATATCACTAGGTGGTGGGCAGCACTAATGGTGGAATACTGATCCAGGATCTTGTATTGAACATTTCAACTTTTTTGGACTTTATCTCACTTTCATTTTATCACATGAACTATTTTTGACAACATCTATTTTTACTTATGTTTCTGTGATAATTTTATTAGCATTTTATATATTAAATATTTATTAATTTATTCAATTTACTTGATGTCAACATCAATATTTTTGGTTATCAATCACTATTGTTTGTTATAGATTTATTGATTTATCACATTCACATTTTGTGGTATTTGTTCAGCGCTGCACTTTTCTCTTTTATCTTTATTCTTTTGTATGTGCAACAGTCGGATGTGCTATGTATGATGTGAGTCTTATAGATTTTAATTTTTAACTACCATTATAGGTTCAGTGGTTTTAGTTACACAAATAAACCCATCATTCTGAATTAAAAAAAATGTTTATTCTTTTATTACACCCACCTAATGTTTGAAGCTAATTTAAAAGGTTACAAATCAAGCATGTGATAGGAGTAATCCAGTGTGGAGTATATAACAGTTTTACTAGGCTACCTCCAATAAACATCACAATGTTTCCTGCAGCTATTTCTAATTATATGCTTGTGATTTTATTGAAGCTTTGTGGACATTAAGAAAGCTATGTTTGCTTTATGTGCCATTGTATACTTGCAAATCAAAGCCCTGCAAGATCACAGCCATGTCTCCATAACCTTAATTGGAAAAACTAGCCTTTAGGGTTTTAAAATGTCATGTACAAATTAAGCCTTTAAACTAATTCATTAATTAGTGTTTCATTTTATTGTTTTCTCTATAAATACCACAGCATTGCTTTTTATTATTTAAAAACAAAGACCAGGCTTCAATCCCACAGATTTGCTAACTTGCTTTGGTGCACATAAACCTTAAAGTTTACAGTATCTATAGCCAAAACTTTTGTTTGTAGTTTGGGATAAGGTGGAAAAGGGCTAGAACCCTATCTGGAGAGCACCACTCCAGAGATGATAATCCAGATTAATTTTATTTATCATTGTATCTATTAAAAGAAGCCAACACACTTCTGGGTTCCAAAGGATGCCATTCACTGGAGCTTTACTTGGCTTGGTTCTGAATGATTAAAGTATTACTAAAGTCTAATTTTTTTCTCATTTAAAAATAACAAACATTTTATACTTACCTGCTCTGTGCAGTGGTTTTGCACAGAGCAACCCAGATTGTCCTCTAATTTTTTTCTCATTTAAAAATAACAAACATTTTATACTTACCTGCTCTGTGCAGTGGTTTTGCACAGAGCAACCCAGATTGTCCTCTTCTCAGGTCCCTCATTGGCACTCCTGGCCCCTCCCTCCTGCCCCCACAACAAGCAGCTTGCTTTGGGGGCACCTTAGCTGAGCCGTTGCTCGGTTTGTCCATTCAGACATGGAGCTGCGGTCGGCCCCACTCCCTCTTTCTCCTCATTGGCTCATTGACTTTGAATGACAGTAGCGGGAGCCAATGAGGAGGGAGAGTCCCGAGCAGCCAAGACTCTCGTGCAACATCGCTGGATCGAGATCGGCTCAGGTGAGTATTAGGTGGGCTGCTGCACACTAATGCATAATGCATTAAGCTAAAAAAACCTTCTGACTTTAGAACCACTTTAAAATATGCTCAGGAAATAAATTGTATTAGTAACACCACTCTGCCTACAATTGTAAGCAGGCATTACCTTTTTTTACCAAATGAAAAAACAAAGTTTGTGGTTCAAGGGGCAACCAATGGCACCACATCTCCCCAAAGAATATATACTCTATTACATCCTATCACATCATAAATTGTGGGTTTTTGTAACTGATCATGCCTCTAAGCCACCAAATTCACAATTGTGGGAGTGCTAGCAATCTCCCATTGTATATTTTAACAATATTACAATACTACTTCCTATCAGAGTCCTCTTTATATATGCTATACATAGATAGCAGCTGTGTTCTAAATGCATTTTCCTGTCCTCCTCCTCAGGAGAGTGAGGCAATATAAAAACTAAAATCATTAATGGTACTTTTCTGGAGATGTAAGGAAGTCACAAATTCATTACTGCACATTGTTTGGTCATGCCATGCTTTGAAGTCTTTATGGTCAATGGTTAGGAAAATATACCAGAAGACCAAGTACTACCTTGAGACCTGGCCTTTTTTCTTCAGCACCTATCAACCAACCCAACGAAATAGTACCAGAAATCCATCTTATGTCACTTAGTAAATGCAGCTAGGTTTTGCATTCCTGCTCTTTCGAAACATCCTACATTGAAGATATCAGACATATGGAATATCTGATTCTTTCCACTCAAAATAAATAAGAAGAACATAAAACAACCTGGTTCTACTAGAATATTTTACATACTCAACTGAAGGAAAGGCCTTACTTTTCAGAAACTCTGATTATTCACTCACTAATCCCATTATTATCCGTGATACCCTGCCTGTATTGGCCCCTGACCCTCTTGCTTCCTCCTTCTCTACCACTTATCTCTTCCCCCCTCCTGACACCCTGACCCCTCCTGACTCCCTTCCACACTGACATCCCCATTTTCCTGTCCTTTTTAGAAATAGTAAGCTCCAATACCCATTTGGTGTGCATCCATATCATTCCCTTTTCCTTTTTCCCTAGACAAATGTGGGATTGATGGTTCAATAAGCTCTGTAATACTATGGCGCTCTCCATGCAATGCGCTTTAAATAAAGAATGCAACCAAATGGAATTGCTTTGATGTGACGTTCTTGGTACACTATCGCTATTACTTTGTTAAGATGCAGATTTTCATTACCCTTTATGTTGAAAATCAATAAAAAAATAAATAATAAAAAAAATTAAAGGTAGACAATGTGGCTCAATTGAGTCAAAGCTGTGCTTAAAAAATGGTGCAGATGTCCCCCCTGGGTGGGACTGCTGGGAGAGGATAATGGATGCAACAACTGTAGCCTCCAAGTCCCTGAAGTATCTATACATTTGTAAGTAGTAACCTTATTTTACCAAATACAATGATGAAATTATAATAAAATATGCTGTCTGAAGTGGTGCTTTGTTCCTTATTCTTTTACCACATTGTTACAAGAACCTTGCTGTGGCTTCTGTACCATAGAGAGCTGCCTGTGAAACTACTCTCTCACCAGCAACCCACAGAACCAGGACCCCAATAATAAGAAGGGATCCAGTGCTCCTCAGTCCCACCATATTCTATGTTTTGTATTACTGTCTGTGTCTTCTGTGTCTGATTCATCCACTTTATTTATTTTGGTAACCATCATCACAACAGATAGAAAGTTATGAAAAATACAACATTTTATGGCTGACACTGAAACACAAGTAGAGGGACATCTTCCAACAAGTATATATCTTGTGTCACAACAAGAGGAAGTGAAGGGAAATCATCCCAGTGGGACACGAGCAGCTTAAAATATCTGACATAACTTTAAACTATTCCCTTAACAATTAAAGAGTGGAGGGTTGATTTTCTAGAGTATTAGGCTGTTGGCTTTGTAAGAGAATTTTCCCTTAACTTAGTGAGCGTGGTGATAATTCCCCATGCATAGAATACCCAATCACATGAAAGAAAACTGTGTTTTTGCATGCACACAACTGGATGATATATGTCAGCAGGGCTTCACCTCATTCACTAAGAGAAAATTCCCTGACAAAGTGAAAATTACCTTGCACAGTAAAAAGTCTATTAGTAAATCAACCCCTCACAGGCTGCACATTGCACCCCTATTGCAGTCCCAGGAAAGGTCCACCACCCCAACATATCAGAAATATTGCTATTAATTAGTTTAGGGGAATAAAATAGAGTGAGTTGCAATGACTTTCTGCATTAGTTCCTCTCAATTCCACGTCCATCTTCCAAACAGTGTATAATGGTGGACTTTTTAAAGGGATGAGTTTAGGCCCAATATTATTATTATCATTATGCAGGATTTATATAGCGCCAACAGTTTGTGCAGCGCTTTACAACATGAGGGCAGACAGTACACTTACAATACAAATCAATACAGGAGGGATCAGAGGGCCCTGCTCGTTAGAGCTTACAATCTAGAAGGGAGGGTCAAGTGGAAACAAAAGGTAATAACTGTGGGGGATGAGCTGATGGAGAAAATGAAAATACAGTTTTTAGGTGTGGGTAGGGTAGGCTTCATTGAAGAGAAGGGTTTTCAGGGATCGTCTAAAAGCTAATAAAGTAGGAGATAAGCGGACAGATTGGGGTAGGGCATTCCATAGGATTGGAGAGGCTTTGGAAAAGTCCTGGAGGCAAGCATGGGAGGAGGTGACGAGGGAGCTAGAGAGCAGGAGGTCTTGAGAGGAACGAAGAGAATGAGTAGGTTGGTGTTTAGAGACTAGGCTAGTGATGTAACTGGGGGCGAAATTGTGGATGGCTTTAGTTAGTCAGTTTGTTAGTATTTTGAATTTAATTCTTTGGCTGAGCGGAAGCCAGTGGAGGGATTGAGAGAAGTAGCAGACACAGAGTAATTGGTACACATTGGTAAGGTGGATGAGTCTGGCAGCAGAATTCATGATGGATTGAAGAGGTGATAGACTATGTAGAGGTAAGCCAATGAGAAGGGAGTTGCAATAGTCGAGGCGAGAGATGACTAGCGAGTGAATTAAGAGCTTTGTTGTGTCATTGGTTAGACAGTGATTGGATGTGTTGCTTAAAGAAGAGTTCAGAGTCCAGGACTACACTTAGAACCTTGGCATGTGGGGATGGACTTATAGTTGTGCCATCAATTTTGACAGAGAGATCAGGGGAAGGGGCATATGGGGAGGAGAAATTATAAGTTTGGTTTTGGATAGATTGAGTTTGAGGAAGTGGTGTGACATCCAGACTGATATATCTGATAGTAAATTAGTGATACAGGAGACAGAGGGAGCAAGCTGAGGGATAGAGAAATGTGGGTGTCGTCACCATAGAGGTGGTATTGGAAGCCATGGGAGGCTATCAGTTGACCCAGGGAGGAGATGTAGATTGAAAATAAGAGAGATCCAAGAACAGAACCTTGGGGGACCCCAAATGAGAGAGGAAGAGGAGAGGAGGAAGTAGAGTTGTAAGAAACGCTAAAGGTATGGTTGGATAAGTAGGAAGAGAACCAGCGAAGAGTACAGTCACGGAAACCAAAGGTGTGGAGTTTTTTGAAGAGGAGGGGGTGGTCAACCGTATCAAAGGCAGCAGAGAGGTCCAGGAATAGGAGTACAGAATAGTGTTGATTGGTTTTGGCAGTTAGTAGATTGTTACTTTTAGGAGAGCAGTTTCTGTGGAATGTTGAGGACGAAATATAGACTGAAGGGGATCAAGAAGGCTATTATCAGCGAGGTGGATGCTCAGTTGGTTGTAGACCAGACGTTTGAGGAGTTTTTTATAAGAAGGGGAGCAAGGAGATGGGGCGTAGGTTGTTAGGATTGGATGGGTCCAGTGAGGGCTTTTTAAATATGGGTCTGACAAGTGCATGTTTTAGAGAGTTGGGGAAGATGCCAGAAGAGAGGGAGAGAATGAAGATGTGGGTTAGAGAGTGTAGCATAGAGCCAGAGGGTGAACGTAGCATTTGTGAGGGAACAGGATCCAGAGGGCAGGTGGTAAGGTGGACATTACCAAGTAGTTTAGCAACCTCGTCTACAGTGGTGGGGTTGAAAGAGGGAAGTAATGATTGTGCCTGTGGATAGAGGCGGTGGAGGACGAAGTAGAGAGTTGAAGGTAGAGAAGAGTTGACGGGGATAGGATGATAAGTTGCTAATGAGAGTGATAAAATAGGTCTGCTTGGCAGAGAGGAGGCTGGAATTGTATTTTTGGAGGGCAGATTTATATTGGTTGAAAATCTCTCTGAGACTTATGCCCAGTACATACGATCGGACATTGATCGGATATTCCGACAACAAAATCCATCGGATTTTTTCCGACGGATGTTGGCTCAAACTTGTCTTGCATACACACGGTCGCACAAAGTTGTCGGAATTTCAGAACGTCAAGAACGTGGTGACATACAACACATACGACGGGACTATAAAAGGGCAGTTCAATACCAAGCACGCCACCCTCTGGGCTCCTTTTGCTAATCTCGTGTTAGTAAAAGTTTGGTGAGAGATGATTCACGCTTTTCAGACTCGTGGTTTTCAGATCGTTTTTCTGCCGTTCAGTTTGTGCTTGTGGGTTTGTATCTGGTCTTCAGTGCGTGCAGTGAGTTCATATTTGATTATTCAGTGCGTTCTTGTCTGCTCGTTGCTGATTTTCAGGTCGCTCTTCACAGGCCTTGCTGTTCTTCAGTGCGTTCTGTTACTTCGTTCTGACTAGCTGACCATTTTGAAGCCATATTGCGTGTACATACTCATCATAGAGTTCGTGCTGTGCGGGGGCTTGGTGTTGGGGTTCTTACTTTGACACAAGCCCAGTCCATGAACAGGGTGAGGAGAAGTTCATGGACCAAGAATTGGTTGCTCCAGCGTGACCAATTCTGTCACATGCCTTTGCTCCGTGAAATCTGTGAGAATAATCCTGATGATTTCAGGAACTTTCTCCAGATGACGGACCCCGTTTTTCACCATTTGTTGGCTTTGCTAACCCCTTATATCAGCAGGCAGGATACCTGCACACGGCAAGCCATCACTCCGGAGCAGAGGCTAGTCGCCACCCTGCGGTACTTGGCGACAGGGAGAAGCCTGCAGGACCTCAAGTTCTCGACAGGCATCTTCACCCAGGTTCTGGGGATCATTATCCCAGAGACCTGTTCTGCCATCATTCAGGTCCTGCAGAAGGACTATATTAAGGTAAGATTTATCCTTTAAAATCTCATTATATGTATTTAATGTTTGCTAATGTATTGTATTTCTTTCATCATTCCCTAATTACCATGATTGTAATATGCTGTGAATGTCCCATTTGTCCTCATGCATGCTGGAAGTTTTTAAAGTTTGCTTTTTGTCCTTCATGCATATTTGCCTTAACTTACCTCCCCAGCATGCTATGCTAGGCCTATATCCACCTAGTCTAAAAAATGTGTAGAAATGTTATTTGTGTCCTTAAATTCATGCCCAGAGGCTTTTTTGGGGGGTCCCAAAAACATTTGGAACCCCCCTCCCCCAAACCGCTAACTCAGCTGATACGAATCTTCTATCTGCTGACTTTGCCAAGCCCATAAACACTATACCTACCTCTTTTGTGGTCATATTTATGAATGAATTCCCCAAAGCATGTAGTGTAAGGGCCTGCCTGAATACTTTCAAATGGTACTGTTTAAAGTTTTTGTATCCTATTATTATCTTGATAGGTAATTGCAGAATGTAAAACAGTGCTACAATTTGAACAGTGTGTATTTATATATTTGTATTATGACACTCCTTACCTGTCCAGTCCGCTGCCAATAGTGTAAGTAAGGAGGAGCTGGCCAAAGTAATACACATTATTTATGCATTCATCTCTCAATGAAGTGGAGAGGGTTACCTGTCCAAAACACCCCCCCCTAAAATTTTTATAATGGGCCATCAGAGGGGGTGAGGAATCTGATAGGTGGAACTTATACTTTTGTCTTTAAATACTCCCTAAAATAAATGTTATAGTGATTTTGACAAATAATATTTGTGTCTAACCTGCTTTCAATGTTTATGTGCAAAATTACCATTTTTTTTTCTTGTTTGACTCAACAGTTTCCTTCCACGCCACAGGAAGGGCAAACTGTGGCCTCCCACTTTGCCACCCGTTGGGACTTTCCCAACTGCGGAGGGGGCAATTGATGGGAAACACGTCCACATCATCCCACCCCCTAACTCAGGGTCATACTATTACAACTACAAGGGGTTCAGTAGTATTGTGATGTTGTCGGTGGTGTCGGCTACTTACGAGTTCCTCTGTGTGGATGTGGGGAAGAATGTCGGATGGTGGAGTCATCGCCCAGATCGAGTTCTACAGGCGTCTCCATAATGGCAGTTTGGGCTTGCCACCTCCTGAAGACAATGTGGAAGGACTCCCATTCATCTTCGTTGCGGATGAAGCGTTTGCGCTGGGGGACCATCTTATGCAGCCATTCCCTATGAGGACCCTTACCCCGGACCAGAGGGTTTTTAATCACCAGCTGGCTAGAGCCAGAAGAGTGGTGGAGAACACATTTGGAATAATGGCCAGCCGGTTCTGCCTCTTTCTTACACCCACACATGGCGGAATGTAAACTCAATCACATCATCCTGTCTTGCTGTGTTCTCCACAATTTTTTAAGGAGAAATTCTGTGAACTATGCTGCCTCAGTTGGGCCTGAGGCCGGAATTCTGAATGAACCAACCCTGATGGCGCTGGAAACTGGCCGTCCTGGCTTGCCCCCCAGAGTGCCCGCGAGGTCTGTTTAAGATACCTTGAATACTTTGCGGGTAGGGGGGCCATCGATATGCCAGGCAATGTCTGAGACATTTTTTAAATAAAAATATATTTGAAACTGAACAAATATTTGCTTTGATTTACTGCTTGGCTTTCTTTTAGCTGTCTCCTCAGTTATCTTTTAATGGTATTTTTTTTGGCCTTTTTCTTCAACAGTGCAAACAAAATTTCTTTGAGACATGAGGTGACAATCTCTTCTTCGGCTAACTATTATTATTATGTTGTGGGTCTGCTACACATACACTTTGTTTTTGTTGTTAGTGTATGTAATGTATCATTTTCAGCACCATGACTGAAATTTGGGGAGTCATGAAAATGGCGTGATTGTGTAAAATTATGAAGCACTGTTGGGTGTTACTTACTAAAGGAAAATCCACTTTGCACTACAAGTGCACTTGAGACTGCACTGAAACTGCACTTGTAGTGCAAAGTGAATTTTCCTTTAGTAAATAACACCCATTGTCACGGAGAAAAACAACTTTACTCTAAAAACTGCTTTTGAGCATTGAAAGAAGAAGCCACACATTGTTCATTATCAAACTTTTTACTTAAAGCACAATCACATGTGCGTTTATAAAAGGGTTTTTGAACAAACCAACATGTTTGTTGTATAATATTTTTTTAGGTCACATTAAGTAGAAATCGCCTTTTATAGGTAAAACAGGCATGTTTAAAACCATAAAACAATACACAACTCTGGAACTTACAAAGTTCAACTTTTATAAAGTGAAGGCAATATCAGACATGAGTATATACAAACTGTGTTTGATACTGCCTTCATCAGATGGGGTGATGTCACCCCTGTAAAAGCCAAATTTTGAAGATGCACACAAATTGGGATTCAAAATGGAGATTTCCCTCCTGATCCCATGCCTAATGTCAACATGTGCTAGCTCCCATCATGGGGGATCAATGGACGTGTTTTGGGGGTGCAACCCCTTCCTCTCACCTACTTTATTATCGAGGAAGGGGTTGCACCCACAAAACGCGTACATTGCTCTTCCTTGATGGCAGATAGCACATGTTGACACACTGTGTGCATCTTCAAAATTTGGTTTTTCAAATATGTAAAAAATTAGTCAGAAAAACAAAAATAACCAAGAAAAAAGTTAGGGATTTCTGGGTGTTTTAGATTCTCCCTAAAACATCAATGATGTTCTTCATTTTGTTTTGAACATCATTGATGTTTTCCTTTAGGTTTTCTAAATCCCTATTGCACCCCATTATCTCCCCAATGAGGATCTGGGCACTTTCACTGGTGAAATGACATTCTTCTTCCACAACATCCCCATCACCTAAAAAAAAAAAAAAAAAACACCATGTATTATAAATATGCAGTCATACATCTATTACCTGAAGCTGTGGTCGCAGACACTCACCTGTTGTGGTGACAATTTTGCCAATTTCAACAACATCTCCCTCCTCCTCCTCTGGTTGGGTTTGGGTGATTTCCCCTTCTTCCTGAGGTGTGTAGTCCCTGGTGTCCTCTGATAAGTGGTGTCCTCCGAGTCTTTCCTCCCCTATGTGAAAAAAATAGGCATACTTAGCACACAGATATTTGAGGCCAGAAATAGTAATATGAAACATTGTTTGGAAGTGCCAATGACCAGCTTGTTAATAGGAAAAGTTAACTGTAAGTCTCTTTGCATCCTAAATCAGCGAAAGTGTCATTCATTGGTTTAAATTTTTTTAATGCTATATTTAATAGAGCATTAAAATATTTACTTAACAAGCAGTAATGCTGTATACAGTGCCGATAGTAGCCAATCGTATTTTATCCTTATTTTATTTATCACAGTCAGATCAATGAAATATGCTTTATGTTAACTTTGTTAAAGTTGTTTTTGTTAATATTTAATTTTTTAACTTAATTGTGCATAGAACATTTAAGTGTCATTTCATGAGATAATTTACAAGAGCGTGTTTAGGGGTGGAATTAGGGGTGGGACAGGGTAGGGGGTTGGGTGGGGCAGCTGGTGGCTAGTAACTCTTAAGGTCTGGCTAGTAGCTCAGGACTTGAAATTTTGAGCCCAGTATATATATTATACATGATAATGCCCTTCTTGTTATACTGATGAAGGCTTTATGCAATAATAGTTTAGCCATTATGATGGGGAACCTGTGAAGCCCTTGCCATGTTTTGGCTATCTTCTTCACTGTTATGACTAGAAAATGTTTTGCTGCAATGTATGTCATGTAGCCAGACAGCATGATCTTTACAACTCTTGGATAATGTTCAGTATCTGGGGACTAAAATGTGAACACATGACCATATCTTTTAATGATGTCTACATGGACACATTGTGATGAGGTGAGCAGGTATATAAAATGGTACACACGCAAATTTTCTGTCTTGTAAAAAATTGTGACAAAGCTAAAATGTGTGTATGCTGTCTGTAATTCTGCCCATACAAAAGGCAATATTCTAGCAATTTCAACCGCTTTTAATCAGCTTTTCATAGCAAAAAAAGACAGAACACCTCAAAGCAAACTACTAACAAAAGTTTACATATTTACAGTATATCCATATTGCAGGAGGTGGTGACTGATTGACGTAATCCATTTGACTTGTTTTTGTTTTCAGAAGTTGGTTAAAAGAGGATGAAATTGCTAAAAAAAAG
This sequence comes from Lithobates clamitans, assembly GCA_037952925.1. Lineage (NCBI taxonomy): Eukaryota > Metazoa > Chordata > Amphibia > Anura > Ranidae > Lithobates > Lithobates clamitans. The sequence goes on from JBBGZY010000898.1 coordinate 3,287,282, forward strand.
TACTGTATGTGGTATTTGGGAGATACCATCACCCCAGCATGCTTTTTTACAATGTTTATTACTTTCCTGTTGTGCAATTTGCAGAAATCTCTAGACACAACTATGTTGCAAAGGGATGCAGTTTGCCATAGATATGAATGATTGCCACCCAGTCCTAACATAAACAACAATCTTCTGTATGGCAAATGAGTAGATTTCCCAACTAACCCTTGCATGGGGAGGACAGGTTTCACATCTTTATCTTTCCAGTCTCCAACTTCATTCCCTGACGATGACAACAGAGGCAGCAGTTACTATATCTACTCCCTGGCTGTGGATACTCATTAAAGTTTTTTCAGTATTGCTAACACAAAGAGCTCGACAGGCAACATGATAAATCCAGCAATGTCTCTGACCCAGCATGCAACATTTTATCATAAGCCACTGTAGAAAGATAAGAAATGATCACGTTTCCTGTTTTGCGTTCAGAAACAAGCATGGCACACTAGCTCTTCAGTTCAACAAGAATTTGATACCTCAACTCTCTTCCTGAGTTGTGCCTGTTGTTGCTGAACAGAAAATAGGAAACTTGATTCTTTTTTGATTCTTTCTTATCTTTCTCAATTACTTAGTGGCTTCTGTTAAAAATGCTATCACAATATACAGCAGTACTGTATCTAGTATTAGTCATATTCAAGTGTATTCTTTAGTGGCTTTCATAAGTCGCCATTTATACAAATCATTCACTATGGTGCCATGCAATGTGTCCAGGCATATGTTAATTATTTCATACATCACTGGAGGTTTTAACGTTGTTGAAAATAACTAACACAATCTAACAACCATGCCTTCATAATACAGGTATTGTCTGAGATACCTATTCATGGGTATTAATTGTTGTAAAATAGCTGAGGTAAAGATGTAAGACTGCATTATACTGTGTGTGGGTGGCTAATAGGTTCCTTTTTTGGAGAAGGTTGTTCTAGTTTGACATAGATACATTAAACTTGTGAACCAGTTGTCCTCTCTTTCCAAAAGGTGCTTCTTAAAAGAATTCCCCTTCTCCTTAAGGTGTAGGAAGACTTCTAAGTTATGACCACCAGAGTCCACCCGTCTATAACGATTCATATTTTTTGAGCTGCTGTTGTTTTGTCTCTCAAAGTTACATTGCTTGTGTTTAGGTGTCAGGTGCTTTGAATGTACAAGCTTCTTCGACTGTGGTTGAGCTTAAAAAACACAGGAATGTAAGGATTGTTAAAAATTCAGAGTTTTCCCAAAATTACAGCCACATACAGAATGACTATGTAGCGCTGGTAGATTTTCAATCTACTGCTTATAGGTACATTTAGGGGGTTATCTGTTCACACATAGTCAGATTTGCCTCTGTTCCAGCTTGGCTGAGTTGCATGTAGCTTCACACTGTGCCTGTGGGTGTCGTTGTCACCATGGGATCGGTGTTGGAAAGGCAACGCATTGAAGCGTATGAGTGCTCCTCTGTCCCGGAGATAACTCGGTGGAGGTGGTCCTCCGAGTTGCATTCTGGGAGAGGGTATTTATGGAACAGACGCCATGTTTTAGGGTTCATTTTCGTTCCACCTGCTGGCCCTCCTGGCCCACAGGTATGTGCTAGGAGTACTACCTTGTGGTCCTCCGACCGGAAGGACCACGTTGCTGCAGCGTGTGGGTGGGCCCAGAAGCCTGTCTGGGGCCTACCACAGCAGCAAGGGAATGGTCCTGGGCTGTCTGTCCTACGGGAAGAAGCTGGACAACCGAGAAGATCCCAGGGGAGGACCCATCATGGAAGGATCATGGAGAGTACTGGTTTGGAGAGGGGCCTGGTGACTCAGTTGGAGGATGTATCCTAAAGTAATCCTACTGCATAGTACTGCCGGGTCTGCTTAAAAGTTCTAGTGCTGTGTTGGCTATTCATCGTAAACCCTTACATCCTGTAGCAGAGGATCGTACGGGTTTCTATTCCAATCAAGTCTGTGGCAGAGACTTTTGTTCGTGCTGCGTACTGGCTGCAAGGTTAGTGAGAGAAACCTATCCAGGTGGGCTAAGATTCAGCTCTAAAAGAGAGTACATTCATCTACAAGATTCCAATTCCTAATACTACACTAAGAAAAGGTATTTTAACTTCCCTGCAACTCTTCTTCTACCTCTTTCCTGCTACTTCCTTCAATTACGTTTATTAAAGCATTGGAAAAGATACTCAAGTGTCCGGTGCCTACATTGTCTGGTATTCAACTCAACGGGACCCTAGACCCGGTTCCAGTGAAATTGAGGTAACGAAGGTGACGATAACAGCCCGCTTTAAATCAGCAGCTCCACTGAGAGTTATTGCTACAACTATATGACTTTGTTTATTATGTTTCTCTCCTGTGTACATCATTCTGGTTTTTTCTTGACTTTGCAGCTGCTTTAATAAAAGCTCAGTCTTAGTAGCTTCCAACTTTAAAACTTTCTGAGATGTCTGTATTCTGTATCCTGAGACTCTGTATTTTTGTTGTTACAATCTCAGCCTAGGGTTGTAGAATTTTAAAACCTCCAAGGTGTACAGTGGATGCTGAGAGTCAAAATGGAGAAACTAAAGCAACAAAATAGTGGGAAAGCTACATGAAAATGTTTAAAGTAACATTAAAAGTTTTTTTTTTTTTTGAAAAAATAAGAAACATGTTATACTTACCTGCTCTGTGCAATGGTTTTGCACAGAGCAGCCCCAATCATCCTTTACTGGGGTCCTCCTCCGGAGCATGCCCATTCTCCTGCCTAGTGCCCCCATAGCAAGCTGCTTGGCCCTGCCCCCACTATCTCCTCATTGGCTCACTGGCTTTGATTGACAGTAGCGGGAGCCAATGGCTACTACTGCTGCCTCAGCTAATGAAGAGGGAAAGACCTGGGAGAGCCGAGGCTCTCGTGCACATTGCTATATTGAGAATGGGATCAGGTAAGTTTTAGGAGGGGGGCTAGGGGCGCTGCTGCACACAGAAAGTTTTTTTTTTACCTTGATGCATAGAATGCATCAAGGTAAAAAACTTTGAGCCTTTACAACCACTTTAAGACACCCCAGATGTATACCTTAGATCAAAAAAAATTTCTTGCACATCCAAAGTCCCTTAAATATGTTCCAACCTGCTTGAATTTGAGCTAAAAAAGAATGATTTACTCATCTCTGCTATAATATTGTCTAATTATCACATGCTTTTTTTGCCTTTCCATTAGAGATTTCAGATTCAATAATTGAGCATTGATAACTGAAAGACAAATATAGCTCAAATTATTTTTGTGTATCTCTAGTATCTTGTCTTTGAACCCCGTCCTTCTCAGGGATAGTTTCTATTAACTGTAATCAGACAGCAACAAAGAAATCTCAAGAACTAATGGTTACAAATTCAGCCGGTAAGGCAAGGAAGTAACCCTTGGATGTAAATGTATTACTGCATTCACCGTGTGCCGAGTGTTCAGAAATTGTGCTGACAGTTTATTGCATAAATAAAAATGGTTGCTTTAAATATTTTGAAATGTATTGCATTGTTAGAATGATTATGTGTATTTTCTTATGATCATTAAGATGTACAGTCCTGCAGAAGGAGCAGTTCAAAAGGGGCTTCGAATCTTTCCCTTGCTTGTTGTTGGTCCTGGCAGCTAGATGGGCGTGGCTAGGTGGATCAGTTGGGACTGACTTCAGCACTGGAAAGAATGTGTTAGCAGGATACTACAGAAAAAAATAGAAGAAAAATGATGGAAAGTTTAGTAATTAGAACACTTTTTTATAATCACCAAACTGTGTACAAAGTTTCTTGTCTACCTTGCTTAAATGGTCTTAGCCCGGTGTATAATTGTTTTATAATCATAAGTTAAAGAGGAAGTAAACTTCCTCTGTTGACATTTACCTATAGGTAAGTCTATAATAAGGTTTACCTATAGGTAGTGAAAATATCTCCTAAACGTGTACCATTTAGGAGATATTTGATATTTATATTACATGCAGCCAGTGACATCACTGGCGCATGCGCTCTGAAGGAACGGATGCCATTCCTTTTGAGCCCCACGCCATGTATGCCGGCTCCCGCGGCCCTGGCCAATCACAGCGATGGAGCCTGCCTACACGGAAGAAACTCTGGGGAAAATGTCAGCCATCTCAGTGGTGTGGGCGCCACTGGAATAGCTTTATTCTAAGGTAAGTATTTGATAATGAGCTAGTATGCAATGCATACTAGCTCACTATGCCTTTATGCCTTACAAGGTTTTTTTTTCTTTTTTTTTTCAGAGTTTACAACCTCTTTAATAACATTTCTAGTGGTTGCAATACAATGATCAATCTCATAAGCTGGTTAGTTAAAATAAATGGCTCTAAGCTCTAATATTACATGGTAGGAAGTGTTTCATTAAGTAACATAAGGGCACTACCTTGGGTATCTTGCATTTTGGTGAGTTTCTGAAAGTTTATGTATTATATTTGCGAATGTTAGTTGCTTTCTTTTAATGATGATGTCATTTATTTCAGTTTGAATACTGTGCCTTTAAAGGGCATAGTGGGGTTGGTTTACTGAAGACAAATAGACTGCTCACTTTGTAAGAGAAATTGTACTTTACAATTTCCCCAGAGCTTATTGGATGAGGTGATGCTCTGTTAGCTTTCATCATCGAATCACGTGCAAGAAAAAATGCTGTTTTTGTTTTAATTTTTCCTTGGCAAGTAATTGGGCATTCTGTGCAATTCAGTACAATTCCACCACATTCATAAAGCTCTGGAGAAATCCCATTTGCAAAGCGCAACTTCCCTTACAAAGTGAACTGCCTATTGGCCTTAAGTAAAACAACTCAGTTGTATTCTATATTTTGCATACACATTCTGGTGTAAGTCAGAGTTATATAAAATACAATTTATAAAAAAATATTAATTTTATTCAGAAAGACTCCTCTATATTATGTGGCCAAAAGCAGGACTATGATCCTGGCTTACTGACTTCTGCCACTAAGCTGCACCCCTGGAGCCTAGCCCCAGCCATGCAAGAAAAAGTCCAACAGTAGAAAAGTGTATCAAAATACAAAATGCCCATAAAGGCATCTGAAGTAAGGTAAAAACCTTTTCTGTATTTCCTGTAAATGGTACCATTAAGTCCGATAGTTTAGGCCAGGAATGCATGCACATAACAAAAATATTCCTAATTTAAAAAAAGTGTTTATTAATATTTTTCCTTTTATATTGATTATTGTTTTTACACTTTCAAATGACTCTTTTGTAAATATTTATTCTTGGATATATCCATATAAGCAGAAAAATATATGTGTCTGTTGTTCCAGCTTAAATTTAATAGAGTAAAGTTTACTCCAGTTTTTGTTCCTGCAAGCTATTTTTGTATTTTAGAAAGGTCCATTTTCTTTGCATTTAGTCCCAGTTAAGTAATAATGCTTACAGTACATGATTTACCAGCTAGAAGCAATCTTTGACCTGAAAAACACAGTGCATGGAAAAATAGGTCCTACTAAAAGGCAGAATGGCAAGGAAAGTATTAGTGACCTATGCCGGCAGTCATGTGTTTCAATTATTTTCAGGAATCCATTTGTCAAATAAGTGAAGCGATCTTAGATGTCAAGTTCAAGCTGGGGTTACTGCCTTTCTACATCTGATATGATGTATCTTCAGTAGCTGTTTAATTGAATTACTCAATTTATTTTTCAAGCAACAATGCTCTACCAAGAACCATGACATTAAACAATTAAATATGAGTTTAAAAGTCAGCATTTTGTGTAATTCATCATTTCAGCAAACCATCACAGCGGCCTTAGGGGCCTGACAATTTCTGAATGCAGTAATCAAAAGAGGAATTCAGTATCAAAAGAGTAGCAGACCACCTGTCCTAAGAACCAAGTTGTAGTATAGAATTTTGTTGTAATTTTCTTGTAGATGATTTTAAAATGACTGTATTTGTGCAATATAAGCTACGCTCAACTCTATAAATTACTGTGGTTAGAATAGTAACATTTGGTTAAAAAAATATGTTTTTCGCTTGATTTTAACAGTTCACTGGATTATTTCACACAATATGCTGTATTTTTATAACCATGCAATATTTGTTATTTTTTTTCCATTAAAAACTTTCAATTTGCTACAATGTTTATTGCACTGCTCAGCTGAATACAATATATGTATGCTATAAATAAGATTTTTATGCTATGCACTATATATAACAAATGTTTTTCAATGAAATATCTGGAACATTTGTGCTTTCTACTAAACTTTGTTCAGGGGCTGGCCAAGGGGAAGGGGGGCACCTGCCTCTAAGAATGATACGGTAGCATCCATGATAGTTTTAAGTAGCATAAATAAGAATTGCAGCTCACCCTGCCTGATCCATATCAAGTGGTTAGCATTTCTGCCTGGCAGGACTAGGGTTGTCAGTTTGAATCCCAGCCACAGCACTATCTGCCTGGAGTTTGCATGTTCTCCCCGTGCCTGCGTGGGTTTCCTTCGGTTACTTCAGTTTCCTCCAACACTCCAAAGACATGCTGTTAGGTTAATTGGCTCCTGTCTAAATTCTCAGTAAATGTTTATTGAAGAATAGAATAAAAACATACAGGGAATAGTATGGTATGAATCATCATAAAAGGGAAAAAAAATGAAAAATAACAACCATATTTTTTTTTTTTAAAGGGGTAATAACATATACATTCGTACATATAATGTTAGAAAATTGTCATACATTAATACAGAGCCTTACATTATAATTATAGACATAATATAGCGAAACATAAACATAACATAAAAAATAGACATATAAGAGAAACAGGTGTTACCTTGTTGTGTTACACATGTTGAGGTAGTTTCTCTCAGATAGCATATGGCATATCTTGTTTGTGTTAAGTATGTCTGATATGAATTTCCAGTTGATTGTGTCTGAAGTAGAGTCAGAAATGTATTAGATTTATCTAAAAGTTAAGATAAGAAGGGTGGTAATAGTACTACTTAGTGTGTGGACTAGTTTAATATTTTGCAAGACTATATTTATTCACTAATAAGGTTCAGGTCTCCATTAATTTTTTGTAAAGAGATACCATGGTTCCTTTTTTCATTGCAATAGTTTCTTCCATGTCGTAAACAGTTTTTACTTTTTGTAATCATTCCTTGGTTGTTACATCTGTGAGCCTGCCCCTTCCTCTTACGATAGAGGAAGGGGAGGAAACTGGGACTAATAAATGAATGGCTCATTCACTAGTTCCTGATCCTGAGCACTGTACATATCAGATCAGCAGCAACAGCAGCTGCTGCAGATTAAGTTTAACCCTTTCACCCTACTCATCCTGCTATTTATAGCATACATATATTGTATACCAGATTAAGTTTAACCCTTTCACCCTACTCATCCTGCACATTTGAACATTAACCCTTCACCTCCATCCTCCCACTGTATGTGACCTGTGTATTAAACCTCCTCCCTCTGTGTATGGCCTGTATGTCCTATATTAAATGCGCCATTACCAAACTCCATGTTTTATCCTCCTCAATACCAGTATGTTTCTTATTTAACAAAAAATAAGATCACCTTGAGGTGTCTGCTCTCAAAAAAGGGTCATTTTGGGGGAATATTCGTAATGTCCTGGCATTTTTATTTTAACAGAAAGCAAGGGGAACAGTTTTCTTTTTTAAATTTTTGGTACTTTTTCCTTCATACAGTATAAAAAAAAAAAAACAGTGGTCACTAAATTTTACCAAAAGAAGGCTGTATCTGTCTAGAAATTATATAAAATAAATTTGGGTAAAGTGTTCTGTGGCAGAGTAATTGTCAAAGTAAGACAGCAACAAAAGATATTACAGGCTGGTACTCAAGTGATACTTTTTTTTTGTTTTGTATAGCTTAGGGAAGTGTTTTTTGCTGTTTGTGGTCCTGCTAGGCACATTCACCTACTCTATTTGTCCTGGTGACCATTGTCTCTGGGACTGAAAATGGGAGAAGAGTTAAAATTTTGAGTTGTCACCAGAACAGCAATAGAGAGGACATCTTTCAATGCGGACACTTGTTCAAGTGCCAACTGTCCAAGAGGGGATTTATATGACTTTGGAGAGATTTCTTCTCACCTTTTGTGTCTACAGGGCAGGAAGTGAAATTAAATCTTTAGAATGGGAAACAGATGGCCAAAAAGGACAGAAGTTTAAATGATGCAAAATAGAAACAAGCTTAGGCTTTAAGTTATGGTGTTAAAAACAAAGAAAACTACCCATATCCTAAATATGTTCCTTAAGATTACAAAAAAAAAATTTAAAAAATGGCTGCATATTCTTGGGTAATACATTAGTTAGCCAGAAGTATTAGCAGTCAATTCAATTTCAAGCAAATTACTTGAAATCTTAGGTTAACTTTCATGGAATGTGTCTCTTGTGGGTACATTTTTTTATAGAGCTTCTTGTAACTTTTTTACACAGGTGGCTTTTAGTACCCTCCAAAATGTTACATTTTGGACAAACAAAATACCAATTTTATGGAGTATGATTTATACAATATCCAACTGTGCCCTGGAAATATTATTTGAGGCAACTGGCAAGTAAGCCACATACATCAATGTGTGTTATTTATAGAGGAAATAAGGGGAGTAAGTTATAATTAATCAATTAATGAAAGCACACCAGGTGCAGAGTAAATTTAGAACAACACAAACCTGTTAATCACAATGACTTAATGTTATCAACACTGAAAAAGTGTGATATAAATAACATGGACAGAGGTAATCATTAAAAATTGTGAATTTAATTGAAAATAACAGTGCATTTTAATACTAAAACTGATAATTGGCCAATACCAAGGAATAGAATAGATATAGTAAATTATTTTTTTATTATCTATTATTATATATATATATATATATATATATATATATATATATATGTATATATATATATGTATATATATATATATATATATACACACTGTGGCGGGGCGGCAGTGGTTAGCACTCTCGCCTAGCAGTAAAAAAGGGTCGCTGGTTCGAATCCCAACCACGACACTACCTGCCTGGAGTTTGCATGTTCTCCCTGTGCCTGCGTGGGTTTCCTCTGGGTACTCCGGTTTCCTCCCACACTCCAAAGACATGCTGGTAGGTTAATTGGCTTCTGTCCAAAATTGGCCCTAGTATATGAATGGGGACCTTGGATTGAGGGTAGGGGTTGATGTGAGTGTGCGATGTTCAGGGTTAGGGACAAGGGTCAGGGTTGTAGACCCACACTCACTCAGGTTGAACTGGATGGACTGGTGTCTTTATTCAACCTTACTAACTATGTAACTATGTAACTATATATATATATATATACTGTATATATATATATATATTGTATATTGATTTATCTATATATACAGAGATAAAGAGTGTCTTAATTAGAGATGGGCCGAACAGACCTCTGTTTAGTTCACACCAGAACTTTCGAACACTGCGAAAGTTCAGACCCGAATAACGAACCCCATTAGAAGTCAATGGGACACGAACGTCAAAAATCAAAAGTGTCCATTTTGAAGGCTTATATGCAAGTAATTGGGCATACAATGATTATGGGGGTCCGGGTCCTGCCCTGGGGGACATGTATCAATAAAAAAAAAGTTTGTGAAAAACGACATTTTTAAATGAGCAGTAATTTTTTTTTTTTTTAAGATGAAAGCATAAAGACGGAAAATCCCTTTTAATATAGTGCCTGGGGGTCCCCTTAGTATACCTGTAAAGTGGCAGATCTGTACCATGTCTAGAATCTGCTGCAGCAATATTTGCATTTATAAAGCCAAAAAAAATGAAAATTTCCCTGCAAGCTGCCTTTATTTTGCTCAGCAACAGCTGGGGAGCCAGTGTGTATGCTGAGGCCACAATGTATTGCACTGGGGAAAAGATTAGAGATTTTTTTGGATACATTCTGGCGTCACTCTGACTTTGGATAGAAGTAACGTGTGAGTAAAAATTGGTCTTTGGGTGTCGGAGGTGCCTTCCCACCATAACCCTATAGAGGTTCTCTTGACAAAAGCAAGAATTGGCATTGCTGTAAAAAAAATTGCAATGATATGCACCTGTCAAACAGGTGCAGAAAAATTGGTCTTTGGGTGTCGGTGGTACCTTCCCACCGTAACCCCATAGAGGTACTCTTGATGAAAGCAAGAATTGGCCTTGCTGTAAAAAATTGCAATGATATGCACCTGGCAAACAGGTGCAGAAAAATTGGTCTTTGGGTGTCAGTGGCACCTTCCCACCGTAACCCCATAGAGGTACTCTTGATGAAAGCAAGAATTGGCTTTGCTGTAAAAAACTGCAATGATATGCACCTGTCAAACAGGTGCAGAAAAATTACTCTTTGGGTGTCGGGGGCGTCTTCCCACCATAACCCTATAAAGGTGCTCTTGATGAAGGCAAAAAATTGCAATGATATGCACCTATGAAATAGGTGCTGAAAATTGGTCTTTGGGTGTTAATTGTACCCATAAAACCTATACCAAAAACATTCTTCCAGATGAAATGATTGAACACCCTCAAAGCTAGGCAGCCTCAAATTCCTGCAGAGATTCCACATCCCAAAAAGACTTAATCCGTGACATTGGCATCAGGGGCTTCATAGCTGGTAACCCAGGACTGATTCGTTTTTATAAAAGTCAAACGGTCCACGGAGTCTGTGGACAGACGCATTCTATGATCAGTAAGGAAACCTCCTGCAGCACTGAATTCCCGTTTTGAAAGCACGCTGGATGCAGGGCAGCCCAACAACTCAATAGCATACTGGGCAAGTTCTTGCCAGTGGTCTATTCTCATGACCCAGTAAGTCAGTGGATCATCATATGGAAAGCTCTCCTTCTCTGTTTTGGCCCCGAGGTAATGGTCTACCATGATGGGTGGCACAGTGGTGTAGTGGTAGCACTCTCACCTAGCAGTAAAAAGGGTCACTCGTTTGCATCCCAACCACAACACTACCTGCCTGGAGTTTGCATGTTCTCGTGGGTACTCTGGTTTCCTCCCACACTCCAAAGACATGCTGGTAGGTTAATTGGCTTCTGTCCAAAATTGGCCCTAGTATATGAATGTGAGTTGGGGACCTTGGATTGGGGGCTCCTTGAGGGTAGGGACCAATGTGAGTGTGTGGTGTATGTGTAAATTGACGGCGCTATATGGATACCTTAAATAAATAATAACATAATAGATGAGCATCTTAATGAGATGCATTGTACAGGGATAGGGATAATTGTAGACACGCACACTCACTCAGGTTGAACTGGATGAACTGGTGTCTTTATTCAACCTTACTAACTATGTAACTATGATGCAAACGCTGCCGATGGGATGTGAAAGCTAACAGCCCTGGGTGACGAGGACTAAAAAAATTCCAAAATGCCTCACTCATGCGGACGCCTTCTCCAACGCTCCTCTCTTGACCAACAGAAGGCTCAAAACTATGTTTTCCACGACACTGTAACCTATTGGAGTCAGGAAAAATGTTCAATAAAATCATCTTTAATGTGTCCTCAAGAGATTTTATCTTATGCACCCTCTATGGGGATGGGATGAGTTTTGAGAACCTCCCCTTTTAACGGTGGTCAAGGAGGGTTGCCAACCAGTAATCATCCTTCTCCTTTATGCCATTTATTCTTGGGTCCTTTCGCAGGCTTTGAAGCATGAGGTTGCCCATGTGCCTCAAATTTGCCAAGGCTTGAGAAGCATATTCCTCGGGGCCACTCATGATGACAGCATCTGGAACTTTCTCCTCTCAGTCATGTACTACTCCCAAAGGTCCTGGGGTTGGAAAGCCATCGCTTACAGAATGATACATGTCTTCCTCTTCTTCGAAGCCTATGAAAGTGCCAGAATCCTCTTCCTTATCCTCATCCCCTCTCTCCTCCTGTGTGTTCTGTGACATAGGAATGATGGTGTCTGGATAAAGTGGGCCTTGAGAGGAAAGGAAGTCCTCCTTTTACTCCTGCTGCTCTGCCTCCAGTACCCTGTCCATAGTGCCACGCAGAATCTGCTCCAGCAGGAACACAACAAGGATTGTGTCACTGATGCATGCACTGTCATGGCTCACCATCCTTGTGGCCTCCTCAAATGGAGACAATACAGTGCACGCATCCTTAATGATCAGCCATTGGTGTAGGGAAAAAAAGCAGAGGCGGTCTGAGCCTGTCGTTGTGCCGTATTCGCACAGGTACTCATTGATGGCCCTCTGCTGCATGTATAGCCGCTGCAGCATTCACAAAGTCAAGTTCCACCTGGTGAGCATGTCACAAATCAGTTTACGGGCAGGTGAATTTCCCGCTGAATTTCAGCCAACCGAGCACTGGCTGTGTATGACCGCCTGAAATGGCTACAGACTCTTCTGGCCAGCTTTAGCACATCTTTCAACTCTGGGTACGTATTTAGGAAACGCTGCACCACCAATTTAAGGACATGTATCAGGTATGGCACATGTGTCAACTTTCCCTGTCTAAGGGCGGACAGGAGGTTTGAGCCATTATCGCACAGCAACATTCCTGGCTCCAGCTGGCGTGGTGTGAACCACCTCTGGGCCTATCCCTGCAGAGCTGCAAGAATCTCTGCTCCAATGTGGTTCCTGTCCCCTAAACACACCAGCTGAAGCACTGCATGGCACCTTTTAATCTGACTCTGGGAATAGCCTTTTGAACGCTTAGGGGGTAACTGATGTTCATAGGACAATTCTGCAGAGGAGGGCATGGAGGTGGCGGAGGAGGAGGAGGGGATAGAGCTCACAGGTATGGCATCATCACCACCAGCTGTATGGAGACATGGGGGCACAACAAGCTGCAGCACCAAGCCCTGTGCTGCATCCTTTCGAGTTGCAAGCAGCATTACCCAGTGTGCTGTGAACAAAATATATCGTCCCTGCCAAAGCTTGCTGAACCATGTGTCAGCAATAAGGTAGATTTTATGGCTGACTGCCTTGCCCAACGCTGCCAGAACATACCCATCCACGTGATGGTAGAGAGATGGAACGGCCGTACATGAAAAGTAGTAACGACTGGGAACCTGCCATTATGGTACAGCACATTGTGCAAATTCACGGAAGGGGGCAGAATCCACCAGGCTGAAAGGCAGAAGTTGGAGAGCCAACAGCTTTTACAAGCTTGCATTTAGACGCTGGGCATGTGGGTGGCAGGGACTGTATTTTTTTCCGCTGCAGCAGAGGGAGCAGAGAAATTTGCCGGCTACAGTCTACAGCTGGTGGTGTGCTGCTGACAGGTGTGCTGCTAGGACCTGGAACACCCTATGCTATACCATCATCCCTGTCAGTGGAGGCTGCTGAGAGGTAATGACTCGCTATAGCAGGGGCAGACTGAAATGGGTAAGGAGAAGGAGGAGGGACAGATTTGTGCCCCTTTTGTGTGGCTTTTATGTGTTCTTGCCAATGGGCTGAGTGGTTGAACGTTAAATGCCTTGTTAAGCATGTGGTACCCAAATGTCTGGTGTTTTTGCCACGTTTGATGTGCCTGAGACACAGTTTGCAGATAGCAACAGTGCAATCTTCTGCAGATGTACTGAAAAAGGCCCAGATAGCTGAGCTTTGGGGAGTGGGTCGGGAGATAACAGCTGCAGAATGTGATGGAATAGGGTGGCTGCTCTCTACTCTTTCTTGATGTCGGCCTTCTTTGGAGTTGTGCCGCCTTACCTTCAGTTTCCTCCTCTGCTCTATCTGGCACTCAAGTCGCATCAGTGACCTCATCATCATCATCATCTACATCGCCTCCATCTTCATCATCATCATTACCACTGGAGACAACTTGGAAATACACTGCAGCTGGGTGAACCTGAATGCCAATTTGTCTACCAGTGTTCTCTCCTCTCTCTAAGCTCATATTCCTGTCATCCTCCCAGTCAGAACCAACATCTGAATCCAGTAATGGCTGAGCATCATCAAGGCGCAAGTGGCTGACGCTGTGGTCAAAAAACTCATCTGACTCCTCCATGGCTAATGTTGGGGCTATGGCAGGAATAGATGTGGACAAGCAGGTTTATGAACTCTGGTACCTGCAGGGGACTGCACACTTGTCTCTGCTTGTCTGACAGAGGATGAGGCGGATGAGGAAGGTTTAGTAAGCCAGTCCACCACGTCCTCTGCATGCTGTGGCTGGATAGCACGGGCAAACTCACTAAACAGAGGAAGCGATGCCCTGCCTGAGGACTGACCACCACGTCCACCTTTGCCTGTGGACACATTTGTTGCTGCCCCCTTACAGTGTCAAGGGAATGTCTGCCTCTCCTTGTTGTCCTCCCAGACATTATTGGGAGGGAGGGGGCGGTGCTTATAAGCAAATAAAGAAGAAGTGGAAATCTGTATGTAGATGCACTGTAATCAATGTAAAGTGATGTTTGGAGCACTTTAATTTGAGTACTCATACTATACAGGCACTCTCCACGGATACACTACAATATACTGCAATATAATGCGCCAAATGTACAGTTATGCACAGAACTATATTATTAAACTGGCAGTAACACTCAGAGAACTATATGGCATTACATTGGCAGTAACGCACAAAAAACTATATGGCATTAAACTGGCAATAATGCACACATAAGTAAATGGCGTTAAACTGGCAGTAACACACACAGAACTATATGGCGTTAAACTGGCAGTAACGCACACAAATCTATATGGTGTTAAACTGGAAGTAATGCACACAGAAGTAAATGGCGTTAAACTTGCAGTAACGCACAAAACTATATGGTGTTAAACTGTCAGTAACGCATGCAGAAGTAAATGGCGTTAAACTGGCAGTAACGCACACAGAAGTATATGGTGTTAAACTATCAGTAACGCACACAAAACTATATGGCATTAAACTGGCAGCACCGCACACAAAACTATATGGCGTTAAACTGGCAGTAACCCACACAGAACTATATGGCGTTAAACTGGCAGTAACACACAAAAAACTATATGGCGTTAAACTGGCAGTAATGCACACAGAACTATATGGCGTTAAACTGGCAGTAACGCACACAAAACTATATGGCGTTAAACTGGCAGTAACGCACACAAAAGTAAAAGGCATTAAACTGGCAGTAAAGCACACAGAGGTAAATGGCGTTAATCTGGTAGTAACGAAATCAAATAGACGGTGTTCAACCGTCACTACACTATACACTATTGTAAAGATTACTGACACGGTCTTACTACACTACTATCTGAAACTATCTGAGCTGTCCCTACTGTACACTAATGTATGTATGAAATGCACGGTGTCACTACACTACAGTGAAACTATCTTAGCTGTCCCTACTCTAGCTGCACACTATGCAAAGCTGAATGATGGTCCTCCTCACTACACTCACACTATCCCTAGACTGACACTAAACTAATATTTTACACTGACAATTGAAGCAAAATAATACAGTATAGCACACTAACTAACTAATAGCACTCAACAGAGCCCTGTTCTATCTCTCTCCACGCCGAAATCACACTGAAAATGGCTGTTATTGAAAGAATACTTTTATACTGTGGAACAGGAATGAGCCATGATTGGATAAAGTCATGATGACAGTGTCCAATCATGACTCTGACAGTGCTCTGTACACTGATTGGCTGAAGCTTTCACTGCTACAGTCAATCAGGGCTTGCAATGCACTGTTCAGTGCTGCAATGCATTGTGGTCGGTTTGGGGGGGGCGAACAAACTGTCGAACGACCCGTTTGTTTGTATGTTCGCCGAATGACTGAACAACGAACTTATACTCGGGCCGAACCGTTCACCCATCCCTAGTCTTAATATGGGTTTGGTAAGTTGAATAAGGAAAATCAGGTAAGCTGTGTTTTGCATTGTGTCTTTATGGTTCTTTGGGGTAAAAGCAAGGAAGCATCAAAAGACTACTGTAGCGTATTAATGCTTTATTAAACAAAAATTGCTGTGCTCACTTGTAGGAAAACCAATACACATACAAAGTATCATAAAGTATGCATATAATATACACATGCCCAAACTATTTATCCTTCCCAGCAAATTAGCATGGACAATGTATGCAATATTTATACACTAAACAGCTATCTAACTTGGTTTTCCCTGGTGATTGAGTCTTCTTCCAGGACCCAGGGTCACTCCAGACTGCTCCTTGCTTGTTGAAGTCTTGCCAAAGTACTGCCAGGACCTTTGTGTTCTCATCACATAACTGTGTTTAAATCCTTTTTCTCCTCCCCTACTTTCTGTAGCATCACTTCCTGTCCGGAGCTCATGAACCAGTCAACAAGTTTGTTAGCATATACAGCATCTCACAAAATTGAGTACACCCCTCACATTTTTGTAAATATTTTATTATATCTTTTCACGTGACAACACTGAAGAAATGACACTTTGCTACAATGTAAAGTGGTGAGTGTACAGCTTGTATAACAGTGTAAATTTGCTGTCCCCTCAAAATATCTCTATACACAGCCATTAATGTCTAAACCAGTGGCAACAAAGTGAGTACACTCCTAAGTGAAAATGTCCAAAAGTGTCAATATTTTGCCTTCTTGGGCATGGAGTTCACGAGAGCTTTGCAGGTTGCCACTGGAGTCCTCTTCCACTCCTCCATGATAACATCATGGAGCTGGTGGCGTTTAGAGACCTTGTGCTCCTCCACCTTCCATTTGAGGATGCCCCACAGATGCTCAATAGGGTTTAGGTCTGGAGATATGCTTGGCCAGTCCATCACCTTTACCCTCAGCTTCTTTAGCAAGGCATTGGTCATCTTGGAGGTGTGTTTGGGGTCGTTATCATGATGGCCCAGTCTTCGAAAGGAGCGGATCATGCTCTGCTTCAGTATGTCACAGTACATGTTGGCATTCATGGTTCCATTAATGAACTGTAGCTCCCCAGTGTCGGCAGCACTCATGCAGGCCCAGACCATGACACTCCCACCACCATGCTAGACTATAGGCAAGACACACTTGTCTTTGTACTCCTCACCTGTTTGCCGCTACACATGCTTGACACATCTGAACCAAATAAGTTTATCTTGGTCTCATCAGACCACAGGACATGGTTTCAGTAATCCATGCCCTTAGTATGTTTGTCTTCAGCAAACTGTTTGCGGGCTTTCTTGTGCATCATCTTTAGAAGAGGCTTCTGGGATGGCAGCCATGCAGACCAATTTGATGCAGTGTGTGGCATGTGGTCTGATTACTGACAGGCTGACCTCCCACCCCTTCAACCTCTGCAGCAATGCTGGCAGCACTCATACCTCTATTTCCCAAAGACAACACCTGGATATGACGCTGAGAACGTGCACTCAACTTCTTTGGTCGACCATGGCGAGGCCTGTTCTGAGTGGAACTTGTCCTGTTAAACTGCTCTATGGTCTTGGCCACCGTGCTGCAGCTCAGTTTCAGCGTGCATGAGCAACATGGGAAATGTAGTTTCAAAACATCTGGGGTGCCAAGGTTCGCCATCATTGGCCTAGGCCATCTTTATGTAGAGCAACAATTTTTTTTTTTCAGATCCTCAGAGAATTCTTTGCCATGAGGTGCCATATTGAACTTCCAGTGACCGGTATGAGAGAGTGAGAGCGATAACACCAAATTTAACACATCTGCTCCCCATTCACACCTGAGACCTTGTAACACTAATGAGTCACATGACACTAGGGAGGGAAAATGGCTAATTGGGCCCAATTTGGACATTTTTACTTAGGAGTGTACTCACTTTTGTTGCCAGCGGTTTAGACATTAATGGCTGTGTGTTGAGTTATTTTGAGGGGACAGCAAATTTACACTGTTATACAAGCTGTACACTCACTACTTTACATTGTAGCAAAGTGTAATTTCTATATATATATATATAATAAAATATTTACAAAAATGTGAGAGGTGTACTCACTTTGTGAGATACTGTAAATAGGGGAAGCCTAGCTTCTAAAACAATACATGGTTTTAAAAATGTTATTCCATATTTATGTTATAAAAATTACTAAAATAGCCATAGCAACACAATGTAGAGCAGTGATTCCCAAATTGTGGGACAAGTACAATACCTTATTTTAGGTGGAATACTGCCATGCTCAGGATTTTGTTTTTGCACACCTGCCTTGGCAGAAAAATATGGTAGAAACAGTAAGAAAAATGGTTAAACTGCTTGTTAATCTGTCAGTTCTGATGGACAGCTTTCTATGTGCATGCTGGTAGTTTAAGAAGTAGAACATGTGGCCATTTTTAAAGCTGAATTATAGGCAATTTATTTAATGTTTTATTTATATTAAATCTAAAGTTGGGGAGGAAGAAAATAACTCCCTACAGCTCAATGCATAAACTGCCATTCATCAAACAATACAGAGTAATAAAACTTATTTAACAAACCATTGCACAGAGCAGGTAAGTATAACATGTTTGTTATTTAAAAAATGCATTTACAAACCCTTTATTATCATTAAGAGAAGCTCCAAAAATTGGCAAGTAGTCATTCCAGATAAAAGTCCTGGAGCAGGATATTAATGACGAGGTGAAACACTTCTGGTATAGTTTTGATTTCTACACACGTTCTACAAAATGGATGTCTGGTAAAAGTATTAACCTCTTGCCGACCAGTGCACGACAGTATACGTCAGAACAATGGCACGGCTGCGCAAATGGGCGTACTTGTACGTCCCCTTTAAGATGCGCCATTGTGGGCGCACTTGCGCACCCACTGCATGCACTGTGACCATGCAACATGGGTCCCGCGGACTCGATGTCCGCCGGTGTCCTGTGATCATGTCACGGAGCAGCTGAACGGGGAGATGTAAACAAGGCATTTCCCTGTTCTGCCTAGTGACATAACAGGGATCTACTGCTCCCTGTGATCGGGAGCAGTGATCGCTGTCATGTCAGTGGCAGCCCATCCCCCACAGTTAGAATCACTCCCTAGGACACGCTTAACCCCTTGATCGCCCCCTAGTGTTTAACCCCTTCCCGTGTCATTTATACAGTAATTAGTGCATTTTTATAGCACTGATCGCTGTATAAATGACAATGGTCCCAAAATAGTGTCAAAAGTGTCCGATGTGTCCGCCATAATGTCGCAGTCATGATAAAAATCGCAGATCGCCGCCATTACTAATTTAAAAAAATAATAATAAAAATACCATAAATCTATCCCCTATTTTGTAAACGCTATAACTTTTGCACAAACCAATCAATATACGCTTATTGCAATTTTTTTACCAAAAATATGTAGATGAATACATATCTGCCTAAACTGAGAAAGAAGTTAGTTTTTTTATATATTTTTAGGGGATATTTATTATAGCAAAAAGTAAAAAATATTGCTTTTTTTTCAAAATTATTGCATTTTTTGTTTATAGCGCAAAAAATGAAAACTGCAGAGGTGATCAAATACCACCAAGAGAAAGCTCTATTTGTGGGAAAAGAAGAATGTCAATTTTGTTTTGGTGCAACATCGCACGACCGCGCAATTGTCAGTTAAATCGATACAGTGCCATATCGCAAAAAGGGCTCTGGTCAGGAAGGGGGTAAATTCTTCCGGGGCTGAAGTGGTTAAAGGAGGGTATACATGAGTAGCTGTACCTTGGATTTATATGAAAAACACTTGTGTGCAGCAGAATCTTTGGAGCTGGACTTTTTATCCTCTATGGAAAATGTCACGACATGTGCAGGACATGGGGAAGGGAAAAGCACTGCAGAGGATGTAAACAAAGCTGCATCTCTGGGCACTCACTGTAGACCCATCACCTGAATCTGAGGTTGAGGATTACCAATTCTTTTTAATAAGCAGGGGGTATATTTTTATTTTTTGGACATAGGGTAGGACACATGAATTTAATAGAGACAAAAATGATGCAAAAACACTAGTTGCACATGAATGATATAAAACACACTAACTTGCTGAAGGAGCTGAGAATCTTTATTTCAGTTATTCAAACATGTAATAAACAATCACATATGCTTGGGTAATCAATGTTGGCAGGAAGTTCCTTTTCACATAAGTGGAATATTCTCAACTACTTTAGCAAATCAGCATCATTACAATTTATTGTTTGGGGGGGGGGGGGGCTAGCTGTATATAAAGAGAATCAATGAAATAATGGGCAGTCTAATGCACCAATCATGGCATGTCTAATATAGACATGTGGGGGATGTTTCAGGATGGAGAGTGGGGGAAGGGGCTAGTAAATATGTAATTTACCAGCCCCTTCCTTTTCTAAATAAACACAGCGAACACATTCACTCACCATGTTCAATCATAACCGAAGCATAGTAAACTGTGTTTACTTCAATCTCTTCAGGTTTATTTTATTTGCAGGGGTAAAGATGTGGTCTTACACTGCAGGACAGAAATGTAAGAATTTTTACTTTTTCAAATTAATGAGTAGTGTATATGTGTGGTGGTAATAGAGTCATGTATTGTGTGAACATGTTTGCTGCATCATGGGAATAAATCAAAGCCTGATATACACTATATTACTAAAAGCATTGGGTGGCCTGCCTTTACACGCACATGAACTTTAATGGCATCCCAGTCTTATGCCCTGTACACACGGTCGGACATTGATCGGACATTCCGACAACAAAATCCATGGATTTTTTCCGACAGATGTTGGCTCAAACTTGTCTTGCATACACACGGTCACACAAAGTTGTCGGAAAATCCGATCGTTTTGAACGCGGTGACGTAAAACATGTACGTCGGGACTATAAACGGGGCAGTAGCCAATAGCTTTCATCTCTTAATTTATTCTGAGCATGCGTGGCACTTTGACTAAAGCAGCTGGCAATAATTACATTCATAATCGCACAGGCAGGTTGTACCCACGTTGATCGATTGATCAGTACCATCAGCCTGCCCATACAAGGTTTGAATCTCACCCGGTCCCTGCTAAACAAACCGAGATTTGAATCACCTTTGGCTGGCTTTACTGTCTCTGAGCCTAATACTTTAGCTGAAGTTACATGTCTCAAAATTCAGGTGAAGTTTGACAGCTGCTAGCCTTCTTACTCTCTGACCCTCTGGTTACTCTATTATTGGTAACTCCAGCCTTTTTATCCCAACAGATTCCTTCTAAGTACATCATGGTGGCATTATGCATTGAAGATACATTGCCAAATACACTGTAAAGACAGAAGATACCTACTTGACATTTTTCACCTCTCTTTGTAATTATTTCATTATCAATTTTGTACAGTACTTTACATTGAAAGGGGCCATTTGCATTTAAGTAAATGCTAATTATTTGGGCTGAATTATCGCACAGTTTATGATCCCTTTGGTGGATTAAGGGCTTGAAGTTCTTCTAGACAGAATAGTTAGCAAATGACAAAGGAAACATATAAGACCCTTGGGAGGAATCCCTTCGCTCCATAAGCAATTAATGCCTGCCAGGTAATGGAATTTAAGTTTATACTAAATCCAGCAGTGCTTTGACATTTCAACTGCCTTTTAAACCTATTATCTTAATGAATAAAGACAAATGAACTGTTTATACACAAAGAGGAATACTTGCAACTGGGTTTTTGTTTTGTTTTAACTGAGCAACGGTCTCAATTATTGTCTTCCATTAATAATCAAAAAATGAAAGGTGGCCTTTTAATAGTGTTTATCTCAGTTCCCTGTGTTTCTTCTTGATGGATGTGTATTAAAAAATCCTATTTCACAAAGAACTCTAATCTGTATGCAGTGATAAAGGAAAAGCATCTAAAAAATACAGTATTGCTGAATAAGACACCAAACAGGTTCTTCGTCTAAATCCATCAGTAGGCAACAACATAAAAGCAATCTGGCATTATCTTGATGAGCAAGCTACAGCTTGTGCTAACTGTACAGCCCATTGCTGCTATTTTCTAAGAAAATGTCCTTGAGTGGACTAGCAAGAGATCAGTCTGAGTGGATTTACAAGGCTCTTTTTTAACGTGTAAAGCTTTTGCATCCATAAGGGATGTTTTTCAAGGACTCTCCAGGCATACTGCCAGGCACAAGAACGCTTTGAAAGGAAACATCGTAGCTTTTCATTCCACATTACACTTTAATGATTTTTCTATAAACATTCACTCCATTTAAGATTTTTCCTTTTGAAAATGTTGTAAGTGAAATTATTTTTTTTGAGAATTTAACAATATCCCTGTATCTTTAGGTAAGTGCACATAATTGTATGTGGGAACATCCTGGTGGAGGTTATTTAAAAGATCAGTTGTTTAGGCAACGGTGTGAGTTTAAATTTCTTCTTCTTTTTTTATAAAAGTCAAGCAAGGCCCCTATCAATTACCGGTCTTGTGAAAGATTTATGGCTGACAATATATAACTCAAAAGTGGACAAAGTACCTCAGCACTAAAAAAATTACAAATGTAAGGTGAATACTTAACCACACAAATGATGGAGTGTTATCTTATTATATCCCATTTCCATTACTGTAACACCACCCTCTCTGGTCTTCAGGAAAAAAATAAAAAAGAAGATTTTTCAATTGCTCAAACTAATCGCCGAAAACTTTTTCTTCTTAACATATTTTTTTCATCTAATGATATCAAAGCTGACTTAGAGAAAATAGTTTTTAAATTGGAAATGGTCTCAACAATTCACAATTGCCTTCAGAATATTTGGAATATATATCAGTGACTGCATATGTCATGTTGTTTTCTGTTGAGCCCAACTCTATGAACTACTTTATATTGCTTGATGAATTGGTGGCAAATGTCTGGGTGTCAGTAATGCTGAGGCAGTCCACAATGATCATAGCCTACACTGACTCATTTAGTTTATTCTGCTTAGAATTCCTCTGAGGCACTTCCTGGGTATCAGCGCCCTTAGGCTCCCTCTTCTGGGTTCTCCTATGCTGCAGACTTCACTTCATCAGAGTCTGCACACTTGATGCAATTTTCCCTTTAAAGGCTCCCTTTATAGTCACCCTGCTTGTTTGCAGTGGCATGGTTGAGCGTGTCCACAGGCTTAAGTATGCATCCTGATTGGTCAAGCTTCCTTTTTAAGGACAGTTTGTGACATTTGCAAATTGCCTGCCATAGAATTTGTTAGATCTTGGTTGTGACTCCTCTTTGCATTTCAGGCTAACACCAAATGCTTCCTTGCTTGTCCTTACTTTGCTAGTACTCCGTCTGACCTGAGCTATGTTTCCTGACTACTTGATTACCCCTTGTTCTGGATTTGACATTTTGATTTTTTGATTGTAGTTACCCCTGGCAAAAACTTTTTGCAGCACCTACTGATTATGCTCCTTTCTTGCGCTTTGGCACTGACTTCACCTAGTTGCTTATTATCTTTAGTCTGGCAAAGGATTAGCTACCTACTTTGTCTGCTCCACTTATTCTTCCCCACTTTTGCTGGGGAACAGTTTTCTTGTTAATAACAGATAATATGGCTGCCACAGGTGAATCCTGCTACACCAGTAGTCAAATGATCTGAACAGAGACATGACCTTCACCGAGACTCTAAAATAAGGACAAAAATGTAAGGTGAAAGGGTAAAACCCAGTTTTTTCCCGTTGGACGTACTGGGGTTCATTTACTAAAAGTGGAGAGTGCAGAATTGGATGCAGCTGTGCATGGTAGCCAAACAGCTTCTAACATTAACTTGTTCAATTAAGCTTTCACAAAAAAATGGAAGCTGATTGGTTTTTATGCAGAGCTGCACCAGATTTTGTGCTTTCCAGTTTCAGTAAATCAACCTCACTGTATTTAATGCTCCAGCTAGTGCTGAGAAGTAAGGCTGGCTATACACCAATAGACTAAATAGCAAGAAAAATATTAGAATTACCAGACTCCTCCATTCACTCTAATGTGTTCTGACAGCCAGATACCTTAGCAGTGACTGCAGCCAATATTTGTCTGCCTGGCTCCTTTGATTTTTGGATCAAAGATTGTCAGGTAGTAGAGTGCCAACAGGGACATCCACTGCTAAAATTTTAGCCAATTTATTAGAATCCAGCCAAAATTCCATCAGTGTATGGCTATCTTAAGCTTGTTTGGATCTTGTATTATTCCAGGCTTCATTTAGGCTAGAGTTGAGCAGAGAGTTGGGGCAAAGGAGGGAGGATTAAAGCAAACCTGTTTTAAGTAGTGATGGCAAAAAAATGCTTAATTAAGCTGCCTATGTTACCAATGCACTTGGGTGAAGTGTGGATAACAGTAATTAGCCCATGTATGAGGGGTTGAATTTACTAAAGGAGCAAAGAATAGTAAGCAAAATTAATGTTTACTTAGCTTAAAGCAGAGCACCACCCAAAAGGAGAAGTTCCGCTTTACTGCCCCCCCCCCCCCTGCTGCCACATTTGGGAGAGGGAGGAGCGGGTACCTGGTTTTGACAGAAAGGATGGCTACATCGTGGGTTTAAATTACCGGGAGGGCATACATGGACGTCCTACCATGCTCGCACTGCCCGCATGCCTCTCACAGCACATGGGCATCATGCTCTGTGATCACTGATACCTTGGGACTCGGCTGATCACATATCGGAGTAAAGGGCCAATCCCTACCTTTTACCACATGATCCGCTGTCACCCAATGACAGCTGATCACGTAATGTAAACAGAAGCTTTTTTTTCCTCACACTGACAGTGTGAGGAGAAAAATATAAGCCAATTACCGGCTTGTGTAAATGGGACATCTAATCCCACACACTGACAGCCACTGCTGCTAAGAAGTGCCCACCAGTGCCACCTACCAGTGCCCACTAGTACCACCTACCAGTGCCCATCAGTGCTGCTAAGCAGTGCCCACCAGTGCCACCTAACAGTGCCCACAAGTGCCACTTATCAGTGCCCTCCAGTGCCACCTATCAGTGCCCATCAATGCTGCCAATCATTTCCTATCAGTGCCTCATCATCAGTGCCACCTATCAGTGCTGCCTATCAATGCCACCTACCAGTGCCCATCAGTGCCACACATCAGTGCCCATCAATGATACCTATCAGTGCTGCCTTTTAGTGCTACCTATCAGTGCTCTTGAGTGCCGCCTATCAGTGCCCATCAGTGCCACCTATCAGTGCCACCTATCAGTGCACATCAGTGCCATCTATCAGTGCAGCCTCATCAGTGCCTCCTGAGCAGTGCCCACCAGTGCAGCCTTATCAATGCCCATGTGTGCCCATAAGTGCCACCTATCAGTGCTAATCAGTGCCGCCTTATCAGTGCCTATTAGTGCAGCCTATCAGTGCCTTTCAGTGCAGCCTCATCAGTGCACATCAATGAATGAGAAAAATGACCTGTTTGTAAAATTTTATAGCAAACTATGAAAACTTCTTTTTTTAAATATTCTGTCTTTTTTGTTTGTTTAGCAAAAGCTAAAAAACCCAGTGGTGATTAAATACCACCAAAAGAAAACTCTATTTTTGTGAAAAAAATTATAAAAATGTCATATGTTGCATGACCGCACAATTGTCATTCAAAGAGTGACAGCGCTGAAAGCTGAAAATTTATACTGGGCAGGAAGGGGGTATAAGTGCCCAGTAAGCAAGTGGTTCATAAACAAAAGTGAAGCTATGGTCCACTTATATACCCAGTCATATACAGTGGGGTTTAAGAAACACATTGCACATGAACACATGTCCTTTCTGAGTCTCACCAAAAATAAATGCATAAATAAATAAAAACAAAAAAATTAGAAATAGAGAATTTTATTTTGAAGAGTCCAACAGTAGTGCTGTAATAGTATTTTTTTCAAAGAAAATATATTTTAGAGTGTCTTGCTTTATCATTATATATATCATATATTTATTGCTAAGCTGTGAATACAATAATATGGTCTAATAATGAAATATGGCAATGCCACTTTTCAGTACAGTCTAATTCCTTTACCTCTTTTGACCCTAGGGCAAATGAGATGTATTCCTTCAAGTTAATGGCAGCTTTATCCTACATCATCTGATCAATAAAAAGTAAATAGCCTACACTTTTTTTCACTGTGCTTTATCGATCTACTTGGCTCTCAAGTAACATTTTTTCCAAGAGTCTTGTGTTTTTAAACCCCAGAGACAAAAACAATTGCCATAAATTGGACACGTTAACAAGCTCATGAAGAAGGACTTTCGTGAAACACAGGCAGTTGGCATAGTATATAAAGCAGAATCTTCTGCAGTCCTGCTGCTCGAGACATAACACATCCTGCGCATCCAAAAATATATGCAAAGTCCAGCTCCTTTATAGTTCTCTTTACAATTATTCAACTTGAATATAACGGGAAAAGCTATTGGAACTTTCTTCAAAAAAAATTTCATTGACCTTTCAATGGTCCCTCCTGGTAAGTGCTGAATTATGTTGATGTCATACATAACTGATGTTATTTTAATAGCTGTATGAATTTAGATTAAAACAGTAGGAAGATATTTCTTTGCATACTTAATGTTTTGTGTTTTTGTAGGTGATCACATAAAATAAAATTGTTCTTTATATTACCCGAAGAGGTAAATATTTTTTTCTCCTATGTTCTTTGTAATCCCTACTTCAAAAAGGAGGATGGATTGGTTGTTTTTTGTTTGAAATGTGTTAGGAATTCTTGGATGTGCATTTTATTCTATCTGTCTTAAAAGCATTATGCCCTCAAGTGCCATTCAGGTAAAAAAAAAAAATTCAAGTTTTCTTTTCAAGTTTTTTGATGATCAAAGATCAGAGTAAGAGTGAAAATGGATGAGTGAATAATTTATATTTTATCACATGATTTAGAGGCAGGTATGTATTTACAGGATGAGATCATGTCATATATTTCTAAAGAAGCTTTTGCTTTGTTTTACATTTCACATTGTTCACTGGCATGACTGCTTTTGTCTATGTTTTTTTCCAGTGATCATTATGTTTAAAAGGAATTTTTTTTTTTTTAATTGTGGTATTAGCTTTTGAATATTTTTTTTTAAATGTTTTTGAAAGTTGTTAAAAATGACAATCAGTTCATGAAATATTTTTTTGGCTAATTGTTAGAAGATATTCTGTATACTAGAAATTGCATATTGTACATAATGATGAAATGTATACATGTTTTACTATTAATTATGATGTTGAAGAAGTCTAGTTTATTTGTGTTTAATTATTATACCAAGCAAATAAATGGTAGTTAATGGGCTGAAAGGCATTGTGTAGAAATATAATGTGCAGCACTTAATAGTAGTGACAACACAAGCTCCTATCGGTTTAACCACTTCAATACCAGGCACTTCCACCCCTTTCCTGCCCAGGCCAATTTTCAGCTTTCAGCGTTGTCGCACTTTGAGCGGAAATTGCACATTCATGCAACACTGTACCCATATAACATTTTTATCATTTTTTCACACAAATAGAGCTTTCTTTTGGTTGTATTTATGCACCACTGAGTTTTTTTTACTAAATAAACTAAAAAAGAACAAACATTTTGAAAAAAAAAATATGATTTTGTAAATAAATCTTTTTTCATAAATTTAGGCCATTTATGATACATTTCTTTGGTAAAAATAACCCAAATCAAGTGTTTAATATTTAATCTGTAGGAAAGTTATAGAGTCCACAAACTATGGTATACTGTATATATCTGAAAATTGATCAGTTCTGATGTTCTAATGGCCTATCTCATTTCTTGAGGCCCAAAAATGCCAGGAAAGTACAAATACCCCCCCCCCAAATGACCCCTTTTTGGAAAGTAGACTGTCCAGGGTATTTAGTAATAGGCATAGCATGTTTTTTGAAGTTGTACATTTTTGGAAAATGAAGAAATGTAAAAAAAAAATTTGTTTTACTATTTTTCTTACATACTGTCACTGTCATTTCGCATATTACTTCTCTGCCCCCATTAATGCTGGCCATGACATTTGTCAAGTGCGAACACACAAGTTACAATCTGACTATACAATTTTGTCAAGTTCTACAAACAACCTTGTACTAAAAGGGCCTGCCTGATTGATACAAATTGACGGTTAGGTACATTTTGCATAGCTTTGGTAAATCTAAAGGAGGTTGTACAAAGATTGTACAATCAGATTGTAACACGTATGGTACACTTTTTCTCTCACTTCCTCCTATATAATAGTAATAGGATGCAGAATTTTTATTTATTTTGCCAAATTTATTGTGGGGCAATAATAATCCGTTAAACATATAAAGAATGCATGCAGTGCCTGTATCATGATATACTGTATAAAGCTGAATTCTAGTTAGTAAATAAAAAGATTACCATTTAATGCAATTATCTACACATTAAAATAACAAATATATTTTAAAATACTCCAGATTATTGCTTTATATTAAAGCAAATCAGGACAGAGAGAGACTGGAAAAGTCATAGCCAGTAGCAGGGCCGCTGATAAGGCAGTACAGATGGTCCTCCTGTACTGGGCCCAGGCACCAACAGTTCAAAAGGAGGGCCCAGATGAGCCAGCTGTACTGTCTTTTTGTGAACACCCATCCTCTTCTGCCTCCCTCTGTAGTGCTACTAGTTTCTCCTCCTCTTTCTCCCTCTGCTACACTACAGGGGGATTGGTCCTAACACATCTGCTGTCCGGGCTTCCCAGTTTACCCCTTTCCCCACGCAGTGCTTCTGACTTCCCTCCTCTCCCGCCAGCAGCTGCTGTGGGCACACAGGGGGATGTTTTAGGATAAAGAGTGGGGAAAGAGGCCAGTAAATATGCAATTTACTGGCCCCTTTCTTTCCTGAATGAACACAGTGATCGATCGGTACCAATCACTCCTGTGTCCATTCAACACTGAAGCACAGTAAACTATGTTTACTGTGCTTCAGTTTGTAAATGAGCAGGAAGCCACAGAGTGTTTCCTATTCATTCATCTGTGCTGCTGAGGCTGCAGATTCAAATAAAGAATGTACAAACAGTGAGATTCAATGAATAGCACAGCAAGGGTACAATATCTAATAGTTTATACAAATATATTGTAAACACTAAAAAAAATAAAAAATAAAAAATAATGTTTTTAAAATTTTCAAGTAAAGAGAGCAGAACAAATAAAAAATCCTAGGAAGAATATTAATTTTTAAAGAATATATTCTACCAAACCAAGATGGTGGATTAATTTTCCACTTAAGCAAGTCGGGCCCCATGATTTCTAACAGCAGCCCTGGCGAGTAGTAAGGGACACTCAGGCTGTACTTCATTGCACATTAATGTCTTGCTGATAATCAGTCAGACGGATGCTCCTTCACTGTCCAGTCATTGCACCTTTATTGACCAGTCTGTATTTTTAACTGTAGTAGAAAAAGAGAATTTACTGATCTGGCTGCCCAGTATGGCAAGAGCATCAGAAAGAACTGAACGCTCTTGTGTTAAGACACATGTTCACATGTATGGCCGGGACAAGGGGTGGGCAGGAAGGGCGGCAGCCCTGGACACTGTGGTATCATGTAAGGTTCGGGGGCACTACAAAGAAATTGGGGGAGGGGATTTGTGTTGGAAGGGGAAATTTGGGGGGGGGGTAAGGATTGTTTTAGGAGGGGAAATTTGGGGAGGTGTGCTAGGAATGGTGATTGGGGGGGTTATGTTGAGAGGGGAGATGAGGAAGTGGATTTGTGCTAGGATGGAGGATTTGGGGGTTTGTGCTAGAAAAGGTAATGTGGTGGTGGGGGGAGGGGATTTGTGTTAGGAGTGGAAATTTATTTTGGAAGGGGTATTTGTGCTAGTAGGGATGATTTGTGCTAGGAGGGGAAATTTGGTAGGTATTTGTGTTATGATGGGGGATTGGGGGAGGGGAATTTTATGCTGGGAGAGGGGATTTGGAGTGGGGGGGATTTGTGCTCGGAAGGGAAATTTGAGGGTAGAAAATTTGTGCCAGGAAGGGGGGATTTTTTTTATTGGGGGGGTGTGCTGGGAGTATATGTGGAATCAGAGGATTTGAACTAAGCATGCAGTTTAGCGCTTGATTTTTTTAGTGGGAGGGGATTTTTGCTGACGCATAATGCTCATACATCAATTTGGAATGTTCACATTGTTCACATGTATGTATTTCAGTTATGTGTTTAGCTGTGTATTTGGACTTAAAGTGTTACTAAACCCACAACAGTAACATCTGTCTGTATATTCAGCATTGCATGCTTGTTTTACTCACTGTGGAACTTAATGGGTTAATCCTCTGCATTGTGTAAAAAGGCTGTTTTATCCTGTATGCACAGATCCTCCCCCTCCTGCATTGTCTATCTGGGGAAGGCCAGCTAACACAGGCAGTGTAGCCAACCTGCACATGCTCAGTTGTGTCTTTTATGCTAGAGAGAATAATTACTTGTTCTCAGAGCTAGCCAGGTCACATTATATTGGCATCACATATGTGGGGGTGTATACAGGCTGAAGTGGAAATCTCCTCCTACCTGAACTCTCAGCACTAGAGAAACTATTTTCACATTACTGGGTTTAGTAACACTTTAAGCTTTAAATCTGGCTTAGGGTGAATGAATAAGTTTTAACATAAATCTTACAAATATGTATTGCCTTTAGGTAGTGGTTTCACATACTGCATGATATATATCCTGTATTTATAGAGCACTAATATATTGCACAGTGCATTATATCAAGTAATTCACATTACTCTCAGATCATGAAAAGCTTCTGACTTAGGCCTCTTTCACATGAACGATCTGTTCAGGTCCGCCTGTCAGTTTTTTAGGCGGACCTGAACGGACCCTCCATAGATCTCTATGGAGCGTCGGATGTCAGCGGTGACATGTCCGCTGACATCCGACCCGTTCCGATCCAAAAAAGTGTAACGGAGGAAAAACCTACTTTTCCATCCGTTTTCCGATCGGGTGACGACGGACTCTACGGTCTGTCATCATCCGATCCCCCATAGGGGAGAGCGGCACTGTGACAGGTCCGTCGCTGCACAGTGTGCAGGAGATGGACCTGTCATCTGCCTGCTCAGCGGGGATCCACGGAGCGATCCCTGCTGAGCAAGCGGATGTTCATGGGGCGGATCATCTCGGATCCGTCCCATGTGAAAGGACCCTTAAAGTGATATTAAAGGCAGATTTTTTATTTATTTTTTAATAACAAACGTGATACTAAAGCCGGGTACACACTATGATGTTTTTCTGGGTTGAACGAAAAAAAAAACCTGTCAGCTCCTGTCAGATCTCCCTCTGCTGAGCTGTTGTGTTCTGACAGGGGGACCCCCCCCCCCCACCAGAACACCTCGATCAGTGCTCTCCACCAATGGCATGTTCGTCCAACAGAAGCCAGCTTCTGTCAGACAGGGTGGCATACACAACATTTGGCCCCTGTGTATGGGGCTTTACCTGCTCTCTGCAATGGTTTTGAACAAAGCAATCCTGATTCTGCTCTCCTTGAGTCCCCCGCCGGTGCTCCTAGCCCTTCCCTTCTGCTGAATTCCTCACCATAGCAAGCAGCTTGCTATGGGGGCGACTAAGCTGGCTCGATCCAAAGCTGCTGCTCTGTGTGCCCATTCACATATGGAGCATGGCTTGGCCCCACCCTCACTCTCTCCTCATTGGCTCACTGGCTGTCATTGACAATGAGGAAGAGGAGATTCGGAACAGCCGCTGCTTTCAAACACATCACTGGATGGAGATGGGGCTCATGTAAGAATTGGGGAGGAGGGAGGGGGGCTGAGGAGGGGAGCTGCACCCAGAAGTTTTTTTACCTTACTGCATAGAATGCAGTAAGGTAAAAAAACTTCGGCCTTTACAACCACTTTAATGTCCCTGGTAGTAATGAGCTCACAATTGTTAAAGTGGATGTAAA
Organism: Lithobates clamitans; assembly: GCA_037952925.1. NCBI lineage: Eukaryota > Metazoa > Chordata > Amphibia > Anura > Ranidae > Lithobates > Lithobates clamitans. The sequence goes on from JBBGZY010000898.1 coordinate 3,318,872, forward strand.
CCCTCCAAATACCAAGTGAAGTGAACAGCCTCAGATGGTACACAAGGATGAATCAAATCTCCCTACATACATTTTACATGTATATCTGCTGTCTTAGCCTTGATATACTGTTTAGAATTTATATATATATATATATATATATATATATATATATATATATATATATATATATATATATATACTGTATTTATTGGCGTATAACACTCATTTTTTCACCATGAAAATCGGGTGCAAATAGCGTGTGCGTGTTATACGCCAATACTTCAATTTTAGCTGCCTCGGAGGGGACAGGGAGGGGGGCGGGATGAGCGCCATCAGATTACATACAGTGAGAATCTCCTGTTTACTTGGCAGCCTCTGTAATAGGAAGTCCCTTCTCCTGGGCTGCCATTGGACCACTGTTCTGTCTATCATAGGAGATTCTCACTGTATGTAATCTGTCGGCGCTCGTCCCGCCCCCTCCCTGTCCCATCTAGGCTGCAGATGGGCATCAATCAGGCTGCACTGATGGCAATGGTGAGGCTGCTGCATTGATGGCAATGGTAAGGGTGCTGCATTGATGGCAATGGTAAGGGTGCAGATGGGCATTGATCAGGCTGCATTGATGGCAATGGTGAGGCTGCAGATGGGCATTGATCAGGCTGCATTGATGGCAATGGTGAGGCTGCAGATGGGCATTGATCAGGCTGCATTGATGGCAATGGTGAGGCTGCAGATGGGTGCTGACCCTTATTTTGCTTCAAAGTTCCTTATTTAAAATTTAATTTTTTTTCCTGAAACTTCCCTCTTAAAATGAATGTGCGTGTTATACGCCTGTGCGTGTTATACACCGATAAATACGGGTATATATATAAATCTTGAGCCTTTTTGCCCTTATTCACTTTTTATGCATGAGTATATTTTGTTGTTACTTGTGGTAGTTTATTTTGCTTTTATTTAACTTTCCTTTCTTTAGACAATAAGGAAAAAAATTGCAAATTAAACATTTGCCGACCGGGCCATATCCGAATGAAAGCTATAGCACGGTTGGCTAGTTCCGAGAGGGCGTACTTTGATGTTCTCCCAAACTCGTGCTTCCCGTGCCCCCCCCAGAAGTGTCCGTGATCGCTGGGCTCGGGTCTCTTTACCACGTACTCGCTCCATTCAATGATGGAGCGATCACTTGTCAACAAACCAGCGCACGTTCGGTTCAGCTCTCCTCTCCTCACACCAATCAGTACAGCATGTGAGGAGAGGAGGGAGCCAGTGCAGCGCAAGTGGACTGGATCTGGAGTGCCCACAGTGCTGATCCATGCTGACCCATGCCCATCCATGCCTCATCCATGCCTCATCCATGCACATCCACGAATCATCCATGCCTCATCCATTCCCATCCATGCCTCATCCATGACTCATCCCTGCCTCATCCATGCCTCATCCATGCCTCATCTGTGCCCATCCATGCCTCATCCGTGCTTATCCATACCTCATCCGTGCCTCATCCAAGCTACATCAGTGCTTACCCATGCCTTATCCATGCCACATCCGTGCCTCATCCATACCACATCTGTACTCACCCGTGCCTCATCCGTGCCCCTCCATGCCTCATCCATGCCACATCAGTGCTCATCTGTGCCACATCAGTGCTCATCTGTGCCACATCAGTGCTCATCCATGCCTCATCCATGCTCATTCATGCCTCATCCATGCCACGTCAGTGCTCATCCGTGCCTCATCAGTGCTCATCCATGCCACATCCATGCCTCATCCATGCCTCATCCATGCCACATCAGTGCCCATCCATGCCTCATCCATGCCACATCAGTGCTCATCCCTGCCTCATTCGTGCCACATCAGTGCTCATCCATGCCACATCAGTGCTCACTTGTGCCACATCCATGCCTCATCCATGCCCACCCATGCCATATCAGTGCTATGTATACAGTATATTACCCAATGAATAAGCGCAGCGTCGCTGTGTGAAACACGTCTACCTGTACCTGCTTTCTTTTCCTGTGTTGTCATTTATGTTCGGGATTTTAGAGACTTATCATACCTCAGAGTGCAGCCATTCATTTCTTCTTATCCTATTGCACTGCAGGCGAGCCGAGGCTAGCACCCTTGGGAGGAATCCATTCACCAGCTCATTTGATCCCATCACTAACCTGGAGCGGCAATTTCCTTTTCCCACTGTTTCCAACACATCTGGGGCTTGGCTGAGGATGGTGGGAGGGGCTTCGGGTCCTCACAGGGGAGCTACGACATCTGAATCTCAATCGAGTGTGTCAATCCCTTGACCTTTCACTGTTCTGGCTACCCCTGGATCTAGAGCAGCACTCCTGTCCTGAGCGGCATCTCCCTGAGTGGGGAGATGAACGGTGTCTTGATGAACTGGCAAAGTACAATAAGTGCCAAACCAGAAAACATAACAATGCCACATAGCAGTGGGTGAGCCTCCTACCTTCTCGGCATACGCTGGTCTTTTGGAGTTAGCATTGTCTCTTATGCAGCAAAGGAAAAATACAGACTGGTGAGGAAACGCAGGAAAGGCGGGTCATCTGCAGTTCACACAGCCCACACAGTCTCAACAGCAGGCATCCCCGCCTTCCTCACTCTCCTTGCTTGCAGATTTGGGCAGCCTCTGAACTGCGCTAGTCCAGCATGGCAGGCAGCATCACACTGAGACCTCTGCCAGTTTAAATCTTGTGGTAAGCCATCTGGCTCCGCCCCTACAATCTCCAATTGGTTGCTGACCTTGCACATGCTCTGCACATGCTCTGTTCGCTCCCGACTTCCTGTATTCAGTCATCTTGCTATGGCTGGCTTGATTATAGCTGTTTGACGAGATCCCTGTTGTACTTATGGAAATATTTACCTGTCAGGTTTAAACTGAATCTGAAGACAAAGCCTGTCACTTTTCTGTTTGGTGATAAATAAAGCAGATTTTAGGTTTACTGAAATGTCTAGCAAGAGCCTGTTTACCCCTCTGATCCAACAATACATATACTCCATGTATATATACATCACACATCCTCTGGTGTACATTTCCTTACCATGAACCAGTGGAGGCCGGTCCACAAGGGGCACAGGGGAGCTGCTCCCTCGCTCCGTGTGTGTGGCCGTGCACTGTGCGGGGCCCCAGACCATCAGGTCTCCCTTCACAAGCACGTGACCAGAGCCCGAGGCCCCAATTGGCCTGTTCCATGTTGTCCTCAGGGCGCAAAGCACTGCGTTCTGAACCCTCCCACCCCTGCGATACCAGCAAATCAATACTAACCATCGGCTTCCGGCTTCCCAGCCAATCAGGACAGGAGCCAGAAAATCCAGAAAGAAGACTGGGTCAACACAGAAGCCGCGGCACCAGGGAAGCCGTGACTGCTGTAGGGCTCCACCCGTAGTGTGAGGGCGGACCTGGAGGGGCCCACCCATGCCCCCCCAAAATTTTCCAGCACCAGCCGCCACTGCCATCATCACATACAGCTACACAGAATAAAAATACATTTTTAATCAACCATTGTATCTTATCATATCGATTGATGAAGGAAATTCTCAACGTGTTTCCTGAGCCGGCTCACTCCCAAGCCGTGGCTCTGCGTTTCCATTCACACACAGAGCCGCAGCTTGCCCCCACTCCTCTCTCTCCTTATTGGCTCACTGGCTGTGAATAATGTCTTCTGCTATCTTAGCCAATGAGGATTGAGTGTCTCAAGAGAGCCAAGAGCACATCGTTGGAGAAAGATAGGGCTCAGGTAAGTATTGGTATTGGGGGGGGGCTACACAGAGAAGGTTTTTTACCTTCATGTATGGAATGCATGAAAGTAAAAAACCTGGAGCCTTAACCTCCCTGGCGGTATGATTATTTCGGATTTTAGGTGCTGAAAGCGGTACAGTTATTTTGCATGGAAATTTGGCGTTTTATATTGTAGGTCTGTAAATCTTAACAATAACACACTTAAATCTGTCCAAACAAGAGTCTAGTAGATATCCCGGGTATGATAAAGTTTGAAACACAAAAACATAAATTATAATATAATAAATAAAAATAAATAGTAATAAAATAAATTTCCCCACAATTCACTATCGCTCAATTCTGCAAGTGTTCTAATTTACTATCGCTGTTTTCTAGCTGGTCTAAAGCCACTTTTGACGTAAAGGGACACTTTTTGGTTGCTATGGACAATCTCCAGTTTCCAGGCAGAAAGAACAGTATATATCACATAAAACTGCATGCAGGGCATGGACCAAAGCACTGGGGACAAAAGGGATGTGAAATCATTTCATACAGTACTGTAATCTGTAAGATTACAGTACTGTATGTGTTATGATTTTGACTTTTTTTTAAATTTGCCGCCAGGCTCCACCCCCGGAACGGAGCCTGGCACAGAGAGGCTTCGGAGGAGGACGGAGCCCTCGGACACTGCGGGGGACATCGCAGGATCCCGGGAACAAGGTAAGTAAGGAGGCACCAGGATCCTGCGATGTAATCCCGAGTGTGGCTCGGGGTTACCGCTAATGGTCCTTAATTTTAACCCCGAGCCACACTTGGGAAAACCGCCAAGGAGGTTAACAAACACTTTACTTGTTATTAAAGCTACATTTTAATGGTAGTTAAACTGGAGTTCGAAAAAGTTAGAAATTGACTAGAGATATTCTGGTCTCTCTTGCTGTTGTCATTTAAAAATTTACTCTGTCTACAAATAAAAAACTTGTTCTTAAATTAAATTAAATACTTCTGCCTTTACAGGTAATCAAAGCCCCATTGAAGAGTAATCCTGACAGAACTTTCTCCAGAACCAGTGAATTCCAATCTTCTGTTCTCCTGCAGATTTCAGTGCTTCTTCTCTTTAACCCCAATGCAGAATGGGTGGGAGAAAACACTGAATGCTGTGGGGGGGGGGGGGACCATAAAATCCACCCTCCCCAAAGTTCAGCCACTGATTTCTCTTTAACAAAGCTGTGTTTAGCAGCAATGACAGTAGGGGTAAGTATTTACCTTCTTCTTTGCAGGGAGAGCACATTAGGTTTGGCAATGGAGTCCCTTTAGGTGTTGAGCTGCCATTTTTTAATTGACAACAGGAGGGTAGGCCAGTAGATATAAAGTCAACTTTGAACCCTCTCACTTTTTTAGAATGGTATGCCCCATTAACCACTTGACAACTGGGCACTTAAACCCCCCTCGTGACCAGACCAATTTTCAGCTTTCAGCGCTCTCACACTTTGAATGACAATTACTCAGTCATGTAATACTGCACCCAAATGAATTTTGTGTCCTTTTTTCATACAAATAGAGATTTCTTTTGGTGGTATTTGATCACCTCTGGGCTTTTTATTTTTTGCGCTATAAATGAAAAAAGACCGAAAATTTAGAAAAAAAACACATTTTTCTTCGTTTCTGTGATAAAATTTTGCAAATTATTAATTTTTCTCCATAAATTTTGGCCACAATTTATACTGCTACATATCTTTGGTAAAAATAACCCAAATTAGTGGATATTATTTGGTCTTTGTGAAAGTTAGAGAGTCTACAAGTTATGGTGCAAATCATAAAAAATTGATCACACCTGATGTACGGATGGCCTACCTAATTTCTTGAGACCCTAACATGTCAGGACAGTACAAATACCCCCCAAATGACCCCTTTTTTGAAAGTAGACATTCCAAGGTATTTAGTAAGATGCATGGTGAGGTTTTTGATGTTGTCATTTTTTTCCCACAATTCTTTGCAAAATGAAGATTTTTTTTTTTTTGCACAAAATTGTCATTATAATAGGTTATTTCTCTCACACGGCATGTGTATACCACAAATGACACCCCAAAATACATTCTGCTACTCCTCCTGAGTATTACGATACCACATGTGTGGGACTTTCACAGCCTGGCCACATAGAGAGGCCCAACATTCAGGGAGCACCATCACGTGTTCTAGGAGCATAAATTACACATCTAACTTGTTGACTACCTATTACACTTTTGAAGGCCCTGGAGCACCAGGACAATGACATGTGACACTGATGTGGCACTGATGACAGATGGCACCGATGACAGATAGCACTGATATGTGGCACTGACACTGATGTAGCACTGATGACAGATGGCACTGATACGTGGCACTGATGACAGATGGCACTAATACATGGCACTGAAGACAGATGGCACTAATACATGGCACTGACAGATGGCACTAATACGTGGCACTGATGACACGTGACACTGATGACAAATGGCACTAATATATGGCACTGATGACACGTGGCACTGATGACAGATGGCACTGATGACAGATGGCACTAATATGTGGCACTGATGACACGTGGCACTGATGACAGATGGCACTAATACGTGGCACTGAGGACAGATGGCACTAATACATAGCACTGATGACAGATGGCACTAATACGTGGCACTGATGACAGATGGCACTGATACGTGGCACTGATGACACGTGACACTGATGACAGATGGCACGTGACACTGACAGGTGGCACTGATGACAGATGGCACTATGTGGCACTGATGACAGATGGCACTTATACGTGGCACTGGGGACAGATGGCAGTGGGGACCGATGGCAGGGACATGACAGCAGGGACAGATGGCAGGGACAGATGACAGGGACAGATGACAGGGACAGATGGCAGGGACAGATGGCAGGGACAGATGACAGGGACAGATGACAGATGGCAGGGACAGATGGCAGGGACAGATGACAGGGACAGATGACATGGACAGATGACAGATGGCAGGGACAGATGGCAGGGACAGATGTCAGTGAGGACACTTTACTTTTTAGTTTTTTTTTTTTCACTTACCGCCGCAGCGGTTGGCTCTCCCTCCTCGCACGCTGTCTCTGTGTGAGGAGGCAGAGCCGCAGAACACCGGCGATGAGAGATGATCTCATATGTTTACATATGAGATCATCTCTCATTGGCACCGCCGATCGTGCTGAAAACGGCCGCTAGGATTGGCCGTTTTCAGCGATCTGTGACTGGCTGTGTCCAAGGGACACGGCCAGCACAGAACTTCCTTGATGCGCGCCCGCGGGAGCGCGCAATGTGGAAGTAAACAGGAGGCCGTCCAGGGACGGGCTCCCGGCAATTAGCGTCCACGCTGTAGCCGTCTTTCGGCTATAGCGTGGACGCCTAGTGGTTAAACACTAATGCCCCGTACACACGGTCAGATTTTCCGACGGAAAATGTGTGATAGGACCTTGTTGTCAGAAATTCCGACCGTGTGTAGGCTCCATCACACATTTTCCATCGGATTTTCTGACACACAAAGTTTGAGAGCAGGCTATAAAATTTTCCGACAACAAAATCCGTTGTCTGAATTTCCGATCGTGTGTACAGAAATCCGACGCACAAAGTGCCACGCATGCTCAGAATAAATAAAGAGATGAAAGCTATTGGCTACTGCCCCGCTTATAGTCCCAACGTACGTGTTTTACGGCACCGCGTTCAGAATGATCGGATTTTCGACAACTATGTGTGACCGTGTGTATGCAAGACAAGTTTGAGCCAACATCCGCCGGAAAAAATCCTAGGATTTTGTTGTCGGAATGTCCAATCAATGTCCGACCGTGTGTATGGGGCATAAGAATGAGCTTCAGCTGACTCAGGAAAAAAGGAAGTGACATACAGTATATCTGAATACAACAAACTATTCATAGCTATGGCGTACACATTATTTTTTGCACCATGAACATAAAAAGAACGACAATTTTGAAAAAAAAAACAAACCAATATTTTTTACTTTCTGCTATAAAACATATCCAATAAAAAAAAATGTAAATTTTAATTGACAACTGGAGGGTAGGCCAGTAGATCTAAAGTCAACTTTGAACCCTCTCACTTTTTTAGAATGGTATGCCACTACTCAATGCATGTCTGTAAAGTGCTCCAGATCTAGCATTGAGGTTGGGAATCAGATAATGAAAAGCCCCATTAAACACTAAGTATGAGCTTCAGCTGACTCAGGAAAAAAGGAAGTGACATACAGTATATCTGAATACAACAAACTTTTCATAGTTACGGCGTACACATTTTTTTATTTTCCTATCACAAGGCTTCTTTATTCTTTTCTTTTGAATTGGTTAATTTAATGATGCTAGTTAGCATTGTGGTAAAATAAAGCAGTAAAGCAATCTTTGAAATGTTTTGTCCTGCAAACACACTCCACTACAATAAAATTTATTGGAAGTATTACACTCTAAAAATTTTATCTTGTGTTTTTTTATGTGTATAAAATTGCCAGTGTAGCTTACACAAATTACATTGGCTATTGAGGCTTTTTTATTTCTTATTTTGTTCTATGACATTTTACACATATCTAAGCTTGGAAATTGTTCTATCTTAGGTTATTATGTAATCCTTAGGGTAGCTCAACTCCAGACTTGAACACTATTAATTTTCTATTATGGTGTGCTAAAGATGCTCTGCTGTGTGCGGCTCACCTGCATTATTGAGTCAGTTACCAATTCAAGACTTTCTCTATAGTGCATTTGAGCTTAACACTGCCCTCTGGGATCTCATTTATTATTTGTAGATATTGATTTTGCAGAAAAAGAAAAAACTAAATTGCGTGATTCTTGCAGTGACTTAACTTAAGCTAACACTTTACACAAAGTCAAAGTAAAACTCCAGCTTTGATTAAAATAAAACAACTCCTGCTCTACAAAACATATTATAAGGATTCAACAAACTTTGGTAAAATCCCTTACCAGATTCTGTTCTGGAATTAGTGTATACACCCTTTTAGTGCGGGTTGCTACAATTGTTCAATACAAGCTTCAAAGCAAACGGTTGTCTGTCACAGGTAAAGTGTTAAAAATTGAACTTCAGTTAGATACACTATATTACCAAAAGTATTGGGACCCCGGCCTTTACATGCACATGCACTTTAACCACTTCAGCCCATGAAGGTTTTACCCCCTTAATGACCAGGCCATTTTTTTGCCATACGGCACTGCGTTACTCTAACTGACAATTGGGCGGTCGTGGGACGCTGTACCCAAATAAAATTGATATCCTTTTTTACCCACAAATAGAGATTTCTTTTGGTGGTATTTGATCACCCTTGCGGTTTTTATTTTTTGCACCATGAACATAAAAAGAACGACAAAAAAAACAAACAATATTTTTTACTTTCTGCTATAAAACATATCCAATAAAAAAAATGTAAAAAATTGAATATCTTCATCAATTTAGTCCAATGTGTATTCTGCTACATATTTATGGGAAAAAAAGCAAAAGTTATAGCGTCTACAAAATAGGGGATACAGTGGAGACGGAAAGTATTCAGACCCCCTTAAATTTTTCACTCTTTGTTATATTGCAGCAATTTGCTAAAATCATTTAAGTTCATTTTTTTCCTCATTAATGTACACACAGCACCCCATATTGGCTGAAAAACACAGAATTGTTGACATTTTTGCAGATTTATTAAAAAAGAAAAACTGAAATATCACATGGTCCTAAGTATTCAGACCCTTTGCTGTGACACTCATATATTTAACTCAGGTGCTGTCCTTTACTTCTGATCATCCTTGAGATGGTTCTAAAGCTTCATTTGAGTCCACCTGTGTTTGATTATACTGATTGGACTTGATTAGGAAAGCCACACACCTGTCTATATAAGACCTTACAGCTCACAGTGCATGTCAGAGCAAATGAGAATCATGAGGTCAAAGGAACTGCCTGAAGAGCTCAGAGACAGAATTGTGGCAAGGCACAGATCTGGCCAAGGTTACAAAAAAATTTCTGCTGCACTTAAGGTTCCTAAGAGCACAGTGGCCTCCATAATCCTTAAATGGAAGACATTTGGGACAACCAGAACCCTCCCTAGAGCTGGCCGTCCAGCCAAACTGAGCTATCGGGGGAGAAGAGCCTTGGTGAAAGAGGTAAAGAAGAACGTGGCTGAGCTCCAGAGATGCAGTCGGGAGATGGGAGAAAGTTGCAGAAAGTCAACCATCACTGCAGCCCTCCACCAGTCGGAGCTTTATGGCAGAGTGGGCTGACGGAAGCTTCTCCTCAGTGCAAGCCCGCTTGGAGTTTGCTAAAAAACACCTGAAGGACTCCAAGATGGTGATAAATAAGATTCTCTGGTCTGATGAGACCAAGATAGAACCAAGATAGAACTTTTTGACTTTAATTCTAAGCGGTATGTGTGGAGAAAACCAGGCACTGCTCATCACCTGTCCAATACAGTCCCAACAGTGAAGCATGGTGGTGGCAGCATCATGCTGTGGGGGTATTTTGCAGCTGCAGGGACAGGACGACTGGTTGAAATCGAGGGAAAGATGAATGCGCCAAGTACAGGGATATCCTGGATGAAAACCTTCTCCAGAGTGCTCAGGACCTCAGACTGGGTCGAAGGTCACTATTCTTGAATAGCCCAGCCAGAGCTCTGACTTAAACCCAACTGAGCATCTCTGGAGAGACCTAAAAATGGCTGTCCACTAACGTTTACCATCCAACCTGACAAAACTGGAGAGGATCTGCAAGGAGGAATGGCAGAGGATCCCCAAATCCAGGTGTGAAAAACTTGTTGCATCTTTCCCAAAAAGACTCATGGCTGTATTAGATGAAAAGGGTGCTTCTACTAAATACTGAGCAAAGGGTCTGAATACTTAGGACCATGTGATATTTCAGTTTTTCTTTTTTAATAAATCAGCAAAAATGTCAACAATTCTGTGTTTTTTCTCAATATGGGGTGCTGTGTGTACATTAATGAGGAAAAAAAATGAACTTAAATGATTTTAGCAAATGGCTGCAATATAACAAAGAGTGAAAAATTTAAGGGGGTCTGAATACTTTCCATCCCCACTGTATATTTATGGCATTTTTATTTATTTTTTTACTTGTAATTGCGGTGATCAGTGATTTTTAGCGGGACTGCGACATTGCGGCGGACAAATCGGACACTTAGCTGACACTTTTGACACTTTTCTGGGAACCAGTGACATTATTACAGTGATCAGTGCTAAAAATGTACACTGACACTGTATAAATGACACTGGCAGGGAAGAGGTTAACATCAGGGGCATTCAAAGGGTTGAGTGTATTGCCTAATTGTCCTTTCTTACTATGGGGGGATGGACTCACTGCTAGGGGTTCGTGTTCGAGTCAAACCCATGTTCAACTCGAACATCGTCTGATCGATCGTTCGTTGAATTGCGAACGATATGCACCAGTCGCGCCAAATTCGTGTGGCGCGTCACGGCCCATAATTCACTGCGGCATCGCAGTGCATTGCTGGCTGATGATTGGCCAAGCATGCACTATGACCCGCATGCTTGGCCAATCACAGCGCCGTCTGTAGAGAGAGCTGTAATTGGCCAAAGCCAGGGTGGCTTTGGCCAATTATGGCTCAGGGGGTTTAGTACACGCCTCACATTATATAAGGCCGCCTGCACGGCGGCCCTGTGTAGTGTGTTCCAGCGTTGAGAGACAGAGACAGAGAGACAGTGTCATTTGATTTAAGTTAGATAGATTAGGCAGGACAGTCAGTCATTTAGCTGCACTTACAGTGTATTGTGTATATATATATATATATATGCATCCCAGGTGTTGTGTATGTATATATATATATATATATACACTGTATTCAGTATAGCTAGATCCGTTCCTGTTATTATCTTCCTACTGACAGACAGGCTTGTGTTGTTACAGTATTTACAGCTACCTGAAGAAAATTGCTGGTGTTCTTCTGATCCTATTAGTACCACAGTCAGGCAGCTAGACTTTTTAGAGTTAGTGTAGTGCGTCCTCCTCACAGTGTTCAGCTAAAGCTACAAGTTAGTTTAGTGTGACCTCTGCACAGTGTTCAGCTAAAGCTACAAGTTAGTGTAGTGCTTTCTCTGAACAGCATTCAGCTAAAGCTACAAGTTAGTGTAGTGCACAGTGTTCAGCTAAAGCTACAAGTTAGTGTAGTGCGTCCTCCTCACAGTGTTCAGCTAAAGCTACAAGTTAGTGTAGTGCGTCCTCTGAACAGTGTTCAGCTAAAGCTACAAGTTAGTGTAGTGCACAGTGTTCAGCTAAAGTTACAAGTTAGTGTAGTGCGTCCTCTGAACAGTGTTAAGCTAAAGCTACAAGTTAGTGTAGTGCGTCCTCTGAACAGTGTTCAGCTAAAGCTACAAGTTAGTGTAGTGCGACCTCTGTACAGTGTTCAGCTAAAGCTACAAGTTAGTGTAATGCGTCCTCTGAACAGTGTTCAGCTAAAGCTACAAGTTAGTGTAGTTCGACCTCTGCACAGTGTTCAGCTAAAGCTACCTGTAGAAGGTTGGTGGTGTTTTCCTGATCCTATCACTACCGCAGGCAGCTACATTATTTACATGTTAGTCTAGTGCGACCTCTGCACAGTGTTCAGCTAAAGCTATCTGTAGAAGGTTGGTGGTGTTTTCCTGATCCTATCACTGCTGCAGGCAGCTGCATTATTTACACGTTAGTGTAGTGCGGCCTCTGCACAGTGTTCAGCTAAAGCTACCTGTAGAAGGTAGGTGGTGTTTTCCTGATCCTATCACTACCGCAGGCAGCTACATTATTTTAACGTTGGTGTAGTGCGTCCTCTGCACAGTGTTCAGCTAAAGCTACAAGTTAGTGTAGTGCGACCTCTGCACAGTGTTCATCTAAAGCTACCTGTAGAAGATTGGTGGTGTTCTCATACTACAGGCAGGCAGTTGATTTTGCTGGCTGCAGTATCAGTATATATATATCCCAGCTTAGTGCAGCTACATCTCACTGCAGGCCATTAGTATGTCTGGAAGGCCAACAAGGAGAGGCAGACAGTCACAAGCCAATAAAAGAGGGCAAGCAGGCTCTGTGTCTAGAGGCAACAGTGCTGGTCGTGGAGACGGTGCATCCTCACCAGCAAGTGGCCGTGGGACATGCTTGGCCTTTTTTTTGGCAGCTGGCCATGTTGAGCCGCAAAATGTGGAAGACTTGGTCGAGTGGATGACCAAGCCGTCCTCATCCTCCTCATCCTCTCTCACCCATGCTCAGGGTACTTTGTCTGGCAAAGCAGCTGCCAACGAGGCCTCTTCCCTCGGCTCAATGGCATCAGTGACTCTTTCCCTAGCCCCACCATATCCTCCTAAGTAGTCCCTCGAACTGTTTGACCACAGTGTTGGGTACATGCTCCAGGAGGATGCCCAGCGTTTAGAAGGCTCTGATGATGATACTGAGCTAGATGAAGACAGTAACGTGAGCACGGACAGAGAGGGTGCCCAAGAAGGACAGCAATCTGGCAGTCATGCTCCCCCTGCTGCAGCATACTGCCAGGTTTGCTCCAGTGATGAGGAGGGAGAGGATGATTAGGCCACTGACTCAACGTGGGTGCCTGACAGGAGAGGGGAGGAGGAGGAGGAGGCACATCACCAACGAGGTAGGATGCCCTCCAGGGGCCAGCCTAAGGGCAGCACACTGACTGCATCACACCGCAAAGCTCCGCATGTGCAGGGCGCTGCACCGCTGCTTTTTGCAACATATGTCTCAAGCTTATCTCGCGTGGCCAAAACATCTCCCGCTTGGGCACCACATGCTTGACCAGACATACAGCATGTTGACCTGCTATGCAGTTTGTTGGCAAGCGTATCTAAAAGACCCACACCAAAGAACAAAGAGGACCTCTCCTTGCTCCTCATCAGCTGAGATCTCCAACCCCACTATACCTTCAGTCCTCTCTGAGACCTGCACTTAGAGGAATGAAGGTGTAGAATTAGGTGTGTCACAGCCAAGTACTTGTGGGCAATCTGCTTTCGGTACATCGATGTCAGATTGTACCAGGCAAATTTCCCTGCCCCAGCTGCTGCATCGCCGAAAGAAGTTCGCTCCCAGCCATCCACATGCCCAGCGGTTGAATGCTAGCTTGGCAAAATTGCTAGCACTTCAACTGCTACCTTGTCAGTTGGTAGACTCTGCCCCCTTCCGTGAGTTTGTGGAATGTGCGGTTCCTCAGTGGCAGGTACCCAAACGCCACTTTTTCTCATGGAAGGCGATTCCGGCTCTCTAACGGCATGTGGAAGGCAATGTCCATGCCTCGCTGGACAGGGCGGTCAGTGGTAAGGTGCATATTACCGCTGACTCATGGTCCAGCAGGCATGGACAGGGACGTTACCTAAGTTTCACGGCACATTGGGTGACTCTGCTGGCAGCTGGGAAAGATGCAGGACAAGGTGCAGTAGTGTTGGAGGTTGTTCCGCCACTATGCCTCCAAAATGCCACTACTAATGATTCTGACACACCTCTCTCCTCCACCCTCTCCTCTTCTTCTTCCTCCATGGCCTCTTCCTGTGCTTTGTCCTTGAAACCAGCGGTGCTCCGTAGGCGTTCAAGGGGCTACTCAAGTATGCAGGCCAAAAGATGCCATGCGGTGCTTGAGCTGGTGTGCTTGGGGGACAGGAGCCACAGTGGGGCAGAGGTTCTGTCATCTCTGCAGGGGCAGGTTCAGAGGTGGTTGACACCATGCCAATTTAAGGCAGGAATGGTGGTTTGCGACAATGGCACCAACCTCCTCTCCGCCCTCCGACAGGGACAAATGACCCATGTGCCCTGTTTGGCTCACGTCCTTAACTTGGTGGGGCAGCGGTTCTTGGGCAGGTACCTGGGCTTACAGGATGTCCTGAGGCAGGCCAGGAAAGTCTGTGTGCATTTCCACTGGTCATATAATGCCAGTGCTCAGCTGGCAGACCTCCAAAAGGAATTTAACCTGCCCAAGAACCGCCTAATCTGTGACATGCCCACCAGGTGGAACTCAACGTTGGCCATGCTGCAGCGGCTGCACATGCAGCAGAGGGCCATCAATGAATACCTGTGCGACTATGGCACCAGGACAGGGTCAGGGGAGCTTGTTTTTTTTTCCTCATGCCAGTGGGCCATGATCAGGGATGCATGCACTTTCCTGTCACCATTTGAGGAGGCCACGAGGATGGTGAGCAGTGACAGTGCATGCATCAGTGACACTGTCCCCCTTGTCCACCTGTTGGAGCACACGCTGCGTGGAATAATGGACAGGGCACTTGAGGCAGAACAGAGGCAGGAAGTGGAGGACTTCCTTAGCTCTCAAGGACGCCTTTATCCAGAGAGTGTTCCTGCGTGCCCGCCGATCACACAGGAAGAGGAGGAGGAGGATTGTGTCAGTATGGAGGTGGAACTCCGTCGATCGGCTGACATTCATAAAAATGAATCAGCCTTGGATCACCACGAGCTACCAAGCACCTGATGCTGATGTAACCGAATACATTTTTTTGAAATGTCAGATCCCTTCAAAGACTGCTGATGCTGAGTGACTATCCTGTTATACTGAGTAGTTATCTTCTTCCTCCTCAATGATCATGATGATAGCTTGTAAGAACATTTTTGGTTCTGGGTGCCGCCAGTCCCGCCACCAGTGCCTAAGGCCCAATTTTTCAGCCCCTGTTTAACAGGGGCATGTAATTCCAATTTTCAATGCAATTCTTTGCAGCAGGGCTCGTTTCTGCGTTCCAACTAGAGTATCTGTGAGGGGTTGCAGTGTTGTGGCACCAGCACCAGTGCCTAAGGCCCAATTTTTCATCCCCTGTTTAACAGGGACGTGTAATTACAATTTTTGATGCAATTCTTTGCAGCAGGGCTAGTTCCTGCGCTCCAACTAGAGTATCTGTGAGGGGTTCCAGTGTTGTGGCACCAGCACCAGTGCCTAAGGCCCAATTTTTCTGCCCCTGTTCAACAGGGACATTTAAATAGAATTCTTGATCTAATATTTCACAGCAGGGCCCGTTTCTGCACCCACCAAGAGTATCTGTGAGGACTTACAGTGTTGTGGCACCAGCACCACCACCACCACCAAGGCCCAATTTTTCTGCCCCTGTTCGACAGGGGCATGTAATTACAATTCTTGATGTAATATTTCACAGCAGGGCCCTGTGAGGGTTTACAGTGTTGTAGCCACAACAACACCTAAGGCCCAAATTTCTGCTGAGTATATAGGGCAGGCCCCTACTTTCAAACATCCAACTTACAAATGACTCCTACTTGCAAACGGAAGGAGACAACAGGAGGTGAGATGAAATCTACCCCTAGGAAGGGAAATTCTCTCCTGTAAGAGTTAATATGGGAAAAACTTTTCTCCTTTCCACTGATGCTTTATCACCAATCCTTTTCACAAAAAACCCCAAATTTTCAAAAAACATTTGTCATTGGGACAAAAAGTGAGGTGAAATCTTCTGAAGAGGAGCACAGACAGCAAAACAAATGTCACAGGGGTGATAACCCTTCCCTAGGTTTTCCAAAAAGCTCAAAATTACAAACAGATCCTACGTAACAACAAACCTACAGTCCCTGTCTTGTTTGCACCGCCTGTATACTGCTGTTCAGAGTATATAGGGCCTGGGGCCCCCACACCTTTCCTTTTTTAATTTGGGTTCCCCTTAATATCCATACAAGACCCAAAGGGCCTGGAAATGGACTGGGGGGTGCCCATGCCGTTTGTCTCACCGATTTTCATCCATATTGCCAGGACCCGACATTACATTAAAGCCGCAAGCAGTTTTAAATGACTTTTTTTCCTTTAAAAATGTCATTTTGTGCAGGGACTGTTCTAAGCACGGGAAACACGCGCCACATTACAGGCATACTATAGACACCCCCCAGGTACAATATTTAAAGGAATATTTCACTTTTTTTTTTTTTTTTTTTTTTTTTTTTACTTTAAGCATCATTAAAATCACTGCTCCCGAAAAAACGGCCATTTTTAAAAGTTTTTAAAAGTTTTTTTATGCATTGATACATGTCCCATGGGGCAGGACCCGGGTCCCCAAACCCTTTTTAGGACAATACCATGCAAATTAGCCTTTAAAATTAGCACTTTTGATTTTGAACGTTCGAGTCCCATAGACGTCAATGGGGTTCTAACGTTCGTGCGAATTTTCGGTCCGTTCGCAGGTTCTGGTGCGAACCGAACCGAGGCATGTTCGGCTCATCCCTACTCACTGCATGGACACTGTGATCTGTGTTCCTGATTAGCAGAAACACTAGATCACAGTGTCCATGCCCGACAGCATGGTGGTCTGCTTGTTTACATCGCCTGACCACCGCTCTGTCTCTGTGGGGAGCGATTGCGGGTGGCCAGTGGACATTGTGTCTATCGAGCCCGCTGATTGGCTCCCCCTGTGGCCAATCAGTGCATGATCGCACCACTGGTGGCATGTGTGCGCCCCCAGTGGCTATTGAACAAAATCACGTACATGCAAGTAATTTTACGCACTAGAGCCACCTTGCCGCAGTATATGTACGGCAGGCAGTAGGGAACTGGTTAATAGCATCCCAGTCTTAGTTTGTTGGGTTCACTATTGAGTTGGCCCACCCTTTGCAGCAACCCCTGAAAAACAACCTCACACCATAATTCCCCCTCCAGCAAATGATTTAGACCAGTGCACAAAACAAGGTCCAAAACGACTTTGTCTTTCATTGTCCAGTAAGCAGGTGTGTGTGTGTGTGTGTGGTTAGTTTAATGTTTTCCTAACAGAGAATGCGGTGTCACCATTCTGGCTGTGCTGTTTGGCAGATGTATACAGTATGAATCACAAACTTGTCTGAATAGAATTACCAATCATATGACAAATTAGTAATTTCATGTATTGTACTTAAAGTGATTGTAAAAAATCACCTTGTAAAACAAGACATTCAGTTTAAAATAGAAATGAAAGGCAAAACATTTTTGTATAGATATATAAAAAACATAATGAATACTGTACCTTTTTACCTTTTTGATAAGTGATCACATTCCCTCTGTTCTCAGCTGCATAAGAGCTGGGAGAGTAGAAACAGCAGCACACTTAGCTTCCCAGTGAAAGGCTGTGTCGGAGGGGTGTGTTAGAACAAGTCTGATCATTGGAGGAGAGCAGGCTGAGTTCCCAGTATAGCTAGAGAACTGACCACGCTGTGCTCTCCTGCTTAGTGTGGTCAGTTAGGAAAGCAGAGACTTACTGGAACACCAGGGATTTCACACAAAGGAAGCAATACAAAGAGGACAGGATACTTTATCATGCAAGTACATGGTACAGCAGACACATATCAGGAATATGAAATGTTGGGGTAACAAACACTTTAAGTGTAACTAACGCTTTAAGTGTTTGTTATCCCAACATTTCATATTTCTGACTCAATTGCTGGTAAATTACATCTTTCTCTTGCTTCTTCTTTAAAAAAAAAAAAGAAGGTATACAGACCCTAAGGGTCCCCCAAAATACATAGCAGACCTCTAATGTTTCATTATCTATTGTGGGAATACTTTGGAGGGGTCTGTGTTTGTTTGTTTTTTTGTTTTGTTTTTTTCATTTTTCTTTTGCTTCCAATTTAAACTATAATTTTTTTTTGCTGTAAATGTCATTTTGTTGCTGTAGAACAGTGATGGCGAACCTTGGCACCCTCAATGTTTTGAACTACATTCCCATGATGCTCATGCACTCTGCAGTATAGTTGAGCATCATGGGAAATGTAGTTCCAAAACATCTGGGGTGCCAGGGTTCGCCATCCCTGCTGTAGAACATCCTAAAGCAAGAATGAAAAAAATAAAAATAAAATGAATGCATTTGAGACTGTTTGACCCTGGTATGGATTTTAAGGGGGTACATATTGCCAAAAAAGACAAAAAAATGGAAAATGGTTGAGGTTACCCTAAAAATCCATACCACACTCCTAATGCATGTATGCATGGATAGCCAGGAAAGGAAGAGTGGGGCAAGTATGAGCACATTCCCTTTAATCTTACCAGGCTACATGCCCTCAACATTAAGGGGGGCATTGTCAAGGGGGGACACTCCCTAGGCAAAGCACCTTGTTCCCATGTTGATAAGGACAAGGGCCTGCTAGAGGTTGTGGAAGTCTGGGGGTGGGGGACTTATTGGAATCTGGAAGTCCCTTTTAATAAGGGGCCCTCAGATACTTCCCCCCCTCAAGTGAATTAGTATGGGGTACATAACACCCCTACTCAATCACCAAAAAAGATGTAACGTAGAAATAATAGCACCCAAACATTTTACAAGTTCTTTTTTTTATTTCCCCCAAAAATGTCCCTCACTGTAAAACCACCATCATAATGAAGCCTGCCGCCATCGATATTGGCTATATAAAGAAAGGGTGGGGATAGTGGTGACATCATTGCCCAAATATGGTCATGGCTATATTTGGGCAGTGCTATTGCCCAAATATGGCCATGATGCCATATTTAGGCAGTTATGTAAGACTAAATTCCCAGGGATTCCCAGCCATGTAAGTGAATGGGCCTAGTTATTTCTGTGGTTGGTAAGGATTCAGTGGATGCAAGCAACCATTGACAGCCATCATCATTGTCTAAATATGGTCATGTGACCATATTTAGGTTATGATATACCTACCTGCATTCCCTGCCCATATGCTTACTTCCCACCTTGTAAGTGAATGGGCGATGTCAGCAGTTGGTAAGGATGCAGCAGCTGCAAGCATCTGCTACTTTGTTGGCAATCATTGACAGCCAGAAGCTGTCATGCTCATCCACGCCAAACGCCCAACACTAAGCTCCTCACTAGTGGTGAATATTCACTTTGTAATGAATACCAAACCCCTGGAAAAAAAAAACGGTATTTTTGCTTTGACGTAATTGGAAGATGGAGAGCATCTCATTCACTAAGCTAGGGAAAAGCCTATGTGCCTTTACTAACTAAACACCTATATCTTATGATCCAGTACAGGCAGGTGCAGAAAATATCAGAAAAACAATGAAATAAATAAACCAAACAAATTGAAATCAATGAAAAAACACGAACAGGTTGAGTTACATAATAAACTCCATGCCACACAGGTGACCTTGTTGCTGGCAACATCTCAGAATTATTATACAGGACAGACAAAAGAAATATGTCTCTGGGTTTATGAGCAAATCATCGCTCCCTCACTGGTGACTGATGTTCAGCAATGTTTTTTGTCAATAATGGAGCATCACCTCTCTCATCTGACCAGCGACAGCGTGACCTGTGCAAACAGGTGAGTATTTTCACAGCATTTTCATTTGTCGCCAGTGAAAGGATTGCAAATGTGACATGAACAATAATAAACCAGACTGCCATAGATGTCCAAGCACACATTTTGAAACATCTAATATGAAACACTTATCACATTGGTGTCAAGAAAATGCAATGGCCAATAAAGACAAGCTTATCCTCCATCAGTCTGTCTTCGAAATCTAAACTACATGTATGACTGGGAGAATGATCAATTCATCTCTAGCTCCCTTATGCCGCGTACACACGATCGCACATCAAAAATCCAACAATCCGACAACAAAATCCATGTTTTTTTTCTGACGGATGTTGGCTCAAACTTGTCTTGCATACACACGGTCACACAAATGTCAAGAATGCGGTGACGTACGATGAGCTGAGAAAATTGAAGTTCAATAGCCAGTGCGGCTCTTCTGTTTGATTCCGAGCATGCGTGGAATTTTGTACATCTGAATTGTGTACACATGATCAGAATTTCCGACAACAATTTCCGAATTTCCGATTTTGTTGTCGGAAAATTTGAGATCCAGATCTCAAATTTTTTTTTGTCGGAAATTCCGACAGAAAATGTCCGATGAGCCTACAAGTGGTCGGAATTTCCGACAACAAGCTCCCATCGAACATTTGTTGTCGGAAAATCTGACCGTGTGTATGCAGCTTTAGTCTACGGGGTTTTACTTAACACATGGAGGCAGTAGGAAACTGGTTGGAGGTAAGCATTATGGCTGGACGCAGCTAGCCTGGGTACCAAAGCTAAGTATTTAGCTGGGGGTGGTAGGTTTGATTAGATCAGCTTGGGGAGGGGTGTGCGTGCATGTGTGTGCATGTAGCAAAAGGGGTAGAAAAACTTTGAAATTCTTCTAATCCTTAATTACAAAGTGAAAGAGTTTTTTTACTGTGTGAGCTGTAAGACTGCTTTCACACTGAAAGCGTTGGTTGTTAGCGCTAATGCGCCTCTAAAATGAGTGGTGCTTTTGCTCCGCTTTTCACCCTCTAGCAGGGTGCTTTTAAAAAAAATTGGTTAAAAACTCACGTTTTTCGACGCTTTCAAAGCACTTTTCAGGCCCTTTAAAAGCACTGCCCATTCATTCCAATGGGCAGGGCGTTTTGGGAGCGCTGTATTTAGCGCCCCAAAGATGCTGCTTGCAGGACTTTTTCGGAACGTCCCGCAAGCACACCACCCCAGTGTGAAAAGTCACACTGGAATGAATGGGAGATGGTTTTCGAGCGCTTAGCAGAAGTTATTTCCAGTGCTAAAGCGCCTGAAAACCCTTCCAGTGTGAAAGGGGTCTTAAAATGTGGGAAGTCAAATGTAGTGTTATGTTCCAAAATAGTATATATTTATAAGTATCTACTTGTTACAAAATCTATATCAGTATGTCGCTCTTTCATTATCATCTGCTGTGATAATATCAAGGGAGGGATAGGGTACTACAAAAAAACAGATACATAATGACTCATTTGCCATACATGCTTAGCATAATGCCAACTGAATACAAGTGTGTCCTGCTCCTCCTTCTTTTGCTTTCTATTGGTAAGAGTCAGTGCAGTGTTTTGTCAGAAAACAAAGTATGCACCTACCAACATTTGCCAATTATATGCTGTTTTTTTGTAGAATTATGGTGATGCTGCCACTTCCATACTGCTTCATGAATTCAAGCTTTTGCAGACATATTAAACATAGACATACAGTGTACCCCAGTAATAGTAGCCTTCACTACTTTTTCTAATGCCATGTACACACGATCGGACTTTACGGCGATCTTCTCGACGGACTTTGTAGCGTAGGTGCGCCGGACTTAAAAACGGACGGACTTGGACACACACAATAACTCCAAAAGTCCGATGGTTTTGAACGCGGTGACGTACAGCACATACGACGGGACTAGAAAAAGGAAGTTCAAGCCCCACTACGGCACCCTTTGGGCTCCCTCTGCCAATCTCGTGTTTATCTCGTGTTAGTAGAAGTTTGGTTAGAGACGATTCGCGCTTTTCACACTTCAGCTTATTTCTTTCGTTTTCTGCAGTTCAGTTTGTGCTTGTGAGGTTTGTATCTGCTTTTCAGTGAGTGTTGGTCAGTTCGTAACCTGCCTTGCAGGCCGTTCTGGTCCACTCGTTCCTGATTTTTGAGGTCGCTCTTCATAGGCCTTGCTGTTCTTCAGTGCGTTTGTTCTAAGTTTGTTTGTTTGACCAGCCGACCCTTTTGAAGCCATGTTGCGTGGACATACTCGTTCTTGAGTTCATGCTGCGTGGGGACTTGGTGTTGGGGTTAATACTTTGACCCGAGTCCAGTCCATGAACAGGGCGAGGAGGAGTTCATGGATGAAGAATTGGTTGCGCCAGCGTGACCAGTTCTGTCACATGCCTTTGGTCCGTGAGATCCGTGAGAATAATCCTGAGGATTTCAGGAATTATCTCAGGATGACGGACCCCATTTTTGAACGTCTGCTGGCTATGCTGACCCCCTATATCAGCAGGCAGGATACCTGCATGAGGCAAGCCATCAGTGCGGAGCAGAGGCTAGTTGCCACTTTACGTTACTTGGCGACTGGGAGAAGTCTTCAGGACTTGAAGTTCTTGACAGGCATCTCCCCCCAGGCTCTGGGGATCATAATCCCAGAGACCTGTTCTGCTATTTTTCAGGTCCTGCAGAAGGACTATATGAAGGTAAGTTTTATCCTTTAACATTACATGATATGTATTTAATGTTTGCTAATGTATTGCTTAAATGTCCTCGTTACCTAATTACCATGTTTGGAATATGCTGTGAATGTCCCCTTTATCTTCATGCATGCCTGTTTTTTTACATTAATCATTTTTTGCCCTACATGCATATTTACCTTCAATTATGCATTCTGCAAAATTCTTGAGACGTCATTCTTTGACATATATAACTTCTGTTGGGCCTGAGGCCGGACCTAGTGTTGAAGAACCACTCACAGGCCTGGAAAGTGGCCGTATTGGCTTGGCCTCCCAAACTGCCCAGTCAAGTGCGTGACAGATATATCAATTATTTTAATGGTCGAGGGCCATTGCAATGCAAGAAGAGCTTTAAGATTTTATTTAAAAAAATAAAATACATTTTGGCAACAATCTCTTGTTTTGATTCTTGTTTGCATTTAGTTTTGTCTGTCTCCTAGTGCACTTGTAGTGGCAAGTGCATTTCCCTTTAGTTAATAAGGCCCTTTGTCACTGTAACCACACAAAAAAATAACAAACTGTTATTGATAAATAATAAGCCACACACATTGTAGTAGTAAAAACATTTTTTACTGTGTGCACGTTGAAAGGTGCATTTTGTTTGAACGTGTTTATGTTTTTTTTTTAATTTTTTTGGTAACAATATATATATTTTTTTTTTAATTTAGGCATACTTGTATAAAATATACATTGTTTACAAAATTTGGCTTGACAACAGGGTTTTTAAAAACATAAGAACCAAAAATAACAGGAACTTACAAAGTTCAACATGTTAATAACGGTGCTGGTGATGTCACCCATGTAAAACAAAAAATTTGCAGATGCTCACAATTTGGGATTAGAAAAGGTTCAAGTCAACATGTGCTATCTCCCATAATGGGGGAGCAATGGACATGTTTTGTGTGTGCAATCCCTTTGTCCCTCTGACAAACTAACATTATTCTGATGAAGGGGTTGCAAACACAAAACAAGTACATTGATATCCCCTGATGGAAGATAGCACATGATGACACACCGTGTGCATCTGCAAAATTTTTTCATTAGTATTTATCAAGTTAAAACATTTTTTAAAAATAAAACTTGACAATGAAATGAAGAACATGATTGATGTTTTTAGGCAAAAAGTTATTAGATTCTACCCAAAACATCAATCATGTTCTTCATTTCCTGTTGCATGCTGTCCAGTCGATTTCTCATGCTGTCAATTTGGTCACGCATTCTATCAATTTCGCCATTCCACACCATTATCTGCCCAATGAGTCTTTGTGCACTGTCTGTGCTAAATGGCTTGGCCTTTCACAACCAGAACATCACCTAAAATGTGTGGATAAAAAAATTTTGTAAAATATGCAAGCCTAAATAGATTAACTTGAGCTGGGGTGTCAGTCACTCACTTGGTAGGGTGGAAATATGGCACACTTCCTCCACCTCTCCTTCCTCCAGCTCGTCGGGTGGGCATGGTCTTGGGCTGGGGCTTGGGGTAATTTCAGCTTCTGGCTGGTGACTTGGGGGGGTCCTGGGATCCTTGGACTGTTGTCTGAGTCTTTTCTCCCCTATGAGAATTAAACAAAAGGTATGGTTAAAACACAGTGATATTTCAGTCTTGAAGTACGAATTTGAAACGTTGATTAGAAGTTGTGGACAATTGTCATTTTGTTGCCCAAAAAATTTGGAAGACAGGATTAAAATTCACTCTGCCCAAAAATGCAAAACAATATACATTTTCATGCAAGTTTCACAGATGCAGACACCTCAATTATCCCCTGGAGCCCCTATGTGTATTATCCCCCCAAATTTTCTCTGGTGTCACATAGTACACTAGTGCTCGTGAGTCCAGATGTGGAAACAGCTGCTGTGTCCTGTCTTTACATTACACTGAATCATTTTTGAGTAAGCATTCTAGTTTCAAACACATCTACACAACATTTTTTTTTTGTGTGGTGATTATTAGTCTACACCTGGATATTGTTGATTTTGCATTTCATCATTATATTTGATATTTTAGGTGCATGTTAATATTAATACTAGTACTCATTTTTTATTGCCCATCTTGATGGTTCACCATTGTTGTAGATATAGTATGCACTTTGAATAGTGGGTCTTCTTCACCATAGTTTGTACACCTTTTTATAGACATTATCATTGATCCAATTACTACACACCTAGTGAATACAGTTTGTGTATCGCATCGTATTTACATTAGGAGTTCACATAATATGTTATTTTTGTTTGTTGTGATGATTAAGGAGTTCACAATTCACAATTAACTAATTATATATCAGGAGCCCATACATCACGCTGGATATTGGGTCACACATACTTTGTGGTTGTTGAGTTAGGTCACCTTTCATATCTTATATTTTTGTGCACACTGGGATTGTTACTGTTACTTATTTGACCCTTGCATGAATCATTGTGAGGTTTTCCTTTATCACTCATTTTGCAGACCAATTTCTTTATCTATTTAATTCTAGAACAGGTAGCGCCACATATATTTATATTTATCTACACAACATCACCACATTTTTGGAATACGACAAATTATCAAGACCTAAATGTATGTCCAACCCCGTACCATCGTATTTGGCGAAAAACAAACGTCATTTTCTTAGTATCATAGGTATTTTCAAAAGAACGGTCTTTATGAACGATGCTGTATAAACGAAAAGCATATGGATCAGCATGCAAATTAAGTATCTCATTTGGAACACACAACAAGTACTTACTTTTTTTAAGCAGCTTCTTTATTCACCAATATTGTTCAGGCTCCCTACTTTTGAGGTCAGACCACTGCTTCCTCAATTGTTCTTTAGCCCATTTAGTGCCAAATTTTTGGTCAAGAGCGTGACAACTGAGGCCATTATTTTGTCCTTCTGCATATTGGGTCAGGTGTACGGTCCTTTTTTGCCATCATAGTCCTCCATTTCAATATGGACACCATCTCCACCATCTCTTCAAAGGCCATGTTGGTGGCCTTATATCTCCTCCTGGATCTGGATGGTTGTGGCTCTGGGCTTTCCTCCGTGCTACTTGCAGATAATCTCTCCACCATATATCTCTATATACTGCCCCTGCGCAACGAAGAGTGAAGGGACAAATCGTACTAAAGAACGTCAGGGGCGGGCGACGCAGGCGCAGCATGACACATGCGCAGTGTATATAAAGCTATTAAGCTGGCCTACGTATGTCCGAGCGGAAGTAGCGAGCGTCAGAAACAAAGGTAATATTAAAGGTGGGTGTGTGTTTGGTGAATGTGTTTGGTGTGTGTGTGTATATGTGTACCCTAGATTCAGCCAAATATAATACTGGGAGTTTGGACTGACATTACAGTTTTTATCTTGTGTCTTGTCTTTCAGCAAAAATGAATCCCTTTAAGGAGGAAGAATTTTTGACATGTTTCATTGATTTGTATCAAGAAAAAAAGAAACCTGTGGGAGTTCAAGCACCCATTATATTCAAATAGAGATGCAAGGAAGGCAACACTGGGCACACTTTTGGAATTTGTGAAGACTCGAGTCCCCCAGGCAGACCCTAAGTTCTGGACAGTAAAATTGGTATCTTGCGCAATATGTACAGGCGGGAACACAATAAGATCCAGGAGTCGCGCAGATCCGGAGCAGCAGCAGACCAGGTTTATGTCCCCAAGCTGTGGTACTACCAAAAACTGCGATTTCTGGATGACCAGACAGAAGCAAGGCAATCACTTTCGACCCTTCCCTCCAGCCCTCCCTCCACCTCCAGCCTTCCCTCCACCCCAGCTGAGGAGTCCCAGGAAGAACTGGATACTTTCATACTTGATGAAGTGGATGCGCCCAGCTTTAGCCAGGTATACTTTTTTGGTGAATTTGGGATTGTGTAAATCATAATGATGTAAACCTAAAAAATTTTGAAGTGCTTCACCAAAAATGACTTGATCACAACTATTAATATGTATACATATCACTAGACAGTAGTGGCCAAAAATATACTTTAAATATTGGTGAGCAGCTAGAATAATGGTGGGGTCAAAAAGATAGCCTTTACTATTTGTTTAGAATTATATTTGCAAGTCATGAGCTGAAAATTGTGTGCAATCACTAGCCCTCATTCGGGAAGCCAGCCAAATCCTGAGCACACCACCCAATGCTGAAGAGGCATATGGAACATATATGGCCACCAAAAAATAGGGGGTTGAAGTGACTGGATGGCCCTCGGTACAATACGGCACCTCATCCCAATAAATTTAGAATGGTTATATGGGCACATTTTGGAATTTTTTTTTCCATACTTAGGCACTCTAGGTTGTCTGTTGGCCCTGGGGGGGCTGTCTGGGTGGGTGGAGGGTAGTAGGTGCTCTTTGGTCATGCCTTAGGTGGTCTGATGCATGATCACGTCTGACAACTCACAAAATGTATATATTTTTCACCTATGCTAAGCTTATTGCATATTATTATTTTTGTTTGATTGTGAATTTTTCATTATAGAGTTTACAGTAGCGATACAGGTACAACCAACTGTCCCTGAGGAAGCCATTTCAGGTGAAACATGTAGGACCTCTGATTACCTGCTTACAAGATTGGCCACTACGCTCCCAGGCTAGGTCTTGTAAACACTGCTACAAATTGGTTTTAATTCTTTGTAATTTGATGCACACCTTGGATATGTAATATTGTACAAATCTTTTTAACTTTGTTAATAAAATATTATGCATTTATACTCTATGTACTTTGGTTTTCCTTTGGCACCACAATAATCCCTGTATCTCTGGCCCATATAACAATTATATATGGCCACCAGATTGCTGGAACTAGAAAAGGGGCAATGCCTCCTCTGTGAGGGTCTTATTTTTCAAGCGTATCAGAAGGGCTCGAGAGGGGAGCTTACTGAAAAAACATATATAGCAGATGAAGCCACTCCTCCTGCTACTCCTCCTCCTGCCCCAAGTACACCACCAGAGGCACAGCCTCCAAGGAAGGCTGCAGAGAAGCGTGGAGGGAAGGCTGCAGGGCAGCGTGCAGGGAAGGCTCCACGGAAGAGTCGAAGGTGATTGCCTGGCTTCTGTCTGGTCTGACTTCTGACTGTGCTCCCTAGTCGCAAGATACCAATTTTATTGTCCTAAAACTTGATGTGTGTCCTGGGGGACAAAAGGCTTCACACATTCCAAAAGTGTCTCCAGTGTTGCCTTCCTCATTTCTGTTTTGACCAAAATAAATGTATATTTTCGTTACCTTACATTATTGGCTATGTGTTTTCATTTAAAAAGGACATTTGGTTTGTGAGTAGGCAGGTACAGGTCAAAAAGACTATGTGGGTTATTTACAAAAGGCTAAATCATTTGGCAATTCAAGTGCAAATTACTAGTGCAAAGTGCACTTTATAAATTGCACTGCAAGTGCACTTGTTGGAAGTGCAGTCGCTGTAAATCTGAGGGGAAGATCTGAAATGAGGGGCAGCTCTGCTGATTTTATCATACAATCATGTGCAAGAGAAATGTTGTTTTTTTGGGGGGTTCCTTGCATGTGCCCCTTGGATGCACAGCAAATGCACTTCCAAATGCTCTTTCAGTGCAATTCCAAGTACAATTTGCACTTGTAGTGAAAAATAAATTTGCCTTTTGAAAATAACCCCACTATGTCTAATTAACAAGGGACACCAACCTCATTAAGGTTCATTAAAACAATAAAAATTATTAAGGTTATTGTGGTAACTTGAAACTCAAAAAAAAAAAAAAAACTAACATTTTGTATAATTTAGCACACATTGTAAAATAGATATTGTTTAAATCTCCAAAAAATAAAGATGAGTCCAAAAAATAATTTTCTACTTCTGGAGATCTGGCTTTTTAAAAATATCATAGAGAAAATTGAGTACTGTCCGTGATACTTTTTTTATTTGCACTAACATACAATTTTTCAGGACAAGCTTTTGGGGTATGTCTCCTTCTTCAAGGTCCAAGCAGTACTGATTCACAAATTTTTAAGCAGAATGTTAAAGAAGAAGAAAAAAAAAACATTCTGCTTAAAAATTTGTGAATCAGTACTGCTTGGACCTTGAAGAAGGGGACATACCCCGAAAGCTTGTCCTGAAAAATTGTATGTTAGTGCAAATAAAAAAAGTATCACGGACAGTACTCAATTTTCTCTGTCACAATTACACTAATACGGCTACAATCAAATCAAGTAAAAATGTCATATTAGTCATGGCATGAGGATAAATCATGAATAAAGTTGTTTGTGAGAATATTAGCAGCAAAACAACTTCATTCCTCTCGCATTATAAAGAAAAAAAGAATGTGCTGTATTAAAAGATCACAGAAGAGGAATGTGCTAGCTTCAATAGGAAGGCTAGGTTTACCAGATCGAGCGCTTCCGTCTTGTACTTGCTTCAGAGCATGCGTCAGTTTGGGTCCGTCGGACTAGCACACAGACAACCGGTTTGTATGCTAGAAAGCAGAATCGGTTGGACAGATTTGAAACATGTTTCAAATCTAAGTCCATCAAACTTTTGAGAAAACAAAGTCCGCTGGAGCCCACACACGATCAAATTGTCAGACGAAATCCGATCGTGTGTACGCGGCATAAGGCTTTCCTTGTGCTGTAATCAAATGCCACCAAAAACGTGATGGGTTATATGAACTTCCCACATTATAACCAAATGCTTGCTACTTGCAATACATGGCTATGCAGTTGCAGCCAAGCATATTGGATGTTATGCATTGCACGTTGTGCATCAGTGAGGATATTCCATGTAACTGCAGATGTTTGTCCTTTTCCACTTCTTCTTTCACAAGGACTCCCTATACTTGACACCCACTGCATCAACTGCTGATTGTCCTACTCTGTATCATCGCAAGGCACACAACAGGTGATTTGCTGGCCTGTGTCCACCAGCCAATCACTTGCCAGTGTTCCCTTAAAGCGTGCCACCTGGACAGCTGTGACACCAATACGTGATTTTTGTTCATAGATAATTATGTATTGGTTGTTTTACATGCAAAAGCTCCCTTTTGGCTTCCATCTAGCTCCTAAAAAATCAAAAGAAAATACTACTAAACTACAGCATTTTGAAAAGTAAGTGAAGAATGACTATTTCTTAAAACATATTGAGCTTTTTCTATCTAGTGAAATGTATAAATTACTGGAGTATGTTAGATTTATAAGATATATAGGAATGTGCTAGTATCAATTGTCTTTTCCCAAACTACAGAGTAATGCTTTCCTAACAGTATCAAGTGGGAAAATATTGTTCTGGCGCATCTCATTGTTCATGCGAAAGGGAGACAACAAACAGCTGAATATAAAAAGCAGGGTGTGTTGTGCATCAAAATTCCACAGAAATATGAGCTCTTCATACTGACTATTGTGTGTAATGTTCTGAGCTGGGCTTTAGACTGAGGACTAAGTGATGTACACTGCCATAGAGTGCATTTGTTGGCCTTGAAAAGCATATACAATTTTTGCAAACAATACATATCTGGTTTAACAATAAAATATGTTATACAAGATGTCAGAAAAAAAAAATGTTTGTTGAATGATTTGTTAACAGGAAGCTAAGCCTGTACTTTTGAGTAAATATAAATCTACATCTGCAAATAACCTGTTTTCCCATACACAACATATATGTATAACTCAGCAGTGGCACATTAGAATGTCAATATTATGCATCTTGCATAAGCTTTAAAACTTGGTTCACACCTATGCAGTTTGCCTTTGATCCATTTCTGCAGTGCTTTTTGCATTTTTGCACACTTGTTTTTAAAGCGTTTTGCATTATTTAATGCTTTTATTTGGCCAGTTTGTTGGTGGGTGGATTAAAAATGCAAATTGTGGCAAAAACACAGCAAAAACGCACTATATGCTTTTTTGCAGCTTCTCCATTGAAGTCTATTGAGCCAAACGCACTGTTTTGCTTTCAAAAAAGTGCCTGACCATTTCCAAAAACACAGTGGCTGAAAAAAGCATATATGTGAACGTGTCCCATAGGAAACCATGTTAAATGGACTATTGTGTGTTTCTGCAAAAAGCAATAAAAACCACATAGGTGTAAACCGAGCCTTAAGATAAAATGAAACCTGTAAATGTTTTACTGTAATGCAGTTGGCATCCCAGTCTTAGTCCGTAGGGTTTAATATTGAGTTTGCCCACCCTTCAACTATAACTGCTTCAACTCTTCTGGGAAGGCTGTCCACAAGGTTTAGGAGTGTGTCTATGGGAATGTTTGACCATTCTTCCAGAAGCGCATTTGTGAGTTCAGGCACTGATGTTGGATGAGAAGGCCTGGCTTGCAGTCTCCGCTCTAATTCATCCCAAAGGTGTTCTTGGGAGGGCAGGCCAGTCAAGTTCCTCCACCTCAAACTCACTCATCCATGTCTTTGTGGACCTTGCTTTGTGCACTGGTGTGAAGTCATTTTGGAACAGGAAGGGGTCGTCCCCAAATCATTTGGTGGAGGGGGATTATGGTATGGGGCTGTTTCTCAGGGGTTGGGCTTGGCCCCTTAGTTTCAGTGAAGGGAACCCTTAAGGCGTCAGCATACCAAGACATTTTGGACAATTTCATGCTCCCAACTTTGTGGGAACAGTTTGGGGATGGCCCCTTCCTGTTCAAACATTACTGCGCACCAGTGCACAAAGCAAGGTCCATAAAGACATGGATGAGCGAGGGTGTGGTGGAGGAACTTGACTGGCCTGAAGATCAGTGCCTGACCTCACAAATGCGCTTCTGGAAGAATGGTCAAACATTCCCATAGACATACTCCTAAACCTTGTGGACAGCCTTCCCAGAAGAGTTAAAGCTGTTATATCTGCAAAGGGTGGGCCAACTCAATATTGAACCCGATGGACTAATGTCGCGTACACAAGATCGGAATTTCCGACAACAAATGTTCGATGGGAGCTTGTTGTCGGAAATTCCGACCGTGTGTAGACTCCATCGGACATTTTTTGTCGGAAATTCAGAGTGTGTGTAGACAATTCTGACGCACCAAATTCCACACATGCTCTGAATCAAGTACGAGACAGAAGCGCTAGGTCTGGTAAAAAACTAGCGTTCATAATGGAGATAGCACATTTGTCACGCTGCAAATTTTTAAATCTTTTAATACAGCGCATTCACTTCTTCTTTATAATGCTAGAATAATGAAGTTATTTTGCTGCTGATATTCACACAGAGTTCTGACAAACTGGTTTCTTTATTATTTCTCGTGATCTCCTGAAAAATATTTTTTATTTTTTTTGCCATATCTCCATAATAATGTTTAGAAATTATTTTTATAGTGATCTTTTTTTAATTATTTTTTTATCAAGATTTCCTGTTTATTTATTTATTTTTTCTAGTGATCGCCATAATATTTTTTGTCGTTTTGTGTGTCAAGTTACCACAACACCATTATTACCTTGTATTTTTTAACCTCAGGGAGGTTGTTTGGTGTTGGTGTCCCTTGTTAATTTGACATAGTATTTTTGAAATGTACCTGCCTACTCACAAACAAACTGTCCTTTTTGAAGTAAAACACATAGGCAAGTATTTGTGAAAAAATAATAGACATTTATTATGGGTCATAACAAAATAAAGAGGATGGCAACGCTGGATAAACTGGTGAAATTGGCGAAGCCTTTGTACCCCAGGGCACACATCAACTATTTTACAGGCAAAATTGGTAACCTGAGGAGTCCATATAATAGTGAGCACAATCCGGTCAGGACTCCAAGAGATCAGGAACAGCAGCAGATGACATATATGTCCCCAGGCTGTGGTCTTACAACAGCCTGCATTTTTTGTCAGACTAGAATAAACCCAGGCCATCACTTTCTTGTCTTCTTTCCACGCTTCCTTCCATGCTTGCTTCCAGGCTGTGGCTCTGGTGTTGGAGTTGTGGCAGGGGGTGGAGGAGGAGGACGATGGTCGAACTCACAAACATGGTTTTATTGGGGGGGGCTCTGAGGGCCAAGGTGGCCTGTCGAACTAACCCAAGTGCTGCCTCCTCCAGGTTCCTCCGCTTCCTGGGCCTTTTTTTTTAAGGCGGATGGTAGGGACCTGGGATTTGGTCAGGCTACTGGGCCCAGCCACCTCCTGGCTGTCACTTACCCCCACCACCTCCTGGCTGCCACTTTCCACAGCCTCCTCCTGGCTGAGGCTTTCCTGTGTATGAAAAAGGGACATAGTTTTAGTTTTTTGTTCATCAATCACACACAATTTTCAGCTGTTGCAAATTGAATGCTAATAAATAGAAAAGACTATCATTCTGACCCCAGCATTTTTCTTTCTTGTCCCAATAATTTTTGGCCACTACTGTCTATTGATATGTAAAACACTTTGTTAAATCAAAAATTAGTGATCAATAATAACATCTAGTTAACATCATTAATTTTTGGACAAGAAATATGTTGAACAATGCTATACCTGACTCAAGCTGGGCTCCTCCACTTCTTCCTGGCTGGAAGGCCCAGGTTGGACGTCGGAAGCCTCAGCTGGGGTAGAAGGAAGCGTTGAAGGAAGAGTGTAGAGTGATGGCATGATTTCACTCTGGTCTGACAGAAAACACAGTCTGTCATAGTACCACAGCCTGGGTACATAAATGTCATCTGCTGCAGCTCCTGATCTCTGGGAATCCTGGACCTTCTTGCGCTCCCTAATATAAGTGCTCCTCATGCCACCAATTTTGGCATTAAAATAGGGGATGGTAGCCGTGGGGATCTGCAGCTTCACAAATTCCAGCAATTGATCCAGCGCTGCCTTCCTATTTCTTTTATTATTATAAAAGGGGTGTTTTACCTGCCACAGACAGGGCAGCTCCCTTTACTTATCGATGAATAGGGGGATAAAGTAATCATCATTGAAGCGATCCATTTTATCTGCAAGACACAACACAAGACAAGCACTAATGTCAGGCTAAACTCTCCTAATCTTGTCCCAATATAGGCCTCAATCTATAAGCAGTATAGGCCACTGATGAAGTTAAAATTGTACATTCATTATCACGATCGGCGCTTATGCTACTCCTTCCTCCTCTCACAGATCGTACGTACGACGCACACGTGTTAAGCTTTATATACACTGCACATGCGTGAAACTCCGCCTGACCCTGACCTTCTTTCTAGTATATTCCCCGCCCCTTCCCTTTCAGCGCAGTGGGAGAGCACATGGCGGAGAAAGAACAAATGCATGAAGACAGCAGCAGCAACGACGAAAGCTCGGAGCCACGAACGTCCTGATCCTGGAGGGGATTTAAGGCCTCAAATATGGCCTTTGTAGAGATGGTGGAGATCTTAAAGAGGACCGACTATGATGGAAAGCATGGACCTTACCCAAACCCAAATGTGAGAAAGGCCAAGATCATGACTAAAGTTGTGAAAAGTCTGCACGGGAATTTTGGGGCACGACGATCCAAGGATCAATTGGTTAAATGCTGGTCAGACCTCAAATTGAGGGAGCACGATCAGTACAGAAGGATCAAGAGAGTGCTGCAAAATAACTAAGTATTTGTCCTGTGTTCCTATAATTATTATTACTTGCATGCTGCTCCATGTGCTTTTCTTTACTGTTGTACAGTTTAAAATGGCAACTTTCATGTTCGTGGGCACAGTAATCGTTCGTAGTAAACATCGTTCATTCGCCCACTAATACGATGTTTTTGGCAGATGCAGGTTAACTACATTCGGTCATGCCTATTTGTATTAAAAGAAGTTTAGTACATTGTTGTCTAGATGGGTTTATAACTAGAATGAAATGCAAACTTGATTCATTGTAAGGAGAGGACACTCAGCAGCTGTTTAAATATCTGGACGCAGGAGCACTAGTGTGGGGCAACAGAACAAACTTTTTAGGGTGTCCCATACAGGTGCTCCAGTGGATACTAGGGGTCTCTACATGTGTGAAACTTGACCAAAACAGGTAAGTATTGCAGCTTTAGAAAGGGAAAAAAAATAATGTCTTCAGCTTTGAACTCTGCCAAAACAGACAATTGTATGACACTTCCAAGCAATGTTTCATATTACTATTTCTGCCCTCAAATATCTGTGTGCCAAGTATACCTTTTTTTTATTCTCATAGGGGAGAAAAGGACATCAGAGGACACCGGGGACCCACAACCTCATAAAGAAGGGGAAATCCCCACACCACAACCAGAGGATTTGGAGGAAGGAGAGGTTTATGAATTGGGTGAAATAGTGACCACAACAGGTCAGTGTCCGAGACCACAGCTTCAGGTAATAGATGTATGCCTGCATATTTATAATACATAGTGTGTTTTTTTCTTTTAGGTGATGTGAATGTTGTGGAAGAAAAATCTCATTTCACAAGTGCAAGTGCACGGATCCTCATCGGGGAGAAAATGGTGTGCAATAGGGATTTACAGAAGATCAAGGAAGACATCAATGATATTGAAAAAAGACTCAAAAACATCATTGATGTTTTAGGCAGAATCTAAAACACACCAAAATTTTTCAATTTGTTTATAATTTTTATTATTTTTCTAACTTTTTTAAAGTATATTGAAAGCCAAATTCTGAAGATGCACACAGTGTGTCAACATGTGCTATCTGCCATCACGGGATATCAATGTACGTGTTTTGTGGGTGCAACCCCTTCCTCGCAACTAAAGTAGCTGAGAGGAAGGGGTTGCACCCTCAAAACACGTCCATTGATCCCCATGATGGGAGCTAGCACATGCTGACATTAGGCATGGGATCAGGAGGGAAATCCACATTTTGACTCCCACTTTGTGTGCGTCTTCAAAATTTGGCTTTTACAGGGGTGACATCACCCCATCTGATGAAGGCAAGATCAATACAGTTTGGACATACTAATGTCTGATATTGCCTTCAATTTATCAAAGTTGAACTTTATAAGTTCCTGAGTTGAGTATTGTTTTATGGTTTTAAACATGCCTGTTTACCCCAAAAAAGGATATTTCTACTGTCAAACCTAAAAATTTTATTCAAAAAATATGTTGGTTTGTTCAAAAACCCTTTTCTAACGCACATGTGAATGTGCACAGAGTAAAAAGTTTTCTACCCAACAATGTGTGGCTTCTTCTTTCAATGCTCAATACCAGTTTTTTAAGTAAGTTGGTGTTTACAGTGACAATGGGGGTTATTTACTAAAGGCAAATACACTTTGCACTACAAGTACACTTTCAGTGCAGTTTCAGTGCATTTTCAGTGCAGTTTCAAGTGCACCTTTGCAGTGGACTTATAGTGCAAAGAGGATTTTCCTTTAGTAAATAACACCCACAGTGCTTTAAAATTTGCCACATTCAGGCCATTTTCGTGACTCAAAAAAATTAATTCATGGTCCTGAAAATGATGAATATTTTTATCAGTAATGCATTACATACATTAACAACAAAAACAATGTGTGTGTGTAGCAGACCCACAACATAATATTTAGCTGAAGAAGAGATTGTCACCTCATGTATCAAAGAAATTACGTTTGCACTATTGAAGAAAATGTCCAAAAAGAAAAGCCCATTGGATAACAAGACAGCTAAAAGAAACACAAGCAATAAATCAAAGGAAATATTATTTCAGTTTAAAATAAAAATGTATTTTAAAAATGTTTCTTAAACATTTTCTGGCATATCAATTGCCCCCTTACACGCAAAGTTCTCCATATATTTTAGACGGACCTTGTGGGTGCTTTGGGGGGGCAAGCCAGGATGGCCAGCTTCAAGTGCCGTCAGGGTTGTTGTTTGTTCTTGAAATCCGGCCTCAGGCCCAACTGAGGCCACATAGTTCATAGAATTTCTCCTTAAAAACTTGTGTAGAATGCAGCATGCAAGTATTATATGGTTAAGTTTATATTCCGCCATGTTGATTGGCGATAGGAAAGGCAGAACCATTATCCCAAAAGCATTCTCCACCACTCTTCTGGCTCTGGCCAGCCAGTAGTTAAAAACCCTCTGGTCCGGGGTGAGGGTCCTCTTGGGGAATAGCCGCATCAGGTGTTCACCAAGCCTAAATGCTTCATCAGCGACAAAAATGAACGGTAGACCACCCACGTTGTCTTGCGGAGGTGGCAATCCCAAGCCACCACTCTGGAGCCGTCCGTAGAACTCACTCTGGGCGATGACTCCACCATCCAACATCTGGCCATTCTTCCCCACGTCCACATAGAGAAACTCATATGTCGCCGACACCACCGCCAACATCACTATACTATTAAACCCTTTATAGTTGTAATAGTATGACCCCGAGTTGGGGGGTGGGACTATGTGGACGTGTTTCCCATCAATTGCCCCTCCGCAGTTGGGAAAGTCCTACCGCTGGGCAAATTGGGAAACCACAGTCTGCCATTCCTGTGGCGTTGAAGGAAACTGTGGAGTCAAACAAGAAGAAAAAAATTTGTACTTTTGCATATAACATTGCAAGCAGATTAGACACAAACATTCTTGGCCAACATCAGTATAACATTTATATGAATGAGTATTTAAAGAAAAAAATATAAGGTCCACTTATCAGATTCCTCACCCCCTCTCATGGCACATTGAAAATTTTTTAGGGGGGGAGATGTTTTGGACAGGTAACCCTCTCCACTTCATTGAAATGGAGAGGGTTACCTGTCCATTCAGCTGAATGCATAAATAATGTGTGTTACTTTGGCCAGCCCCTCCTTACTTACACTATTGGCAGCCCACTGGACAGGTAAGAAGTGTCATAATACAAAAATATGAATACACACTGTACAAATTGAAGCACATTTTTACATTCTGCAATTACCTATCAACATAATTGGAGAACAAAACTTTAAACAGTACCATTTGAAAGTATTCAGGCAGGCCCTTTCACTACATGCTTTGGTGAATTCATCCATAAATATGACCACAAAAGAGGTAGGTATAGTGTGTATGGGTTTGGCAAAGTCAGCAGATAGAGAATTGGTATAGGTTGACTTAGCGGTTGGGGGAAGGGAGGGTTCCAAATTATTTTGGGACCCCAAAAAAAGCCTCTGGCACTCTGCATGAATTTAAAGACACAAATAACATTTGTACACATTTTAGGGGGTGCTTAGGGTAAAGCAGTACAATGGAGCTGACAAAATACTTTGTTAAGTGACTAGGCTAGGTGTGTATGGGCCTAGGATAGCATGCTGAGGAGGTTAGTGAAGGCAAATATGCATGATGGAAAAAGGGAACTTTGAAAACTTCCAGGATGCATGAGGATAAAGAGGACATTCAAAGCATATTACAATCATGGTAATTAGGGAATGATGAATAAATAAAATATATTAGCAAACATTAAATATTAAATACATAGAATGTGATGTTAAAGGAGAAATCTTACCTTAATATAGTCCTTCTGCAGGATCTGAATGATGGCAGAACAGGTCTCTGGAATAATGATCCCCAGAGCCTGGGGAGATGCCTGTCGAGAACTTGATGTCTCCCCGTCGCCAAGTACCACAACGTGGCGACTAGCCTCTGCTCGGGAGTGATGGCTTGCAGCATGCAGGTGTCCTGCTTTGTATTATAAGTGGACAGCAAAGCCAACAAATGGGGAAAAACGGGGTCCGTCATCTGGAGATAATTCCTGAAATCATCAGGATTATTCTCATGGATCTCCCGCAACAAAGGCATATGAGAGAATTGGTCAGGCTGGAGCAACCAATTCTTCTTCCATGAACTCCTCCCCACCCTGTTCATGAACTGGGCTTGGGTCAAAGTAAGAACCCCAACACCAAGCCTCTGCATAGCATGAACTCTACGATGAGTACATACCTGCAACATGGCTTCAAAATGGTCGGCTGGTCAGAACGAACTAACAGAATGCACTAAAAATCAGAAAAGCCTGAGAAGAGCGAGCTGAAAATCAGAAATGAGTGGACAAGAATGCACTGGAAATCAAATATGTACTATAAAAATACGCACTGAAAACCAGATGTGAACTGACTACACGCACTGAAAACCAGATACAAACCCACAAGCACAAACTGAAGAGCAGTAACGATCTGAAAAGCACGAGGCTGAAAAGCGCCAATCGTCTCTCACCAAACTTCTACTAACACGAGATAAACACGAGATTAGCAAAAGGAGCCCAAAGGGTTGCGCACTGGCTATTGAACTTCCCTTTTATAGTGCCGTTGTGCGTGTTGTACGTTAGGGATGAGCTTCGAGTTCGAGTCGAACTCATGTTCTACTCGAACATTGGCTGTTCGCAAGTTCGCCGAACAGCGAACAATTTGGGGTGTTCGCGGCAAATTCGAATGCCGCGGAACACCCTTTAAAAGTCTATGGGAGAAATCAAAAGTGCTAATTTTAAAGGCTTATATGCAAGTTATTGTCATAAAAAGTGTTTGGGGACCCGGGTCCTGCCCCAGGGGACATGGATCAATGCAAAAAAAAGTTTTAAAAACGGCCGTTTTTTCAGGAGCAGTGATTTTATTAATGCTTAAAGTCAAACAATAAAAGTGTAATATCCCTTTAAATTTCGTACCTGGGGGGTGTCTATAGTATGCCTGTAAAGGGGCGCATGTTTCCTGTGTTTAGAACAGTCTGACAGCAAAATGACATTTGGAAGGAAAAAACTCATTTAAAACTACCCGCGGCTATTGCATTGCCGACAATACACATAGAAGTTCATTGATAAAAACGGCATGGTAATTCCCCACAGGGGAACCCCGAACCAAAAAAAAAAAAATGATGTGGGGGTCCCCCTAAATTCCATACAAGGCCCTTCAGGTCTGGTATGGATATTAAGGGGAACCCCAGCCAAAATTTAAAAAAAAAATTGACGTGGGGTTCCCCCTAAATTCCATACCAGACCCTTCAGGTCTGGTATGGATTTTAAGGGGAACCCCGCGCCAAAAAAAAAAAAAAAAAAGGCGTGGGGTCCCCCTAAAAATCCATACCAGACCCTTATCCGAGCACGCAACCTGGCAGGCCGCAGGAAAAGAGGGGGGGACGAGAGTGCGGCCCCCCCCCCCTCCTGAACCGTACCAGGCCACATGCCCTCAACATTGGGAGGGTGCTTTGGGGTAGCCCCCCAAAACACCTTGTCCCCATGTTGATGAGGACAAGGGCCTCATCCTCACAACCGTGGCCGGTGGTTGTGAGGGTCTGCGGGCGGGGGGCTTATCGGAATCTGGAAGCCCCCTTTAACAAGGGGACCCCCAGATCCCGGCCCCCCCCCTGTGTGAAATGGTAAGGGGGTACTTACCCCTACCATTTCACTAAAAAACTGTCAAAAATGTTAAAAATGACAAGAGACAGTTTTTGACAATTCCTTTATTTAAATGCTTCTTCTTTCTTCTTTCTTCCTTCATCTTCTTCTTCTTCTGGTTCTTCTGGCTCTTCTGGTTCTTCCTCCGGCGTTCTCGTCCAGCATCTTCTCCGCGGCGTCTTCTATCTTCTTCTCCTCGGGCCGCTCCGCACCCATGGCATGAGGGGAGGCTCCCGCTCTTCTCTTCATCTTCTTCTCTTCTTCATCTTCTTCTTCATCTTCTTCTTCTTCTTCTTCTTCTTCCTTCTTCTCTTCTTCCTGTCTTCTCCGGGCCGCTCCGCAGCCATGCTGGCATGGAGGGAGGCTCCCGCTGTGTGACGGCGTCTCTTCGTCTGACGGTTCTTAAATAACGGGGGGCGGGGCCATCCGGTGACCCCGCCCCCCTCTGACGCACGGTGACTTGAGGGACTTCCCTGTGACGTCACGGGGAATGCCACAGGAAAGTCCCGTCATGTCACCGTGCGTCAGAGGGGGGCGGGGTCACCGGGTGGCCCCGCCCCCCGTTATTTAAGAACCGTCAGACGAAGAGACGCCGTCACACAGCGGGAGCCTCCCTCCATGCCACAGCATGGATTGCGGAGCGGCCCGGAGAAGACAGGAAGAAGAGAAGAAGAGAAGAAGGAAGAAGAAGAAAAAGAAGAAGAAGAAGATGAAGAAGAAGATGAAGAAGAGAAGAAGATGAAGAGAAGAGCGGGAGCCTCCCCCCAAATGCCATGGGTGCAGAGCGGCACGAGGAGAAGAAGATAGAAGACGCCGCGGAGAAGATGCTGGACGAGAACGCCGGAGGAAGAACCAGAAGAGCCAGAAGAACCAGAAGAAGAAGAAGATGAAGGAAGAAAGAAGAAAGAAGAAGCATTTAAATAAAGGAATTGTCAAAAACTGTCTCTTGTCATTTTTAACATTTTTGACAGTTTTTTAGTGAAATGGTAGGGGTAAGTACCCCCTTACCATTTCACACAGGGGGGGGGCCGGGATCTGGGGGTCCCCTTGTTAAAGGGGGCTTCCAGATTCCGATAAGCCCCCCGCCCGCAGACCCTCACAACCACCGGCCACGGTTGTGAGGATGAGGCCCTTGTCCTCATCAACATGGGGACAAGGTGTTTTGGGGGGCTACCCCAAAGCACCCTCCCAATGTTGAGGGCATGTGGCCTGGTACGGTTCAGGAGGGGGGGGGGGCCGCACTCTCGTCCCCCCCTCTTTTCCTGCGGCCTGCCAGGTTGCGTGCTCGGATAAGGGTCTGGTATGGATTTTTAGGGGGACCCCACGCCTTTTTTTTTTTTTTTTTTTGGCGCGGGGTTCCCCTTAAAATCCATACCAGACCTGAAGGGTCTGGTATGGAATTTAGGGGGAACCCCACGTCAATTTTTTTTTTAAATTTTGGCTGGGGTTCCCCTTAATATCCATACCAGACCTGAAGGGCCTTGTATGGAATTTAGGGGGACCCCCACATCATTTTTTTTTTTTGGTTCGGGGTTCCCCTGTGGGGAATTCCCATGCCGTTTTTATCAATGAACTTCTATGTGTATTGTCGGCAATGCAATAGCCGCGGTAGTTTTAAATGTGTTTTTTCCTTCCAAATGTCACTTTGCTGTCAGACTGTTCTAAACACGGGAAACATGCGCCCCTTTACAGGCATACTATAGACACCCCCCAGGTATGAAATTTAAAGGGATATTACACTTTTATTGTTTGACTTTAAGCATTATTAAAATCACTGCTCCTGAAAAAACGGCCGTTTTTAAAACTTTTTTTTGCATTGATTCATGTCCCCTGGGGGAGGACCCGGGTCCCCAAACACTTTTTATGACAATAACTTGCATATTAGCCTTTAAAATTAGCACTTTTGATTATTCATGTTCGTGTCCCATAGACTTTAACGGCGTTCGCGTGTTCGAACGAATTTTTTTCCTGTTCGCATGTTCTGGTGCGAACCGAACAGGGGGGTGTTCGGCTCATCCCTATTGTACGTCAGCACTTTCTTAACGATCAGAATTTCCGACAACAATTGTGCAACCGTGTGTATGCAAGACAAGTTTGAGCCAACTTCCGTCGGAAATAAATCCAGGATTTATTTTAAATGTCCGATCGTTTGTACGCGGCATAAGACTGAGATGCCATTTAAGTTCATGTGCGTGTAAAGGCAGGTGTCTCAATACTTTTGACAATATAGTGTATAGTCTGATTAGTGGCCACCTTGCTGCAGAGCTTTTTTTCTCACAGGAAAGATGCAGAAATGTACCCTCCCTTCCCCCAACACTACCATTCCTCAGGGAGAGAAGTAAAGTGGTGTCAAAGAACCTGTGCATTGCACAAGGTGCAAGGTTTGGGAATGTGTAACACAGAGAGTAGTGCGCTCAGGAATACATAACAGATTGGGCTCAAGAGTGCGTACTGTGCAGTGCTGAAGTGTGCGCATCACACATGGCACAGAAAAAAAATCAGCACAAAGGACAGTATTTGCATATCCCCCCAAAGTAACCATTCATTGCTCACCTTTGTGCCCCCCATCCACAGCTCATCTCTGTATCCCACGTCCACAGCGCACCTATCCCCCCACCCATCCAGCTTACCTCTTCTTCCCCCATATAAATCTCACCTCTTCTTCCCCCAAGCACAGCTCACCTCTTCTTTCCCTATCCCAGTTCACCTCTTCCCCTGTCTATAGCTCACCTCTGTTTCTTTTTCTTTTTTGTTCCTAATACAGTGCAGTTTCCATCTATCAGAGCCATGTAACACAAAGCCGAGGAGGAGTTTCAGAGTACTTCACTAAGCTCAGTGCTACCCAGTTCTGGCAGGCAGGGACAGGGACAGAAGCTGCTTTCTGAAGCACCAGAGGAATTTAAAAAAATAATGCGGGCAGTTGCGACATTGGGACCCCACCAAAATATGCCCTGCCCTGCACATGCTCTGGGTGCCTGGGAATAGCATTATGATGCCCACAGAGCAACTAAGTAGTGCAGTAACTTCCTCTACCATCTTCTGTGTTTAGTGAAAGGCTAGAGGGAACAGTGTTGCCTTACATCAGGGGGGCAAAACTTTTTAGACAGGGGGCCAGTTCACAGTCCCTCAGACTGTTGGGGGGCCGCACTATAGTATAAAAAAATATGAACTAATTCCTAAATTCCTATGCACACATGTTTTTTGTAGTGCAAAAGAATAAAAGAATGAATAATAAATAATATATATATATAGGGGATGAACAGGGGGACAGAGGGGTGGACAGGGGGACAGTGGGATGGACAGAGGGGATGGACAGGGGGACAGAGGGGATGGACAGGGGGACAGAGGGGATGGACAGGGGGACAGAGGGGTGGACAGGGGGACAGAGGGGATGGACAGGGGGACAGAGGGGATGGACAGGGGGACAGAGGGGATGGACAGGGGGATGGTGGGATGGACAGGGGGACGGTGGGATGGACAGGGGGACGGTGGGATGGACAGGGGGATGGACAGGGGGACAGAGGGGATGGACAGGGGGACAGAGGGGATGGACAGGGGGACAGAGGGGGTGGACAGGGGGACAGTGGGGTGGACAGGGGGACAGTGGGGTGGACAGGGGGACAGAGGGGTGGACAGGGGGACAGAGGGGTGAACAGGGGGACAGAGGGGTGGACAGGGGGACAGAGGGATGGACAGGGGGACAGTGGGGTGGACAGGGGTACAGTGGGATGGACAGGGGGACAGTGGGATGGACAGGGGGACAGTGGGACAGTGGGGTGGCCAGGGGGACAGAGGGGTGGACAGGGGGACAGAGGGGTGGACAGGGGGACAGAGGGGTGGACAGGGGGACAGAGGGGGGGACAGTGGGGTGGACAGAGGGGTGGACAGGGGGACAGAGCGGTGGACAGGGAGACGGTGGGGTGGAAAGGGGGACAGTGGGGTGGACAGGGGGACAGTGGGGTGGACAGAGGGGTGGACAGGGGGACAGTGGGGTGGACAGAGGGGTGGACAGGGGGACAGTGGGGTGGACAGGGGGACAGTGGGGTGGACAGGGGGACAGAGGGGTGGACAGGGGGACAGAGGGGTGGACAGTGGGGTGGACAGAGGGGTGGACAGGGGGACAGTGGGGTGGACAGGGGGACAGTGGGGTGGACAGAGGGGTGGACAGGGGGACAGAGGGGGGGACAGGGGGACAGTGGGGTGGACAGAGGGGTGGACAGGGGGACAGTGGGGTGGACAGGGGGACAGTGGGGTGGACAGTGGGATGGACAGGGGGACAGAGGGGTGGACAGGGGGACAGTGGGGGGGACAGGGGGACAGTGGGGGGGACAGTGGGGTGGACAGGGTGGTGGACAGAGGGGTGGACAGAGGGCTGGACAGGGGGACAGAGGGGTGGACAGGGGGACAGTGGGGTGGACAGAGGGGGGGGACAGTGGGATGGACAGGGGGACAGTGGGGTGGACAGAGGGGGGGGACAGTGGGATGGACAGGGGTCCTCACTTGTTAGCAGGCTGTTGCCTGAAGCCTCCGCTCTCGCTGTCACCCTCCGTGCCTCCTGTCTGCGTGAGGAAGACGTGAATCCACGCGGGACTGTGCTGGGAACTACATTTCCCAGCATGCAGCGCGGCACACGGAGCCCTCCATTACTGGGG
Source organism: Lithobates clamitans (assembly GCA_037952925.1). NCBI lineage: Eukaryota > Metazoa > Chordata > Amphibia > Anura > Ranidae > Lithobates > Lithobates clamitans. The sequence continues at coordinate 3,363,343 of JBBGZY010000898.1, forward strand.
TGGGGTAGGCGGCTTGAGCGGAGCGGATATGCTCCCTGCTGAAGCAGAGTGGACCTGCCCAAGCTGAGCCGACCTGGCCCCGGCCCGAGCCTGGCCTGTCGGGAATCCGGCCCTGGGTGGGGTGGGCCGGATAAATGTCCTCGGCGGGCCGCATGTGGCCCGCAGGCCGTAGTTTGAGGACCCCTGCCTTACATGGTGGAACGGAGTTCTACCACATTCCGGTTGAAAAAAAGCCCTGCCTTTCTGTATGTTAGTAGGCAAACCTGTTAATTGCAATAGAATTTATATGAAACTCCTATTATTTCAGTTAGCCCTGTCCCTTCTGGGATTCTATAGCTAGATTTAGCTCAGAGCTCAATAACCAGCCTAGGTTATTATTATTATTTAAGGTACTTATATAGCGCCATATTAGACAGAGGCCAATTGACCAGCATGTCTTTGGAGTGTGGGAGGAAACCAGAGTACCCGGAGGAAACCCACGCAAGCACAGGGAGAACATTCAAACTCCAGGCAGGTGGTGTCGTGGGTAGGCATCCAATGGCCACTTAGGTAGTTCGAGGTCCAGTTGAATGAGAGATTAGAAGCTACTAGGAACTAACACCCAGAGTAGATAGTTGATTAATTAGTTAAATGGTGCTAGTTGTCACAAGACAGAAACTACACATCCCTAATTATGAATAAATAACCAGCAAATTTCTCTGAATGGGACTTTAAAGGGAGCAGTGAGCAACTAAGAGGTCACAAGGGAGTACAAAAATATAAAGTTTTAATTGTTCGGGGTTAAAAAGGGATAAATTTCATGTACAACACATAAAATATGCAGGATGCAGATACAAACAAATCCAATTATAACAGCAATTGTTGACAGCCACCATTAGTCTGTTGAGAGTCTGATGATGAAAACAACAGAGATACCCAACGCGTTTCGAGTTTGCGATATTGGTTCTCTTCTTCAGGGGTGGAAGGTTGCAACAGGACGTTAATGCATCTATAATTAGTAAAAAAGAGGATGTAAGGATCTATATATACGCATTGCAACAATATGTTAAACAAGCATAGAAAATTACATTTTTCACTGACTGTATAAATTGCATAAACATTCAGGGTATCTTGCATCCAATAAAAGCTGCTAAAAGCAGGCTGCAGCCAGAAGCCCACCCAAATCCTAATCCAGGGAGAAGAGACTGCGACCCCAGCACATCAGAGCCCAGAAAGGGTATCTATACTAATAACTATATATACCTAGGTATATGTGCACAATCACCAGGACTCTTTTTGGGCTCTTTGCTGATATTACTGTTGTTATTATTATTGTTTGTACCTTCAATGTGTGTATTATTATAAATCTAAAGCTCATATTATTCCTACGTTGGTGCATATCTTTATAGTTATGGTTAATGTTATATACAGGTTGCAGTAGTGCCTCTGCTTCCAATTACTTTGATTAGATTACTGGTTAATTTCCCAACAAGAGAATCCCCTCTGTTCAGAGAGGCCCTGTCCTGGGTGGAGGTCCTGCCAAATTTATTATCAAATCCACTCTTCCACTTAGCAAAGGTTCTGGTTCTCTTATTTACCTACAGGTTTAGAACAATATCGTGTTTGGGAAGGGCCATTTTCCATACCCCTCCTCAAAAGGCTACACACCTCAGTGGGCACTGCTTTAATCAACATTGCTCCTCCTTCCTGAACTGCACTGTTGATTAGGGAGGGCATGTCAGAGGGCTGGGTTGTTTCATGAGTGCGATACTCCCCTACTGCCAGCACAGGATTTTCTTCCCCCTTGCTGCAGCACTTAGCATATACAAAGAGTAGAGAAAAGCATATTTATTCTTGTATAAGCATTGAAGCACTAAACTGAGAAGGTTAATTAGACTTTAAGGTATTCTTAATGTTGCATGGCTTTATAAAGCTTTATACCTCTGCAGTAGAAACAGAATTTCACCAAGCCCCTGCTCTATGAATAATTGCTATCCTGCCATCCTTCCAGCCCTACATTGTTCTTTTACTTTGAGTTATGATATTGATTTTATTATGTATATTTTTTCTATTTGTTACATTTGTTACCCAGTTTTTATCCTTTCTTTTTCATATGGCTTTTTGTTTACACAACAGTTGTATCACATTGTTATTAATGTTATTTGTGTTTTCTTCTTTTGTTTTGTTTAACAAACTGTAGTGTGTTGCCGTCTTGGCCATGCTAATAATGTTTCTTTACCTAATTATCATTAAAACATAGGCATGCATCTTATTTCTGTTTTATTCCATGTTACTTAGTGTTTTTAATTCTTGTGATATTTTACTTGGTATATTTTGAATTACTTTAAAAAATCATGATTTATCCTTGCTGATCATTACTTGATTGAGTTGAGGTGCTTTGGGATCTTAAAAATTAGACATTTTCTAGAACTCTGTGGGATCAATTCTGTATACTTTTTTTATCCAATTGCTCAGTTGTTTTTGCTACCTATACATGTACTTTTTATAATAAGATTGGCTGTAGGGATGAGCAAATTTACCTGGGTTCATAAGGGATTCTAAGAATCCTGCTTGAAATCAGTGAAACCTGAACTCAGCTGTTAAAATTCTAACAGGCAGGCTTTGTCAAAAAGGAGGACATTTAGCCTAGGTTCACATTGAAGTGATTTAGCATGCGATTTGACATGTCAAATTGCATGCGCATGCGAAATTGGTGGCTAGTGCCGACAATTGCACCGTCCGAATGGGTGCGGTGCCAACTTTGCGGCACTGCATCGATTCCCAAAAGTAGTTCTTGTACTACTTTTGGTGACTTCAGGGGGGGGGGGATTTGTATAGACATCTGTACAGGAACCCGCACAGATGTCTGTCAAATCACCCCTGAAGTTGGATTGCATTGCTGGGTTGAAATTGTGCAAGTTCGGCTGAACTTGCACGATTTCTAAACCGCTCCAATGTGAACCTAGGCTGAAAGTGGAATTCCAGTCAGAACATACCTCACTCTAAACCTAGCCCTGCAGCAAGAAATCCCTCAACCCTAGCTTTTAATGCTTCTAAGAGGCCTCCTCCTGTGATAACTGATTGCTTGAAATCCTGTGAGAATGCACTACAGCCCATTACAAGGGCATATTCCCATGGAAGAAGCTGGAGACAGCATGAGGCACAGGGACATCACTCACACTTCCCAGAAATGTCGAAGCTGGGGAAAGGGTCTTTTTTTAACAGCTTTATTTTAAAGTGGTTCTACACTCTGTCACTCTGACAAGTTCCAGCACTGAGCTGCGGTTACTTGCCTAACAGGGAGTGCAAGCGTGGGCACCTGGGACACCTGCCCTGCAACACTTACCGGGTTCCTGGGGTCCCACACTGGAGATCGCCCCCTCTGTGGCACCCAGCATCTCTCCCCACTAACTGCCTGCACACAGAACTCTCTGAAGCCTCCTCCTCCTCGGCTCTGATGTTCTCTTGTACACAGATGGGAGGAGGAGCCATGGAGAAGGGACATTACACTAAAAGAGCCGCGCTGATGATCTGAGGTCTGTGTTTATGGATTTATACAGATGAGGGGGCACAGTAACTGGGGGGAGGTAATAAGGGTATTGCACCAGGAGGAGTGATGGGGGTGTGTGGGGGGTTAAGAGATTGTGTACTGGGGAGTGCTTTGGGAGAGGGAGTTGAATTCAAAATCCCCCACAACACCTTCAAGCACAAGTACTCTCCCATGCAAAAGCACCCTCAGCACATATCCTCTTACCACTCCCTTTCCCCAAATCAAAGACATGCCGCCTGCCACATAGCACATGTAAGAGATGCAGGGCAAGTTCCCCGAAGACCCATTCTGGCGTGCCCCTGTCAGGCACGTTACTGGAGCCAAGTGCCAGAACTTTCTCTGGCACTGGCCTCCAGAACGAAGCCTGGAATATTGAGACACCAGGAGTTTTGTTCAGATCTTGGGAAGGTCCCACCAAAACTGGTACAGTTAGGAGCAGGGGCGTACATACAGAGGTCACAATTGCGACCCAGCCATACTTCAGTTTCAGTTTGTAGCTTGCAGATCTCTGTTCCAGTGTGCCTGTGCCTTTCCTCTCTGTCTCCCTGACGTTTTTGGCAATCTTGTTTATAATGGTCCATATTGTTGAGTAAGAGGCTGATTTTCCTACTTGGCATGGAGTGGTAGCACGGTGGTGACAAGCACTTGGGGCACCTAATTGGCTGAGCACTTTACTTATGCATTGTTGAGCTTTGCATGGTCTTTATAGGGTGAAAAGCCATTACCTGCACAGGATTATGTATTCCCCATCACATTGGAGATTTTATACAATGAATAAACAATCTCTCACTATTTTGCACTTGAAACGGGACTATTGTTATTTATTAATTAAGGATTATTCGAATATATATAACATTTGTAGATATTATTTTTGTCATTTATTCTTCATTATCTTAGTATCAATTTTGATATAGCGCCATATATATTAATAATTTTTGCGTTAATATGGTATCACAAATTTTGTGTAGGATTCTGCAACCAGGTATTTGTTTTACCCCAGTGCAGAATAATTCTTACTTTAAAGTTTTCACAATATATAGTTGATATGGTGCAGCTCTGAATCACTTTCAGTTAATTTCTTTTAACATAATGCATCCACAGGTAGAAGCTAGGATAAAGATAAGTATAAGATAAGATAAGTATGCTGTCTGGGCTTGGCTAGAGCTGCATTTACTTGAGTGTTTTAGAACTCAAAGCTCGAAGATGCTCAACAAGCAAAATCCTATTGTGAACAGGGGCCATTGAAATGAATGTGATTTTTCTTGTTGAGTATTTTTGAGCTACAGAATGCTCAGGTATGACTGAGAGCTGAGAGATGTGTGCTGCTGCAGAATCTTCTGTAAATGAGAGCCAGGACCATGTGCTGAGCTGCTGTTCTAGAGCTATCCAGTTTCAAGCGTTTTCCAGCAACAGATGTGTTTTTTGCTGCATATAGCTGGCTTCAGGGGAAGGACCCTTTTTCTGGTCACAGAGGGACTGTTTGGGAGGGACAGGAACTGGTGACATCAGTAGTGAGAGGTCTTTGGCCACCATTGTGTTCATAGTGGTCCAACCCAAGGACGCCATCTCTGATGGGGGCTGAAATTGTGTTCCATTGACCAGTGGTTAGACAGGGTCTGCATACTAGTAAGATTTGTGGTTGTTGTTGCTTTTCACCTTATACTACCTCTGTTAGTAATGTGATGTTGTTCCTCCATGCCAGCTTAGCCTCTTAAATAAAACCAATTGAAATGTTTGCAGCATTGTCAGTGTAGTCTTGGATCTAGGTAAGGGCGGGTCATCACAGGTTTAGGGAGACACTAAACACCCAGTGGCTCCTTTAGGGTTAAACACATAAAATAACAGACTGAACAGAGTAAGGAATTCATTAGTGTGCTGATGCTCCCTCACTGACTAGTAAGCAGGCTGGAGACAAGTGCGTGATCAAGAAATTCTGTAGGGAACAAAAGTGAAGTCACTAATCTGGCTACCAGCTGAACCAAAGTACTTTTTGGCACATAAAACAGTTAGCATTTATGCATTTTTAACCTTATGCACCTAGACAATAGAATACAGCTCAGTAAAGCAAAGCTGAAGAAGGACTTAATTGTTACTAAACTCAGGACCCTGCATTCACTATATCTGGTCTCCCACAGTACATAGAGCATGGAAATGCAACTATTTTACAAAATATAAACTGATAAATAACTTTTTACATCTGTGGAAAGCTTGTAGGAGGAGCTTTCATTTTTCCCACGATTGTCCTATAGGAATGCAAGACCCCTAACCCTCTGTCTGGACAGTGCTAATTGGCCCTGTCCTGATCACAAGCACTATCCCAAGAAAAAAACCTCTCCACCAATACACACCAAACTGAGCAGGTGCAGCCTGACTCCATAGCCTCTGTAAATATCAGGTTATTTTTTGGAGTCAGTGGAAGAAGGAGATGATCATAGAAGATAGAATCAAACAGCCTTTTTACGCAATGCAGAGGATTAACCCCTTAGGTTCCACACTAAGGGGTATAAAAAGCATGTTTTACTGCATATACAGACTGATTATACTGTTGTGGGTTTAGTAACACTTTAAGAACACAGGTTAAAGGTAAAGTTTTCCTTTTGCACTATGTTACATACAATAGGCAATAGACAATAGGCAGGGGTTCTTCTCCCCCACAGCAGCTGTCATATTTAAAATCAATGCAGCTCCGCATGCACATCTACGCCATTCATTCACAGAGATCTGTGAATGAATGAATTAAAAATTCTGTCTGCCACCATGGCAGGTGGACTTATAGTGGACTTGTGTCTTTTTTCAACCTCACCTACTATGTAACTATGTAACTATGTAATAGACTACAAATGCTGTAATCAATGCGCTCATAATCCTACCATTTTCCAATTGAAAGTCCGTATAAAAATATGAGCAGAGAGCTGGAGGAAGTGTCTGTAGGAGCCTGACATTGCACTAGTGATCCACTGAACACACATACAATGCAGGTTTCTGTTGCAAAATCATGTGCATTTTTTTCAAAGGTGAAACTAGCCTGTAACTGTAAGCTTTGCAGAGTGTTTTTTCAGGAGCACTTTTGCAAGTCACTTTGACCTTTTCAGGCTTTCACCTTTTCAGGCAGTCCATCACTTCCTGTGACATCATGTGACCACCTAGGAAACTTCATATCTCATAATGTACTGCCTGACTGCATCACAGAATAGGGTGTGTTTTACTTCTCTGTACCACTATATCACCTCTTTTTTTAAATTTCTTCCCCTTTGCTACTTCATCCTTCAAGGTGTCCATATATTGAACATTCTGATTGTACAGTGTTATTTAGATCTACCATGAACTATGTAGTGCAAGGGCCTGCCTGTTTAGATACGAATTGAATGATTTTGTCCTCCTATTACAAAGTATGGTAAATCTAAAGGAAATTGTACAGAGGTTTTACAATCAGATTGCATAGTGTTTGTCCAGCTTTATACAGTACATGGGAGGGAGACATTCAGCTGTCAATGTTTTTGTAATCCAGCTCAAGCTCAGGGAAAGGGATGTTTAAATTCACCAATTTTACTTTCAGGCCCCATTCACACCTAGCATAGTGGGAGTACATGCTTTTTGGCATGTTTTTTTCTGGATTAAACATGGCAAAGTAGCTCCTGGGGCATTTTGGTGCATTGCAGTTTGCACATTTTTTAGACACATGTTTGTTGTATGTGACAAAATGTGCGCTTGTTTCTGCTTTTGGAGTGCTGTTAAAAATGAATGGCATAGAAAGTGCAACGGATGCATTTTAGGTGTATAAAGGCGACCATACAATTTAAAATCTGATTGTACATTTTCTGTACAATCTTCTTTAGATTTACCAAAACTATACAAGAGGACACACCTAACTATAAAATCACTCTGTATCCAATCAGACAGGTTCTTGCACTACATAGTTGATGGTAGCTCTAAAGGAGATTATACAATCATAGTGTATAGTGTATGGTGAGCTTTACAGATTTCCAGGGACATATTTCTCCTGTTTGAACTACAGCTCTGCTCCACATAGGCTGTCAAGTGATTTCTCAACTCCTGCACACTCTGCCAAATTAATGATTTATGTGGGAAGAAAGAGAAATATAAAATGATCAATTAGCAGAGGAAGACACTGGCTATGCATTCAGGGAGAATGGTGCTCACTGACAACGACTGGGTTGGAGAAGCATGCACAGTGGTGGATGGGATCAGTCTCCTGAAAGGGGGGGGGGATGGCAGGTGCAGGGTGTGTTTTAATGAGGTCAGCTGCTGAAGTACTTCTTTCTACTAACAGTTTTCATGTCCTAAAGGATGTATACCAGGAAGTCATGGAGGAGTTTCCTATAGGCAAAAGCAGAGGCAGAGGTAAAGCCTGCCCTAGAATATTGGGAAAGCCTTTTTTTTCTGTAACAGAGGTACATTAACCTCCCTAACGGTAATCCAGTTAATTTTCATTAGCAAAAGCGGTAACCCCGAGCCACACTCGGGATTACAATGCAGTATCCAGGTACAGGTTCTTACCTTGTCCCTAGGATCCTGCGATATCCTCCAGCCGGATCCTCAGCCTGATGTATCAGAGTTCCGGGCTCTGTTCACTGTGAGAGTTGCGATGCATGGGGACGGAGCCCGGTGGCAAATTCAAAAAAGTACAAAAAACGTAACACACACAATACATTGTAATCTGTATATTACATTACTGTATCAAATCATTTCACCTCAGTTTTATCCCTAGTGCTTTGTCCAGTGCCCTGCCTGCACTTTTACCATTTTTTCTGCCTGGAAACTTGAGAACATCAATGGCATCCAAAAAGCATCCCTTTATGTCAAAAGCGGTTTTAGACCAGCTAGAAAATAGCGATAGTGAATTAGAATCACTTGAAGAATTGAGCGATAGTGATTTATGGGAAAATTTGTCATCAGACACTGAAAGTTAGGACAGCAACGATTCTGCGACTGAGCTCAGTGATGTGCGAACTTGGTGCTCTATTGACTGTGGTACAGATCACACAGCACTGAGCTCAGTTGCAGAATCGTCGATGTTGCCACTTTCAGTATCTGATGACGAATTTCCCCACGAATCACTATGGCTCAATTCTTAAAGTGATTCTAATTCACTATCACTGTTTTCTAGCTGGTCTAAAACCGTTTTTGACGTAGAGGGACACTTTCCATTGTCCTGATTGTGGTGTCAGATTTTGTGCAGTCTTATGTTTCACAATTTTTCATACCCGGATGTTTTCTAAACCAATATGCAGTGCCTAGTAATACTGCACCCTTGTTTGGACAAATTTCAATGTTTTTGATTTGATTACATTGTTGAATAAAATTTATTATTATTATTATTATTATTATTATTATTATTATTATTATTATTATTATAATTTTTTATAATTATTTATAATTATTTATTATATTATAATTTATGGATTAAAAGAAGAAAAAAGTTTATTTGGAGCTTTAAATGAGGATAGTGGGGCCGTTCAAGTCCCCTCCTCCATCCCGGTTCAATATTAAAGAAAAAAAGGAGAACAAAAAGCGGGACTTTGAATGAGGCACACGGGAGCAGAAATATAAATTAGATAAAATGGCAGTCTTTAATAAATTCATTTAAACATTCATATATTTACATATTTATGCACATAGCTATATATTAACCCCCCTGGCGGTATTCTCGAGTCTGGCTCGGGGTGAGATTTTAGTACCAGAAGTGGTAACCCCGAGCCAGACTCGGGATCGCATCGCTGGATCCTGGAAGACGTGACTTACCTTGTCTCCGGGATCCCGCGATGTTCTCCCGCTGTGTTCGGCGGCCGGATCTTCCGCCCGATGCACTGTGTGCCCTGACTTCCGTTCCCTGCGAGCGTAGCGATGCAGGGGGTGGAACCGGCGGCAAATTCAAAATGTATAAAGCACAAACACACTGACACATTGTAATCCTATTGGATTACATTACTAAATAAAATAAAATAAAATTGCCCTTAGATTGCCCCCCAGTGCTTTGTCCAGTGCCCCTGCCTGCAGTTTTACTGTACTTCCTGTCTGGAAACTGCAGAGCGACCATGGCATCAAAAAACCACACTTCAACCTCAAAAGCGGCATATGACCTGCTGGAAAACAGCGACAGCGAGACAGAATCGCTTGCAGAAGTGAGTGATAGCGATTCATGGGGAAGTTCGTCATCAGGCACGGAAAGCGATTTCAGCGATGATCCTGCGACTGTGCCCAGCGATGTGCGGACTTGGTGCTCGATTGATTGTGGTACGGAGCACACAGCGCCCCCAAGATTCCCGTTTACCGGAGCGCCTGGTATCAAAGTGGAGGTTGAAGATGACAGCCCCTTGGGATACCTCCAACTCTTTTTGACTGATGAAGTCATAGAAAGAATTGTTACAGAGACCAATCGGTACCAGGAGCAACAAGCTGCTATACCTCAGAGGTTTTCAAGGAGCAGAAAATGGGAACCAGTGACCAAGGAGGACATCTGGAAGTTTCTGGGCCTAATTATTCTCCAAGGAGTGGTGGGGAAACCCCTACAGAAGTGGTACTGGACAACCAACAAAAAGCCACTCCTTTTTTTGGCACCATCATGTCGGAATACAAATTTTCTCTCATAATGAAATATCTGCATTTTCAAAATAATGAAGAATTTGATGAGACTTCTCATTCAGCTCCAAAACTGAAAAAGATTTGGGACCTATATCAAATTATTCTGAAAAATTTCCAGCAGACCTATGTACCATACAGAGACGTCAGTATCGACGAAAGTCTAATGGCCTACAAAGGAAGACTTAGCTGCATACAGTACATCGCATCTAAGAGAGCACGATTCGGCATAAAATCATTCAGGCGCTGTGAAGCCAGCACTCGTTACATATGGAATTCGGTCCTTTACACTGGGAAAGGGACCAAATTCAACTAAAGATTCTATAATTATAGAATGGCAAATGCTTCTGTTCTCACTTTGATTGAGCCATTGCTGAATCAGGGGTACTGTGTAACCATAGATAATTTTTATACTTCTCCAGATCTCTATGAGTTCCTTCTACAACACAAGATGGATGCATAGGGGACTGTTAGAGCTAACCGGCGTGACATGCCGCCAACCTTTGGCAATAAAAAGCTCAAGGCAGGAGAAATATTTGCCTGGCAAAAAGGCAAAATGATGGCACTAAGATGGCGCGATAAAAAAGATGTGTGCCTAATGAGTACCATTCACAACACCTCTACTCTCATGGTACATACAAAAGGTGGAAAAGACGTAATGAAACCTCAAGTCATAATGGACTACAACAACACCATGGGAGGTGTTGACAGAGCTGACCAGGCCATGACTTTTTATCCTGCTATGAGAAAGCAACAAAAAAAATATTACAAAAAAATCTTCAGGCATCTTCTTGAACAGTGCCTGTGGAATGCTTTCATTCTTCTAAAAAAAAAAGAGTGACAGGCCTGTGATTCATGCAGACTTTGTTTGGAAAGTTGCCGAACTTATATTTCTCAAGCACCAAACACCAACCACTGTAAATAGATCTGGACGTCGTGCTGCTGGTGTTGTGAACCCGGAACGCCTGACAGGTCGACACTTTATGGACCACATTCCACCAACGGAAAAGAAGGCAGCACCCACAAGGATGTGTGTGGTTTGCTGCTCTAAACCTGACGACACAGGAAGGAAAATCAGAAAATAAACCCGGTTCTACTGTCCTGACTGTGACATCGGACTTTGTGCTGTACCCTGTTTTAAAATTTTCCATACCCAAGATGTTTACTAAAGCAATATGACTACTAATATTGCACTCTTGTTTGGCCAAAGAAAATGTCAGTGTTTTTGATTTATATTATTTACTAAAATGTATTGAATAAAAAGTATTATTACTATTATATTATTATTTGTTATTATTTATAGTTATTTATTATGTTATAATTTATGATTTTGTGTTTCAAGCTTTATCATACCCAGGATGTCTACTAGACTCTTGTTTGGACAGATTTCAGTGAGTTATTCCTAAGAATTACAATATAAAACGCCACATTTCCATGCAAAAATAATGGTACCGCTTTCAGCACCTAAAATCCGAAATAATCATACCGCCAGGGAGGATAATATTTTATATTTCATTAAAAAATACATTCCAAAAAGGACTTTTTGGCAAATATATGAAGAGTTTGACATATAGAAAAAGATATAAATAATATCTAAATATGTGACACATTGAAGTGTCACTTAGAGAAAATAACAAAAACAAAAAAATATAAATGAAGATGGAACGTCCATACATGGTGAATGATTTTGTACACAAAATGGTAGTTGTAAGCTCTACGCATTTCGGGACCTTATAGACACTCATCAGGAGCAAAACCATAGTGACCACCTATGAATAGGGAAAACAACAATATTTTAAATGGTCTGAAAAGCAAGTAGGCAAATGTAGAATATGAAAACCCCACATAACTACATTTGACCCAGGGACTTACAAATATATCTGCACAATGGTGGTGCAACCATGAAAGTCAAGCCTGCCAAAAATGCCAAATCCTGGAGCTGAGGGAGCATGTCCAGGCGACGAACACCCAACACAGACAACACCCCGAGTGGGTCAGGGTGTGGGAAAAAGCACAAATGGGTGATGAAAGATAGGTGGCCTCAGTGAGAGGGAAACCCTGAAAAATGAACAATAACTAAATATGTGAAAAATATTGAAATGTGTGGAGGAGGAAGGAAAATAGAAAACAGATAAGCTAAAGGTAGGATGGGAAACAGTAGAAAAAAAGGGAGGAAAAAAGGAAAGGGAGGAAGTGATGAGAGAAAGATAAATGGAAGAAAAGAACCTGTAAGAAAGACAAGAGCAAAGAAAGAAATAGCTAAAGAAAGGGAATGAGGAACAAATGAAATGAAGTGAGTGTGAGGGGGATAAAAAGAAAAAATACCTGCTAAAAAGTGAATAAGGGCATGAGAGCCAAAAAACGTCTAGTTGCAGTGAAAACAATGAAAAGAGGCCAGGATGTGAGACCCTGCACAAGGAAAGGCTCAAGCGGGGAGCGCCACCACAAAACCGCCCCCGATGTCATGCACCAGTAACCCAAGTGTGCCACGAGGGCGCCAAATATCCGGCGCAGGAGGCATGACATCAATGCACAGTGGAGGAGACCCTGCCTGCCCCACGTCAGAACGGGGGTGGAGGGGAAACCACCAGTGCACGTCGCAGCTCTTGGACGTGACAGGAGAGGCACGGCCATAGGACCAACAGCGGCCGATGCCAACAATGCGCACATATAATGTGAAAGATCAAAATAACAGGGATCAAGAAAATGAATAGCAACCTGTTAGTTGTTACTGTATGGGGACAATCAAAATACATAGTTGAAAATAAAAAACAACTGAGAAATTGATAAGTAAGGAAAATCTAATAATTATTAGTGCGACCGTGTGCCTCCATCCCTAATTAATTGATTAAAAGAAGAAAAAACTTTATTTGGGACTTTAAATGAGGATAGTGGGGCCGTTCAAGTCCCCTTCTCCAATATTAAAGAAAAAAAGAAGAACAAAAAGCGGGACTTTGAATGAGGCACACGGGAGCAAAAATATAAATTAGATAAAGTGGCAGTCTTTAATAAATTTATTTAAATATTCATATATTTACATATTTATGCACATAGCTATATATTAATATTTTATATTTCATTAGAAAAATTATGATTTTGTGTTTCAAACTTTATCATACCCGGGTTTGTCTACTAAATTCTTGTTTGGACAGATTTAAGTGAGTTATTCCGAAGAATTATAGGCCTACTATATAAAACAACAAATTTCCATGCAAAACAATGTACTGCTTTGACATTCAAAAATCAGACATAATCATACCGCCAGGGAGGTTAATGGTATATTGGTGCATAGGGAAGCTCGAATTTAGAAAAAAAAAGGCTAGGCTTTAAACCATTCATAGCAGATGCTTAGCATTGAGATATCGTCCATAATAAACTGCCCACCACAACTGGGCAAGCAGAAGTAAAGGGATTAGTAGGAAAAGATTGTTTATTATTGAACACATTAGTAATTACATTTTGTTGACAACAACAATGTCCAACAAGGCAAGTAAATTGTAATCTCTGCCTCAGTGTATTGCTTCTGAACAATTGCACCAATCTGGGATGGCATCTTGGCATTGATAGCCATATCCTGTCTCTCTGGTACTTCTAACAGTGATAACTACATATGGCTAGGATTACAAGACTGAAAGAATTCCTTAAGTGGTACAACCAGTTGATTCGCTATCACAGTTGCTACAGCAGTTTCTTCCCTCTACTGCATTATCCTCAAAATCTCTTGCTGATGTACCTTTTAGTTGTAATACTTCCCTGTCAATCATCAAGGATGGGAAGTAAAGATCTAAAAAGGGACACTGAAAGCAAAACTTCTGTATAAATTCAGTAACAATACAGTTCACAAACTTGTAAAGCCTACTGGTTTAACTGTTACAGTGCTATATTTCAGTCATGCTATACAACTACACAAACTGCTGGTTAGGCATTCCAAAAATTTGAATACCTTATTGCATAGCCTTAGTAGGGTTAACATTAATACATAGACGACATCTAGACACAGTTCCATGATATGGCTACAGGAATTCCTACCAGCCTAGAAAATATTTATACAGTCAAAAGAATTGCAGGCAAGAATATAATAGTAACCGAGTCTTGTGGTTTAAAAACAAGCTTTTCACAGATTATTTGCAAATTAAATAACAATAAGGACAATACCTTAATGCACTAAATGATTAGACTTTGTGCTTGATTTCAAGATGCAATTACAAATCTTAATCATACATTTGATATTAAAATGGTGCAATAAAAGGAAATTCATCAGTATACACAGCGTATAATTGGTCATTAGAAGATCCATCTGTTTTTAATGCTGAACTTAACATGTGTGTGTCCATTTCATGTCATTTTGCAGAGAAAATGAAGTGTGCAAAGTTATTAAAGGATGATTAAATTAAGAACATACTCACATAGCACTCGTAGACTCTATTAGCCATAATGAGAGAACAAATCTCTTTTTATTCCATCCTCGGAAAGCCGGTATGCAGTACTTCTCCAATTACAATGATCACCTGAAAGGATTTGTCATTATCAACCAATTTTTGGGCCTCAGCCATTTTGGATTCATTAGTGTGGAACATTGTCTGCACTAGCCGAGTCTAACCTATTGTTTGTAGTGCTGAGGGTCAAAGGAAGGGCACAACATTTAGATTGAACTCATTTGTCAAAAAGCATGTGAATAAAATTGATTTTAGCAAGTATAAGGTGCAGTTTTATAGAACCGGATCCAAAGCTTTCAAAGTAACTTCTCATAGTCTTGCTAATGGCACCTTTATTCTTCCGGGAATCGGGGAACAGAGCTTGATAACACAAATAAAGATTCTACAGCCAGAATACACTGTATTTTGAATCAGAACATTATGTGTAGGGCTCTTTTCTTCTTGACAGTTTAAAATTGCATCTTGAGCACTTGTGATAATCGCTGTGCTTTTTAGACTATGAAAGAAGAAAACAATTCAGTAGGGGACTCATTGTTTAACCGGTGTAACGGCCTAAAGTGTAGCAATTTAATATGGGATACTGGTTTTCCATGGTCAGCAGGAGTCTGTATGAACAATGGGTCATGCTGAGGTAGCATGTGGAAAATGACTTTAATACACTATATAGAATGGCTTATTGCTTTGGTCAATAGGCTGCATTGAAGATGGTGTATTTAGCCACTTGGGAAGGTTAAACCTGTCAAGGTATACTGTGACTGATATGCAGGAGCTGCTTATGAGGTCTCTAATGAAAAAACTAGTGACATGCCAAGTTACAGAGTTCAGAACAGAGTCCTGACACGTATTTCAGCATTATATGCTCTATTAACCTTGTTTAGCTGCATTATTGAAACAAAAGATTTGTATTTTTAGCAAATAATCTGCTTTTAAGTGTTCCAGCCTCGTCTCGTTTTTAATAGTGGTCATATTATTACAATGCTGAAAAAACAATTTGATTATCATCTAGTTAATCCAAAATCTAGCAGTGCAGGAGCTGTCTAGTTCCAAAGATTTAACAACATCTGCCAGTTGAAGCTGAGCTGTAGACAGATATAAAAGAAACAATGTAACCCAGTTGTGAATTAATGAAAAACCATTAAAGTTGAACTCCAGTCAGATATTAGATACACAAATTACACAGCCCTGTAGCCATTAATATACTGCATATCATTTAATGTGTTTTTCTAAGTGCAAGCTTATATAAGTATCTGAATTTGACCTGGAAATGGCCACTTGCAAGAACCTGTATAACAGCATTCAGACTGGGGGAGGGAAAATCAAGGGGCAAATCAGTTTTGCTACAATGTAAGGGACATGTCAATAGGAGGAGAGAGCAAAGTGGTAGAAAGATAAGCTCACAAGTTTGCCATTTCTGTTTTTACTTTTCAGTCACAAAACAAGGGCAGAGACAAGACCTCTACGGGCCTGTCCAAACATTTTTATGCATTTGAATGCATGTTTATGTCTGAATAATGGATGTGCATTGCTTCCATTGATGTGCATTGACACTTTTTTTATGTGAGTTGATGCAAATTTTGATGTGCCTTGATACATGTTTTATGTTTTTTACATGTTTTATGTCTGCATTTTTCAGGTCATTTCCTCTGACATCACATCCTTTTCCTGTTTGTGGGTTGAGAGGAGTGGGAGAGATAGGGCGAAAAATAGAAAGGGTCAGAGAGAAACAAACACATTTTTGTTTTGGAGAGAAATTGGCAAAAGGGATCGCAGTGCATTGATGTCTGATGATTGGCCAAAGCATGCACCTGACCTGCATGCTTTGGCCAATCACAGTGCGCTTTGCTGTTTAGCCAATTATTGCTCAGGGGGCTAAGTCCACGCCCCAGACTATATAAGGCTGCTTACACAGTGGCCATATATAGTGTAATGATTGGGAGAACGTTAGCTAGAGGCAGGTTAGTTGGTGGCGCTCAGGCAGTTTAGTATATATATATATATATATATATATATATATACCGTATTTATCGGCGTATAACACGCACCGGCGTATAACACGCACCCCAATTTAGGAGGGAATTTTAAGGAAAAAAAACTTTTAGGAGGGAAGTTGAAGGGAAAAAAAACTTACATTTAAACGCCCATCATTGCAGCCTTGTCAGTGCAGCCTTGTCAGTGCAGCCATGTCAGTGCAGCCTTGTCAGTGCAGCCATGTCAGTGCAGCCTTGTCAGTGCAGCCTTGTCAGTGCAGCCTTGTCAGTGCAGCCTTGTCAGTTCAGCCTTGTCAGTGCAGCCTTCCCCAGTGCAGCCTTGTCAATGCAGCCTTCCCCAGTGCAGACTTCCCCAGTGCAGCCTTGTCAGTGCAGACTTCCCCAGTGCAGACTTCCCCAGTGCAGCTTTACCCAGTGCAGCCTTCCCCAGTGCAGTCTATCCCAGTGCAGCTTTACCCAGTGCAGCCTTCCCCAGTCCAGTCTTCCCCAGTGCAGCTTTCCCCAGTGCAGCCTTCCCCAGTGCAGCCTTCCCCCAGTGATCCCAGCCATTCTGGGCTTCAAAATCGCCGATCGCGATTTGAAAATGGCGCCGCCGGCGCCGAAATACACAGTGCCGCTCCTCGGCTCTTTCCGGCGGCTGTCGTTCATTTTCGGCTCCACTCGTAGTCCCGAGCGGAGCTATCCGAACCTAGCCGAGTAGGTTCGGAAAGCTCCGCTCGGGACTACGAGTGGAGCCGAAAATGAACGACAGCCGCCGGAAAGAGCCGAGGACCGGCTCTGTGTATTTCGGCGCCGGCGGCGCCATTTTCAAATCGCGATCGGCGATTTTGAAAATATGACAGGTCGGATCGCAGGGGATCGGCGTATAACACGCACCTGCGACTTTCCCCTGATTTTAAGGGGAAAAAAGTGCGTGTTATACGCCGATAAATACGGTATATATATATATATATATATATATATATATATATATATATACAGTGTAGTGTAGACTATATATACAGTGCCATCAGTGTATTAATATATATACACCGTGTAATATATATATATATATATATATATATATATATATATATATATATATATATATATATTCAGCATTCACTGTAGACTATATATACAGTGCAGGTAGTCTAGTATATAAAAATATAGAGTTTTGCTCATAAGTTTACATACCCTGGCAGAATTTATGATTTCTTGGCCATTTTTCAGAGAATATGAATGATAACACAAAAACTTTTCTTTCGCTCATGGTTAGTGTTTGGCTGAAGCCATTTATTATCAGTCAACTGTGTTTACTCTTTTTAAATCATAATAGCAACAGAAACTACCCAAATTACCCTGATCAAAAGTTTACATACCCCAGTTTTTAATATTTAACATCAATGACAGCTTGAAGTCTTTTGTGGTATATGTGGATGAGGCTCTTTATCTTCTCAGATGGTAAAGCTGCCCATTCCTTTTGGCATGGCTTGTCCTCCAAGCTCCAGTTCCTGTAAATTCTTGGGCTGTATTGCATGAACTGCACGTTTGAGATCTCACCAGAGTGGATCAATGATATTGAGGTTAGGAGACTGTGATGGCCACTCCAGAACCTTCACTTTATTCTGCTGTAGCCAATGACAGGTCAACTTGGCCTTTTGTTTTGGATCATTGTCATGTTGGAATGTTCAAGTACGTCCCATGCGCAGCTTCCTGGCTGATGAATGCAAATGTTCCTCCAGTATTTTTTAATAACATACTGCATTCATCTTGCCATTAATGTTTACCAAATTTCCCATGCCTTTGTAGCTCACACATCCCCAAAACATCAGCAATCCACCTCCGTACCTTTCATCATAGGCCTTGTTGACTCCTCCAAATGTAGCATTTATGGTTGTGGCCAAAAAGCTCAGTATTGGTCTCATCACTCCAAATTACTTTGTGCCAGGTTTGAGGCTTGTCTCTGTGCTGTTTGGCGTATTGTAAGTGCGATACTTTGTGGCATTTGCATAGTAATGGTTTTCTTCTGGCAACTCGACCATGCAGCCCATCTTTCTTCAAGTGCCTCCTTATTGTGCATCTTGAAACAGCCACACCACATGTTTTCAGAGAGTCCTGTATTTCACCTGGAGTTATTTGTGGGTTTTTCTTTGCATCCCGAACAATTTTCCTGCCAGTTGTGGCTGAAATTTTAGTTGGTCTACCTGACCGTGGTTTGGTTTCAACAGAACCCCTCTGTCACGCCAATACTCACCAAGGCCGATATGCCGAGAGCGGCTTGCCCTTACGACCACGCGCACCCGAACCCCCGAAAGTGAGACAGGGGATCGGAAGCACGCAGAGGCACGGGTCTCCGGTAAGCTGTAGGATGACTTGAATGGAGATTCTTCTGAGGAAGTGCCTGAGGGTGAAAGGGAAGAGGTTAAGG
Source organism: Lithobates clamitans (assembly GCA_037952925.1). Classification (NCBI taxonomy): domain Eukaryota; kingdom Metazoa; phylum Chordata; class Amphibia; order Anura; family Ranidae; genus Lithobates; species Lithobates clamitans. Next base: position 3,382,306 of record JBBGZY010000898.1, read on the forward strand.
GATAGCAAGCTGATGGCAAGGACGTCCTAGGAACTGAGGGGATCCAGGGGGTGGCAGCCCCGTGGAAGGTATGGTAGGAAGCAAAGGAAGAGGACAGGAAGTCCAACAGGTCTGGAGTGATCCTTTAACAGGCCAGAGGTCAGGATGTCAGCAGCAAGAGGTGGTCTATCTCCAGGCAGAGAATCAGGGTATCTACAAGCAAGAGTGGTCAAGTGTCCAGGCAGAGGATCAGGGTATCCAGCAAGCAGAGTAGTCAGGTATCCAGGCAGAGGGTCAGGGTATTCAGCAAGCAGAGTAGTCAGGTGTCCAGGCAGAGGGTCAGGGTATTCAGCAAGTAGAGTAGTCGGGTATCCAGGCAGAGGGTCGGTATCAACAGGTAACAATAAGCAAGGTTTTCAAACACAGGCAGGGGAAGCTGACGACAAACCAGCAACCCGACTGGGTGCTGGAGTCGTCTGAAGTACCTCCCAGTGAGCGCCTCAGCGTGACGCGCTACCGGGCACCCGCACGGGCGACGGCGCGCACCCGCGGGCCGCCGTGCACCCGCGCGCGCCGTACCATCAGGCCGCGCACGGGTGCACGTCTCAGCAACAACCCCCCGCGCATGCGCCCAGCGGCCCGGCGGACGGAGGTGACTTGCCTGCCGTGACAGTGCCCCCCTCCTAAGGGCGGACACCGGACGCCCAAGCTAGACATCAACTCCGGATGGTCTTGATGAAAGGTTTGAATCAAACGAGGAGCATGTAGGTTCTTCGCAGGTTCCCATGAATTGTCTTCAGGTGGGTATCCCTTCCATTGGATCAGGTATTGTAGTTGTCTGCCTCTCCTTCTACAACCCAAGATAGCCTCCACCTCGAACTCGTTCTCACCGTCCACCCTGGTTGGTGGGGGAGGAACCTCCCCTCTTTCTGGAAATGGACTGGATGCAACAGGCTTCAATAAAGATACATGAAAGACAGGGTGGATCCTGTATGTTTTGGGCAGGGCTAATTCCATGGCCACGGGATTAATAATCCTCTTGATAGGGAAAGGACCAATAAATTTAGGTCCTAGTTTTCGGGATGGTAACTGCAGCTTGAGGTTGGCGGTGGACAACCAAACCTCTTCCCCTATGTTAAACTTTGGATTCTCCTTCCTGCCTCTGTCATACTGCTCCTTGTAGATCCTCTGAGCTTTTCGTAACATGCTTTGAATCTCCTGAAAATTGGCTTGTAAGGATATTATTCTGTCCTGTACTGCAGGAACTGTTACCTCAGGAATGTCCTTAGTCAGGAACGTGGGGTGGAACCCGCAGTTGGCCCAGAAGGGCGTCTGGTTGGTAGCCGCGTGAACTGAGTTATTATACGCGAATTCTGCATATGGAAGAAGTTTTGACCAATCATCCTGGGATCCTGAACAAAAGCAACGGAGATACTGCTCCAAAGTCTGATTTGTCCTCTCCGTTTGGCCGTTGCTCTGCGGATGATAGGCTGATGAGAGGCATACTCTAATATCCAGGGCCTTACAAAGTTCCCTCCAGAATTTGGATGTGAATTGCACGCCTCTGTCAGACACTATATTCTTTGGTACTCCGTGCAGCCTTATGACCTCTTTCAGAAAAACGTTGGCTGTTTCAGCTGCGGAGGGGGTCCCGATCATGGGTAGGAAGTGGGCCATTTTGGACAAACGGTCGACTACAACAAAAATGGTAGTGAAGCCTTCTGAGGCTGGCAGATCCACAATGAAGTCCATGGACACATCGGACCATGGTCGTTCCGGAATAGGGAGTGGTTTAAGTAAGCCCCAGGATCTGGCGTTCTGGCCTTTGCTGCGTTGACAACGGAGACAAGAGGCCACATATTCGCTGCAATCCCGTCTCCAACCCGGCCACCAGAAGGAGCGGGAGATCAAGTCAGCTGTCTTCCTAACCCCGAAGTGGCCAGCCAATTTATGGTCGTGGCACATCTTGAGAGCGGTTAACCGGGTTTGTTGAGGCACAAAGATTTTGTCCCGGACCCAAAAGAGACCCTCATCTTTCCTTAAGGATTGTACCTCTGGATCGGCACATGTATTGGATGATCTCTTGATCGAAGATATCAGGTCTGTCTGTGTCAATCCAAGAAAGTTGTGAGGTGCTAGAATTGTACTTGGTTCTGAGGTCTGGAGTTCTGCTGAGAACATTCGGGAGAGAGCGTCCGCTTTTCCATTCTTTTTGCCAGGTCTGTAAGAGATGTGGAAATTGAAGCGCGAAAAGAACAGGGCCCAACGAGCTTGTCTGGGTTTGAGGCGTTTTGCTGTTCGGAGGTACTCAAGATTCTTGTGATCGGTGAAAATCATCACCGGATGGAGTGCCCCCTCAAGTAAGTACCTCCATTCTTCCAGGGCAAATTTTATGGCCAACAGTTCCCTGTCACCTACGTCATAATTTAATTCTGCCGCACTGAGTTTCCGAGAAGCAAATGCAACTGGGTGTAAGATGGCCTTGGGTCCCTGTCTCTGAGAAAGGATTGCCCCCGTGGCTATTTCTGATGCATCCACTTCCAACACGAACGGATGGGAAGGATCAGGATGCCGGAGAATAGGAGCGGAACTGAACAGATCCTTTAGCTTCATGAAAGCTTCCTGTGCTGCTTGGGACCACTGGAAGGATCCGTGCCGGCGTGTGAGCTGAGTGATGGGTGCCACTATAGTAGAGAATCCGACAATAAACTTCCGATAGAAGTTAGCAAATCCGATAAAGCGTTGAACCCCTTTTTTATCAGAGGGGGCTGGCCACTCCTGAATAGCCTGTATCTTTTGAGGATCCATCTCCACTCCATTTGCTGAAATGATAAACCCTAGAAATTGCACAACTGATTTTTCAAATTCGCACTTCTCCCTTTTTAGGTAAAGCCTGTGCTGTCTCAGAATGGTCAGAACTGTTTTGACGTGATCCCTGTGCAGTTCCAATGTAGGGGAGAAAATTAGGATATCATCCAGGTAGACTACGAGGAAGTCATCTAGGTATTTGCGGAAAATGTCGTTCACTAGGTGTTGGAACGTAGCCGGAGCATTGCAGAGCCCAAAGGGCATCACCAAGTATTCGAAATGCCCGAACCTTGACCTGAAAGCTGTCTTCCACTCATCCCCAGCTCTGATTCGGATAAGGTTGTACGCCCCTCGGAGATCCAATTTGGAGAAGATTCTGGCTGACCTAAAGCGTTGGAATAACTCTGGAATGAGCGGTAACGGGTACCGATTTTTGACAGTAATGTTATTCAACTGCCGGTAATCCACACAGGGCCTAAGGGAACTGTCCTTTTTACCGACAAAGAAGATACCTGCTCCGGCAGGTGAAGATGAGGGACGGATGAACCCTTTTTCCAGATTCTCATCTATGTATTGTTTAAGAGCCTCCAGCTCTGTTTCGGAAAGGGGGAAGATACGCCCAAAAGGAATTTCTGATCCTGGCAACAGGTCGATTGGGCAGTCGTATGGCCGATGAGGTGGAAGACAATCGGCCATTTGTTTGCTGAAGACTTCTTGAAACTCGTGATACTCCTGGGGGACATGCTGGAGGTCAATCGGAGGAGCTGAGATCGTAGCACAGATCTGGGATCTCTGAGGACGGCAGTGTTGAGAACAGTAGGCGGAAGGAAAAGAGACCGTCTTCGAGCTCCATTGGATAAGAGGGTCATGGGCTTGTAACCAAGGTAACCCCAGAATGACTGGGAACATGGGAGAGTGGATGAGGTCTAAGCGCAGAAGTTCTCGGTGTCCTGAATCGGTAGTGGCTAGGATAGGTTGAGTCTCCTGGGTGATTAGGCCTGAACTGGGGAGAGACCCATCTGCCAAGTGGACTTGTAAGTGTTGCGTCTTAAGCTGTAAAGGCACATGCAAGGTTCGGGCCAGGGCAGCGTCCATAAAGCAACTACATGCGCCGGAGTCAATGATCGCCGGTAGGCGGGATTCCCCTTCCGGTAGCTGTAACGAGATAAACAACATCACATAAGATTTCGAGGAATTGTTATCTTGGTAGGTCATTGTTTTAGGTTGAAAGGACTTACTAGGCCTTATCGGGCAGTTGCGCAGGAAGTGGCCGGCACCCCCGCAATAGAGACACAAGTTGGACTGCCGTCTACGCTGTCTCTCCTCTGAGGTTAGCGGTGGGCGTACTAAACCCAGCTGCATTGGTTCGGAATCAGAAAGTGCAGTAGACCCAGCTGTAATGGGTGAAGATCCTGGAATGGGTTGGAGTCTTGGAGTTGCCCATGCTGGGCGAGGATTTTGGAATCGCTCAGACCGACGTTCCCTCAAACGCCGATCTAATTTGGTTGCTGCCTGGATTAGCTCCTCTAATGATGTGGGAGTCTCCATCCTGGCTAATTCATCCTTGAGGAGTTCCGACAGACCTTGGCGATACTGGTGACGTAAGGCTGGCTCATTCCAGTTAGTGTCGGCCGCCCACTTACGGAATTCCACCGTGTAGTCCTCAATTGGTCTCCTTCCCTGGACTAGACGGTATAAGATAGTTTCGGCGATGGCCATACGCTGTGGATCGTCATATAGTTGGGCCATACTTTCAAAAAAGGTATCAATAGTATTAAGTACCAGACTTCCTGATTCCATCAGGCTGTGTGCCCAGGCCTGAGGTTCCTCTGACAACAGGGAAATCGCAAAACCCACCTTGACCACTTCTGATGCGAAGGTTCGGGGTTGCAACGCGAAGTAAAGAGTGCATGCGTTTTTGAAGGCCCTGAACTTCTTACGGTCCCCTGAGAACCGTTCCGGAGTGGGAACCCTAGGTTCCGGAAGTGCCATTACTACTGTAGGACTAGCAGTGGCCTGAGGGAGCGGCCCTTCATTACTAGGTGCTGGAGCTGCAGTGGCAGGAGGAAGGGCCCCCGTCAGTTGTTGGAGGCGGCTATCCACTTGTGTGTATCCCTCTTGTAGCCTCTGTACTGAATCAGCCAAGGCGGAGACTTGTTGGCATAAGATCTCCAAGGGAGAGCGCGCTCTGTCGGCCTCGGACATCTGGCTGGTTTGTACTGTCACGCCAATACTCACCAAGGCCGAGATGCCGAGAGCGGCTTGCCCTTACGACCACGCGCACCCGAACCCCCGAAAGTGAGACAGGGGATCGGAAGCACGCAGAGGCACGGGTCTCCGGTAAGCTGTAGGATGACTTGAATGGAGATTCTTCTGAGGAAGTGCCTGAGGGTGCAAGGGAAGAGGTTAAGGGATAGCAAGCTGATGGCAAGGACGTCCTAGGAACTGAGGGGATCCAGGGGGTGGCAGCCCCGTGGAAGGTATGGTAGGAAGCAAAGGAAGAGGACAGGAAGTCCAACAGGTCTGGAGTGATCCTTTAACAGGCCAGAGGTCAGGATGTCAGCAGCAAGAGGTGGTCTATCTCCAGGCAGAGAATCAGGGTATCTACAAGCAAGAGTGGTCAAGTGTCCAGGCAGAGGATCAGGGTATCCAGCAAGCAGAGTAGTCAGGTATCCAGGCAGAGGGTCAGGGTATTCAGCAAGCAGAGTAGTCAGGTGTCCAGGCAGAGGGTCAGGGTATTCAGCAAGTAGAGTAGTCGGGTATCCAGGCAGAGGGTCGGTATCAACAGGTAACAATAAGCAAGGTTTTCAAACACAGGCAGGGGAAGCTGACGACAAACCAGCAACCCGACTGGGTGCTGGTGTCGTCTGAAGTACCTCCCAGTGAGCGCCTCAGCGTGACGCGCTACCGGGCACCCGCACGGGCGACGGCGCGCACCCGCGGGCCGCCGTGCACCCGCGCGCGCCGTACCATCAGGCCGCGCACGGGTGCATGTCTCAGCAACAACCCCCCGCGCATGCGCCCAGCGGCCCGGCGGACGGAGGTGACTTGCCTGCCGTGACACCCTCATTTTCCACTTCTTGATTAGAGTTTGAACACTGCTGATTGGCATTCTTAATTCCTTGGATATCTTTTTATATCCCTTTTCTGGTTCTTACAGGTCAACTAACTTTTCCCGCAGATGATTTCCCCATGACTCAGAATCCGGAAACATCAGTGCAGCACTGGATGAAAGATGCAAGGGTCTGTCAGGAGTCCAGAAACTCATTGACCTTTTATACACACACACTAATTACAAGCAAACAGATAACAGGTGAGGATGGTTACCTTTAATAGCCATTCAAACCCATTTGTGTCAACTTGTGTGCATGTTATCAGGCCAAAATCACCAGGGTATGTAATCTTTTGATCAGGGTCATTTGGGTAGTTTCTGTTGCCATTATGATTTAAAAAGAGTAAACATAGTTGATTGATAATAAATGGCTTCAGCCAAACACTAACCCCGAGTGAAAGAAATGTTTTTAGGTTATCATTCATATTCTCTGAAAAATGGCCAAGAGATCATAAATTCTGCCAGGGTATGTAAACTTATGAGCCCAACTCTATATACATACAGTGCAGTCAGTGTAGAATATATATACAGTGCAGGCAGTCTAGTGTGTGTATATATATATATATATATATATATATATATATATATATATATATACATACACAGTGCAATCAGAGTACAGTATACAGTGCATTGAAGTGGTTAAGGGGAACCCTGTGACAGAATTAAGAAAAAAATGGCATGGGTCCACCCTCCCAGTGCATACCATGCTATTTGGGTCTGGTATAGATTTTAAGGGGAACTCCATGCCAACATTTAAAATAAAAACAGTGTGGGGTCCTCCCCTAAATCCATAACATGCCCTTTGGGTCTGGCATAGATTTTAAGGAGAACTCCACGCCAACATTTTTTAAAAAATTGGCAGGGGGTCCTCCCCAAAATTCATACCAGACCCTTATCCGAGCAAGCAGCTTGGCAAGCCAGGATAGGGAGGGGAGGAGCGAGTGCCCCCCTCCAGAACCATACCAGGCCACTTGCCCTCAACATGGGGAGGGTGCTTTGGGGTCTCTCCCAAAACACCTTGTCCCCATGTTTAACAAGGGGGCCCCCATGTGAAAAAGGTGTCAAAAAGTAAAAACCACAAAAGACAGTTTTTGACAATACCTTTAATAAAAAAGAAAAAAAAAGTGTCCCGCGATGTCCATCCACCTTCAATCATGCCTCCCGACGGACGGACGGAAAAATAGAAAAATAGAAAAAAAAAATGAAAATACTCCGCCTCCATGTGCCCGACAGAGGGGACAGGGTCATCCGGTTATCTCACCGGGTGGCCCTGCCCTTTCCTATATAACAGCTGTTACCGCGAAAAGGCAGCAGTCAGTGGGACGCCTCCCATGGGAGTATTTTCTAGTTTTTTTCTATTTTTTGGGTCCATCGGGTGGCTTGATTGATGATGTATGTACATCGTGGGACACTTTTTAACTTGTTAAAGGGGGCTTCCAGATTCCGATAAGCCCCCCCGCCCGCAGGGGACAAGGTACTTTGGGGGGGCCCCAAAGCAGCCTCCCCACATTGAGAGGATATGGCCTGGTATGATTCAGGAGGAGGGGGGCGCTCACTGCATCCTGTACCCTGTCCTCCAAGCTGCATGCTGGAATAAGGGTCTGGTATGGATTTTGAGGGGGCCCCACACCAATTTTTTCAAAATTTTGGCGTGGAGTCCCCCTTAAAACTATACCAGGCCTGGCATGGACTGGGGGGGCATGCCAATCTTTTCATTGATTTTTATCTATATTGCCGGGATCCAGCAATACATTACAGCCGCAAGCAATTTTAAATTACATTTTTTCCTTTTTTCCGGGACTGTAAAACACATCAGACTAAGGGGACACCCAGGTATGATATTTGAAGGAATATTTCATTTTTATTGTTTCACTTTAAGCACTCTTAAAATCACTGCTCCTGAAAAAAACTGTAATTTTAGAAACTTTTTTTTGCATTGATACATGTCCCCTGGGGCAGTACCCAGGTCCCCATAAGCTTTTTAGGGAAATAACTTGAATATAAGCCTTTAAAATTTGATTTCTCATGTTCGTGTCAAATAGACTTTAATAGGGTTCGCATGTTCGCACACATTTTTTGCCTGTTCACATGTCCTGGTGCGAACCGAACTGGGGGGGTGTTTGGCCCATCCCTTCTCCTTGGATTGATTTTACATGCTTGTTTTTATCTTCTGAGATGTGAGTACTTTTAATCCCGTTTTTGCATAATAAAAGCGTGTTTACGGTATTACACTATGTGGAGGTTTACTTCATTTTATATCCATGATGCACTTCCTTTTCCCTAAGTCCATTGAAAGATATTGGAAGCACTGAACATTGTCTGTTCCTGGAGGGTGAAATGGCTGATTGTTGATGACACACCATATTGATTAATATAGTCCTACAACTCTGGAAAGAGTCCATCTTACACTGGGTGGTGGAGCACGCTGGCGATTTTTGATCACGCACATCTTCTGTTTATTTTTGCACAATCATATGAACTTTATTCGATATTCACTTTCTGGACTTCGTTGGTACATTTTGGATATTATCTGTTCACAATATATGGACTTGTTTATTTATTAATTAGCGCTGCATTATTTTTGTTTTACTTTGTTGTTAAGATTGTTCATGTATTGGTTTTAAACAGGGATATTTGAGTGATAGGTGATGAGATGTGGTTTTGGGTCTTGGCTCAGATTTTAGCTTAGATCTTAATCATTTAACCCCCAATAATGGATTTGTGTGCATCCCATTTTGCTAGATCCGAAGCCTTTCAGGTCTGGTATGGATTTTAAGGGGAACCCTGCACCAAAATTTTTTTAAAAATAGGGGTCCCCCAAAATCCATACCAGACCCTTATCCGAGCATGCAACCTGGCAGGCTGCAGGAAAAGAGGGGGATGAGAGAGTGCCCCCTCCTGAACCGTACCAGGCCACATGCCCTCAACATGGTGACAGACCCTTCAGGGTGACCTGAAGGGTCTGGTATGGATTTTGGGGGGACCCCTACGGCATTTTTTTTAAAAAAAATTGGCGCAGGGTTCCCCTTAATTTCCATATCAGACCCGAAGGGCCTGGTATGGATTTTAGGGGGACCCCCGCGCAATTTTTTTTTAAATTTTGGTTTGGGGTTCCCCTTAATATTCATACCAGACCCAAAGGGCCTGGTAATGGACTGGGGGGTATCCTATGCTCTTTTTTTCAATGAGTTTTATCTATATTGCTAAGACCCGACAATTCATTACAGCTGCGATCAGTTTTAAATGACAATTTTTCCTTTAGAAATGTCATTTTGTTGTGGTACTGTTCTAAACACAGGAAAATGTGCCATTTTACAGGCATACTATAGACACCCCCCAGGCACGATTTTTAAAGGAATATTTCATTTTTTTTGTTTCACTTTAAGCATTAAAAAATCACTGCTCCCCGAAAAAATGACCCAGGTCCCCAAACACTTTTTATGACAATAACTTGCATATAGGCCTTTAAAATGAGCACTTTTGATTATTCATGTTCATGTCCCATAGACTTTAATGGTGTTTGTGTATTCTGCCGAATTTTTTGCCTGTTCTAGGTTCTGCTGCGAACTGAACAGGAGGGTGTTTGGCTCATCCCTAATGGACAATAATAAAAGGCAATGCAAGTAATACATTTAAAAAATGAAGTCCTAGGCCTATACATCATCTTGTCCTTATGCAAAAATAACAAAGGCTTCCTGCCTTTCCACAATGCAGAGGGAAGGAGGAAGGGCAGACAATAAAAAATAGATGGGTTAAATTAAACAGGCATAGGGAAGGTCAGGCAATAACAAAAAGATAGGCACAGACTCCTAAAATCCTATGACAATCCTATTGCACATTTTATAATTTACAAGTGTTTTATACTTTTTTCTAAATGTTTATTTTTTTTTCTTGTAGGGCCACTCCTGCATTATGCAGCTAACATGAGCAGAGACAGCAATTCATACTGGTAAACTGGGTAGTGGGTACTACTTTTATAAAAATTAAATTCTATGTATAAACCCCACCTTGACCCTATGCAAAAAATGAGTTCCTTAAAGGATAAGCTCAGACACTGGCCCTGCAGAGGTAATGGTTACAAGGTATCCCACCTTGTAGGTAAAGTAGAGAGAGAAGTGTCTCAAATGGTAAAAAGGCCATTTCTGAAACACAGAGAGAACCAGATTAGGTCTTCTTAGTGAGTGACAGGCCAAGGCTCTCTAAAAAAAAGATATCTGTGAAGTACAGCTGGAGTAGGACAGGCTGTGAAACAAGACCAATCACAGACAGAAAAAAAGAGGAAATATGCCCTGTGAAAAAACACACACAGCCTGCTATGACTGCAGTTCATGTGGAGGGGGACATGCTGTGAAACAGTCAATTGCAACCAGCAATAAATAGGAAACTTGCCCTGTGAAAATCACATGCAACCTGCTCTGATGGTAGTACATGTGGACAAGGGCAGGCTGTGAAAAAATAATTTGCAGCTAGCTAAAAAAAAGGAAATATGCCTTGTGAAAAAACACATGTAGCCTGTTATGACTAAGTGGATGTGAACAGTTTGTAAAAAAAGCTGCAGAACACACATCATTATTATTAAGATGTAAAATTTTGCCTCACCCCACTCAAATTCTTCAAGATACGTAATATTTTGCTAACTAAATGATATTTAGTAAGAGTTTTCATCTTCTTTAAAGTGGTTGTAAACCACGGCTAGTTAAAATAAAAAGGCAATTGCATAATGTGCTAGTGTGTATCGTGTTTTGCTGCATTTGTTTTTGTTTGACACTTGTTTTTTTCAAGCTGCAAATGTGCGTTTGCTTCTGTGTTTTGAATGCCATTTACAATTAATTAGGTGTATAAAGGTGGCCATACACTATATATTCTGATTGTACAATTCTTTTAGATCTACCCTCAACTATGAAATAGGAGAACCTACCTGAACAATCAATCATTTTGTATCAAATCAGGCAGGCCCTTGCACTACATAGCTGATGGTAAATCTGAAGGAGATTGTGAAATCAGATTGTAATGTGTATGGTCACCTTAAGGGAAGAAACCGGTGGTGGTATAGTAATGAGGGAGGTGTGGGCCAGACTGGTAATACACACCCTATCATGCTCATTTCTGTGATGCAAAAACACAGAGAATGATGGGTGCTGACCTACAGGAAGTGATTCAAGCAGAAAGATTGTTTTAAAACTGACACAGAAACATTACATTTTAAAAACTTTGTGGATGATGTAAGTGAGAGATAAGAACAATGGGATGACTGTGCCAGTAATTCTTAAACAAAAGGATCATATTTATTATGAAAAGTGAAATTCTGCTCAAAAAAGGTGAACTTAACCTTTAAGTGGAGTTAGGGTTTAATAACTGTTAATAACAGGATTGCATTGCTTTCAGACTAGCAAAGTAAAAAGAGTGGTATACTAGTTCAGAAGGGAAAATTCAGGAGACCTCAAAGCCTCCCCCTACCTCGATTTCCTCATCCTACTCCTCCCTCTCCCTTACTTACTGCTATGGTTGTACCGATCCTGATACCGGTATTGGTGCAGATACTAAGCATATGCATGAGTATCGGCTCCGATACCTGAAACCAATACTTTCAGGCTTGGTTCTTTCAGCTGTCAGCGGGATTCCCCCACTGACAGCTGAAATGTAAACAAAAGAAAAAAGGCGGCAATTATTGGTTGTGAAGGAACGGGGCCAACATATCCTTAACAACCGATGACTCATTCAGCTGTCAGTGGGGTTCCCCTTTGACAGCTGAAGTGTGAACAAAGTCCCGGCAATTGGAGCTGTAAAAAAAAAGCAGCCTGACAATGTTTATCAACAACATTGCTCAGTCGCTAAAACAGAAAGATAAAAAGAAACATTGTTTAATTTTGTATCCTTCTGTTAATTCATCTACAGATCAAAGGTATGAACTTTGATCTGAAGCAACCTGTCAAGTAAAAAACATTTTTTTAAAGTAAATGTTACTCTTTTTAACCCCTTATTAACCCTCAATTGACTCTAATCAGTCCTTATTAACTCCTTATTCTCCATCACCATTTAATTATTATTTTCATTTTATTTTGTTCACTTCTATTTTATAAACAAAACTATTAATAAATAAAACCCCTTTTTATTGTTTGCTTTGTTTGTTAATTTCTACACCTTTAACATACATTTTCGCATTTTACATTGCAAAAAACACAACATTTAAAAAAAATAAATGTATTTCATGTGTAAATAACTTTTCAATGCTTTGTAACATTGCTGACAGTTGAAGTGTAAACAAAACAGTTGCTGTAGGTATCGGTAATTGGTATCGGCGAGTACTAAAAAAAAAAAGTATCGTTACTCGTACTCGCTGTAAAAAATGGTATTGATGCATCTATACTTACTACCAAATCTTTCTTTACTTTCCTGGTTCCTAAATAATATTTGCTTTGTTCTTGACACATTCCTTCTGCATAAAAACTGGGACTTACAGCCCATTGAAGGTTAACATTGCAACCCGAAATTTGGTCTCTTTTTGTTAAAAAGTTCTCTCCACAGGTGACACCGCTTCTTTAAATTCTGAGAGGAATTGTATAAGGTCTTAAGTCAATGTTTTATTATTATCCATGATACACTGTTATCAGGATTACATGTAACTTACTGTACTCCATGATTAAGCCCTGGGGGTGGGGTAAAACATGTTGGGGGCATGGCCTGGAATCAAGCTGAGGTTGCTTTTACCTGCTAACCGCTCAGGACGGATGAGGTGTGCAGCGGCTGGGCTACCTCTTCCTATCCCTACTACTGTATTTTTGTTGCAAACTCAATAAAAACATATTGGAAGTGAAAAGGAGCAGTAAGGAAGAGCTATTGTAAAGATTGCAGGAAGCATAACCTACTTATTTACAGTAATAGGCAAAGATAATAAGAAAGCAATATGAATGTCCTTATGTACATAAACAAGTACAAATATAAGAACACTTTTTTTTCAACATATTGATAAAATCATTTATATCAAGCAGAGATATTTTACAGTTACCTCTAAAAAAATATTGAAAAGTATTTACATTCGCTTTAAATACTACGCCTAACAAAGTCTGTAACTCTGAAATGTTATGTACCACAGATAAAATAGTGGGATTTAAATTTGTAGTTGAATTCTATTCTGTTTCAGTGATTTTAGATGTTAGATAAATAACACATCTCCACTGAGACTCAATTTATATCATGCAAGGATGTTACTCACTTGAGACATATCTACAGACAGCTGAAGATGGAGGAGGCAGAGGAGGAGAGGAGTTTAAGTGTAGTTAATTTAAACAATTACATGAGAAAATATCTATCTTACTGTGAATGTAGTGAAATGTGTGCTTTTCCCTCTAAAGAAGACATTCTTTTCGCAGATATATAGAAGCAGAAGCTCACAATTTGGAGTCTGTCTATATGAAATACTTACAATGAAGACTACAGTTCAAGCTCACTTTTGCATAATACTTTTCTAACTACTCTATCTTAGTTCCTGTATATCAGCAGCAGGGGTCATGTGTCTTTCTGGGGAGCCCTTGACAGGAAGACTTTTGTATGGCTATAGAAAATCCTAACAAAAAAAAGAGCATATAGACGAATATAGAGTCTTCAATTATATTTCCTATCTAACAAAAACAGAATTTGTGATTTAAAATAAGTTTCACCACTACAATAACGGCCACATTCACCCTCTTCCTGCCCAGGCCAATATTTAGCTTTTAGCGCTGTCACACTTTGAATGACAATTGCGCGGTCATGCGACACTGTACCCATATGACATTTTTATAATTTTTTTTCACACAAGTAGAGCTTTTTTGCTAAATTAATGAAAAAAGACCCAGATTTGGAAAAATAATGTATTTTTCCTTCTTCTGTTATGAAATTTTATAAATAAATAATCTTTCTTAAAACTTTAGACCAAACTGTATTCTGCTACATTTCTTTGATGAAAATTGTAGGAAAGTTATAAAGTCCACAAACTGTAGTACATACAGTTAGATCCATATAAATTTGAACATAGGCACAATTTTCATACTTTTGGCTCTGTATGCCACCAGAATAAAATGAAAACCAAACAATCCAAATGAATTTGAAGTGCAGACTTTCAGCTTTAATTCAAGGGATTGAACAAGTATAAATTTTATATACTGCAACCATTGTTATACACAGTCCCCCCATTTTCAGGGGCTCAAATGTAATTGGACGAATGGATATAATCATAAATAAAATGTTCATTTTAAATATTTTGTTGAGATTCCTTTACTGACAATGACTGCCTGAAGTCTGAAACCCATGGATATTACCAAAGACTGGGTTTCCTCCTTTCTGATGCTTAGCCAGGCTCTAACTGCAGCTGTCTTCAGTTCTTTGTTTGTGGATCTTTCTGCCTTTAGTTTTACCTTCAGCAAGTGAAATGCATGCCTAATTGAGTAGAGATCAGGTGATGAACTATTGGCCATTGAAGAATATTGCACTTCTTTTCCTTCAAAAGCGCCTGGGCTGCTTTTGCAGTGTATTTTGGATCATTGTCCATCTGTACTGTGAAGCGCCGTCCAAACAGCTTTGCTGCATTTGGCTGAATCTGGGTTGACAGTCTGCTTCTGTCTTCTGTCAAATCATCAATAAAGACCAGTGACCCAGTGCCGCTGGAAGCCATGCATGCCCATGCCATCACACTGCCTCCAACGTGTTTTACAGATAACGTTGTGTGCTTTGGATTATGAGCTGTATCAAGCCTTCTCTACACTGCAAAGCATACCCAATCACGTGCAAGGAAAATTAAAAAAACACATTTTTGCTTGCACATGATTGCATGATGGAAGTCAGCAGAGCTTCTGCTCATTTACTAAGTTCTGCAGCAACTGCCCTTGCAAAGTGTTGTGGTAACATTATCTTTACCTGTATTAAAAAATGTTAAAAATAGGGACAATGCAGGAGGCATACATTAGTATGACCACGCAGTAACACTTTTAGCAAGTACTGTTTTAAAGGAAATTATTCTGTGCCCCCTGCAGGCGGAAGTGCAGGATCACATACATATACGTGATCCGGCGCACAGCTGCAGCCCTGTAAAACTGCTATAGGGCGGTCAGCAAGTGGTTAATATTTTGTACATAAAAACAGTCAGGAACCAGATACAATAGGGGACTGGTAGTTTCATAAAAAAAAGCAGAACTGGCATACCACACATTTCTAAAATTATATAAACGCGTGCTCAAATCATGTTCCCCAAAAGTATTCACAAATTCTGAACAAGCAGTACGAGCACTTCACAATTTCTCATTTATCTCTGTATCTATAAGCATATCTAAACTCCAATACAAACATTTACTATATTGTAGATTACTACCAATCCTTAAACGTGGTAGTTGCATTCGTTTAACCACATACCGACCAGAGCACGTTGATGTAGGTCGGCACAATGGCACGGCTGGGCAAATGGGCGTACAGGTACGGGTCCCGCAGACTCGATGCCCACCGGGGGCCCGCAATCCTGTCACAGAGCGGCAGAACAGGGAGATGCCTGTGTAAGCAAAGCATTTCCTTGTCCTGCCTAGTGACATGACAGAGATCTACTGCTCCCTGTCATCGGGAGTAGTGATCAGTGTCATGTCAGTGGTAGCCCATCCCCCCATAGTTAGAACCACTTCCTAGGACACACTTAACCCCTTGATCGCCCCCTAGTGTTTAACCCTCTTCCCTGCCAGTGTCATTTACACAGTAATCAGTGCATTTTTATAGCACTGATCACTGTTTAAATGACAATGGTCCCAAAATAGTGTCAAAAATGTCCAATGTATCCTCCATAATGTCTCAGTCACAATAAAAATCGCAGAATGCCATAATTACTGATAAAAAATAATAATAATAAAAAAGGCCATAAATACTGTATAGGGAATCTATTTTGTAGACGCTATAACTTTTGCGTGAACCAATCAATATACGCATATTGCAATTTTTTTACCAAAAATATGTAATATGTAAGAATACATATCAGCCTAAACTGAGAAAGAAATGAGTTTTTTTTTGGGTGCAAATGTCAATTTTGTTTGGGTGCAATGTCGCACGACCGCGCAATTGTCAGTTAAAGCGACGCAGTGCCGTATCGCAAAAAGTGCTCCGGTCAGGAAGGGGTAAATCCTTCCAGGGCTGAAGTGGTTAAGGTGACCAGATTTTTAAAATGAAATCCGGGGACAATTTTTTTTTTAATTAGCAATTGGCACAGGACTACATAATACACAGTCCGCTGGATATAGGACTGCATAATACACAGATCGCTGGGCACAGGACTGCATAATACACAGATCACTGGGCATAGGACTACATAATACACAGAGCGCTGGGCACTGAACTGCATAATACACAGAGCGCTGGGCACAGGACTACATAATACACAGAGCACTGGGCACTGAACTGCATAGTACATAGAGCGCTGGGCACTGAACTGCATAATACACAGAGCACTGGGCACAGGACTACATAATACCCAGAGCGCAGGGTACAGGACTGCATAATACACAGAGTGCTGGGCACAGGACTACACAATACAGAGCACTGGGCACAGGACTACATAATACACAGAGCCCTAGGTAGAGAACCACATAATACACAGAGCACTGGGCACAGGACTGCATAATACACTGAGTGCTGGGCACATGACTGCATAATACACAGTGCACTGGGCACAGGACTACATAATACACAGAGTGCTGGGCACAGGACTACATAATACACAGAGCGCTGGGCACTGAACTGCATAATACATAGAGCGCTGGGCACTGAACTGCATAATACACAGAGCACTGGGCACAGGACTACATAATACCCAGAGCGCAGGGTACAGGACTGCATAATACACAGAGCGCTGGGCACAGGACTACATAATACAGAGCACTGGGCACAGGACTACATAATACACAGAGCACTGGGTAGAAAACTACATAATACACAGAGCACTGGGCACAGGACTGCATAATACACTGAGTGCTGGGCACATGACTGCATAATACACAGAGCACTGGGCACAGGACTACATAATACACAGAGTGCTGGGTACAGGACTACATAATACACAGAGCGCTGGGCACAGGACTGCATGATACATTGAGTGCTGGGCACAGGACTACATAATACACAGAGTGCAGGGTACAGGACTACATAATACACAGAGAGCTTGGCACAGGACTACATAATACACAGAGCGCTTGGCACAGGATTGCATAATACAAAGAGTGCTGGGCACAGAACTGCATGATACACAGAGCGCTGGGCATAGGACTGTATAATACACTGAGCACTGGCACAGGACTATATAATACATAGAGCGCTGGGCACAGGACTACATAATATACAGAGCGCTAACGACAGGACTACATAATATACAGAGTGCTGGCCACAGGACTACATAATATACAGGAGGGTGTTAGGCATAGAGTGCAGGGTTCAGTGGTTTGCTGTGCACAGAGGACACGCCTGTCCCCACATCCATAGCTTATCTCTGCACCCTGCTCTCACAGATTATCTCTGCTGCCACCTTTTAGCCCTTCCCCCCCAACAGCTAAACTCTCCATGCAGCTGCATCAGCTCTGACTCCTGCTCCCCCCCACTGCCCTCATCTGTGTACAAACAGAACCCCCCCCATCTGCTAGCCTCCTAGTCTCAGCCCTCCACACAGTACAATTTTGGCTCTGCCTCTCATCCACTGAACAGCATCAGGAGCACCAGTGATATCTTCCAGCGGGGGCATCGGCATCTAAACCACCAAGCTGTTTCTTAGCCAGCATGGGATGCCCTGTCTACGTTAATCCGGCACTGAATCCTGGGACAAAACCAGGGACAGACTTGGTGGGGGACAGTGTCCTCAGTCCAAGAACTGTCCCCGGAAACCGGGGATGTCTGTCACCCTACATTTGTTTTCTTTTTTTTAGGCTTTCTTCCTCTATTTTTACATGGTGATCCTGCCAGTAACAAACTTCCTGTTTAGGGGGTCTCCTCTATCTATGGATGAGCAACAGAGACACTCTTGAAAAGCAGCACTGTCTGGAGAGGGTAGTGTTAGGTGGACTAGTAGATGAAGATGGATTTTACTTAGGTGAGTAACAAACTAAAGCTGAATTCCAGCTAACATTTTTAAGCAGTTACAGAAATATTTTTTTTTCCTTTTGGCATACAAGTTTTGCATAAGTGAATAAAAGCTGACCTGTTAGTGGTAAATAGTTTGTCTCAACACACTGACTTTCACTTCTGCTGGAAAGCTTGGTCTGTTAACCACTTCAGCCCCGGAAAGATTTACTCCCTTAATGACCAGACCATTTTTTGCGATATGGCACTGCATCGCTTTAACTGACAATTGTGTGGACATGTGATGTCATACCCAAACAAAATTGACGTCCTTTTTTTTACAAATAGATTTTTTTGGTGGTATTTGATCACCTCTGCGGTTTTTATTTTTTGCGCTATAAGCAAAAAAAGACAATTAAAAAAAAAAACAAACAATATTTTTTACATTCTGCTATAATACATATCCAAAAAATAAACTATATATATAAATAAACAAATGTATTCATCAGTTTAGGCCAATATGTACTCTTCTACATATTTTTGGTAAAAAAAATTGCAATAAGCATATATTGATTGGTTTGTGCAAAAGTTATAGCGTCTACAAACTATGTGATAGATTTATGGACTTTTATTTTTTTTTATAGTTTTTACTGGTAATGGCGGCGATCTGTGATTTTTAGCGGGACTGTGACATTGCAGCGGACAAATCTGACCCCAAGCGACACTTTTTTTGGGACCAGTGACATTATTACAGTGATCAGTGCTAAAAAAATGCTACTGATCAATGTATAAATGACACTGGCAGGGAACACTAGGGGGCGATCAAGGGGTTAACTGTGTTACCTGGGTGTGTTCTAACTGTGTGGGGGATGGGCTTACTGGGACAACACAGAGATTGCTGTTCCTGATCACTAGGACATCGAGTCTGCCCACTGTATCTCATGCACGGACCGACGGTTCACACAGCTGGGCCACCCTGCCACAGTATATGTGCGGTGGACGGTCCAGAAGTGGTTAAGGAAGTTGAAAAAAACCCAGCAGGATCAACAGTTTAAAAAAATATGTTATAGGGAGGATTTTGCTTGTAGTCCATCTTTCATATTCAAAGTTCACAACATAGGCATTCAAATCTATTGCACCAGAATCTTGGCAGCCTGCCAGCCCTCTAATATAAACAATGCAGATGTTTCTGCTTTGTTGCACATTTCTCTAAAGCAGGCCATACATGGTCGAATTTTGAACAAATTTTCTTTTCAAAATCAGAAAGTTTTTTTTTTTTTGTGATCCGAAGATGCCACCATTGATTTTCGAAATTCGGCCGACCAAGCCTTCAATTTCACCTCATGTTGCTACAGAAAAGAATTTTCGTGCCTGGGAATCATCTTTTCTCTCCGTAAATTTTCTTTTCTTTTCATATTACATTTCTCGCACGATTCTCCTATCATTGATTAGAAAATCGTTCGTTTTTCAAAAAATTTCCAACATGTCCGATTCCTCAAATTTGATTGCCGCACAAAAAACGGCCATTGCTGCAGCCCACTAATGGTGCGAAATTCATACGAAAATTCTTAGATACGATTTTTGAAAGAAAATTCTTTTGAAATTCAAACCGTGTATGGCTGGCATAAGTGTGACGTAGCTCAAGATGAGGAATCCTATTATTTTTAATAGTGCCTGATCACACAAGTTAAAAAAATATACTTGTATATTCTTTGCCCCATAGACGTCTATTGGAGCACTTGAAATCATGCAACACAAGCATTTTACATGTTTTTCATGCATTTGTTGTTTGTGCACCTGATAACCAGTCTATTCCATCCTAGAAGGTAACCAGGGATGTGAAGAAAATGGAAGACTCAGCACTGTCCATGCTTCGCGTGGAGGCCTTCATCTGCCTCATCATGGATCAAACCAACTTCTATTGCCTCTCCAATAAAGAAACTGAGGGAAGGTGCCAAGGTACTGGGAAGAAATTTGGAGAGAGGTTTACCCTGGCTGGGAGACATTTACAGTCTCTCAGAAACACAGCAAAGGTAATCTTCTGCATGTCTGTACAAACTATTTGTTGAGGTAAGCTCTGAACTCCAAGTACATGGAAAACACCAATTGGTCATTTGTATGTTCATTTAGAAACTTGATTGTATTTTTAAAAGTACTAGTGTAGGTATCTGTATTTAACTTGGTATTTTATGTGATATCAGCCTTTATGGACTTTACATAAACAAGCTGATATTCTGTTAACGTATGTAGCCCTCTTCTTTTTTTGGTGGAGGTTATGACAAGAGACCCCACCCAAACAGGATATTGCACTAAAACTGTAGATAAATAATAGAACCAGAGCCTACACTAAGTGGAAGAGGGGGTTTGATAATAAAGTTGGCAGCGCTTCCACCTGGACAGGGCCTCTGTGAGGGTAGTCTTCTTCTGGGAAATTAACCAGTGATCTAATCAAACTAATTGGGAGCAGAGGAACTACTGCAACCAGCATATAACATTAACCATACTGTAAGTATATAAATGCACACCAGTATAAAAATAATACAAACTTTATACAAGAAAATATTAATAGTAGTATATACATCTAATGTACAAACTATCAGCAAAGGACCCAACAAGAGTCCTGGTGGAATTGTGAATATATATACCCATATATACAGTATATATAGTTATCAATAGAGATACTTCCAGACGAATGTTCTAGAAAAGTCCAGTCGTGGGTGCTCCTGAGGTTGATCATTATGCCACCTTTGTCTTGGTGTCAGAGACCTGAATGCAAGATGTGCAGTGATGAGCAGACTCTCCAGTCGTTGTCCAACCAGCCTGGAATGCAGCTTTTCAGCAACAGAAACTGTGGTGTAGCACTGGAACTCAGAGTCAGCCTATCTACTAGCTAAAAAATCTCATTTCAGAAGAGACAAGAGAGAGTTAACTAAAATAACAGGAGTTGAATATAAAATCTATTGCAGTAAACAGGTTTACCTACTGTACTAATATACTGGAAGGTGACAACTACACACACACAGTAGCACAGACTTGGCTATCTGATATTGTACATGTGAGATAATAACAATAGGACAGAGATACGCTGTCTGTCACAATGATTTAAATAAACACTATGTTCTAATAGTTTAACTGCAGGCTGCAGTTAAACTAATAGAAACATATGGATACTTGCATAATAGTCCCTGCTTCTGGCCTGGGTGAAATACAACAGCAACGCCCATGTGTAAGGTCATGTGGTTTAGACCCTTTCCCTCTTTAATTCCTCCTTATGGGGGTTTTAGCCAGCCCCACAGAGACAGTGATGTACATACAGTAAATAACTCACAGCACCACCACTCACAATTACAGGCAGTAGAGGGTTGAAGATCCCTATACCTGTGATTGCTTTTTGAGTGTGAATACAATACTTGTAAAACAAATGATCTGCAACTATGGCAATATATGAAGCATGTTTTCAACATCATGTACCTGGATATCAACTAACCCTTACACAGTGTGAACAAGTGATGGCTCTTGCCTCATGCCTTCTGATTAGTAGCCTGCAGTCAACTGCTGTAAATTGATTTGTTACTGTGTAGGTACCACTGCTGTTTGCAAGCCAAAAAAGGAAGGTAATCTTAACTAGACATGTGCATTCGTTTTCGTCCGAATGCATTTTCGTCTGAATTTCAGGTATTTTCGTTATCGTTTCAACAAACAATAACGAAAGTGCAGAGTCCGAAAAACGAAAGATCCGACATAAACAAATGCTTTATTTTCGTTGCTACAACAGTTCGATATAGATAGGTGATTCGACATGATGATGACAATAACAATCTGTGTCCATCAAACCTGTGGTCAAATGTGCCTAACCTTAGCTCTATTAGTCCAAGATTATTCTACATAGAGAGAAAAGATTCGACGTAGAGAGAAAAGATTCGACGTAGAGAGAAAAGATTTGACGTAGGGGAGGAAAG
Source organism: Lithobates clamitans (assembly GCA_037952925.1). Taxonomy (NCBI): domain Eukaryota; kingdom Metazoa; phylum Chordata; class Amphibia; order Anura; family Ranidae; genus Lithobates; species Lithobates clamitans. The sequence continues at coordinate 3,404,221 of JBBGZY010000898.1, forward strand.
ATTCGACGTAGAGAGAAAAGATTTGAAGTAGGGGAGGAAAGATTCGACGTAGGGGAGAAAAGATTCGATGTAGGGGAGAAAAGATAAATAAAAATAATGATGATGATGAAGGTTATTGGCTGATTGTAACCAAAGAGGAGGAGCAGTAAAATAGCTAGAACTAAGTACACACATACTTTGGCTTATGGTGTCTGTTGAAAGTTCTAAGAAGATTCAACGGAGCAGGTAAACTATACGGCGTTGTACAGTTTAGCTGCTCCGTCTAATCTTCTTTGAACATTCGACAGACACCATAAGCCTTCAATGATAGATTCGACCTTAATTTGGATTTTCGGACAAATGCAATTTTTAATGAAAAACGAATTAAATAAAAACGAATTTCGGGAGTAACTAAATAAATTTATTTTTCGGATGAAAACGAAATTCCAAAACAAAATATTTCAGTGTGCACATGTCTAATTTTAACACAACCCAGCACAGTGCATGATTACTGGCGAATTATATCCTGACCATAGTTCTCCTTTTACTCTGGAATGAACAATCTGTAGATAACACAATCTGTGTTCTAGATGCATGATGCTTTGAAATGCTGAAATGTGATGGAACTGTTGCTTCTAATATATTAATATACTATTAAAAGAAAACATTTTATATTTCATTTATAAATCAGTATAATCACTTGAAGAAAAGGGACAGCATGGGGAAACATTGTATTTGTAGTCATTAAGTCCTCCTACAAAACAACAGTTTTTCAGAATATGATATAAGCCTTTTTATACATTTTAATATGAGACCTGCTTTAAATTGGCCATTAATTAATTGGTGTTGTTTTTTTTCACAGTGTGTTAATTTTTCCTCATCTTCGTTATGACTCTATCCTCTTCAGGGAATTTTTAAAAATCATATTTTATATAGACGTTGGAAGTTTAGCTGTCTTAGATGTATATAAAGCATATATGTTTTTTCTTGTCTAAAAAATAGGATGAGATTAATGTTTCTAATATTATTTTTCTAGTAGAGTATGCATCAAGTTTGTAGCAGCAGCCATGTTTTGTTCTAATAACTGTTAAAAAAGACAAAATAACACTTAGCAATATGCAATTTCAAAGCCTGTCTTAGCTGGGTATGTTTTATATCCTAATGATTCTGCATGTAATTTACTTTCACAAGAGTACTGAACCTATTGTCTAGCGACCCTCCCAGGATTTATCTTTTTGTATTTTTATATGTTCATTTACCACTTATACATTTTTGCAGCATTCTACAGAGAACTTTAATCATTCACAAGCCCCAAAAGCTAACATTCTAGTGTCATATTCATACCCAAGCATACAACAATCAACAAACAAAATCTGAATAAACTAATCCTATTTTTTCAGACTGCAGAAAGAAAACAGAAGGTGCAATGTAAATGAAGTGCTTAGTATGATACAAACCTGAACTCCAGTGCTGTAAGGCCACAGTTGTATGCATGCCACTACTGTATGTATGCTGTGAGTATAAAGTTATCGATCTTGGGATGTAAACACGGATGTAATGGGTATGTTGTCATTTTAGAGAGAATCCTATTAGGCTTCAGCAGGCCTTTAGCAAGCTGCCTAGCTTTAAGACTTAGGTTATGATTTAAGGTGTAATGGTTAAAGGGTCAAGAGACATTCACCTAGTAAACAAATATGTAAATTTGCTCAAGTAAGATTCGATGGGATTCTACCAGCATTTTCTATCCAAATTGTCCTATATGTAATATGACTTTCCCTGGGTGATACTTGTTGAAATAAAGACTGCCACAGTGAACCTCGATAGTACAAAAGAGGCTATTTTCACAGTTTGGACAAATCTTTATGACAAATCTTGTGAAATTCATTCATATGTTAACCCTTTATATCTATAGTGCTAAAACTGTGTATACAGTTTTCAGCACTATGCATAGCAAATGTTGGCAGCATTTTTTTTTTAGAAAAGTTGTTCTACCCCCCCCCACCTCCAATAGAGCTCCACCCTAGCACACCAGGCATACAGGTTGGGATTCCCCATAGAAACAGAGCAGTGAGTGTTCATCTCCCCGCTATACTGAAACCAGCCCTGAGAGGCTCCCCCTCAAATAGGGATAAGCCGAACACACCCCTTCGGTTTGCACCAGAGCATGTGAACAGGCAAAAAATTTGTGCGAACATGAGAACACTAGTAAAGTCTATGGGACACGAACAGGAAAAATCAAAAGTGCTCATATTAAAGGCTTATATGTAAGTTATTGCCATAAAAAGTGTATGGGGACCCGGGTACTGCCCCAGGGGACATGTATCAATACAGAAAAAAGTTTTTAAAACAATTGTTTTTAAGGAGAAGTGTTTTTAATAATGTTTAAAGTGAAACAATAAAAATGAAATATTCCTTTAAATAATGTGCCTGGGGGGTCCCCTAAGTCTTCCTGTAAAGTGGTGCATCTGTGTGATGTGTTTTCCAGTGCCGCAACAAAATTACATTACTTAAGGAAAAAATGTCATTTCAAATTGCTCGCTGCTGTAATGTATTGCCGACTCCCGGCAATATAGATAAAAATGTTAAAAAAATTGGCGTGGGGGTCCCCCCAAAATCCATACCAGACCCTTATTCAAGCATGCAGCCTGGAGGACCGGATGGGGGGGCGACCATACCAGGCCACATGCCCTCAACATGGGGAGGGTTCTTTGGGGTCTCATCCCCACAATCCTGGCCACTGGTTGTGGGGGTCTGCAGGTGGGGGGGTTTATATGAATCTGGAAGCCCCCTTTAACAAGGGGGCTCTCAGATCCTGCCCCCCCTATGTGAATGGGTATCGGGTAAAGTGTCAAAAAGTAAAAACCACAAGACACAAAAGACAGTTTTTGACGATTTAATTTGATGTCAGAAGGGGCGGGGTCACTAAGTTACATCACTGGGTGGCCCCACCCTTGCCTATATGAAAGCTGTCACAGCCAAGAGACAGTAGTCAGTGGGACGCCTCCCATCGATCCCAAAGCACCCTATGTTGCGGGCATGTGGCGTGGTGTGGTTCGGGGGCGCTCGATCACATCCCCTATCTGGTCCTCCAGGCTGCATGCTCGGATAAGGGTCTGGTATGGATTCAATTTTGGACCCCACAGCTGCAGACCCCCATCAACATGGGGACAAGGTGCTTTGGGGAGGTTGTGGACTTAGCCCCCTTATGTTCGACTCGAACATCGGGCCCATCCCTACCTTCAAACAATGGGAGTCCCTCTTCCAAAGAACTGGTGCCCCAAAGCAATAGGTTTTTAGACACTCCACATACTCAAAAGGGGGTGACAGCAAGGGGAGAGGGTTGTGTCTCCCCCTCCCTGGTGAACTGGTCCCTAGGACCCCTAACTAGTCCACTGACATGTGCAAGTGAATGTTGTACTTATTTTTCTTATTTAACTAATATTTACCTTTCCAGGTTACAGCAATGTCCAAAGAATCTCTCAGCATTTTATCCATCACTTCCTCTCTCACTCTCTCACTCTCTCACTCTAGCTCCTTACTACTCTGACCTGCTTACTGGATCTGATCTGATCTGCCTGTTGACTTTGTACCACTTTGCCTGGCTGTTACTGACCATAGCTTGCCTCCTGGACTTGCTTTGCCAGCGTCCTGTCAGAAAGCCGCTACCCATCAGAAAATGCAACAGAAGTGATGTTCTGTCGCGGCCATCTTGGTACACCCGCACTCGCCTGCAGTAAACCTACAGTCAGACGGCAGCAAGCGGACATCTTTTTACACCCACCAAAGTCTTGCATTTCACACATATTTTTACCAGTAAACTGAGTTTATATAGTGAAATACAGTATTTTGAAATCCATGACACTGTTTTGATGTTGAATTTTAAAAGCAGCGGCAAGCCTGCTCATCTCACAGGCTTGCTAATCTGACAGAACACCGCTGCTTTTAAGATTCAACATCAAATCAGTTTGACGGATTTCAAAATACTATATTTCATGATATAAGCTCAGTTTACGTGTAAAAATAAGCGTGGAGTACAAGACTTCAGTGGGTGTAAAAAGATGTCTGCTTGCCGTGTTCTGACTGTACGCTTACTGCAGGCGAGTGCGGGTGTAACAAGATGGCCGCGACGGAACGTCACTTTGGTTGCACTTTCTGATGGGTAGCGGCTTTCTGATAGAACACCTGCTGATTCGGGTTTCTCTGTGCCCAGTTGCTACTGACTGCTGCTCCTCTCCTGGTTCTGCTTCCTTCTCTCGCTCTGGTGCTAAGCTGCTCCTGCATCCTGTTTCAAGGACTGTGACTACCAGCTCTACTTACCTACTGAGTGGACATCACCAGCCAGCTACTACGACACTCATGTCACTCCTTGCCTTACACTCTCTGTATCCACCTTTAGGAGTGTTGAGCGGGAGGTGCAAGAATGGCCTCTACAACATTCCAGTCTTTACCGGGTACATGATACCCTACTTGCATGTCATAAGGGTAAAAATAGGAGAGACATAATGCTTGCTATAACCGGCACACTCTCTTAGCATCGGTGTGCCTCTGTCAATGCACTGCACAATGCTGAAGAGCATTCAAGTTGGTATTAGCATAGTGGCGGAGCTGCATGCTCCATTGCTATGAGGATAACAGGCTGCATGCACTTGAAGGGGGAGGGGGCACGTCTTTCTTTTTATTTGTAAAAAAGAAAAAGGAAAGTTCTGAATGTGTAATAAAATCGCATGTTCAGCTTTCTTCGTGGACAAAAAAAAATCCACAGATCCAAAGGAGAGAAGCATTTTAACACATATACATTTCCTATTATAAACCAGAGAATAGTTTAAATATTAGGAAAAGCAAAATAATGGGCAAATGCTGGGTGAATTTCTGAGTTAAACTACTGTACATTCACAGAGTGATCAATTGGATGAATAGTGCAGTGAAATTCTCTTCTAATTGAACAACAGATGTGGGAAAATGTTTTTATGACATTTGTAAAGTGGGAATCCTGTTTAAAAAATGTGAAATTCTCTGTGATAAAGAAAGTGAGTGTATAAAATCTAATCTTGATCTAAAAATTAGCAAATGTTGGACAAATTGCCTATTGAATCAGTGACAAAAACACCCCTTTGTATGTCTCTTGGACCACAAAACTCTTATGCCGCGTACACACGGTCGGACTTTGCAGCTACAAAAGTCGGACAGCCTGTCCGACATACTTCCGGCGTACCTTCGGCAGACTTGGGGCAGACTTTCTTACGAACGGACTTGCCCACACACGACCACACAAAAGTACGCCAGCTTAGTACGCTGTGACGTACACCAAGTCCGACGAGACTATAAAACGGAAGTTCAATAGCCCGTACGACACCCTTTGGGCTCCTTCTGCTAATCTCGTGTTTATCTCGTGTTAGTAGAAGTTTGGTGAGAGACGATTCGCGCTTGTGAGACTCGTATTTTTCAGTTCGTTTTAACTGTTGTTCAGTCTGTGCTTGTGAGGTTTGTATCTGCTTTTCAGTGCGTTTGGTCAGTTGGCATTGAGAAATCTTTGTTTTATTGGCCGCTCGTTCCTGATTTTCAGGTCGTTCTTCACAGGCCTTGCTGTTCTTCAGTGCGTTCTGTTTAGTGCGTTCTGACCAGCCGACCGTTTTGAAGCCATGTTACCTGTACGTACTCGTCGTAGAGCTCGTGCATTGTATGTGCTTGGTGCTGTAGTTTATTCTTCAGCCCAAGACCAGTCCATGAACAGGGCGAGGAGGAGTTCATGGACCAAGAATTGGTTGCTTCAGCGTGACCAGTTCTGTCACATGCCTTTGCTCCGTGAGATCCGTGAGAATAATCCTGAGGATTTCAGGAACTTTCTCCGGATGACGGACCCCGTTTTTGATCGTTTGGTGGCTTTGCTGACCCCCTATATCAGCAGGCAGGATACCTGCATGAGGCAAGCCATCACTCCGGAGCAGAGGCTGGTCGCTACCTTGCGGTATTTGGCCACAGGGAGAAGCCTGCAGGACCTTAAGTTCTCGACAGGCATCTCCCCCCAGGCTCTGGGGATCATTATCCCAGAGACCTGTTCTGCCATCATACAGGTCCTGCAGAAGGACTATATTAAGGTAAGCTATTTTTATTTTATTAGCATCACATGTTCTTTTATGTAATCGTTGATAATGTAATGTATTTCTTGCTTCAAACACTACTTCCCATCATTGCAATATAGTGTGAATGTCCCCTTTTTATCCTCACACATGCTGGGATTTTTTCCTGTTATTTTTTGTCATGCATGTATAGTTTCCTTCAATAACCTTCCCAGCATGAAGTGATGGGAACATATCCACCTAGTCTACTCATTTTGAATGTATTTTGTTGGAGTGTATTTAGTGTGCTTATAATTAGCAATTAGCTAGATTTCACAACCCCCCCCCCCCACCTGAACTCACTCCAAATAGTGTGCTGCTAATTAGCAATTAGCTAGATTTCACAACCCCCCCCCCCACCTGAACTCACTCCAAATAGTGTGCTGCTAATTAGCAATTAGCTAGATTTCACAACCCCCCCACCCCCACCCTCGTTAAAATTTGCTTGAATGTTCTGTGGTGTTGATTTGTCTAAAGCAAATCTATGTTGCACTTTGCAAAATGCATGTGCACTCTACAAGTGCATTTGTTCCAGTGCTTTAGTAAATGAGCAGAAGCTCTGCTGATTTCCATCATCAAATCATATGCAAGCCTCAAAGTGTTTTCATTAATTGCCCTTGCATGTGATTGTGTACTCTTTGCAACATGAATGCCTTTTGACATTACCTCATTTACTGTAAGCTGGTTAGCAACTGCACCTGCAGAGTGCGACAACTGCAGTCTTGTAGCCTTTGTTATCCCTAAATTCCTGCGTGTTGTTAAAGTAATTTTTTTTTGGGATTTCACAACCCCCTAAAATGTAATCAATGTTCTATCAGAGGGGGTGAGCAATCTGATAAGTGTGCCTTTTTCCATATTAGTTATTCCAGAAGAATTAAATTATTGAATGTTATACTGATGCTGGGGAATAATGTTTTTAATTGTCTAATTTTCTTGCAATGTTAGCTTCCAAATTAATTGATTTTGGTTTTCTTGTTTGATTCCCCAGTTTCCTTCAATGCCACAGGAATGGCAGACTGTGGCATCCCATTTTGCCAGCCGTTGGGACTTTCCCAATTGTGGAGGGGCTATAGATGGGAAACATGTCCACATTGTGCCACCACCCCATTCGGGGTCATATTATTTTAATTATAAGGGGTTCCACAGTATTGTTTTAATGGCGGTGGTGTCGGCACACTATGATTTTTTATATGTGGACGTGGGGAAGAATGGCCGGATGTCGGATGGAGGAGTATTTGCCCAGACGGAGTTCTGCCAGCGTCTCCAGAGTGGTGGCCTGGGATTGCCACCTGATGAGGATAACGTGGAAGGACTCCCCTTTGTCTTCATTGCCGATGAAGCCTTTGCTCTGAGCAAGCACCTCATGAGGCCATTCCCCCAAAGAACCCTCACCCCGGAGAGGAGGGTTTTTAATTACCGGTTGGCCAGAGCTAGAAGAGTGGTTGAGAATGCGTTTGGAATTCTGGCCAGCCGGTTCCGCCTGTTTCAAACAGCCATTAATTTGGCGGAATACAAACTTAATTTTATAATTTTATCATGCTGCATTCTGCACAACTTTTTAAATAAGCATTCTGCCAATTATATAGGCACAGTTGGGCCTGAGGCCGGACAAATAGAAGCCAACCTTACAGGCCTGGATACTGTCCGTACTGGCTTGGCCCCCCAAAGTTCCCGTCAGGTTAGACAGCAATATGTTGATTATTTTATGGGTAGGGGGGCCATTGCAATTGGCCAGGATATATAATTTTTTGACAATAAAAAAAATATTGCTGAAATCTGGCATTATATTTATTGCTTGCCTTTCTTTTGGGCTGTCTCCTAGGTTATGGTCGAGCAGTTGTAGTGCCAACTGTATTAGAATTTTAAAAATGTCTAAATAAGCTCCATTGCCACTGTAAACAACTTTTTGACAATTATAACCAAACTGATACTGAGCCTTGAAATAACAAACCACACATTTGTTAAAATCCTATAAAAGGAGATGTTTTTATTAATGGTTGGTATGCATTCAGTTCTGCATTTAGTATAAAATGTTCATAGACAAAAATATAATGGTATCTTAATGATATAGCAAAATATAATTATATTTAAATATTTCTACCTAATCCACAAAAAAATATTTTGGGCTTTTGGATTTTCGAAAACAGGCTTTGTTTTTGGAAAATCAAGTTTTGTTTTTTTTTAA